>JACGCM010001796.1:1210208-1815313 GCA_014058105.1 Kingdonia uniflora | reverse complement strand
GAAAATCCTCGTATTTAAATTTATACAGTCATCTTTCCGTTAAAATGACAAATGGGTCTTAAGGCACAAAAAACATAGAAATTTTACCGTTTCGTTCTCTGTTAAGGGTCCATAAATACCCCTTTTACACTTCCTTCACAGGTATCACAACGCTAGCTCAATCCTAAACAATCAAGAATTTTAACATTAAGTACTAACCCCAGAAACAAGCAAGTAATTTAATTTCGAAATAAGAAATTCGAACCCTAATTAGAAGAAAAAAGAAAATCCCTAATCACGATTAGGATAATTTTACAAAGATGCCCAGTAGTAGTTGGATCGTGCCACAACTCGCGGTTTAGCTTTTGGGATGAGATGGAGCTTACTGGACTCGAGTGAACGCAGAGTAAAGAAACTTCAAAGACTGAAACTGTAGATGTACAAAAATCTCACTCCAACTCGATGATAATAAAATGTTTTCAGAACATTAAATTATTAAAAGACTTTACACATTCCTCTAATTTCTAATATTTCGGGACATAAGCCTAAAACCTAAAACATAGCTCCTCTGACATCTTCACTCGAGTACAAACGATGAACAGTTTGCAAACTCCTCAACCCATGTAATTAGTCCTCAATATCAAAATTTCCAGAGGGCGAGTTCTCGAACAAATTATGTTAGCTTGGGTCAAACTTCGACATTCAAAAAACAAGTTAAGAGGAATGATCGAGTCAGTGCATGGCACACATCTCCTTAAGACAGATGCACGGCATCCAACATGCTTTGGAAGATAATCGTCCCCTGTCTCCCAGGATACAAAGATCCGACACGATTGAAGAAATAATTAAATCTACCGTCAATCGAATCTGATTGCCAACTATATTCGGTTTGATGAAAAAAAAAAATCAAAATTTATAAAAAACTCTATTAAACAATAGAACGAAGTTGTGGGTTAGTAAAGTATATTGGGTGCTCTCACCTAGGAGTCACCGTAAGTGGAGACGATCTCTTCCAAAGCGGTCACGCCTAAGGGACACGACTATTACAAGGGTCATACCTTACGACACACCTCAGGTTCGTGCCTCTCATCAAGGTTAACCTTAAGGAAACACCTCATGTTAGTTAGTGCATCTTCACCAAAGGTTCACACCTTAAGACACACCTAAAAAGGTGTTTGTTAGAAAAACAACTCAAATAAACATATTACAAATCATAAGTAAACTGTACTGATAATCTAGGTGTGTAATAATACCCAATGGGGGACAAAATAAACCACTATATATCAACCATCTATAAACTAAGGAAAGCTCTGCTATCGAATAAATCTCGGCTGTTGATCACCCTACCTTACACCAGTTGGAAAAATCTATATTAAGTTTATACACACGTTAGATCATGAGTAGTATTAGTCTACTTCGCAATTTTTTTAATCCTAAAATACCACCATTTCGTCTATACCAATCCAGCCAAATAGGCCAGTATCAAAGTAAGTAGGTAATGAACGAAAGGGGTATTATTGGAAGTTCAGCCCATAACTTTCGTAGATCACGAAATTAGGGGTAGTTTGGAATCTAAATACGAAATCAGGGTAAGTTAGGTAAATCTTCTTCTAAACATATCGTCTCTACCAACGAACCAAACTCTTCCTTCCAAAATCTTAACCGAAACGCCTCTCGCATCTCTTCTCTCTTCAAAGCAAACCACCAAAATCTCTCTTCAAACCCTAGCTTGTAAGTGCATTGTGAAGTCCGAGAACATCTGTCAAACCTATACCCCCTTTTATTGCTAATATATTTTTCTTCTCAATTTCACCGTACCTAAAAATTGGAGTTTGTTGGGATCTTAGCAAAAAAGAAATGGGGAGTTCAGGTTAGAGATTTTAATGTGATTTGATATATTGATGACAACAATTCATTTCTCGTTGATTTGCTAACACGAACACGGAACACGAATAACAACGTCATTTCATGACTCTGTTGTGTTCTGTTTTTGCTAATGTTGTGCCATTTTCGATACTGTACGTTGCAAGAGGGAGGGTTATCAAGGTGGGCGAAAAACGGGATGTGAATAGAAGGGTTTAGGCTTACATTATAAAAAGAATAGCGAAAATAATTGCGATTAGTTTACCAAAAATCGCTGTGTTCTGAGTTGTGCTTCACAATTTTGTTCGAACTGCAGTGCTGAATTCAGAAACATCACAATTTGTTCGGACTATTCTTAGGCTGATTGGAGAGCCGAGATAAAATACAAGTGAGATATCAAAACCTATTACCTTTTATTGGTAAATATATAACCTCTATCAGTTCTCTGTAATTGCCTATCTCTGTTTCAAAGCTTTCCAGAAGACGAAGAATAGAGAAAATTTTTTTTTTTTTGGTTTATAATTTACCTTTTTAGTTGCTAATTAAAATTGTTGTTATAATTTTGGCGTTTGTGTTTTTAAAGGTGGGTGTCTTTGTTGTAGGGAATTCTTGGTATTTTATCAGGGTTGTATCGTGTTTGGGTATGAGAAATAGCCGTGTTTGCAGGTTAAAAAGATTGATGCGGGTTATTTGAATTTTGTTGTGGGTACGGTTTTCTACAACATGGGGTGGTGTTGTAGGTGTCACAATGTTTAAATTGAATGGAGAAGTTTGTCTTGTTGAGGTTTATTGACTAGATTTGTGTTTGATCTTTGCTTCTGTTTTGAAATTTGGGTCCAATTATAGAGTAGAGCTTTTATATGTAGAAGCTAAGCTTGATTTAAGTGGTATAAAATGTTTTTCGAAGGCTTTGTTTTGCTCTTTATGAGTAAAGATTGTGTTTTTACTTCTTTGAATTTTATACCCAATGGGTGGAACTGTACATAAATGGGGTTTAATTAATATGTTCTTATGTAGATAGTGAAGAGATTTGTGTCATATTTGTTATTTGGTTCAAGTCTATTTAGGGTATTAAGAGCTAAGGATACTTCTAAGAGTTAGAGTCCAGTCCATGGGTTGGATTATTGCATTTGTTGTAGAGCTAATTAAAGAACCCGGAGCAGATAGGGGTTTAATGAGTGATGTGGTTAGAATTAAGAGATGATGTGATTGTGATGGAGAATGAGAGAGAACGTCGGAATGAAAGGGGGGGATTGTAAGATGAGGGGATCCATGGGCTGTTAGAGGGTGGATGGAGAAGATGAGAAAGGATTGCAGAGGAAGTAGGAGGGGGATATGATGAGTAATGAAAGAGAGAGATAGGTAGAAGATGGTGGGAGTATCAGAGGGGAGAAGTGGTAACACATACATTGTTTGGCATCCTTTAGCATTTTATTTTGTGAGAAGAGTAAACTCGGAATTCTGTAATTTAATTTAGGCTTAAACTGTCCTTGATTAGTGTGGTATGCCTAGTGAGGGGTTTCAACCTACCTACACTGTTAAGGAAATAGATGCTTTTAGTTTACAACACAGCCTATGTAGCATTCTCCAACTGGCAAGCTTAGCGGCTTGCCTTTTTTCTAAAATAGATAGTAACAGCAATTGCATTGCCTAAGTTTCGAGAAAAAAGGCAAGCCGCTAGAGATTGCCAAGTTTGGAGAGACTGCCACTGGTTACTTCTCCAGTAAACTTGTTTGAGGCAGTCAACAATCCTACTAAAGTCAGGAACTGTCTTTGTCTGGCCTAGAAGTGTTACTATTTGCATTGATATGTGCTAAATTACATTGTTAATTTTCTTTTGTTGCATGGAGGTAGAAACAGTTTTGTGAATTCTGAGAAGGAGTTTACTTATGGTTTGTTTTGGCAAATGAATTGAAGAAAAGGTCAGAACTTTCTTTCTGATCCATTTCATAAATTCCTGTCCTGAAGTTTCTTAGAATTGGAAGTAAGTTTTTTTGTGCACTTGTATCTTACTAGCAGGCAGCGTTTCTGAGTTCCATTTCTTTCCTGGTAGTAACACCAGGAATATGGATCATAGGATTGGAACCTATAACGAGCGAGCCTAGCTGCTTAACTAGTCTTTTCTCAATGAGTGATCCAGGTTTTTGATTCTTAGAACGAAGGCCTGCACCTGCAACGTTACTTTCGTGCACCAATGAACCTGAATGTGCCTTCACGGCCTGTTTTATTTCCATTTCGGGGTTCCTTTGGGAACGGTTAACTCTACATTTCTTTCCTTTGGTAGCTAGTCCATTTCTATCAGCCCCATAAGGGAACCAATGTCTCCCCACTTCAAATCTTTGTTTTTAACTCAAGCCTTATATATTTGCCGATTTCCTCGCAGGCTGAGAATTTAAAAAGGTAGAATCTGCGAAATAAGTTGGAAGAATTCAGATAAGCCGTAAAACCAAAGAAAAGAACGAAGACTAAATCAGTATTAAGTAAGTGAAACAATTTACAAAGAATGGTATAATCACCATTGTCAAAAATTACAAACTCAAAACTTTACAAAGTCTGATGTTTCATGGGGGATTACTCAAACCCTCGACCAAAATACCGTCCTTATTTTGTTCCTTCATTCCTTGGCAGTCTTCCCGATCTCAATATCCTCCATGGCATCTGCGAGATAACATTCACGGACGAACGACACAACGTCTATTTTCTCAGTTTCCTCCATTATAATATTTGCACAATTAGGAATATAAGGTGGTCTCGAGATATCTAAAATCGTCTCCCAATCCACCCCTTCGAAAAAACGATGACTCTTGATTCCCTCTAACGTAATGCGTTCCAACGGATCTTTATTTAGAAGTTTAGCAATCAAGTCTATTAGAGCTGTCTGATCTCCTACCAAATTAGGCTCTTTCTCTAAAATCTGATCAAACGTTTCCTTCGGAGTATTCCCACTAAACGGATGTTTCCCGTACAACATTTCATATAACATAATCCCTAACCCCCACCAATCAGCTGAGTAGTCGTGACCCTTGCGTAGTAATATCTCTGGTGATATGTAATGCTCCGTTCCCGCCATTGACATCGATTTGAATTTCTCTGTTTTCACAGACTCTATTATATTGTTAAAGACAGGTTGTATAGGGACCGGTTTGCAGTATCGGGAGACCGGGAGATATTTCTGTCTTAGGGCTTTCCTGTCTGTGGTGGTAACCGTGTTTGCTGGTTGCGGAACTAGTACTGGTTTGGGGGAGAGTTTGGTACAGATATCAAAATCAACGATCATCACATGTCCGGTCTCTTGAATCATAATATTATCCGGCTTCAAATCTCTATAAACTATGTTCAATCCGTGTAAATATTCCAATGCAAGAACTATCTCTGCTGCGTAAAATCTGAAAACAAAATAATATGTAAATAAATAAATAAAAATACCACCCTAAAGATTGAAAGCTTAACACGTATAAAGGGTTTGATCTGTTAAGAATACTAACCTGATATTATCGCAAGAGAACATCTTCTCCGTCTGTCGCTCCAAAAGAGTACGCAGATCTCCACCGGGACAATAATCAATTGCCAAACCAACCATCACATCAGTAACAATCTCGCCCCTAAACTTAGGAAGCAAAGGGTGATCAAACATCTTCAGGAAATCTCGTTCTAACAAAACTTGTTTCAACACCAATTCCCTCGACTTCCCATTCTTCTTCTTCATAAGTTCTTCTCGAGAGATCACTTTTAAAGCCAAAGGTCTAGATCTCGGTAGTTTCACTAAAAATACTACCCCTTTCGTGCCTCGTCCCAGGAACGACTGTACTTGGAGATCTTCTAACGATGAAAATAGTTGTTCTTCTTCCATGCCCATGTTGATGCCCTAAATTTGCAATGCAAGCGAAGAACGGAAGATGGAAGTGAAGAGACAAGAGCAAGAGAGAGCACCTCTCTGTGAAGCTGGACCCCGGAAAGAGAAAGCAAGATGAACCAACGGCTACTGAGACATTGAAGTGAAGAAGGGGTACGATGCAGATCAGTAGTAGAAAGAGTCGATTGGATCTAAAGTGACAAAGGATGCAAGCAGTGAAGCCAGAGCGAACAAGCCAAGGTGACCAAAGAGGAGGAGTCTAGAGTACTGGTATTGTTGGAACTTGGAAGATTTATAAGAGCAAACAACTCGGACAAGTTTTCTTTCAGAACAAGTTGAGGCAAGTTCGGTACACTTGTAGAGTTTCATTATAGCCGTAAGACTTATCAATAGTCTAAAATTAGAAAGATTTAAGAGCAAGCCCATTAGCTGGCCGACCTGAAACCTAAGCCTAAAACTAGAAAGATTTAAGAGCAAGCCTAATAGCTGGCCGACCTGAAACCAAAACTTACACAGATATTTTTCCAAGATGTTGCAGAATATACCTCTAGTGCATTTGATCAAACATATTTTTTTTGCCAAAAGTATAAAAATTTAAATTATAAATATCCAAAGCCAATTTATTCAAATGAGAGGGTTGATCTTAGAGAAACAATTAATTCAATAGGAAAGAAAACCATTTCATGGGGCGTTTTTCAGGTGTTTGGTTTGATAGAGAATGACCCCCTGATAGTTAGTTCTTAGAGGCGGATTTCCTTCCCTTTCGAGTGACTGGCGAAAAAGAAATAAAGCTAGTGTCTCTAGTGAGTTATACCTTTCAGTTTGGGGCAAATTAGTAAATAGTAAGACGCTTAGAGTAAAGACGCCCGTCTCTAAGTCATTGATTTTAATCAAGCAAGTTAGTAAGTCACTCAGAGGAAAGACGCTTGTGTGTTCCAATCTGCATGAAAAAACCAACACCTCTTAAGGAGATGATCGAGTCTAGTGTATACACACTATCTCCTTAAGACAGATTCGCCCCTGCCACAGTGCTTTGCAGGAATATAGGCCCTTGTCTCCCAGGATACAACGATCAGTCGCAGAAAGAAGAAAACACTTCTATCTTTCTGCCAAACGAACTTTGATTGCGTCTGTTTTCTCGTTGTAAAAATACTCAAGAAAACTCTAAAAAACTGATGATTATAAATGAAAATGAAATTGGGTTATATAGAGCATAGGTGACTCTTCACCAAGAGTCACTGTCACGTCACAAAATCCAGTAATCGGTAGCTTGATCAATTACTCGATCCGAAGCTGTGCAGGTCGGGGAATCCACAGATTCGCCCCACGAACAACCGAGCCGTAGACAAATACTGACCCAGTCATTCACAATAGTATCACAACAGAGTAATAAGGAAAACAGAGACAGCGAAAGACTAAGATGACAGAATCTAAACGCAAGATTTTACAAACCTCTACGCAGCAAGCCCAACTGCATTAACTGGAGATTGGGCCTTCAGCTCAGCTCCCGAAAGATCACCACAGCAGCAACTAAAACCTGAAACAACCTGCCACTGAAAGGGGGATGCGAGAGTGAGCAAACAACGAGCTCACTAACTCCCAAGAATGGCTAAACGATTATACTAACCAATGAGATAGATATAAATATTAATGACAATAGGATATAATAATATCTAACGATAAACAATATATGTATAAATATATTAGGATGACTAATAGGTATACGCATATATACTAACTCTAGTAAATCTATCTATAAATATACCTCGTGCAAAGGAGTGCTAACCTACACTCCAGTCACAAGGACCACTGACTACACTCTAATCACTACCGTGGCTCTCAGCGCCACGCACAACTAATCTACCTCAGAGATACAATCACACACAATGGTGAATACCCTCGATTCGCAATAATCCAGCAGGGTTACCCAAACCCCAGCCAGGCACAACCCCGAAGCTATCACAAGCTAAGCGAGATCGCCCACAACCAAATACCAGCCTAAACCTCACAACAGCCAACCAGACTAATTAACCTAATAAATTATTTAGATACAGAAGAGAGAGGAATATGCAGAAGGAAGAGAAGTCTAATTATATCGCAAATCAATTAGGAGAAGATGAATTCAAATAAGAGGAGCAGAATATGATGAACTAGGATAATCCCATAATTATCCCAATGCAATGATATGTTATGATGATGATATGATGGAATGAGATAATCTTATGATTATCCCAAGTGCAGAAGATTCTATATTAAACATAATGCAGAAAGGGTTAAGGATTTCTATCAGAAGAACCTACGAATTGGAAGTGTGTAGAGATGCAATGATATGCTTGATGATGATGATGATGATGCGTTATGATGCAGAATGATTTAGCAATATCAACCCAAAGGGCTAGCCCCCATGACTAAAGTGGGATGACAACTGCCGAAAAGGGATTTACCTTACCGGTTATGGTTGGATACAAGGGTACGATGTACTGCACTAGCTCGACCAGACTATGAGGATATTACATCAATTTATCAAATCCCATGGAGCCAACGTCCGAACTATATATACATTCCGAGGCATTTCAACCACCAAGATAAGCCCTGTACCGGATTGTAAATACTGTCTCATACCATCCCACACTCCCGAATGGGTGACTAGGTATAATAGTATCCATCCTGGACCCACCTTCTATTTTAACTCACAAAATAGAATAACCTCCTCTGGCTAATCAAAACCTACAGGTTCTATCTAGTAACTAAACTCGCATTATTGCAGGTTTTACTAGCATGTCAAACCCACTTACTAACCTAGTCAGAGTTATAATATGTTATACTAGGCATGCATTCCTGTAACTCACAAATCAGGATAATAATCTAGTTATTCAGAAAGATAAAACTTGCCTGTAGTCCAATGCAATGCCCTAGAGGAATATTCATTCCAAGCACAGCAACCCAAAGCTCCGACGACAGCATCTCGCGAACAAATCACCCGAATCACAGAACAACCCAACAATCACCAACAATCTAACCCAAGCAATCACCGCCACCGGCCAACGTTCGATCACGCATCACTGCCCAACACCGGCGATAAACTCATTCAAACACCACCACCACCGAAACCCTATCTTCCAAAAATTAATCACAACAACAAACCCATACCTGCAATAAATCACACACTTCTATAAACCCCAATACTCCACAGTCAAACCCAATCCACCAATATTCACAAACCCTAAAATTAGCCCAACAAGGGTTTCACCAAAACCGAAATCAACCCAAAGATTCTAGAGAGAGAAAGAGAGAGAGGGGAATTACTCACCTAGAGAAACGGCGAAGATCGCGGCGAGGAATCCGCGAAGAAATTGGCAAGCGAGGGAGGAGAGGATTGGAGAGAGGGAGAAATGAAATCTGAGGTGAATGGGTTTAAAAGCCCACACGCATCTCGAGGCAAGCCAACGGCCGAGATCGCGAAGAAAAACCCAACTCGGTTGTCGAAGCGCATCTCTGTTCGAACAGAAAATAAGTTGTTCGAACAAAAAACAAAAGCTATTCGAACAGGAACTATCTTGTTCGAATAAAATGGTTCAGCGCAGAAAATATTATTCACAAAGAATCTTATTCGAACAGAGAAGGTCCTGCTCAAATAGAGAAGGTCCTGTTCGAGCAGAACAACTCAGGGACAAATCTAACTGTTCCCAGAAGGATCCTGTTCGAACAGACAAAGTCTTGTTCGAACAGAACTAGACTGATCAGAAAAGGAAGATTCCAGAAAACCCAACGACCAACCCCGGATACCCCGAAATTACACCAAACCACCAACACCACCACACGACACACTACCACAAACCCAACAAAGGTTTCCCAAGGTATAAACACCACCTCCACCACCTCACGGCCACCAAAACGCCTAAATCCCCGAAAAAGAATTTTTGCCTGGAAAAACTCCGAAAACCTATCGGCAAATCCAACGGCTCACCGGAACCACACCAAACCACAAACACAACAATTAAACATCATCACCAACCCATCTAGGGGTTCCCAAGGCCACAACGCCACCTCCTTTTTCGAATAACCACCGAACCACCGAAACTGCATAAAAGGAATCTATTGGACAAAACCTGCCAAAAGGAATAAATGGATGCATAATGGATGAAAAAGTACATGCGGAATATATGCAGAATATACGTGCGGAACTTAACGTGGAGGAATAATAATAATAGTACTAAAAAAAAAATATAACCCTAAAATTCGGGACATTACAGTCGCACCTTAAGGTGCGTCTGTTGGAGACACCCCAACTCACACCTCAAACCTAAAAAGAAACTAAGCCTATTAAGAGTACCCTGTTGTACCCCACTTGTAAATACAAGTCATAGGAATCATTAAAAGTTTAGAGAACTTTCCCTGAAAATCGAGACAGGTTGCATTGTTCACATCATGAAATGAGCAGGAGTTAAAATCTCCTCAGTTTTCATCTTGAGTAACTCACAACTAATTGTCCTATTGAACCTAGATCATGGGATCTCCAATCAACTAGGTTAAGCTTCCGCTGAGGTTAACTCGTAGTTAAAGGCTTTAAGCCCATTCCCCTAGATGTGGAAAAAACTTATATTTTTGCCAACCCTTTTGTAAATGAATCCACTGGGTTGTCACTGGACTTCACAAAGTCAATGGATATAACTCCACTTGCAAGTAATTTTTTTACAGTATTATGTCTACGACGTATATGTTGTGACTTACCGTTATAGACATTATTCTTTGCTCGCAATAGCTACTTATTGCAATGGATACATAAGGCAGGTACTGGCTTTGGCCACATAAGAATATCCTCTAAGAACTGTCGAAGCCACTCAGCTTCATCTCCCGCTAAATCTAGAGCAACAAACTCTGATTCCATAGTCGACCGAGCTATGCATGTTTATTTTGAGGATTTCTATGAGACAACTCCACCACCAAGTGTAAACACGTATCCACTTGTAGAGTATGACTCGTTAGAATCTGATATCCAGTTTGTATCACTGTATCCCTCAAGGATAACTGGATATCTTGTGTAGTGCAACCCATAGTCTATTGTATCCTTTAAATACTGTAAAGCCCTAACGCTTCCTAGTGGCTCGGTTCAGGGTTTATAGTATACCGACTCAGTTTGCTAACTGCATAAGCAATATCTGGTCTAGTGCAGTTCATAATATACATTAGACTACCTATGATGCGTGCATACTCTATTTGAGAAATAGGCTCACCTTTGTGTTTAATCAATTGACGCATATTATCGTATGGTGTCTGAACACCACGGCAGTCAAATTTATTAAACTTCTTAATTACATTCTCTATATAATGTGATTGAGACAACACAAGTCCCTGTGGTGTTCTGTTAATCTTTATGCCAAGAATAACATCTGCAACACCTAAGTCCTTCATATCAAAGTTCTTGGACAACATATTCTTTGTTGACATAATGACATTGATGTTAGTCCCCATGATGAGCATATCGTCTACGTAAAGACACACAATGACATGCTCACCATTAAAGCTTTTAATATAGACATATATATCAAATTCATTAATTTTGAAGCCATCCTTCATCACGACTCCATCAATTTTGTCGTACCACTGTAAAGGTGCCTGCTTCAATCCATAAAGAGATTTAACCAACCGACACACTTTATTTTTTTGGCCTCGGACAATGAACCTCTCAGGTTGGTTCATATATATTTCTTCATTTAATTCACCATTCAAGAATGTTGTTTTAACATCCATTTGATGTATTTCAAGCTTATGCACTGCTGCAATAGCTATCAACATACGAATGGAAGTTATTATTGTCACTGGAGAATATGTATCAAAATAGTCCAAACCTTCTTTTTGCCTATATCCTTTGGCAACAAGTCTGGCTTTGTACTTTTCAATTGAACCATTAGGTCTCAATTTTCATTTGAAAATCCACTTGCAACCTATAGGCTTGTTGTTAGGTGGAAGATCTACCAATTCCCAAGTATGGTTGTGCATTATAGAGTCTATCTCACTCTGTACAGCCTCTTGCCAACTAGGAGCTTCAGGTGTAGCCATGGCTTCCCTGAAGGTCCGAGGCTCATTTTCCAACAAAAATGCTACAAAATCTTTGCCAAAAGACTTAGCAACTTTAAGTCGCTTCCCACGTCTTGGTTATGGATTAAAATCAGAACTTGTAGGAGTGATACGGTGATCACTACTAGAAGCAACATCAGTTGTTCTTTTAAGAGGATGCACATTATCACTCTTTTTATATGGAAATATCTTTTCAAAAAATATAGCATCCCGTGATTCAATGATGGTATTCTCATGCACATCATTTATTTCAGATTTGTATACGAGAAATCTATATGCACTACTGTTATTGGTATTGCCAATAAAAATATAGTCAATAGTTTTAGGTCCTAACTTAGACTTTTTTGGCAATAATACTTGTACCTTTGCAAGACACCCCCACACTTTTAAGAACTTATAGGAAGGCTCTCTGCCTTTTCAGAGTTCATAAGGAGTCTTTTCAATCTTCTTGTGAGGTAACTTGTTGAGAATATAATTCGCAGAAAGTAACGCCTCCCCCCACAAGTTTTGCGGCAAACCAGAACTAATAAGCATAACATTAAGCAAATTCTTTAAAGTTCTATTTTTCCTCTCAGCAACTTCATTTTGCTAAGGAGTGTAAGGTGCAGTAGTTTGGTGTATAATACCGTACGCCATCTCCATCAAACTTATTTTGCTTGTCAAAATCAACAATTTCGTACGCCTAATGCTTTGAACCTCGGATGTTACCTCGAAACTTGCTATATCTAATCGATGTATTAATTGATGTTGCGACATTATTTTTACAACTTCTCCTTAAACTAAAACCTAACAAACGACGTGTACTAAAACAATATTTGTAATTGATGCCATTTTTTTATCGCTTGACTTGCATAACAGGTTTCAAAGTTCTCCCAAGTTGGATCAATAAACGCAGATAAATCTATAAATTAGAACTTTTTCTCTTCTAAAAAGTTGTCATAATCCCGCCTCTTATCAGTTAAAGATCCCAAGTACTCGTAGTCATCCGAGTACTCATCATATACTGGGGGTAATCCTCCATCATCAAAATATGGTTGGTACGCGTTACAAACAACATCAAATATCGAAGAAAAACTTTTCACCTCGTAACTAAAAAGAAAGAAAATTTTATTGACCGTCACTTCCATCTTTTGGAACGTTCCATTAATTTTTTTTATCGACGCTTCGATACGCTCAACACGTGCTTCAAGACTAGGTGGTCAACCCATTGGGTTCGTACTCGCCATAGAGAAGAAGAAAAAATATGATTGAACATGAAACGAACAAAAGAATAAAAAAAATCATTTTTTTACCAAAAAATACTCTAATAGTTGCTGAAAAACACTGTAGTAGATGCCGGAATCACTGTAGTAGGTGACAAAATCATTGTAGCAGTTGGAAGAAGAAGAAGAAAATCACAATCTTCATAACTGTTTCCTAGAGTTTCAAATCATGAATCAAGAGAGGATCGCCCTAAGAAACACCGTGAAAACCCAATAATTAATCTCGCTCTGATGCCAATTTGACGTAAACTCTAAAGCGGAAGCTAAATCGAGAAGTCTTTTACCCTAAAATCAACCTAAAACTAAATTAGGGCTAAACCTTAAACATTTTTCAATCACAACTACCAAATAAACTTACACCACCCTCTCTTTATATAGGCATCAACCCTAATCCTCATGCAATAGCAAGTCCCCTACCTCTCCAAATTAGAATCTAATTAGACATTAAAATAAAAGCATCTTCAATAGTTAAACCCTTAATCTTAATAAATTAAAATAAGAAGACCGTCAACGAGTGGATGATGTGCACCAGGAAATGTTCACATCATAATAAGGTTCTTTATTTGTCTTTTGAAAATAAGACTAACACCACTAGAGAATATGAGCTTATGATGGTCACTCAAGCGTTTTAGGTCAACCTTATTAGGGATTTAGAGAAGATGCTAAATTTTTTAGGCGTACAGAGTTTGGGTCTGCACCACATATTGGCTAATTTGAAGGAGCTTAATTTACAGGTCCATCCAGTTTTACGAGTAAAGAAGACAAGTGAAGTACCAATTGTACTCGAAGTTTTGACCAAAATAGTAAATGATGCTAACGACAGTAGAAAAGCTAAGTTCTTATAATTTGTATACACGTGCATGAAGAACTGCATACTATGGTCAAACACTTCCATTTTACACGTACCTGCCATTTATTTTTCTTCATCGTAAGTATATGTTTGCGTTGTAATATCTGCTTGTTTGATTGATTTATCTAAGATGTAAACATTATCCCTTGTACCTTAACAAAGATAATTACTAATTCGTAACTGATGATATGATATTTGTGTTGGAAAAAACCTTGTGGTTTTATCCTTAGTTTAAACTAGCAGTCGGGAACGCGCTATCGCGCGTGCCTTAAAAATGTTGTTTAAAGCACATTGTTTACATGAGTCTAGTCATGGAGGACAACACTATATGTTGTGCCTTGTAATTTTAGTTAAATCACAATGTATAAAAGAGTTTGTACATGGAGGTAGCACATTCTTATGCATAATTCATAATGCTTCACCAAATAACATTAGTGCATCACATTATGGTACAGAGCGGATAAGGTAAATGAAGTGTTGGTGTTGTTGCCCTTGATTGTCAATATTTTTATCAAAGAAATGCATGTTTGAAAGCCTGGTGATTGAAGATTTTTATGTAGGCCATTCAATTGAATAATTCTTAGACAGTTCCTTCTACATGGTGGTACAATTAATGTGTTCTCTATGAACCAAAGCAGAGGCCAACGTACGACACTGTATGTCAAAGCTAAAAATGAATCATAATTTTTAGCAATTTGATTATAGCTGTTCATCTGTGTTTGATTACTATGAACAATCTTCATATTCCCTAAAACATGACCTTTCAATGTCAGCAAGGCCTCTTATTTCATCACTGATTTTACCTCCTTCATTAATAGAGACTCACAACAGTGGTAGACAATGAAAATATATACTCATCGAGAAGAGTGAATAAAGAAAAGATTGCCCATAAGGGAAAACATATTCTCCTTCTAGACAAAAGTAATGAATCTAAACAGGTTACAATGATCACTGCAAAGGACTTGTCAAACTATTTTTAATAGACATACATACAAGGTTCACATGACCAAAGAGAAGGACTATGAACACAATTAAATAATAATAAAAATAATAATTCATATACGAAAAAAGTATAAAGTAAAAACGCAGCGATTTTTAATAACTACACAACCTTTAAGCAAACGGAAGAATACCTAAACAATTCCATGAGGAAAAAAACTTAAATTGAAGGAATGAATATCAAGTCTATTATACTTGAATAAGACTGAGGACTATACTCATAAAACCATGTCCAAAGGCCCGTTCGTAAAGCAATATACCAACACATTTATACTGCACATTATCCAAAAATCGTTGAAGTCCCTTACCATCGTGAGAACCAATTTTCTAAAATGCCCAGCAGACCTGTATAACACAACAGACCATCAATGGCATCAGTACAATAGCCATTCTATTCCACAAGCGAAGCTGTAAATGGGAAATATCTCAAACACTTGCCTGATTTTGATTCTTTTTGTTAAGCTCCAATACACTTGCAACTAACAAGAGAAAGTTCAAAGTAATTCCCAGAGTCGTCATGCATATGGTATTCCTTAGAGACCTGCACTAAAAATAAGAGAATGAATAGATCTTCATGCAAGTATAAAACTATTACCAAAAGAAGTATGCATCTTAGCAAACCAATGTCCATCTCTGGAAATCTAGAAGTGAGGACTGAATCAGAAACATGGTTAATATCTACATACATACATAAGCAACTCTATAAATACATAAAGCTTAAGTCATCTCAGCCGATGAAAATATATGTGATCACTATATGAGAAGAATATCATGTCATGTAAATAGAGGCAATAGACCATGAATGAAAAAATGAGCCTAGCAGAAATAACAATGCTAAGATAGAATATGAGAAGCAATCAAAAAATCCTTGTTTAATGATAGTGAAGCTAGGAATGACTATACTTATAAACCTATATGAAACTAAAATGGAATTCAACTGAATAATTTGTTCATGTAAATAAAGACCTGGTCTTCATAATTGACGACCTCTAACAACCTCAGGTAGTATCAACACGCAGGGAAGCTTTTAAGGGATATAGGTCATTCATTTAGGTGGAAATGACTTAAGAGACAATGCCTCAATGAAGAATATAGGATTTGAATTCGAATTATAATTCTAATATTATACAAGGCTGAAATGATGATACTTGAGTTCAAAATAGAGCTGACCAGCACAAAAATATCTACATGTTTATACCAATATTTGAGTCAAGGCTTGAAAATTATATCCTACAAATCCCCATGCAATCTTCTTGTTTTTGGGGTTGGACCCCAATTCCATCTACTTCCATCGGTTAATAACGGTGGGATAACCATCTTCCTTGAAGAAGAGCCTCAAAAACTCAAATTTATCAGGAAAAATTACATGAGCATGCAAGTATACAAGGTTGTGCACTCTGCTGCGGCTAGAAATATATACAAGCTACGCAAACATGCACGAGAAGACCCCAATTGTGCCCCGCCAGGTGGGCCACTTCAATCATCCAGTTGTCAGCTGGCACTGCGACAGTTACCAAAGGAGGTTTACGATCTTAAGTGGGACATTGTTGTGGTCGACAGACCAAGCGGCGATAAACCAGAATTACCCGGAAGAATGGCTGTAATCTACACTGCAAGTTTGATAGCAAGGGCCAGAAAAGAAACAGAGGTTCTGGTCCATGATGTAAATCGGATGGTTGAGAAATGGTTTTCTTGGGAGTTTCTGTGTGCTGAGAACATTATTTCTTCTAAAGACAATTTGTGGCATTTCAGGATCAGATGGAACTCTAGCTCGAAGAGCTTCTGCTCTAATGCTACAATTCAAATCCTATAGAATTGATCTTTTTCTATGGCTATTTTAAGTACTTCAATCATTTCTTTACCGAGATAATATACATACCAAAACTGCACTATTTTCCCATTGTGAAGGTTATGAAGAATTTAAGATTCCCCTAAATTGACCATTTGCCATCTCCGTTTTCACCATCCCTTCGCTGGGTGAGAAAAAAAATGTGAGAGTCTTGGAGCTCAATAAGTGAATCATCATATATAACCTACAGGTCATCATTTGATAGAAAAAAAAGTAATTCTATAGGAACATATACGTATGAACATGGAATTGTATTGCCTCTTTTGCTGGAATGGTGCAATCTGTTGATATTGCAGTTCACGAAATGCAGGCTACACTTGGGTGAATGGACATAACTAAGAAGATGGGACTCAAAAGATTATGGGTCAGCACTGTCTCAGCATGCTTGGTGGCGTACATGAAAGATGGAACTACACCCCCTAGAGATGCTTACATATCTAATATGCTATTATGGAGATGATACCATGGTTTACAGAGTTTAAAAATTTTCACAAATTTAAGGAAGTAAATCAATGTGCAGACTTCTTAGTAGGTCGCTTATCTTGCCTTAGTTTCATGATCTATACCCCTAGCTCATTCCCTACTGGATTGTACAAATATATAAATGATGCTAGGGGAAAAAAAGTCATTAAGATGTAATTCTTTCAATCTTTATACCCCTGGTGATGGGGTCTGACTAAACTCTTGTTTGCCTTTGCAAGGTTAAAAAATAAAAAAAATAAAAATCATATACATATGGACCTATCATACAGAGATTTTTGCACGTTTCTAGAGACAGAAAAAGAACATCCTACTAATGTACTGGTCGCAGATTGTTATTGAGATGCATATAGTTAACCCATGTTGGGTATCTCAAGTAAGTTTGACAATGGCAAAGTATGAGATCTTTTGCACTTTTACGTTTCTAAGGACAATTTACTAAATCTATCATATTCAAGCTGACACGGTTCAGAATCTTACCATCCGTTTGCTAATGTATGGCTGTATCATCAATGGAGTCTCAAACAAATCCTCAACCTTGGGCATTTTCTATTTCTCCATACCAAATTGTTTTTTAGACTCCTTTCGGCTACCCGACTGCCATAGTCAGCCAAAATTAGGGAGCCAATCAGCGTCACAGTTGTTTGCTACAATCTCTTCTCGCTTCTCCATCTCCATCTCCATCTCCAGCTCAGTCTTTCTCTTTTCTGCCCAAGCAGCTCCAACCCAATTTGGATTCAGCTTCTGAGACTTCCCTGACTTCTTTGAAGAATTAGCATGAATATTAGGTTGAAAATCGTCAATTGTTTCAAGCCAGCGTGGAAGAGCTCCAGAATGGACATTTTCTTTAGGCACTTCAGGAACCAAAGGAGAAACGTAAACAAGATCCAGCAAAACTAAACCTGTAGAAGAAACATAATATAAACAAGTTAAGTATTTCATCGCAGTATATCATTACTTCAAAACCAGACACCTCGAAAAGAGAATGCATCAGTGGAGTAATATTGTATTAATATAATTAAATGCATCAGACTAAAGATCAATATGTAACATACAACGTCAATATTCTTGATACATATTTGGTTTTTCAAAGAAATAGTAAAATGGCTAGATGATATTCGTTCATATAATGATTACTTTGAGGATACTGGTAATTTGACTAAGCAAAGAGCAACTTAATGAGTTACTCTTGTGTATATCTTGATATTAGAGATTGAACTAAGGAGAAGATAGCAATACAAAACTAAGTAAGAAAACATTAAAAATGAGTACCGTGATCACAGGTTTTTCCATTACCCAATCTCGCGACCTCATATTCCTGGCGAAGCAAATATTGTACATGTGTATTAGTGGATACAAAGAAGTCAGTAATAAAATAATACTTTTAGATAAAACAACATTAATTAAGATTAAGTCTCACTTAGATAATGTAAAATATAGTCCTAAAGAAATACAATTCCTATCTAAAATTCTTGTAAATAGAAGCTTAAACCGAATACTTCTATCTACTAAGGGGGGAAACTTCATCAAGGAACTAACACAAACATACGAAATCTTAATGTTCTTACCCCTCCGGTACTATGAGTCCATCCAACTGAGCATTTTCTCTTGTTTTTGATGAGGTAATTTTGGCTATCCTTGAAACCTGGGTCGTAGATGGAAATTAAAATTTAGGAAAGTATAAAGCAAAATACAGAAATTTAATCCAAAAATGAAATCTAAACCAATTTATCAACAAATCAAATGTTGATGGCAGTCATTGAAACTGATCAAAATCAAATCAAATGTTGAGATCTAAGTCTTCGAGAGGTGAATCTGTGAGTGAGAATTGGAAACCCTAGAAGGTCGATTTGCAAAGAAGAGAGAAGGAGGTGTTGGTTGAGGTGAATTGCAAATAATTTCGTAGACTTTCATCTTCCATCGTTGCGCATTATTAGATTGAGAAGGAGGAGATGACGTGTTCTTGGAGTATTGAAGCTTCGATCGCCTTCGATAGAGGAAATGATGAATACATAAAGTCGAATCATTTTGCAAATTTAGGCTTATTTCGTATATACGAAAAGTTATGCACTGAACTTCCATTTATACCCCTTCTTTCATCACCTAATTACGATTGAGATGCCTATTTTGGTTGAGATTTGGTACATACGAAATAGGGGCATTTTAGTATTAAATAAATTTCGAGAGTAGACTAAATAACTCTTATGATCTAACGGCTGTGTTATAAACTAAAGCATATATTTTCCTTAACATGTGTAGGGTAGGGTGAAACAACTACTAGGCAGTAACCAAACTAATCAGACAGTTAATCCTAAATTAAATTTAAAGATTCCGAGTTTTACTCTTCTCAACAAAATTAAATGCTAAAGATGCCAAAAAATGTATGTGTTACCAATTCTCCCTCTCTAAGACTACCACCATCTTCTACCTATCTCATCTTCTTCATTACTCATATATCCTCCTACTTCCTCTGCATCCTTTTTCTCATCTTCTCCATCCACACTCGTAAAAGCCCAATGGATCCCCTCAATCTTACAATCCCCTCCTTCATCCCGTTCTCTCTCATTCTCCATCAACAAATCAAATCATCTTCTTATTCTAAACCATCATCAACTCATTAAACCCCTATCGGCTCTCGGGTTCTTTAATTAGCTCTACACATGCAATAATCCAACACATGACTTACTCTAACTTAGAAGTATCTTAGCTCTTAAATACGCCTAAATAGACTTGAACCAAAATAACAAATATGAAACACAAATCTCTTCCACTATCTACATAAGAACATAGAATTAAACCCATTTATGTACAAGTTCATACCCATTGGGTATGACAAATTCAAAGAAGTAAAAACACAATCTTTACTCATAAAGAGCAAAACAAAGCTCGAAAAAGACACATTTTATTACCAATTAAATCAAGCTTAGCTCTACATATAAAAGCTTCTTAGCTCTATAATTGGACCCAAATCAAAACAACAAAGATCAAACACAAATCTATTCCAATAAACCTCAACAAAGAACAAACTTCTCAATTCAATTTAAACATTTGACACTAACAACACCACCCCATTTTGTAGAAAACCGTACCCACACAAATTCAAATAACCTCGAATCAAAATCATTTTTAAACCTGCAAACACTGCTATTTCTCATACCCAAACACGATACAACCCTGATAATAAAGACTCAAAATTCAATCACAACAAAGAAACCCCACCATTAAAAACACAAACCCAGATTATAAAACAATTTAATTAGCAATAAAAAGTAAATTATACCAAAAAATCTCTATTCTTCTTCTTCTGGGAAGAGCTTGAAACAGAGATAGGCAGATTACAGAGAAACTGATAGAGGGTTATATATTACCAATAAAAGGGGTAATAGGGTTTGATATCTCACTTGTATTTTATCGGCTCTCCAATCAAGCATAAGAAATAGTTCCGAACAAAATTGTGATGTTCTCGAATTCAGCAATGCAGTTCCGAACAAAATTGTGAACACAACTCAAGAACACACGATTTTTGTTAAACTAATCGCAATTATTTTTCGATATTCTTTTTAATAATGTAAGCCTAACCTTCTATTATAACATCCCTTTTTCGCCACCTTGATAACCCTCCTCTCTTGCAACGTAAAGAGCGAAAATGGCACAACATTAGCAAAACAGAACAAAACAGAGTCATGAAAATGACGTTGTTATTCGTGTTCGTGTTCGTGTTAGCAAAATCAACGAGAAATGAAGTTTTGTCATCAATAATATCAAATCAAAATTAAATCTCTAACCTGAAATCCCCAATTCTTTTTTGCGAAATCCAAACAAACTCCAATTTTTAGGACGGTGAAATTGAGAAGAAAAATATATTAGCAATAAAAGGGGTAATAGGGTTTAATAGATGTTCTCGAATTCAGCAATGCACTTACAAGCTAGGGTTTGGAAGAGAGGAGTTTGGTGGGTTTGCTTTGGAAGAGAGAAGAGAGGAGAGAGGAGTTTCGGTAGATTTGGAAGAGAAGAGTTTGGTTCGTTTGGGAGAGACGATATGTTTAGAAGAAGATTTACATAAATTACCCTGATTTCGTATTTAGAATTCCCAAACTACCCCTAATTTCGTATATACGAAAAGTTATGGGCTGAACTTCCAATAATACCCCTTTCTTTCATTACCTAATTACTATTGAGATGCCTATTTTGGATGGGATTTGGTATATACGAAATGGGGGTATTTTAGGATTAAAAAAATTGCGAGAGTAGACTAAATAATACTCATGATCTAACGGTTGTGTTATAAACTTAAGTATAGATTTTTCTCAACATGTGTAGGGTAGGGTGATCAACAGCCGAGATTTATTCTAATAGCATAGCTATTCCTTTAGTTGTATAGATGGTTGATATATAAGTGGTTTATTTTGTACCACATTGGGTATGTAGGTTACACAACTCTAGATTATAAGTAAAAGTTTACTTATGAGTTGTAATATGTGTGATTTGAGTTGTTTCTAACAAACACATCTTTAGGTGTGTCTTAAGGTGTAACCTTTGGTGAAGAGGCACTAACATGAGGTGTGTCTTAAGGTGTAACCTTTGATGAAGAGGCACTAACATGAGGTGTGTCTTAAGGTATGACCCTTGGTGAAGAGTCGTGTCTTAAGGCGTGACCCTTGGTGAAGAGTCGCAACTTAAGGTGTGACCCTAGGTGAAGAGGCACCAATATACTTTATATAACCCAACTTCGTTTCTATTGTTTAATAGAGTTTTTATAAATTTTTTGAGTTTTTTTTCATCAAACGAATAGTAGTTGCAATCAAGATTCGATTGACGGGTAGATTGAAGTATTTCTTCTAATCGTGTCTGATCGTTGTATCCTGGGAGACAGGGGACGATTATATCTTACAAAGCACTGTGGCAGGCGTGAATCTGTCTTAAGGAGATAGTGTGCATGCACTAGACTCGATCATATCCTTCTTAACTTGTTTTTGATATTGTCGATTTTGAACACAAGCTAACAATAATTTGTTCTAACTCGCCTCTGGAAAGTTGATATTGAGGACTAATTACATGGATTGAGGAGTTGCAAACTGTTCATCGTTTGTACTCGAGTGAAAGTATGTCAGAGGAGCTAATGTTGTAGGTTTTAGGCGTAATGTCGAAATATTAGAAATTAGGAGGAAGTGGTTAAAGTCTTTTACTAATTTATGTTCTTAGAAACATTTTATTATAATCGAAGTTGGAGTGAGATTTTGTACATATACAGTTTCAGTCTTTGAGTTTCTTTACTCTGCGTTCACTCGAGTCCATTAAGCTCAATCTCATCCCTAAATCTAAACCGAGAGTTGTGGCCAAGGATCCCAACTACTACTGCAGCTTGGAAAATTATCCTAATCGTGATTAGGGTGATTTTCTTTTTCTTCCTAATTAGGGTTTCGAATTTCTTATTTCGAAATAAATTACTTGCATTGTTTCTGTTAGTCTTAATGTTAAAATTCTTGATTGTTTAGGATGAGCTAGCGGTTGTGATACTTGTGAAGGAAGTGTAAAAGGGGTATTTTATGGACCCTTAACAGAGAACGAAACGGTAAAATTCTATGTTTTTGTGCCTTAAGACACATATTGTGCATTTTAAAGGAAAGATGGACTTGTATGAAATTTAAATACGATGATTTCCTTGCAGGTAATTGTAGAATGAAGCAGTTTTCAGCAAAATCTGGAAGATTTAACATTGTTGTGATCCCTGATGAATGTGTAACAGAGTTATTATGTGGCCCATAGTATCATTATTACCCCCCTCTGCTGTGAATATGGTCATGTTAGGTGTTTATTAGTCCGGGATGATACAAAAGGTATATAATCACATCAGCACCACCGACATTACTATATAGTAAGGAGTCGATGGCTTGATATGAGATGCTTGTTCATTCATGGTTTAAAGAGCTAATTTCAATTCAGCTGCTGCATGTCAGCTAGTGGATCTCACAATCAGTATGAAGAATCAGAGAAGAAATATATTTCAGGATGGCTATTATGTCGATTCCTTCCGTAGTTTTAGATAAAATAATGAATATCCTAGATGATCTAGACCTTGCCCCTGAGAAGTCGAAAATTACATTCTAATTGATGCAATTGCTTTTACTATCTATTTTGATCTAGACCTATCCTTAAGTTTCGAGAAAAAAGGCAAGCCGCTAGAGATTGCCAAGTTTGGAGAGACTGCCACTGGTTACTTCTCCAGTAAACTTGTTTGAGGCAGTCAACAATCCTACTAAAGTCAGGAACTGTCTTTGTCTGGCCTAGAAGTGTTACTATTTGCATTGATATGTGCTAAATTACATTGTTAATTTTCTTTTGTTGCATGGAGGTAGAAACAGTTTTGTGAATTCTGAGAAGGAGTTTACTTATGGTTTGTTTTGGCAAATGAATTGAAGAAAAGGTCAGAACTTTCTTTCTGATCCATTTCATAAATTCCTGTCCTGAAGTTTCTTAGAATTGGAAGTAAGTTTTTTTGTGCACTTGTATCTTACTAGCAGGCAGCGTTTCTGAGTTCCATTTCTTTCCTGGTAGTAACACCAGGAATATGGATCATAGGATTGGAACCTATAACGAGCGAGCCTAGCTGCTTAACTAGTCTTTTCTCAATGAGTGATCCAGGTTTTTGATTCTTAGAACGAAGGCCTGCACCTGCAACGTTACTTTCGTGCACCAATGAACCTGAATGTGCCTTCACGGCCTGTTTTATTTCCATTTCGGGGTTCCTTTGGGAACGGTTAACTCTACATTTCTTTCCTTTGGTAGCTAGTCCATTTCTATCAGCCCCATAAGGGAACCAATGTCTCCCCACTTCAAATCTTTGTTTTTACTCAAGCCTTATATATTTGCCGATTTCCTCGCAGGCTGAGAATTTAAAAAGGTAGAATCTGCGAAATAAGTTTGGAAGAATTCAGATAAGCCGTAAAACCAAAGAAAAGAACGAAGACTAAATCAGTATTAAGTAAGTGAAACAATTTACAAAGAATGGTATAATCACCATTGTCAAAAATTACAAACTCAAAACTTTACAAAGTCTGATGTTTCATGGGGGATTACTCAAACCCTCGACCAAAATACCGTCCTTATTTTGTTCCTTCATTCCTTGGCAGTCTTCCCGATCTCAATATCCTCCATGGCATCTGCGAGATAACATTCACGGACGAACGACACAACGTCTATTTTCTCAGTTTCCTCCATTATAATATTTGCACAATTAGGAATATAAGGTGGTCTCGAGATATCTAAAATCGTCTCCCAATCCACCCCTTCGAAAAAACGATGACTCTTGATTCCCTCTAACGTAATGCGTTCCAACGGATCTTTATTTAGAAGTTTAGCAATCAAGTCTATTAGAGCTGTCTGATCTCCTACCAAATTAGGCTCTTTCTCTAAAATCTGATCAAACGTTTCCTTCGGAGTATTCCCACTAAACGGATGTTTCCCGTACAACATTTCATATAACATAATCCCTAACCCCCACCAATCAGCTGAGTAGTCGTGACCCTTGCGTAGTAATATCTCTGGTGATATGTAATGCTCCGTTCCCGCCATTGACATCGATTTGAATTTCTCTGTTTTCACAGACTCTATTATATTGTTAAAGACAGGTTGTATAGGGACCGGTTTGCAGTATCGGGAGACCGGGAGATATTTCTGTCTTAGGGCTTTCCTGTCTGTGGTGGTAACCGTGTTTGCTGGTTGCGGAACTAGTACTGGTTTGGGGGAGAGTTTGGTACAGATATCAAAATCAACGATCATCACATGTCCGGTCTCTTGAATCATAATATTATCCGGCTTCAAATCTCTATAAACTATGTTCAATCCGTGTAAATATTCCAATGCAAGAACTATCTCTGCTGCGTAAAATCTGAAAACAAAATAATATGTAAATAAATAAATAAAAATACCACCCTAAAGATTGAAAGCTTAACACGTATAAAGGGTTTGATCTGTTAAGAATACTAACCTGATATTATCGCAAGAGAACATCTTCTCCGTCTGTCGCTCCAAAAGAGTACGCAGATCTCCACCGGGACAATAATCAATTGCCAAACCAACCATCACATCAGTAACAATCTCGCCCCTAAACTTAGGAAGCAAAGGGTGATCAAACATCTTCAGGAAATCTCGTTCTAACAAAACTTGTTTCAACACCAATTCCCTCGACTTCCCATTCTTCTTCTTCATAAGTTCTTCTCGAGAGATCACTTTTAAAGCCAAAGGTCTAGATCTCGGTAGTTTCACTAAAAATACTACCCCTTTCGTGCCTCGTCCCAGGAACGACTGTACTTGGAGATCTTCTAACGATGAAAATAGTTGTTCTTCTTCCATGCCCATGTTGATGCCCTAAATTTGCAATGCAAGCGAAGAACGGAAGATGGAAGTGAAGAGACAAGAGCAAGAGAGAGCACCTCTCTGTGAAGCTGGACCCCGGAAAGAGAAAGCAAGATGAACCAACGGCTACTGAGACATTGAAGTGAAGAAGGGGTACGATGCAGATCAGTAGTAGAAAGAGTCGATTGGATCTAAAGTGACAAAGGATGCAAGCAGTGAAGCCAGAGCGAACAAGCCAAGGTGACCAAAGAGGAGGAGGAGTCTAGAGTACTGGTATTGTTGGAACTTGGAAGATTTATAAGAGCAAACAACTCGGACAAGTTTTCTTTCAGAACAAGTTGAGGCAAGTTCGGTACACTTGTAGAGTTTCATTATAGCCGTAAGACTTATCAATAGTCTAAAATTAGAAAGATTTAAGAGCAAGCCCATTAGCTGGCCGACCTGAAACCTAAGCCTAAAACTAGAAAGATTTAAGAGCAAGCCTAATAGCTGGCCGACCTGAAACCAAAACTACACAGATATTTTTCCAAGATGTTGCAGAATATACCTCTAGTGCATTTGATCAAACATATTTTTTTTGCCAAAAGTATAAAAATTTAAATTATAAATATCCAAAGCCAATTTATTCAAATGAGAGGGTTGATCTTAGAGAAACAATTAATTCAATAGGAAAGAAAACCATTTCATGGGGCGTTTTTCAGGTGTTTGGTTTGATAGAGAATGACCCCTGATAGTTAGTTCTTAGAGGCGGATTTCCTTCCCTTTCGAGTGACTGGCGAAAAAGAAATAAAGCTAGTGTCTCTAGTGAGTTATACCTTTCAGTTTGGGGCAAATTAGTAAATAGTAAGACGCTTAGAGTAAAGACGCCCGTCTCTAAGTCATTGATTTTAATCAAGCAAGTTAGTAAGTCACTCAGAGGAAAGACGCTTGTGTGTTCCAATCTGCATGAAAAAACCAACACCTCTTAAGGAGATGATCGAGTCTAGTGTATACACAC
Organism: Kingdonia uniflora; assembly: GCA_014058105.1. Classification (NCBI taxonomy): domain Eukaryota; kingdom Viridiplantae; phylum Streptophyta; class Magnoliopsida; order Ranunculales; family Circaeasteraceae; genus Kingdonia; species Kingdonia uniflora. Next base: position 1,788,748 of record JACGCM010001796.1, on the reverse strand, counting down.
TATCTCCTTAAGACAGATTCGTCCCTGCTACAGTGTTTTGCAGGAATATAGTCCCCTGTCTCCCAGGATACAACGATCTGTCGCAGAAAGAAGAAAACACTTCTATAGGAAAGAAAACCATTTCATGGGGCGTTTTTCAGGTGTTTGGTTTGATAGAGAATGACCCCCTGATAGTTAGTTCTTAGAGGCGGATTTCCTTCCCTTTCGAGGATATCAGTCCATCATCTTTTTGTCTCCGAGTTTAGAGTGGCCCTCAATTCTGCTAGTGCGGCACTCCCTTCTACTGGGCCAATTGGCATATTCTATTTTGGAAGCAACATTCTACGAAGAAAGTAAGTATCAACTATTTTTGTGAACTGTGGCTCAATACTTTGTTCGCGCAGACAACGCAAAAGATCGACTATTTCTGATAACCTAATTTCGTATATCGAACTTAGTCTCTCACACCAAAGATAATCAGAACGTTATCAAGTAAATACTAATACAATATTTAGCGTGGAAAATATTTGAATAGGTTAAAAACCACGACCTCTCTTGAGAATTTTTGAAAGAGATATTATTGATGATGGTTAGCTATTACAAGGATCGTTCTGGATTATTTTGTGTAGAGTCTCTGAATAGAATTATCTCTCCTTAATCTGCATTTCTATGCTCCTATTTATAGGTCTTATAATATGTTTGACGACCATTATTACTCTTAATGAAGGACGTTACAATATGATTTTGATGAGTCTTTGAACTGATTGTATAACGGTCTGATCCTGCTGTTCTGTAATGGCTTCTTTAATGACTGTGTTTGTTGAATCGAGTTGTTGGTGTGGAGGTCGAGAATGGGAAATAAACTTTTCTTTGTAGTTGTTCCATAGTGTACCAAGTGATCGTATGTTGATGAGGTCGAGTAAATGAATGATGGTTGAAGTTGAGGCTTGAGTTCGAGATCCGGAATAAGCCATTACAGTACCAACTTTGTTGCCTCTGTCTGTTGCTAATGATCCAGGAGGATCTAGGCCATTTTTGGCAGTTTTTGACCAAGTCGTTCGAACGAGATTTGGATTCGCTCGAACGACTTTAGGTTTATTCGAACAGAATTTTAAATCTATTTGAATAAATAGGCATCTGAGTAGTTTTATTCAAATACACTAATATCTGTTCGAATATACTTTTTTCTGTTCGAACAGAGGCACAATTCAGCCTATTGTTTAGGCGTTTAAGGGCATATTTATCATATTTTGTAACTAGGAACCTATAACCCTTATAAAGGGGCAAGGCTAGGCAAGATTAGATCATGTTAAATCAAAAAGCTCTGAGAGAGAGACTTAAGGCTCGAGAGAAATTTGATTGTAATCGATTTATTTGAGCAATTGAAACTCTAAAAGGGATTTTTCCCAACCAATTGGTGTGTTCTTCATACTTTTCTACTAATTAGGGTTTCTCAATTCGTATTATGGATTAAGTGGTATCAGTTTTCAGCAACGATTCTCGAGGGTGATTGTAATTTATGGTCTCTACACGTGACCATCTTAAGCAAATAAAGGAGAAGCTAGTGAGTCCATTGAAGATTCACCGAAAACCTAATTCGAAGAAGAAGGACAATTTGAAGATGGGCAATTCTGAAGATCAACTTATAACTTTAGAAACGAAATTTTCTTACCTAACTACTACTCCAGGAGAGTTGGTAGAACAATTGCGTCACATGAACCTCGTGAAGGCTTCTGCTTCGGTAAAATGGCGATGTCGCTCGAAGAAGAATGGGGTTGTGGAGGGGGATGGTGACGTGGGTACAGAGGAGATAGATAACGATTCTAGTGATGCTGAATCCGTCAAGGAGCGCTCGGGTATTGGTAAGTCAATGAATCCTATACGTAATCTTCGTATTGACATTAAGATTAAAATTCCAGTTTTTGATGGTTCAATCGATGCTGAGAAGTTGGATAATGGGTTAGATAGGCTAAGGACCTATTTTTCTATTTATGAATATTCCAATGCTAAAAAAAATTCTACATTGAAATTCGCAAATCATGTACTCACGTGGTGAAAGTCCTATCGGAAATGCCACGAGGTAAAAAGTTTAAGTTGGAAAGAATTTAAGGTGTTAGTTGTAATGGCCTAATTTTGTAAGCACGAGATGGCTTGGAATTAGCTTTTACACTAATGTTTCTGTGACAAAAACTAATTTTAAAAATAAAGATGACACAGGTGATTTAGCATGGAAAACCTCTAAATAGGTAAAAAAAAAACTTGACCTCGATATGAGGATTTTTATAATAGTAACTTTTATTGCTTGAGGCAGATATCTTATTACAAGTGATCTCTCGACTTAGAAATACTTGAATCTTGTGAATAAAAAGTTTTGGACATTTTTGACAATCTAGAAAATATAGTTTTCTTGGTGATTTTTCGTGTATTTTTTTTGTCATTGTCTCTTCTGGAACCTTTTCTTAATATAGGCCTTATTCGCAGTTCTTCATCGTGCTGAAGCACGTTCTCCGAATAATGTGGTTAGTGGCAGTTTATTGAGTAATTGTTAAATTCGTGAGAGACATGTATTTTTGACTTGTTCAGGCTTTTCTGTTTAAGCTCAACCTACATTCTTCATCAGTTCGTAGAGTAGGTGGAAATGCTGACAGTTGAACTCATATGTAAAATGCATGAGTCTGACATGGAAGTAATTCGAATTGGAGATAGCACAATTTGGGGTTAGATCGAAGGGTAGGCCCATACAATCGCCCCCTCGCAATTGAAGTCACGAGTGGCTTTGGTTAAGAAAGAATATGTGGATATATGGGTATTCGTGTTTGAAGTTTGAAAGTGACGGAATAAATGATGTAGATTTGACTGTATGAAAAATGCGCGTGTTATAAGGAGATTTTTTTGTATTAAATGATTATAGGAATACTGATGTACGCGTCGGTTAAGGTTTGGAGAATTTCGTGTGCATTGAATAATGACCCTTGGGAAAACGTGCATGCACATTAAATATAGGGTTATATAAATAGTACATGTACCGAGGTTTGTGGCAAAGTACGCTTGATTGTTGCCAAATTTACTAAAAATTTTGACAATGGTGAAGATCCAAAGAATGGTTCTTGAAGAAAGAATTGTTATTAAGATGCAGAAGTTGAAGTTGAAATATTTCGGTGATCAGTCCTTGAAGATGCCTACTCCCGCTCCCGTTCCTCCGACGTATCAAGGTATATCGGAAGAAGAAGCGACTGAAGCTAAGGAATATTTTTACTGTATGTAGAGATTTTACCACGTTGTCTTAACAGGCGAGCAACATTGGGTTTGTCTCTGTATCCTTGTGGAAGACAAAGTTGGGGAGGCAGATGCAAGGTTCGGTGTAACTGTGGGCCGGTTGCGTCGATATCTTTCCTAGGACTGGATTCTAAGGTCATGCCCTCTTCATCTCTACCAACTCTGCAGAGGTAATGGTTATAGATGAGGCAGCGATAGTAGTGGAGGAGGAAGACAGAGGATGGAATTCTGCTTCTGCACTTTCATCGCTTCCTGGCGTTAAGAAGACCTTCTGTTTGAAGAGTGGGTTCAAGTACTGGGTCCTTTTCTTTCAAGAGTGTGAAAGAAGAAGGACTTATGGCGACTTCCAATGCTTGCTTTGTATCAGAGGATTCTTGGGGTGAAACATCATTAAAGTCGGATGAACTGAAGGATTTGATATTTTGGAGTGCCTGATATTAGAGTATTTGAAAGGCTTGTTATCTGTAAAAATACTTAACAACTTGTTATATGTAAAGTACCTGATGTTGGAGTTCTTGAAAGACTTATTATCTGTAAAGTACCTGTAATTTGCATTCAAGCTGAATAAAATTTGTTATCAAAACTCTGTGTTGATATATGTAAAAAATAACTCTATAAATCAAGCTTTGAATGATCTGAAGATTTATGAATATAGTTGGAATGTTATGTATGAGAGTAGAACTTACAACCTGGTTATAATAATCGAGTTGTAACATGAAATTTGTGCAATATATGATGTTCGACCTGGGGGCCAAAATTTGGGGGAGAGAGAAAATTGGAGTTTTAGGAAGGGGAACTCGAGCTCATAGAGGTCGTCTTGAAAAATTAGATTTTGAAAGAATAACTCGATATGGAATAGGTCAAACTGACAGAGGTCGATAGGGAGAGATATGTTCAGATAACTTTTCTCAAGATACTAGGGTTTTCTGTTATGAAAGAACAGGATAATATTACAGAATGTGGGGATCTACAGTAATCTAGAAAATTGTATAAAATAGGGGGAAATGAACTTTAAACAGGTAGAAATTAATAGAAATTGTGTGAACTCGATCTGAAAGAATTTGTTACACCGATAAAGATAGCTAAAGTGCGGGAACGGATTTTCAATTTGTTAGATTATGATGCTGAACTACAAGTGAGGGAGTGTCAACTTGAAGGTTTAAATTGGATGGATAGGGAACTGGAGAATGAACATCATTTCTATGAGGAGTTGTTTCGGGAAGTAATGGCGGATCCTACAGTTCGAAAAGATGTTCTGAGATTGATTAATGAAGAGGAGATCGAATTGGAAGATACGAGGATTGCTGGAGGCCAACTGATCAGATATGGCTCATCAGGAGATCAGGGGTGTTTTAGGTATAATTATATGTGATGTGAATAAAGTGATTGTAAATAGGGGTAGTAAGAATGTATGTAATTGGTTACTAATTGGCAAAGAAATGAAACGAGAATAAAGCTTGAATCGATCCTCAATTGTTACGAATACTGTTTGTGACTGTTGCGAAAAATGGATTTGAATATTTTTGAAATTTTTTGAGAGCTTTGGAAATAACATCAGTACTTTTATAAGTAGAATAAGCAAGAATATAAAAAGCATGGGGCTTCTGATTTTGTCCCTTGTGTAAAAGCTGTGAAAACCTGATTGCATGTAAGTGTGAGTCATCATGAGTGTGGGGAGCTCAGAGGAAGATTTTAAAAATAGAGATGAAAATAGAATAAAATATAAGGTAAAGGGTAATGATGGGAAAGCGTTTTAACCGAAAAGGTGCAAGACGTCTGATATTGATAGTAGAAGGGATGCCTCAGTTCCAAAACCGAGGACGGCTCGTGCGAGGCTCAATAATTGCTAGCAGTTAGTGAGAGAAAATATAAATAATTTTTCATTTTCTTCATTTAAGCGTTTCTCAACTTCTGAAAACTTGAAGAGCAATGAGAAAGGGAGGAGAAGAAATAGCAGAGAATCTCTTGAGAAACTAATTGAGACAGATTAACAGTCAAAGCATAAGAGAGTTGCAGAGACTGAGTCACGAAGGTGGTTATATAGCAGCGTTATGAGGGAATGATTTGGAACTGCGTCATACTCAAATTCTGACATAGAAGGTTAGTAGTGGATTTGGGATGTTTTGCTTTTGAAGATCATATTCTGTGTTAGGCAAATCTAAAAATTTCTATTTACAGTAATTGATAAAATCCTGTTTGATATATGATATATGAAAGATATATGTATATGGGCGATGTATATGTAAAATATAATGATGGATATCTAGACCTGTATGTAGGTCGATCGTGAGGAGTGTTGTGCAGGATCAAATCCTTATCTGTAGAGTTGTAGTGATATGGACATTTTACCTGTCAATGAAGAGTCGACCTCTGGTCGATCGGATTTTGAGATTTTAATGTGTGATAGGGAGGAAGATATATGGGTTGATCAATTTCCAGATTTCCCTAGAAAATTGGTAACCTATCATCTGAATTCTGATGCGTTCAAAAAATTTTGCAAAGCCAAGGCTTCTGTAGGGGGAAGATGGGGTAGTTGTATAGAACATGTCGGTAAGCATTTTAGGAGTTGTATTGTCGGATCTGGGGAGGAATACTTTTTTATGTTGGCTAATTTGGAGAAGGAGTAGAGAGATAGGGGTTTAAATGAATTGATCTTTATAGAGTATTTTGATGGGGGCGTTCAGGGCGACCTGGCAGAAGGTTTTTTGTGTTACCTGTCTTAGTTGGAGTACGGGTTGACTTTTTTCCTTAGCAATCAGGCGAAAGGGTTTATGAGCATTATCCGGGCATGTCCTGTTCATTTGAACGAGAACATGTAGGAGGTGATAAATGTTTGTGAATTTCTAAATAAGCTGTGGGATGAGGATAAGAGTGAGAGGAGAATATATCTTGAGGATGGTTTGCAGTTTTATGGGGTAAAAAACTTTTCTATAAGTGGAGGGGCGTATTTTTTTATGAGCTCGACTCGGCCTCGTTTCTTCGATCTGAACTCAGCAAATCGACCATGGAATAATAATGTGATATGGGTGAAGGGTGATTGTCTTTAGAGAGATGACGAAGAACCCATGGAACTTCTATATAGAACTGTAAAACAAAGTAAGTATAATAATGAATAATATATAAGATTGATATGTTGAAATTGTATGTTGCTCTGCTGATGATAATGTGTTGTTATTGACAGGTCCTAAATCCAAGGTGACGAGGAAGGAGTCTTTGTTAGATACAGTTACTCAGGAAGGGAGAGAGTTCAAGGCTGTGCTGAAAGAATTCGGTATTAGCAGAAAGAAACATGCTAACAGCCGATCCGAGAAAGTTCAAAAGTATCAATCAATGAGGCTAATGATGGGTGTTGGTAACAAAAAGAAAAGAACTGAAGAGGAGAGGCGAGTGAATCTGCCCAAGGCCTCTGGAGTAAACTTTGCAGGTATGCCAAAGTTGACTGCATCGAGTAAACTAGCTCGAACGTTTCCCAAGAAGAAGATGTTGAAGCGTGGCTCGACCTCTGGAACCACATGAAGTGGTGAGGTCACAGGAGAGGCGAAAAAGAAAAGGGTTGAACCTTCTGAACTGATGGGGGTGAAGGTTAAAGAGGATTGACCTGTTATAGAAGATGAGCTTAAAGAGGTAGAGGAAAAGGCGAGGCTTGTAGCCCGAAATAGGGAGGAGAAGATGAGAAAAATTATAAGCTCATCTGCTTGAATATATGATGCATTTTGTATTGTGATTCGAGCTAACAATGAGGTCGATCTTGTTAATTTTGTAGGTTGCTCGTCTGATGAAGAGGATATGCCTCAGGGTCGAGGAGGAGAAAACTGAACTGAGAAAGGGGAAAGTCGATCTTGAGAAGAACGTAGCTCTATTGAAGGCTGACTTGATCAAGGAAGGGAAGCGACTGGAGGCCCTGAAGGCTTCTCAAGTGGTGGAGATCAACAATCTGTCCGCGGAAGTAAGAGTAAACTTAGAAGAGGTGGTAACTGAGCGCGATAGACTCGGGCGCCACCTTATATCAAAGGGGTATTCTGAAGATGAGGTGAATGCAATCATGGCGGACACCTATGCTGAGGAGGAGGAAGATGATAAGTCGAAAGATGTTGTTGTTGGAGTTATGGACGGGCTAGATGGTATCTCTTCCCAAACGGTGCAAGACAACCAAAGGGATGACAATGAGCGTCCGGAGGGAGAAAATGAGAAGGTAGAGTAGAATGTTGATTCTGTAGTTGTATGAATGGTTTTTGGAATGTTGTAAACTGATGGAATATTATTTTTCGGATGGAATTTTGTAGGATAAGTTGTTCTTGTAAACCTTGTTATAGGAACTTAAGGAAATGTGTCTCAGAATAAAAGATTTAGAGACTGAGCTTGATAAGGAAATAAATGTTTTAACATCCCTGTAAACTTCACAAGCGGAGCTACAGGTTAGAAAAGAGCAAGAAATATTGGGCTTGTATGTTTCATTAGTATAGAGCTACAAATTAAAGAAAATAAAGTGTTGAGACATACCAAAAACCTGTTATCGGTTTAGGGGCAATGGTACTGAAATGGTGTATAGAAAATATCAAAGTATTGACAGATTAAAGTATAGAGAATGTGTACCTTAGAATTGGAAGTACGTGTTATTGATCATCCATCTGAGACTGTACTACGACCTTAAGTTTATAAGTAGTTTCACACAGTAGATGTCAAAAAATAGATATCTCATTAGAAAAGGGATATATGTATTGAGTGAGTATTCTGAATCGAACTTGATATATTGTATCTATAATGTGCAGGTCGAATTGGAAGCAGCTCGCTTGAGCGAAGATGAGATATGTCAATATATCCACAAATTTGCAGAGGAATTTTATAGGATGAGAAAGGCGAATAAAGACAGGGAAGATCAACATGTAAAGGTAGACTTCAAGTTTGTGGAGGCACCCCAAACTGTTGTCGACCTCGCTCGGAAGATCAAGGAAAAGGATGCCAAAATTAATAAAGGGCAAAAAGAGTTCACAGAGATGAAAGAACACGCAACGAAGCTCAAAAGTCAGAATGATGCACTAATGGCAAAGAGTAGGGATGCTGACATGGCTCGATACCGTATACAGGCGTTAGAAAAATTAGAAGAAGGGTTAAGTCATTTTGTAGCTAGTTTAAAGGATCAAATGATCAGAAAAATGAACAATCAGGAGCAAACTCAAGCCGATCTAGTGAATACTAGAAACGAACTGGAGCGATTGAAGAAGAAAATGGTTGAGAAAGATACCGAGCTGAAGAAAGCTTAAGACGATCTATCTACCTCTGAAGTTGCGGTTGAGCAGTTTTATACAACTTTACCTACTAAAGATATGGAGCTTCGATCGGTACAACGGAAGTGTGATGAGTTGAATGAAAGGGTGGCACAATTAAAGATCAAATTGGCGCAGGCCAATTCGTGTGCCAGAAACGCCAAGGCTGGGGAGCGCTCGAAGAAGAATAAAAGTGATGCCAAGGTCTCCTTTGTTCAAGGGAATGTAGTTAGCATTAGCTCGAATAAGGGAGCTGGAGGGAATTGAGGGTCGATCTCAAGGTAATTTTCGACAAGGAAATATGTGGTTAAGATAGTGCCAAAGTAATTTGGATGTGGCTCTTTCCAAGGAATAAGGGTTAGAGCGGGTTATCAGAGGGAATGAGATTTTGATAAAGAAGAAAGACAAACTATTGCAGAAAACTATGGTTGGGGAAGATTTTAACAGGGAGATTGAGGCACTTCAAGCTCAGGTGGCGGAGTTGAAGGCGATTAATCAGGCTAAATCAGTTAAAACCGATATGAAGATGAAAGGGAATATCGCATTCACGAATCGAGTACACAGTGAAATGGAATGGCAAAAAGAACGGTATAAGAAGTTGGAAAATCGCCGTCAGAGGGCGAGAGAAAATTCTCTAAGGCGGTTATACCTGAGGCATCGCACTCAGAATTGGTGATGGCGGTGATTGCATATTTTGTAGAGGAGGTAAAAAGGCTTGAGTTAGAGAGGAATACCTTGTATGACTATTTGTCTGAAAGGGATGTATTTACAGAGCTGATATAGATCAAGGAAATTGCATGACCTCCCTGGAAACGGACTTTGGCCCTCGCCCTGCTGAATTGGTAAAACATGGCAGGATTTCTGTGGCTGTTCGAGCTCAAGAATTTATGGCTGATCGTGCTCCTGTAGTGGAGGAAAGCGTAGCTGACCACCCCACAGCAGAAAAGAATCTATTATAGTTGTTGTATATGTAACCTGAAAAAAGTATTTGTCGCAGACATATTAAGAGATGAAAGCTAGTTTTACCTTTGCTTTATCTTATGTCTGTAGAGCTCCTCGAATGAAAACTAGTATTACCTTTGTTTTAATCTCAAAAATTTAGTAAAGTCAGTCAAATCAAGTGTTATTCTTATTTTAACTGGTATGATGCCGCAACCATATTGAGTGAGATGAAAGCTAGTTTTACCTTTACATTATCTTATGTCTGGTAGAACTCCTCGATTGAAAACTAGCATTACTTTGTTTTAATCTTGGAAATTTAGTAGAGTCAGTCAAATCAAGTGTTATCCTTGTTTTAATTGGTATAGAGGTTGATTGAAAGCTAGTATTACCTATGCTTTAATCTATGCATTGTCTACGAAGTTGAGAAATGTGTGGGAGAAAAAACTTGAAAGTTTTTTGAATAGAAAAGGATGTACATTGGATGGAGATGGAAATCTCACTTTTGGAATGAAAATGTGAGAAATTGAAATAGAGTAGTGACGGACTTAGCAATAGTACTGTTTCAGCTGCCTAGTGTTCCAAAGATTTGAGATGTGAACTTACTCTTTTGTCATGAGATAATATGATCCTAGGCCTAAGAGACCTGTGATAAAGAATGGCCCTCCAAATTTTTTACTAGTTTCCCAGCATGAGGCTCTTTTCTGTGTTGAGGGATTTCTCTGAGGATGAGATCATCGATTTGGAAGGTACGGCTTCTTACTCATTTGTTGTACGAACTGGCCAGCATATGGTGATATCGACCAAGGTTACAATGGCGTATTCCTTGGTCTTATCGATCCAATTGAGGTTGCAGGCCAATTTGAACTCATTTTTTTGTCAGTTAGCTCGTGATCTTTGACTGGATGATGGTATTTTGAGGGAATGACGGCTTCGGTCCCATAGGCAAGGAGGAATGGTGTGCAGCCAGTTGATTAACGTGGAGTGGTACAATATTCCCATAAGACATGAGGAAGTTCTCGAACCCAGTTTCTTTTTTCTGTGAGTTAAGCCTTTTCTTGAGTCCATCCACGATGGTTTTGTTAGTGATTTTGGCTTGGTCATTTCCTTGAGGGTAATGGGGATTGGATGGTGAGTGGATGATATTGTGTTTGTTGAGAAAAGTTATGACTTTTTCTCCAACGAATTGTGGCCCATTAGCGATACAAATTAGGTGGGGGCATCCAAACCGAGTAATGATGTGTTCCCAGATAAAAGAGGTGACATCTTCTTCTCTGGTTCGACAGAGTGGAACTGCCCCTACCCATTTTGTAAAATAATCTATAGCTATGAGTAGGTATCGGCGGTTACCTGAAGAATTAGGAAAATTTCAAACAAAATCGAGCGCTCATCTTTTGAATGGCCAAAACACATTGCTTACATGTAGTTCGAGCGCAGGGGCGTGTATCATTTGTCCATATCGCTGACATGTATCATATTTGCATGAGTACTTTTATTCTTGCTTCCGCATGCCTGGTTAGAATACTTTTTGCGTAATGGCTCTGTTTGTGAGTGATCGACCTGTAGCGTGGGAGCCACAACTCCCTTCATGTAAATCGCAGAGTATCTTGTCCGCTTTATTTTTGGAGATCCACTTGAGGTAAGGCCTCATGACTGAACGGCGGTAAAATGAACCGTTTTGATTTGTGTAGTGCTTTGAGTTATCGATCAGTTGTCGATGCTCCTTTGGATCTGTTGGAAGTGGTTCGTTGTATTTATAGTTGATACCGAGTAGTTTAGTAAGGGCTTTCGCCAATCATCGTCTTCCTCTTTATCGCCCCCAGTGTTGATCGTGCATACAGAAATGCGATCAATGATGGGGGTTAAAATTACTTCGATCTGGAGATATCGAGCTTCTATTCCCAAGACCCCGCCTAGATATGCCAAGGAATCGGTATATCTGTTTTTACCTCGAAGAAGATAATTGAGAGTTGCTTGCACAAACTTGCTCATCCTATCTACAATGAGGGCTGCATATTTGATTATCTTGCCATTCTTCTTGTATTGCTCAAAGTAATGGTAGACGATGATTAGTGAATCTGCATAAACTAAAAGTTCTAAAGCACCGAGCTCAATTGTGAGGCCGAGTCCATGAATGAGAGCTTCGTATTCAATGATATTGTTGGAGGCTTTGAAATCCAAGTGGATTGATTTCTCAATTCTGTCGTTGGAAGGGTTAATCAGTACGATTCTAATTCTTGACCCTGCGGGTCCTGCTAAACCATTTGTGAGAAGTCTCTACCCTTTCCTTATAATCCATTCAGCTCGCTCGTCAAATGCTTTGGGGGTGGATCTTCTATAATTTCCTCTGCAAGGTCAGCATCATGTCTTTCCCACTCGGGATCTTCCACTGGAAAATTCGTAAGAAAATCGGCGACGGCTTGACCCTTTTTAGAATAACGTTATTCGAACTTGATATCATGTTCTCCCAAACTAATTGACCATTGTTACATTCTCCTAGATTTTTTTTTTTGGATAGAACCTCCCGAAGTGGCTAGTTCATCATGACTTTAACTGAATGAGCTTGGAAGTAATGTTTGAGTTTCTGTGAAGTATAAATAAGAGTTAGAAGAAGTCTCTCAATTTTAGAATACCTCATTTCCGCTGGAGTGAGGGTTTTACTGATGAAGTATGTTGGCTTCTCGATTTTCCATTCAAGTCGAATAAGAACCGAATTGATTGAAGTATCTGTAACTGCTAAGTAGATAATCAGTTCCTCATTATCTATTGGGGTGTTCATTATAGGAGACCTCCCCAAATAGGTTTTTGAGATCCTGAAAAGCTACTTCGCATTCTGATGTCTATTGAACCTTTGCATTTGGCTAAACTTTTTCTTGTTTGGTACAACCGCGGAGTAGTAGGAACAGCCAACGACAACGGTCTGAAGATTTTGAAATGAATCGGTTGATAGCAGCAATCTTACTGGCAAGTTGTTGTACGTCTTTCATAGTTGTTGGAGATGGCATGTTGAGGAGAGCTCAAATCTAATCTAGATCAGCCTCAATCCCTTTCTTACTGATGAGATGGCTGAGAAATCGACCTGAATGTACTCTGAATTGACATTTATCAGAATTGAGACGCATCCTACAAGATCGATGAATGTTGAATATTGTGTTGAGATCTGTAATGTGGTTGGTGGACTGTATGTTCTTGCACAAGAGATCGTCAATGTAGACTTCCACGACTTTCCCAAGATGTGTTTTGAATATAGTAGTCATCAACCATTGATAAGTTGCGCCTGTATTTTTGAGTCTGAAGGGCATGACTTTGTAGCAGTAAAGTTCTATTTCAGTAATGAAAGTGGTATTTTCCTTATCTTCTTCAAAGAGTGGAATCTGATTGTATCCAGAAGCAGCGTCCATCATAGATAGGAGTTCGTAACCTGTTGTGGAATCAAGAATTTGATAAATGTTGAGAAGAGGGAAACTGTCTTTTAGAGTATGTTTGTTTAAATCGGTGAAATTTACACAAACTCATACTTTTTTATTATTCTTTAGGACAACGACGATGTTGGATATCCAATCTAGATATTTGACCTCTCGAATGAATCCTACTTTGATTAATTTCTAAATCTCCATGATAACTTTATCGCGAAGTCGAGGTGACAGTCGTCACTATTTCTGTTTGACCGACGTAGCGTTAATGTTGATGACCAACTTGTAGCATGCCTTGGCCGGATCAACCCCAGACATCTCTTCGAAAGTCTACGCAAAAACGTCTCAATTTAGTCGTAAGAACTGAATGAGAGCATCCTTATCGTGTTGAACCAGCTTAGTACCGATAAAAGTACATTTGCTAGGTCCATTAATGTTTATGTATTTAGTAGGCTCCTTTGTAGATGGCTGATCAAGATGATCAGCATTCTGTAATTCTTATGCAGCGTATTTGTCTGAGGTATCTAGAATTGCTAAGACGGTGTTTTCGCTAGCTCAAGAAAGCTTTTGACTACCCTTGATTTCATAGATACCATCATTATATTTAAAGCAGAGTGTTTGATGATAGGTGGAAGCGATTGCTTCCATGTTGTAAATCCAGCAGCGGCCCATAATCCTGAGGTAACGAGATTGGGCGTTGATTACGTAGAAGATGACGTAGATGGTAGCAGGTCCTGCGGTAATAGGTAAGATGATCTTGACTACTCGTTCTTCTTTAGAACCATTGAATCCATTGATATCGGTGTCGCTTGTAATAACTTGATCGGCCAATCCCATTTGGTCGATAGTGCTCTGAAAGAGAATCTCAATACCGCTTCCAGTATCAATCTTCATTGTGTGCATGACAAACTTCTTCATCTTGAGAATTATGACTAATGCATCATGATGTGGAAATTTGGCATGACTAATGTCGCAATCTTCGAATGAGATCTCATGCTAGTGATTACTCGACTCAGGTAAAAGCTTAGACTTCTTTGTCTTAAGGTGTAAGATCGCAGTATTCTAACAGTCTCATGCGCTTGAATCTGTTAGAGTTGGGGATCTGATGGATTTTGATCATGTTGCTGTGGTACATATGGTAAAGATGTTTCTCCTTGGCTTGATCTTTGACCTGGACGACTTCAAATTGCTTCTTATAGATGTCATCCTTGTATGATTTTAGGTCGATAATATATTTGAACATTTGTCCCTCCTTGAAAATGTATTCCAGCAACCTCTGTAAAGTATAGCAATTGTCAGTAGAATGATGGTTTACCTAATGATGCTTGCAGTACAGGCGGTTCTCGATTGGTTCAAATGGTTGAGAGATACGGTAGAGCTTATATTTGGAGAGGATTGAAAAAATTATGAAGATTCGAACATTCATCCTTGGGAGGACTGGTTTGGGTTGTGAGCCACCTTTTTGAGGGTTGCCAGTGTTTCCCTTAGAGCGCTTTTGATCACCCTGGTCTTCATTTGGGTCAGTACTTCGATTTACAGATGGACCTTTCGTGTTAAGGAAGGATTTAGTAGATTTATGCCTTTCGGACAACATCCTTTCCAGGTCGACGTAACTATTGACCTTGGTGATCATATCTTCCAAGGTCGCAGGTTTGTTGAGGAAGAAGTGATATTTGGCCTTGCAATCGAGTTGGAGCGCGTTGGTGAAAGTAGTAACAGCTGTTTTCTTATCGAGATTGTCTACTTTACGCGCGAGCTCCAAAAACTACTTCGCAAAGGCCTCGAGCTTTTCTCCATGTGACTGTTTGAAATTGATAAGAGAATATAAATTTTCTTCTTTGTCTCTATTGTGAGCATACATCTTGATGAATTGTTTCTGCAGCTGGTCGAATGTGTGTATGGACTCTTCAGGTAAAGAGTGGAACCACCTGAGCGGTTCTTCCTGTAGTCTTGTTGCGATCAAACGGCAGAGGATGTGGTTGAGATTGGAATACAACCCCAATGAATCACGGTATTGTTAAATGTACTCCTTTGGATTGGTGCCCTTGTATTTGCAATTTTTCAGAGTATGGAAACCTTTCGGTATTTCCATATTGAATAGTTCCTTGGCAATTGGACTTCCTTGTAACTTGGTAAGGTCATCTGTAGTGCCCAGAACTTGTGCTTTGATCAATTCCTTAATATGCTGATCCATATGCTCTTGTGTGAAATATTGACGTGTCAGTTGGGTGGCTTGACGAGGAGGTGGAGGATGGTGAGTACCAGTTCCTTCACTCAAATGATCACGTGTTGGAACTCGAGGTTGAGGTCGTTGTTCTTCCTCCTGACGTATAGAAAATTGGTGACCTCGGCTGATCTCAGACTAAACTTCACCACCCAAATAAATGGAAGGCTGAGGTTTGAGCTGAATATTTCTAGAAATAGCTTTGCTGGTGGCTCCTCGTGGTCCCAACCTTTCCCACGCAGAAACCTGGGAGTTTTCTGGCAATTGATCGTGATCTCTTGTTGGAGGAGCCTGCCGAGTATTTTGCAAAGCTTGCAAGGCAGTCTGCATTGTTGTCATCTGGTTTTCATGTCATTTGGACACTGTCAAACGAGTTTGTCACTCGTCATCGAGTTCCTTCTCACGGAGCTCTCAGTCAAGAGTTAATTGATGTTCGAGCTTATTGCGTTTCTCTATTTTGGCGTTGAGATTCGCCCGTAGCTCTGTAAGTTGTTCCGACTCAGCTGAAAGATCGAGCTGGATTCTGGTTGCTGGTCGTCTGGAAGTGACCATGATTGAAATTTGTAGTAGAGTGAAAGTATGCCTTAGGATATCGTAGAAATATAATATTTTCCACAGATGATGCCAAATGTAATGGCCTAATTCCGTAAGCTCGAGATGGCTTGGAATTAGCTCTTACACCATTGTTCCTGTAATAACACTAATTTAAAAAAAAAAGATGACACAGGTGATTTAGCGTAAAAAACCTTTGAATAGGTAAAAAACCACGACCTCAATTTGAGGACTTTTGTAATTGTAGTTTTTATTGCTTGAGGCTAATATCTTATTACAAGTGATCTCTCAACTTATAAAAACTTGAATCTTGTGAATAAAAAGTTTTGGACATTTTTGAGAATCTAGAAAATGTAGTTTTCTGGGTAATTTTTCGTATATTTTTCTGGTCATTGTCTCTTCTGAAACTTTTTTCTTTATATAGGCATTCTCCGTAGCTCTACATCGTGCTGAAGCACATTTTCTGAACAATGTGGCTAGTAGCGGTTGATTGAGTAACTGTTGAGTTCGTGAGAGACATGTATCTTTGACTTGTTCAGGCTTTTCTATTTGAGCTCGACCCACATTCTTCATCAGTTCATGGAGTAGGTGGCCATGTTGACTGATGAAGTCGTGTGTAGAATGTGTGAGTCTGACATAAAAGTAATTTGAACTGGAGACAGCTCGATTTGGGATTAAATCGAGGGGTAGGCCCTACATTAGTAAGGAAGCAATTTTATCCAATTGGGTATGAACAAAATCGTTGGTACAAGTGGTACAATTTGTGCCAAAAGTTTGGGCAATCCGTACAATAATTCACTACGAAGTCTTATAGCCAAGCGTTAGTTTTGGATATTGATGTGGATGAGTATGAGGTGTTCATGAAATATACGAGGGTTTATCGGAGTCCATTAGAAGAGAATTAAAGCTCTTTAATGTGGGAAATATCGAAGATACTACCGTTAAAGCAATTGCTGTTGAAGGCAAGTACTTGAGGAGTGACAAGAAAGACGACAAGAGCAAGTCGGGGTACAAGTCTAATTAGAATATTAATCAAAAAGGGGAGTCCAAAGAAGAGGGGTCTTTATCCAAGGGGAATTACTGTAGTCATTGTAAGGCTAATGGGCACATTTCAGAGAAATATTAAAAACTTCACCTAGAACTTCGGCCGAAGGAGGAAAGGAGCAAGAAAGATAAACGTGCACTGGCCGCAGCGATTGCGGATCTTCTAGATTTAGATAAGTTAAATCCTAAGCTTACTTTTATGTTCAAGCAACCTATAGCTATCGACGAGGTGAGTCAGAAAGAACTTTTTTGTGTCAGCATTCAAGTAAAGCAGATCTTAGTCGAGGCTATCATTGATCCGGGTAGTTAGAAAAATTTAATTTTTGAGGCGGTGGTGAAGAAGATGGGTTTGTCTACTGTGGCTCATCCTAAGCTGTATGGTTTGGGTTGGATTTAGAAAGATGCAGAGTTGAAGATCACTAAGCAGTGTACGTTCAAGTTTATAATTACTGAGAAGTTTATTGACGAAGTGACATGTGAGGTAGTTCCGTTAAACGTGTGTCAAGTCATCTTGGGTAGCCCTTATCTTTGGGACTGAGATGCAATCATTTACCGTCGAGCTCGTAAATATCATCTTGTAAAGGAGGGGGCGGAGTTTCATATCAATGCGTGCATGGAACATATTACTACCAATAATTTAGTAACGGCAACTCAGGCGAAGAGGTTGGTTAATGCGAGCGGCAAGTTTGTATTGTTGCTGGTACGACCAGTTCAAGAAGGCCCATCGGCTAAGGTGTTGTCTACTTTGGCAATGTCTCCTAAGTAACAAACCGATATGGGGAAGTTGCAAGAGGAGTATGAAGACTTGTTTCTGGGAATAAAAGAAATGTTGCGCAAGAGGGATGTGGAGCATGATATCACCTTGGTGAATGGTGAGCCACTACCCAATATTGGGTTGTATCATACTTCAGCTACAGAGTCTGATGAGATCAAGAAACAAGTACATGAACTCCTGGAGTAAGGAGTTATTAATCCAAGTTGTTCACCTTGTGGTTCACCGGTGTTATTGGTGCCGAAGAAGGATGGGTCTTGGAGAATGTGTGTGGATTATCGGACGCTGAACAATATTACTGTAAAGAATCATTATCTGCTTCCACGGATTGACAAGCTTTTAGATAAGTTGCAGACGACTCAGTTTTTCAACAAGTTGGATCTTAAGTCGGGTTACCATCAAGTTAGAATCCAGGAAGAAGATACTTGGAAGACAGTGTTCAAGATCAAACAAGGACTATTTGAGTGGTTGGTGATGCCCTTTGGGTTATGCAATGCTCCGGCGACATTTATGCGGTTAATAAATGAGGTACTTCGTGTTTTAATTAATAATTTTGTGATTGTGTATTTGGATGGCATCTTAATATACAGTCAAACATGGGAGGAGTACCTTGTACATTTACGAAAAGTGTTGGGCATTTTGTGATCACAACAACTTTTTCTGAACGGGAAGAAGTACAAGTTTTGGAAGAAGGAGCTAGTTTACTTAGGAATTATTATTGGTGGCGGTGAGCTTAAGGTCGATCTAGAGAAGGTTTCGGTAATTACTAATTGGCCTAGACCCCGTACAGTGACGGAAGTGAGGAGCTTTATGGGTTCTTGTCAGTACTTACAAAAGTTTATTCGACAATTTTCACAAATAGCCGCATCGTTACATTCTTTTACAAAGATCGAGGTACAGTTTGTGTGGGAAGATCACCATGAGAAGACTTTTTTATTACTAAAGCGTAAGATTACAGATGCACCAGTGCTAGCGTTGCCCAATTTGCCATAGCCTTTTGAGGCCGAGACAGATGCTTCAGACTATGTATTGAGGGCAATTCTTTTACAGGATGGGAAGCCGGTTGCTTACCATTCTGAGATGTTTACAGAAGTAGTACGCAACTATCCTACCTACGATAAGGAATTTTATGCGTTATATCAATCAGTGAAGCATTGGCAAAGTTACTTATTGGGGAAAGAGGTTGTGGTACATTCCGATCACAAACCATTACAGTTCTTATCTACGCAATCCAAGCTACAACAAGCGCACCATATGAAGTGGATGTCGTACCTCCAGCAATTTACCTTGATGATCAAGTATAAGAAAGAAGTGGACAATAAAATGGCTAATATGTTATCTTGGCCCCCATTACCAACTATTTCCGCTTTGTTGGTAGCTACGCAGATACAGCCCATTGTTCTTTCTGAATATGTTACAGGGTATGGTGACGACAACGAGCTCAGTGTAATTCACGAGAAGTTGCTGCAAGGTAAGACATACGAGTATATATTGAAGGATGGTTTGATTTACCAGGGCAGTCTACTATGTATTCCAGAGGGTGGAGACCGTTTGCATTGGATATGAGAGGCACATTGTTCCAGGGTAGCAGGCCATTTCGGGGTTGAGAAGACTCTTTTAAATTTGCGACAATATGTTTATTGGCCAAAGATGCAGGTGGATGTTGCTCGTGTGGTTCGTGGTTGCGTGTTATGCAACACATTGAAGCCTTCCAATCGGAAGATATGACTGTACTTACCATTACCAGTTCCTAGCCGACCTTGGGAGAGCATTTCGATAGATTTTATGGGTGGTTTTCCCATGACCAAGTGAAAGAATGACTATTTATTTGTGGTGGTGGATCGATTCGGCAAGATGATTATTCTATGCCAGAAGACGGTCACCGGAGAATGAGCAGCGCGATTATTTTTTAGAGACGTCTGGAGGTATTTTAGGCTCCCTTCGTTTATTATTTCTGATAGGGATAACAGCTTTTTGGGGAATTTCTGGAGATCGTTATAGGGGATGATGGACACTAAGTTGAAGAGAAGTATCGCGTTTCATCTGTAGACTGACGGGCAAACAAAGGTCGTTAATCGTACTTTGGTACATTTGCTACGGGGATTTCATTCTAAGCATCCTAAGACTTGGAATAAGATTTTATCGTATATTCAGTTTGTGTTTAACCGGGCAATTCATGGTTCCACTTTGAAGTCTCCATTTAAAGTTTGTTTGGGGTACTTGCCTCAAAGTTCTTTTGATTTAGCTTTTGGTCTTGGCGACAAGACGGTGTCAGGGAAGGAGGAAGAGGAACAAGTTAAAGCTCAGCATTTCATTGAGAGGATAAGCAAGGTTCATGAGGCGGTTTAAGCACAATTGAAGAAGACTCAAGCAAAGTATAAGGCTCGCCACGATAAGTATCGGGTTGAGTATTTTATTCAAGAGGACGACCTAGTTTAGTTGCATTTGGGTAAGGAACGGTTTAAGGGGGAAGATAAGAAGCTCAAACCTATCCGTTATAGTCCGTTTATGATACTCAAGAAGATTGGTGACAATGCATTCCAATTGGATTTGCCACCTTTTATGAAGATGTATTCGGTGATTAATGTCGAGCATTTGAAGTTGTTTGAGCTGTCTCTTTTAGATGAAGACTCTACAATCGACACTCGCCTACCGTCAGTTGATGACTTATGGATGGAAAGATAAGATCCGTTGCAGGAGGATGGTATTCTAGAGAGGAAAGTTCATGCTACACGGGGTGGTATTGAGTTGTTCCGAGTTGGAAAGAAGGGTCAACTACCTAGTAAGTCGAAATGGTACAGCAGGGAAATGGGAATCGCCGCATTTCCATATCTCCAGTTCTAGCTTGAACAGAAGCTCAAGACTCCTAAAGGGGGGAGCCATGATCCAGGAGGATCTGGGTCATTTTTGGCAATTTTTAACCAAGTCATTCGAACGAGATTTGGAGTCGTTCGAACGACTTTATGTCTATTCGAACAGACTTTTAAATCTATTCGAATAAACAGGCGTCTGAGTACTTTTATTCGAATATACTAATGTCTGTTCGAATATACTTTTTTCTGTTCGAACAGAGACTTGTTTTGTTCGAACAGATGCGCGATTCAGCCTATTGTTTAGGCGTTTAAGGGCACATTTATCATATTTTGTAACTAGGGACTTGTAATCCTTATAAAGGGGCAAGGTTAGGCAATATTAGATCATGTTAGATCTAAAAGTTCTTAGAGAGAGACTCAGGGCTTGAGAGAAATTTGATTGTAATTGATTTATTTGAGCAATTGAAACTCTAAAAGGGATTTTTCTCAACCAATTGGTGTGTTATTCATATTTTTCTGCTAATTAGGGTTTCTCAATTCGTATTGTGGATTTGCTAATACAAGTACACAACCACCAAGCTACCACCAGTTTTGCTGCCTCTGTCTGTCTGTTGCCCATCATATACCCCTCTTTCCATCGCAACACAATGGTTATCTCTTCGCTCTCTACGCCTCCGAAATCCCGACGATGAACACTAGAAAGTACAACAAAATCATGATTTCCCCCCTTCCCAAGGTCCCGAGAGCATGCCAGCATACCTCTCATTAGAGGATAACCATTATTGAAGCTCCAAGCGTGCCAAAATCCAGATAGGCGTGTGACTCAATCGCGCTGGTACACCGCGTGGTTCGCACAATAGTTGTTTCAGAAAACGACGACAATTCCAGAAAACGACGTTTTTATATTTATTAGAGAGAGAGAGAGAGAGAGAAAAATAAAGTCTCTCTTTCTTCATCTCTTTACCGTCAACCCATTTCTCTCTCTTTAGATTTCCTCCATTAGAGCAGCTCGATTTAGATCCGAAGGTACGTCATTTCATCAAGCACATCTCAAGCTAATTTGGGTTTTGATTGTTTTGTCCACCATTTGTTATTGAGGTTGAGTTTTTTTTCGTAATTTTTAAGGGTTTATGCATTTCTTTTTGAATTAAAATGGGTTTCTTGCAATTTTATGCATGATAGTAGAGTTGTGTTTTGATTTTAGAGATAACCTTTTGCTTGTAGATGAATTAGATGACTTAATTGGTTATGTTAGTATGAAATTATTGGACATAATTGTGTGAATGATTGTTAATTAGGGAGTTTTAACCCCCAAGTGATACTCATTTGATCATCTGAGATGGGGAATCGCCAATTTGACTGAGTTTACTTGTGCACTAAATGGGTTTTATTTTGTTTGTGGTGGGTATTGTTTTTTGTTGCTTGTACTATTGATTATGATGCTCGTGTGGTTGTTACTTCATCTCCACTTGCTTATAATTTTTTTGAGTAATAACACCAAGCCACTTGTATATGTGTATATTAGGACGACCCCATTGTATAATTTTGTTGACTGAACCTTCCCTTTCCTCGCCCCATGATCTTAGCATGGACAAAAGTTAATATGTATAAGAGTAGACTGAACCAACCCGACAAAAAAGTTAAATATGTTTTTTGTTGCTTGTATATGATGTTTTTTTGGTTGTTGCTTCATCTCCACTTGCATATAATTTTGTTGAGTAATAACACCAACCCACTTGTATATATGTATATTAGGAATTAGGACGACCCCATTGTATAATTTTATTGACTTAACCTTCCCATTCCGCACCCCTTGATTTTGGGTTGGTGAAAAATTAATGTGTATGCACAAGAGTGGACTGGGTAAAGTATTACATTATTAAGAGTAGAGTTGAGATGTTCGTTGGGGATGTTTCAAACGTTTTGAATAATTCGTACTTCTCATCTATGATTTTTTATATTACCAGGGTATTTTCCTGTGTTTGAAAAAATCAGCTGTCCATTGACAACTTGTAAGTTGTGAACATATCCTTGGTTTTTTCAGTGTGACTAGCACTCTTATGTGTAATTTGGTATTTGCTTCTTTATTATGATGTTTCATCTATGATTAGTTGTCTTTTATGTTATTTGGTGTGTGCGTCTTCTTTATGATTTATTTTGAGGTGTTTTCTTATATATAGTGATTGTGCGATCATCACTTTAGAAAAATAACCAGCAAAAAACAAGATGTTCTCCTTGTATTGTTACTGAAGATTAATGGAAGAGAAAATTTTCTCTTGTTATAACTATTTATACATCGAAAGCACATAGAAAACTATTACGAAAATGCCTTTCAAGTTTTGGAGAAATTATTGTATAGGAAATTTCTATTTGTAAACCATGATTACAAAGGAAGTTTGTTGTAATTTTGACAAAGTGAAAAAAGACATTTATTGGTATAACGTACAAGTAACATTGAAAAGTCCAAACATTGAAAAGTTCAATCATCTCTGAGACCGTATTTGCTTTGCAATGTATGAAATGCTTTGTTACTCTCTGTTTAGCTATTCTAATTGTTTTCCCTTTCCCATGTAGCCATTGAGTGGAGTACATAGTTGAACTGCCGGAACGAGAGAAGAGATGTCGAATCGCAGAAACACCCATTGGTGTTACAGATGCAGGCGTCCTGTTCGACTTCGAGGGCCTGATGCTGTTTGCTCAAACTGTGAGGGAGGCTTCGTTCAAGATATTGACGAAATGGACGGCATTGGCCCACTAGATTTCCTTGGACTAGATTCTGACGACGAACACGACCCAAGATTTGGCATAATGGAAGCTTTCTCGGCTTTGATGAGCCAGAGATTGTCAGGACGAAACCGTGAGCTTGATATTCGAGGAAGATCTGCTTTAATTCCTGAACATGGCACGGGAATAAGTTCCAGTCCTTGGTTAATATTCCGCGGCCAAATTCCTGTCCGAATGTCTGAAAATGGTGGAATAGAAGTTCTTCTCAATGGCGGTGGTCTAAGGCGAGGTAATGTAGGTGATTTCTTCGTGGGTGCGGGTCTTGATGAACTGATAGAACAGCTAACTGTGAACGACCATCGTGGGCCACCCCCAGCTGCTAGATCTGCAATTGATGCTATGCCTACGGTTAAGATATCTCAGGAACATCTCCGTACAAATTCGCATTGCGCCGTTTGTAAAGATATGTTTGAGTTGGGATCTGAAACGCGTTTGATGCCGTGTAACCATATGTATCATGCTGATTGTATTATCCCGTGGTTAGTCCAGCATAACTCATGCCCAGTATGTCGACTTGAACTCCCACCTCAGGCCTCTCCTAGTTCTCGTAGTAACAACCAGAACTCACCAAGGGGAAGCACAAGCACTACTAGTAACACCAACGGCGAAAACCAGGGCAGGCGTAATCCTTTCTCCTTCTTGTGGCCTTTCCGCTCATCAAACTCAAATACGAACTCAAGTACAAACCACAGTGAATCTGGAGAAAGTCGTGGAGATAACAACCAAACAAGAAACTCTGGATGGCCTTTTGATTTAGGATAAGCTGCTTCTATTTCCTCCAGGTTTCAGCTCCATTTATCTTTCCCAAACTGTTACTACATTTCAAAAGGGTTTTGCAAGTTGTTGCTACCTATGCTGCACTCTTCATGTAATTATGTCTGCTTTTATGTAAAATGCTTTTACCTAAAGACGACTGTTCTGGTCCTTCTGAAAATATTTTCTTAGTTTTGTTTTAGCTACTTCTGTTCTGTGATAGTTTGCATTGTGACGAATGTCAACTAATCAGGTGGGCAACAGTGGTTTTCTTGTGTTTTGACCAATTTATGAACCATGTCGCCTTGACATGAGCTAAGAACTAGAATGTATGGGGAGAGCTGCACTTGAGAATTGAGAATATGTCTCTTGTTTTAGTTTGTGTTAAGCATAGTGCAATGTCCCAGTTTTTTGGTTTTTACTTGATGTCCTGTAAATAAACAAGATTATTTTAAAAATTTGTTAAAGCTAAAAAAAAAATTGGAGGAATAAAATCAACTCGTAAAGAAAGTATAGCGATCAAAGTGATAAAATTGTTTTAGAGCCACATTTTTCCCCTGAATACTAAGCAGATAAAAGTTAGTTACAACACGCTAATAGAACACATTTCATACATGGCAATCAACAAGGAACATGTTTAACTTATGGTCAGTTTGAGTCTTCCAACAGACTAAACAAGGTCTCAAATGACTAACTCTTTTCGGTCTTGGTTTAAACACTGATATTGGTTCAATCAAAATAATATCCACAAATACATACACTGTACTGTTGCCAGCACCATCAAATGACAGTAAAAATGTAGCCTTTAAAACAAACGCATTTCAAATAATTCATGGAATAGTCAAGACTTATTCTATAACTTGATACTTCAAAGTTACTCATCACCACTCTATAATCTAACATACCACAATCAAAGATTAAAAAAAATTCAAAGGCATCTTTGTTCATTACTGATACAACACAATGAAGAAACCAAGTGAAGCAGGATAACTAGAAAAAGCAAAACACATCAAATTCCAAAAAGGACTCGGAGAAGAAGCTGAAATCCTAATTTGTAAGCTCCATGATAGCAGTCACAATATCTCCTTCGGCAGTCTTGAGTGCTTTCACAGCTTTTGACCTAGAAACTCCGGCTTGTGTCATTACCAACTCAATGTCCTTGGGCTCAACACCAGCCTCATCGATATCATCATCTTCATCCGCTGCCATGGCAGATGACTCATCAGGTTTTGATATCACGTTACTCAGATCGGGAGCCTTGAATCGCTCTGCAGCCTGAGTCTGCAATTGTGAGCTAAGGTCCTCGATCTTTGCTTCGCCGAATATAACGTATGTATCTGATGCCGGACTCTTAAAAAGGTCTGGTTTGGAGATGACAAACAATATCTGCAAAAAGTAGTAGCATCAGCTAACAACCTTGCAATGTTATGAAGGCAACAATAAAGAGCTCGAGGATTAGAGATAACTATCAGATGTTTACTACCTAGTCTTGTTTCTCAAATCACAATCCCCAAAACGGATGTGATTATAAAAAACACTCACGTGACTTCAAAATAAGCCAATGCTTGTTTCAAATGAAGATATACTAGTGTCAATAAACATCCCTTTTATGGGGGCTATTCAAGCCACTGAATGGTTTATTTCCATTGTTAAAGAGACTTGTTGGTAACAGCTCATAACTAATTATCCATATTAAAATTGACGGTTAGCCTGTTAGTCTAAATTTACCAAGTTCCTTTTCAGAATACATATGAACTTTATATGCCGAAGCCGATTCATAAACTGGGAAACTTACATTCTTGCTCTTCTTAATAGTAACACGGCTTACGCCTAGAATAGGTTTCATTCCAAGCTTCAACATCGCCTTGCGACTCTTCTTCTCACTTCTGCTCTGCTTCGACCTACCACTTGCATCTCCATGCTCACCTGCAATAGAGTGACACGATAAAGAAACATATAAATACTTAATGAAATCAATGTAAAAGTAAGATGATGAATTTCAGTAGCACACCCATATATTCCTATAAAGTTAATAGATTTAGTCTCACGAGTCACAAAAATTTCCTATTCTTGTACAAGGTAAAAGACTGCGAGATAAATCATCATGGAATCTTTTTCTATGAAAATTTTACAAGGCTTGAGTTGGTTCCTAAATTTGATAAAGTTATGTCAATCGTAGATGATGAAGCTTTAATAGACATTCACAAAACCATATAGATACAATTAGTTAGGAAATTTAGAATTACCCAGTTGTAACGGTTCCTTACCTTCGACATCATCATCATCCTTGTCATCGTCATCATCGTCGTCATCATCGTCTTCTTCATCCTCAACAACGGGCTCATCAAGCTGCAAATACAAATATTGAGCTTAACCCCACAAAGCTGTACGAATGCAAGCCATGTTGTACAGATATAGAAGTCCATGCAATTCGTGCAATACTATGAGATAAAATATGGTGAAATTTCGTGAAAAAGAGTCATTCTCTATAAATAAATAAAATATTTCTCAATGTTTACAAGTGCATTATAATGAGTACTGGCTTTCAGGTACCAAACCATATCTGGGTAAAAACATTCAAACAGGGGCTCTGAAAAATAGTGATGACAGCTTCACCACAATTGCTGGTGTCTGCAGCATACACTAAGCTCTCTGATAGGTGTGGTGGTCATGTTTACATGCCAACAAAAATTGCGTCAACTTATTTTGGACCCCCATACTACTTACTTAATAGGGTGTTTTGACACAAAACATAATAAAAACGACGTCGACTTATTTTAGACCCCCATCGCTGGGAACTAAGGATTGCTTTGTCTACAAAGATTTTGGATTTGTTCATGATGTGAAATCATTTTGGTATTGTTTCCAATTCCAATATCATTTCCAAATATTGGATCTTCAATTTTTCAAACCGTGTATCTTCGCCACTTATAAAGGATATGATTTCTACCCACCCATATGAAAAAGGGAAAAATATAATCCAACCCAGTGCTTCTGGGAACACTCAAACCCAGTTGAAAAGTTTAAAAACACACACACACATTTTAGGCCTTACCCATTGTTACCTAACTACTAATAGTGTGCTTGGAAAACTTAGTCGGGGCAGCATTATAAGTTTAACTCTTTTCTACTGGGTGGGATAGGATCATTAGATCCACTAGATAAACATTCCCATAAATCCAAATATGTATTCTGGAGATAAAATGCACTACTAAAGATACCAATTAAGCTTAAAAATCAGATTTTGGAGACTATTACCAAATTTTAAGAGCTTTATTAGGGTGTTCTCAATATCCATTTGTGGGTATGTGATTCTACACTTTCCAAGCACAAATGGATATTGAGACAAATTATTGAGAACACCCTAATAAAGCTCCTAAAATTTGATTGAGATTTCAAATGGGGATTAAAATTACAAGTAAATAAAATAAAATTGAGAAATCTTACATCGATCTTCTGTTGCTCTAGATGAGCAGCGAGAAGCTCTTCTTGTGTTTGAGCAGTCATGGCTACTCTTTAGTAGTAATTTCAATTTCAATTTCAATTTCAATTTCAATCAGAGTCGCAAACAAAACCCTAGAAATCTTTACAATTGAGAAAGAGGATTTTATAGTTGATGAGCTCGTAGATTCAAGTTACATAATTAGGGCTACTCTTTTGATTAATGACACTCATGTCCGGTATTGTTTCTAGGTCTATTGGGCTTGGGCTTGGACTTGGGCTTGGAGGCTCGACGAGCAATATTAGTGGCAAGAAATCTAATTTGTAGAGGGAGAATGAATTGTAAAGAAGAAAGGAAAAATATATGGGAGGGGAGTTGTGGTTTTGTGTCTGTCGATGAAACTAGGAGGGAGGACAGATAAAACTCATTTGAGGAATTGGGCAGTGATAAGCGACCAAATTTGAGATTGTGACTGGAATATATTTTACGATTTATGGACTCATTGGCCTCAAACAAATGAACACCTTATTCAATAACAGCAAACGAAAAGAGAAGCCAAAATGAGTTACGGGAAATAATGAAATATATATATCATAAAGAAGGGTAGAGCATTTGAGAAATGTGAAAATAATCCACAACGAAACCTAACATAGATGATGATTATAGCTCCAAGATACTTGCTGTAACTGGAAACTCCAGTACCAAAAAACAGAACTCGGGCAACCGAAAATACTTCCTTAAGGCAATCCAGCATTGTCAGATATATATACAACCTTCTCTGAAATAGAGATCGTAAATATTGATTGATATAGTGGAAGACGACACTTAGGCTAAAGGGCTAAGCTTCACCAGCCACTGGCGCCCCATCCACTGCCGCCACCATCACCACTGTTACTATCCTTTCCATCTCCCCGTCCATTTTTCTTTTCTGACTCAGTTGATTCAGTCTTTTTAGAACTACCCCAGCCAGAGTTATCCTCGGTATCAGGACCAGAGTTAGGTGCAGCACCTTCCTTTTCAACAGTGTCCCAGCCACCGCTTCCCCAACCACTTCCTTCACCACCTCCATCGCTCCCCCAACCTTTTCCACCACCACCTCCGTTGCTCCCACCACCTCCACTGCCGCTTCCATAATCATTACCACTACGACCGCCTCCACGACCCCCACCACCACTCCAACCACCTCTACCTCCACCACCTGTCCGACCATCCCTACCTCCATTGTCAGTCCGATCGCGTTTACCACTGCCCCGATCACCCCTACCACCACTCCAGCCACCTCCACCGGCATTAGAAGAACTTTTAACTTCTCCATCACTTTGACCAACCCCACCACCGCTACCCCAATCATTGCCACCACCATCAGCACTACCAGCACCAGTATTCCCCCGACCATTACCGCCACCAGCACCGGATTTCCCCCAACCATCATCACCACTACCACCTCCACTCTGACCACCACCCCTTCCCCAATCATTTCCACCATTGCTTCCTCCCCAACCACCGCCGTCAGCGCCGCTATCAGCACCACCCCCGCCGCTCCCACCGGAGCTCCAACCACCTGGAAAAGCTTCTCTTCCAGGAGAGTTTTGAACTTTGGCGCCAGGAAAACTGTTTCCCCAGCCACCAGGAAAAGCTTCTCTTCCTGGAGAGTTCTGTACTTTGGCACCCGGAAAGCTGCTCCACCCATCAGTGCCGCCATCTTTATAATTATTGTGCCCCCTGTCATTGTATGAGTCACGTCCACGACCACCGCCGCGTCCACGACCACGCTCACCGCCATCGTGCCTAGGTAACCCACTCGGATGAGGCCCACTACTATTGTTTCTATGATCATTTCTCCCTGTCAATGCATACAGAAAGAAGAACAAAGTGGATGTAAGTGAATATACACTCAGAGAGAGGGAGCGAACAAATGAATGCCAACATATTCAAGGACAATTACACCACAACCTTTTGGAGAGCATAAAAAGATTTCCCCAAAATGGAGAATAACTACATATCATGTCATTAACATTTTATAAAACAGTAACTTGAAATTTACATAGGGTTCATATGCTGTTTTATCGTACCAAAATGTTTTTTTTTTCTAATTGGTCACTAGCCTAACAATAACCTTATCACAAAATTGAAAGAATGAATGCACATTATCCTTTATGAAGTTTACTACCTAATTGTGTATGAACAACTTTTAATAAAATAATAAATAACCCAAAATAAAAACAAAGTGCTTTTTTGATGTCTTCAACTTACCTAAGGATTCTAATTTCAAGAACGGATAACTTTCAGTTTTTTTTTTTTTTTAAGTAACTATTTTGCTCTAAAAAGTAAAAATGTCAAATGAAGTATATATTTATGTAGAAACATAAAACTGCATTGCTGGATAACCTGTTCGTGAACCAGGTGTAGAAGATCTTTCAGGGTCTAAATTGCCACCCCAGCCATCATCACCATTGTTACCGGTTGAGACACCCCACCCACCACTACCAACGGATGCCCCTCCAGAGTTACCACCAGTTGCAGGGCTTCGCATCGGCACCATGGCAGCAACAGACCTGATTGATGGCGCTGCATCGGGTGGCATGTCATTAATATGTTTCTGAAAATAATTCACAAGACGGTCAATACCCTCAAATACCCGTCTTCGGAATTTGAAACCTTTCGGCAACCAGCTAATGTACTCGTGATGCGGGTTTGTATTCCGTATAAAAGTCAAAACAAAAGTTCCAGGATATTCATGAGAAACTCCAAAACAGTAAACTATCCTCGATGGGTTCTCCGATTTCTCCCTCCTCAGAATTTCATCAACTTCGGCTTTTGAGCCTTTCTTGAATTTACGGTAGTTGAGCATGAGTTTCAAGTTGGCTACCAAGGGGTCAACATATCGATCAATAACCTACAGGTATGGCAAAAATAATCATGAATGAATTTCAATAACAACAAAAAAAGGAAGTAAGTGGTAACTAGCTGTAATAAGTGGTTAGGTGATAGTGGGGAATTGAACATATGATACATGAATTTCATAAAAATGAGATTTTAATACACTTTTTCAGTAGATGCGTCTCTCATATTACTTAGTTTTACTTTTGTTGCACATAAAACTCCTTTTTTTGAAGGCTTAATATCACTTTTCAATATTTCACTTTTACTGCATAGAGGAGAACTATAGTTAGGCATCAATTAAGTGCCATTATTCATAAAACTAGGTAACTCAATTTTATCAATAGAACCTCCAATCTACTATCTATTGTTGTTCGATATGATTATTATTTGCATTTCAAAGGTTTTCTACCTGGAATTACATTCCTGGGGATAATAAAATGTTGGGTGGATATGGATATTATGATATTCTGTATCCAAATATTAATTTCAAGTTACCACTGCAGATAATTTGGGAAAATTTTCAGATCTGCAACTAGTAATAACTATATAAAATACTTATAAAAAGTATTAAATAAAAAATAAAAAAGTCAAAAAAATTATTACCAAATAGGGTACATGTGCATAATAAGAGAAGTTACCAACCTCGTCTAAATCATCGAAAGTATCATCTCCAATTTTTAAGGTTTTCCCAAGTTTAAGAAGGTTATTCATGTTATTGCGATCCTTTCCACCTTCAATTATATCCCTATCAGCATAAACGTCATCATGAACTTTGAGAGTTAAAGTCAAATAATTTGGTCCTCTGATGCTGGGGCGGATGATGCTTTCACCTTCCTCCTTGTCTGACAGAAACTGCTTAAGAAAGTAGAGGTGAAACACTCAAAACCTAGTACTCGAATGTTAAGACAAAATTGTAAAAATAGAACTGAAACGTGAAACACAAACTTAGCACGGGCGATGATCAGAGTTTTTCCGAGATACATATAAGAATACGGAGTTCAGTGTCTCCGAGATGATAGATGACGTCAAAAAATTAGAATAAGGCTGTCAATTACATTGCTTTTATTTAAAGACCATACCAGATCCAACAAAGGGAATTGGTTTTAAATACATTTTCATTAGTCCAAACACAGCAGCCAAAAACTCATCAGATTTGGATTTAGCCCTGATGATCCAGAGAAGGTTTGACTTAAGTACTTAACAAATACTTACGTTGCTTTTATAGGAGACCTTTCAGTTTCTTAACTTTGTCAAGGATAAACTAACCTCTTTTGCTTCAGTGGCCGTGATATTCTGGAAACGGGGATGAACAATCATCCTTGATTGTAAACTCTTTTTTGCTAACAACTTCTCCTTCTCTTTGCGGGACTTCTCTTGCTCATTTTGCAAGCTACCCTCATTTGGCTTATAGAATGGGTCTCTTTCGAAGTTTCTAAACTGGGTTCTCTTGAGTTCACTCTCTTTACATGTAAGATGAAGAAGGTTCCTATCAAGTTGAAGATGTTTAATCTTACATGTAAGAACGTTACCTACACTCAACTCATCACTATCAATTTGTCCCCTGTCCGAATAATCGTCACTTGAAATACACCCACTCAAACCACATTCGAGCGCAACGTACACTCGTGAGGCTTGAACTGTTCGAACCGTTGCCTGCACAATTCTTCCTTGAGCAAGGGAATCCTCCGTCTCTCCACAAAGCATATAAAAGGCCTCATACGGACCAAATTCACTATATGGAGTCCGCCGTTCGCGAAATCCGCATAGCAATTCCATTTGTATATCACGAAGAGTCTCTTTTTTCTTGTTATATTCCTCAATACTTTCAGCATAACCATCTATATTTAGATTTTTTAGATAGCTCGGGTTCTCTCTAACGTATTCTATTGCCATCTCTTGCGCCTCGTCGTCTTCATTCCCAAAATTTGTATCCGCATCATGGACATCCTTGGCCATACGCTTTGCTAGTTCATAAGATTCGGGATGAATTCGTGTATCGTCTAGCAGATCCATAAGATAACTGCCATTAGTCGCAGTACCACTGTGACGAACACGCACAAAACCCACGACATTCATGAAAACTTTTTTTTTAAGATAAGTTGCGAGGTCTTTGCGACTGATAATTACTCCATGTCTTACCAACGACTTTTGTAAAGAAGCTGCTTTTCGGGGTCCAAGTCCAGATAGATATTGTAAAGGGGCAAAAAGCCATTCATGGCTTGTGACTATGTTTATGTCGAGGCCCACTTGGTTGGTCACATCTACCATGACCTGTTCTACCATATCATACTTCTCGTCAGGAGAAAGAAAATGTTCTAAAGAGCTGAGTTTCCAAGACAGTATTTCTCTTCCCGGTCCACACAGTGTTGCGACCATCGCCAATGGATTTTGGAGATAACGGCCAAGAGCAACAGCTCGTCTAACAATACCTGTGCACATAATAGTAGATAAAAAGTTACTTTTGAAAAATGTATATATAAATATACGTCCAAAAGAAAAATAAATTCAAATATATGCAGTAAAAGAACCTGAAACAAATTATGAAATTCGATTTTTCGTCGAGTTTTGATGGTAAGGGAATTTTTGAATGCAGTTTTCAACAAATAAAATACATCTAAAATTTTGTTTTTCAGTGTCGAAAGACAGCATCTCGATTATGGTGTGCGGTTCCCTTTTCGCAATTAACAGATTTTAGGCATTTTTGGGAGTAACCCCCCCCCCCAAGGAAAAAAAAAATGGAGGATTACTAACAAGAGAATCAAATTAAACTGCACTTACCAGGTTGCCCAGGTAACTGGTCGGAAGAAATCCGGGAATTCTCATAAAGACGAGGTAACGATTCATCCCCATAATGAACTAGTACGTCTCCCATGTGGTGACCCATATCTCTAGGACGTTCTTCCACTAATTTAAAAATAGTCTGAAGTGAATGAAAAATAAGATGAATGTTAACAGCCAAAAAAAATAATGAATAACAGTTTTCCCCTTCATGGGCAGGCTTTAGTGGTGATATTAAGAATAAATAAAAAGTTCACCTCGTAAATATCCTTTTTCAACTGATCACATTTCGGATTTACAGCTCCTAAAACCACGACTTGTGGCTGGTAATCCGTTATGAACTTCATGAGACGCTGTAAATCATTGTTCACTCGTTGCTGATCAATTATAATCTGAGATTTTGTGCTGAGGGAGCCTGTGTATATCACGTCAACAATTTCACCGGCAGAATCCAACATCACAAAAGTGGTTGCTGGCTTCCCAGGGGCCCAACAACAAGCCATAACTCTTGGGGCAGCTTCATCATCGGAACCAACATCAGCTTCCTTCCTCTTATATGGCGCAACACCCACCTTTGCCATGAAAAGAAGAAAAAAAATCATATTCAAAGTAAAGATGTATAAAGAAAATAAGTACCACTCATTCTTCGGGCGCTATACCAAAACATTGATTGGGGAGAGAAAGGGGATCCTAATTTTTTTTCAAGGATAGAAACAGGAGATGTCAGATGAGGAGTATCTCCTAAATTTCACATTGGTGTTAAGGAAATAACCATAATGTATGTATGGGGGAAAAGTTACCTTGCGCCACAGCTGCTTCCCGTACTCTGTAAGTAACCAGTTCTTTGCTCTAACAGTCAAAACAGATCTAGCTTCCTTTTTCATCAAAGGAAGGAGAAAATTGAAAAATGCATCATTTAATATTAATTCCCGTTGCTCGTTCCAAAGTTTGGCTGTATTACTGACATTATCGCTGAGATAATATTCACTAAACTGCTTTATGAGCGCA
This sequence comes from Kingdonia uniflora, assembly GCA_014058105.1. Lineage (NCBI taxonomy): Eukaryota > Viridiplantae > Streptophyta > Magnoliopsida > Ranunculales > Circaeasteraceae > Kingdonia > Kingdonia uniflora. The sequence goes on along the minus strand of JACGCM010001796.1, from coordinate 1,754,824 downwards.
TCTATTAGTGGCAATTCAATAGTAACTTGAAGGAGCTTCTCTTCTTCAGCTTTTTGGATAAGAAGCCAATCTGCATTTTTGAACATTCTAAGTGGCTTGTTAGAAAGCCACTTTACTGGTGCAAACTCGTGAAAAGAGTCAATGGCTGTGTTTCCATCACGAGTAGGATTTGTTGAGACTACAGCATCCTTCATAAAAATAAGGCGGACATGTTTCCTTACACGTGGCTCACAGCTGATCTCCACTGCTGCCTGGAATAGAGAAAAAATAAATACATTTTTCTACAAGTACAAAAAGTGGAGATTCATACACAACAAGCATTGTTAAACACATGGATGCTTACAACTTGGTCTGGTGCTAAATTATAATATAGTAAGGGTTGGCAAATCAAAAGTAGATTCTTGAAAATAGATGATAAAACAGGATGTCTACTAGACATGTAAAACATGCATTGGTAAACATGACGAAGTACATTCAGACCTTCAAAAAAGGATGCAAATTTTATGCTTTCTCTGATTAAGATATTAAATAATTTATTAATCATGGCTTATAAGACATTGTTAGCTGGAGTAGGAACAAAAACATAACCACCTAGTCACCTACCATATGCCTAGCACCTTTGAGCACATCCAGAGAAGTACTAAAATCCTGACAGGTAAAGTTTGTAGCTATTGTCTCGGGATCGTCCTTATCATCCACAAATTCTTCCTACAATTTAATTAGTTGCAATGTTAACACTTAATTCAGAATAATGGAGATGCAGAAGAGATAGCACGCCTACCGTATTTTCAAAGTTAATTAGCAGCCCAAACTGCTCAGAGTTATAGCCAATCTTGCTTGCGACCTCCCAAAGGCCAGCATTTTTACAATCGATATACTTAGATTTTCTCTTTGGCCTCTTGAATTGTCCCTCTTGTGCACCTACTTCACCTGGAGGGAAGTGTAAATTGAACTTTGAGTCGACATCATCAACTTCTCTTTCTGATTCAGCCGTCTTGAGGGACTCAATAATCGATTCATAAAGTCGCTGATTCACGTTGAGTCTCGTTAGATCATCAATCCTTTGAGATTCCTCTTGATAGCGCTTACCATAGTAAGACTGAAGAGCAATTTTACGCTTTTGAAGAAGTAGCCACTTCTTATCCAGGTCTTTAATAGCCCAAAGTACCTACAAGTAACAGCATTGAGAAACTGCTTTACCCGTTCTCAATTGATATGTAAGAAATCCAGTATACCCGTTTCATAGATTTAATTAAAATTCCAATTACCTTGTGCCACTTTAGTTTAGGTGCATCCTCCTCGTCGGTACCACCAGCGATGGGCCCTTCTTCTTTCCGTTCGATCTTCATCTCCTCGAAATATTTTAATAAACCAGGGAAGCTTTCTTTCCGGTACATAGCAATGAAGGGGATCTAGATACGGAGAAACAAAGAAGTACCAATGAGTAAGAAAATAAATAAATAAAAGTACCCCAAAATTGTTGACAGTAAATTGACATATACTTACGTCGAATTTCTCCACATGCATCAACTCCAATAAGTTTGAGATGTCATGTTTAATATTTTCGGATAACTCAGTACGCTCGTTAAGATCGTCCTCGTTGAGTTCTTCCTTGCCAAACAAATGTAGCATAGTTGAAAGAAGTTGGTCGTGGATCCAAGCACTCTCCTCCTCCAAACTCATTTCATCGGCTGGTGCAGGACCAGTACTTTCCTCTACTATCTATAAGACAATCACAAAGAATAGTTATATAATGAGTGTTCTAATAACAGTTGCAAACAAGTATTGAAATATCAAGTGAATAGAAACATCGATCCACAGATAATCTGGTCTTACTATAATATCACCAGATATATTCGCTGGTCTTGGGTAATAAACAGAAGAAGAAGAAGAAAATCAAGACTTAAATATCCAAAATCTCAATATTATTATTTTCTTAACTTGTATTATAAATATTCCAAGTAAACTATTAGATGACATAATATATGGAAAAGCATTACTAGTATATAGTTGATAAATCACGACATTTAATTATATCTCCACCATTCAATACTTTTTTTCCAGAAAAGAGAGAAAAAATTCCAGCTGATACATCTTCTCTTCAGCACACTGTACAAGATAATAATAGGTACGGATATAATGTAAGAAAAACAATGTCTTTAAATGGTACCTGCATCCTCTCAGGAATATCAGTCTCTCTTATTTCTTCATCTTTTTCAGTCATGAATTTCTCTTGGAGAATAAATGGCTCAAATTCATCTTCAAGCCTTTTTGGCCCCCGCTCGCCCATATCATCATGCCTACTACTAAGACCTTGCTTGCGAAGAATCAAAAGTTCATCCACATCACCAAATATATCATGAGCTTCCTGCAGTGCTGATGATGAAACTCCTGGTGCTTGCCTAGATTTCTTTCTATTAGGTTTCCTATTCCTAGAGAAACAGGGTAAACAACAAATAACACAAATTAAAATCTTCGGTACAACAAACATACTAGTCAGACAATATAAATACATCTGCTGGTTCAACAAATATATATTTCAGACATCCAGCAAATTAGTTAATATATTGATCCAGCATATTTGGAAAGAAAAATCCAATATATCCACCATTTAGAGGATTTTCTTAAACTTAATATGTTGTATTGACAGCTAACTTTATGAGAAATCGAAATATCGAGGATGCTTTGAATCACGCTTTAAACACAACAAACTTCATAAAGATTGAATACCTCACAGGAGCTCCATTTTCGTCAACTTCATCTTCTTCCACAATAAAATCCCTCATCTCATCCTCAAATTCATCCTCTGGATGACCCAATTCTTCTTCACCATCCTCATAATGTGAACCTAACAATGAGGTTGCAGAGTTCTTCATTACTATATCAATACTAATCAATAAAATATGGAATCTAAAAGTCAAAAGAACAGCATGTTGTTCTCAGAAATAAGTGAATTATTCATACCTCCTTCGCCTTCAAATATTCGGCCCTTTTCCTCCCCGGGCCGCCTACTCCGGTTACCTTTATCAGGCTCCTCATCGGAAAACCCTATTTGCTCTTCTTGCTCATAGTCCCTCCCAGCTTTCTTCAATCGTTTAAACTTTTGGGCATATATTTCCATACAATTATCATCATAGATTCATAATTTTTAACGGACCTAAATAAGTAGTAGAATGAAGGGCAAACTCACAGGTTTGGGGCGATGGAAACCAACGTTATTGTCCTGAAGCAACTCATAATCATCTTCATCGAGAACATAGTTCTTCTCTGACTCCCTGAGATTGCAATATATCGTTTAAGAAATTAGAAACTTAGAAAGGCAGGAGAACAACCCCATAGAATGATGGTTCATAGTCCTCTATTTAGCCAATAGCTGCACAATTATCCCTTAGTGTATGAGCAATAGGTTTTTATACACATCTCCGCGTAATTTTCCATTTTTTCTGTATCAGATTTTATACTATAATATAAACTCACGGAAAACTTTGACACATTTTCAGATGCAAAAGATTTGTGTTTCTTTTCAATGTTTTTTTTAAGCAGAAACACTTATTAGGACTTCAATTCTCATGAAAAATGAAAATAACTGTGACAAGTAATACCTTTTCTTTCTTTTCTTCTTCTTTGGCTTCTCTTCTCCAGCATCATCTTGATCCTCTTCGTCTGCATCATCTACTATAAAGCCATCCTTCTCATATTCATCCTGTCCGTCCTCTGCTCATAACCAAAAACTTACACATTAACTCATAAAGCAAAATTCCCAAATCATGCAAGCCCCCAAACCTAACGATCCCATATTTTATTAAATAAAAAACTCCTAGAAGAACAATAGAAACCCTAAAAGCAAGTTTAAACCCATACCTTCATCCTCTTCATCGTCGTCATCCTCGTCTCTATCTTCAATATCCTCCGCATCGCGGGGTTCCCTGTCCTCTTCATCTTCTCCAATAATATCATCTAAAAGCCATTATCAAAACACTTGGAAAACAGGAAAAAACACACCATATGAAATCACTTTTGACACCGCTTCGAGATTGATTGTTTTACCTTCTTCGTCTGATACTACTGTTCTCCCCATGCTTCAAATCGAACAATTAGGGCAAAATCTGCAACCAAGTTAGTCACCAAACGCGATTAATAGGAGGAAACAATACTGATCTTAGGTTTTACCAAATGCTCAAAACCAACATTGGCGAACAAGTTGAGGCACAATTAGGGTTCCGAACACACTAATTAACCTAATTGAGACCCAAATATATCGTGCAATCTTTCAAATACTGGATAAATTATGGTTTTATCAAATGCTTAAACCAAACTCTGCCGAACAAGGTGAAGCGCAATTAGGATTCCAAATACACTAATTGATACCTAAAAATAACCTAACTAAGCCTCAAATGATCGTGAAATCTTCAAATACTGGTGAAATTAGGGTTTGATCGAATGCCTGAAACCAACATCGTCAAAACGAGATGAGGCACAATTAGGGTTCCAAATACACTAATTGATACCTAATAATAACCTAATTGAAACTCAAATGATCGTGAAATCTTCAAATACTGGTGAAATTAGGGCTTTTGAAACCCTAATTGAAGCTGAAACTATAGAAAACGCATGCAGAGAAGAAGAAACTCACCTTGAAACGATGACAATGCTCTATCGCTTCGCTTCTCTCTCTCGTTTTTTTTTTTTTTTACTTAGAGCGAAGGTCGAAATGTTACGTTTAAATAGTACAAGCTCACGTGCATATCACGTGACGGATGGATGATGTTGCCCACCGAGTCACCGACACCATCTCCAGTAGAGCGTGATTGGTGGGACTTGAGGGGTACTACTAGTGACGACCGAGTGAGCGAAACGGCCTGAGGGGTGAGGAGACAAATTGAGAATCGAAACGCAAGAAAGATGAAGAAGGATGGGGGACAGGGAGGAGGTGATAAACAAAGTCTAGGATGGTTAGAAAGTAAGATTGATAGAGAGCGATGGGGAGAGGGACTGATAAGAAATAAATAAGAAAATGATGGAGAGAGTGAGAGAAAAGTGTTGAAAAAAATCAACGTAACGCGACTAATATATGGATTTGTGACATTTTTTTGTTTTTAATTATTATGCCAATAGAAAAATATATTCATGAACTTGTTTAATTAGTGTTATAATTTGATGTTATGGTGTTCCAAACGACTGAAATTGTTTTTTCATTGCAAATTTGGGGGGAATCTTGTATTTTATTGAAAATGAGATGGATAAAACGAGGGAGGATTGGGAATTATAAAAAAATAATATAATTTGAGAGAGGTGTCGGGAGGAGGAAATAAAGCTACAATAATGACGAAAAGTCACGACTAGCACGGTGGAGATAATCGAACAAAAGAGAGTTTTTTTTCCCATAACCAATCATTTAAAAAAACAAAACAAAATGATGTTATTTGCTACACTACAACCACCGTAATATAAACTACGTCTAAGAATAAATTAATAAACACTTATCCGACCTTCTTGATTTTATGACGAGCTCCACCAAATCTAGGGATATCCTCGCTAATGCCTCCATCAGCATTATAAGCACGAACCACCTTCTGAGTACATCTTTGCAACCAAAGGGACATTCGTGACGATGATAATTAAATTGTACAAGAATTCACGAAGTAGAGAAAGTGAAGGCAGATAAGGTAGTAACAAATATATAAACTGCACTTTGTGACATGACATCATCTCATTCTGCCTGTGCATGCCAGGGAAATATCATTCCAATCGTTTAGTTATACAAGTCATCTTATTTTAGCCTTTTGAAATATTTAGGGAAAGTCATTGTCTCTAACCACTAACCACTAAATGTTATTGGTGCGCAACTCATCTTATACTAGAGAAGAGCATACACAACCACTAGAGACGCTTTTATGATTTGCTCACCCTACATGTTCCAATCTCCCAAATTTTACCAACACCATTTTTCAGCAAAGCGTGAGTATTGAGACTCGAGGGGCTACTATAGACCTCAGAGGGGTGAGCTGTCAGGAGGGAGGATGAGACAAATTGAGAGTCAAACGCAGCGAAGACGGAGAAAGATGAGGTCGGGAATGAGGTGACAAACAAAGGCTCAATTTGGTTCATTACAAGTACAATGCAATGAAAATTCGATGCAATTGAAATAATTTGCATTGCAATAAAAGTCGGGGGAATGTTTTAAATAAAGGCAGGAATGCAATGCAATACAATGTGAGTGCAACTAATTGCATATCATGGTTAACGTAAGGATATTAACAGTTGAATTTGTGACATCTTTTGCTTTTAATTATCGTACTTACAAGAATATCTCCATAGGTACTATAATACGATATAATGGTGTTTCGAACGACTGAAATTGTGATTTTGACTGCAGGTGGTGATTGAAGAATGTGGGGATATAAAATTGACTAAAAGTTAGATAGATAAAATTAAAACCAAAAGGGAAATGATAAGAAAATAAAAGATTGTGAAAGAGATGTGCGCGAGGGAGACAATTGAACTAAACAGACATGCATGATAGTGAGAGTCAAACTGTAGAAGAATTTGCAAGGAAGATAATTAAAGCTGAGAAAAAGAATGCCACTACATACAAATGGACATTACTCTGCGGTATGACATCCTCCCATTTTCCGGTAAACCAAACCTCCGGACAATCGTTTTAATTACGAGTCATCTTATATAAACTTTTTAGGATGCTCAGGACAAATAATTGTCCTAATAAACAGTGGTAACCACCAGTGCCCAACTTATCTTCTACTCTGAGAGAGATGAGCATACACAACCACTAGAGACGCTCCTGCCATTTACTCACCCCACGGGTTCCAACCTCCAGTAATAGTAGCAGTAGTAGTACAGTGTACTCAAAGCTCACGTTAGTTTCTCCCACAGTTAAACCTCCCTCTCTCTCTCTCTCTCTCTCTCTCGCAACAACAACAACAATGGCGAAATATCCCCTAATTGTAGATCTCGGATAACCCTAATTAGAGAGGAGGAGGAGGAGAGAGAGAGAGAGGGAGGTTCTCTCTCTAAACAATGGGGAAGGTCGAAGAAGATCGATTCGAATCTGGGGCGACATCGATTTCGAATTCAGACGGTAATGTAGATGGGAATCGATGTGAAGAGATTTCAAAGTTTGTGAGATTGAAATGTGTAATTGCAACGGTGTTTGGTTTGGGGGTGTTGTTATCTGCGATATTTTGGTTACCACCATTTACAAGGTTGGGGCATCATGCAGATCTCGGTGTGAATTCGCTTTTTAAAGGTGAGGTTTTGAATTATAGGGTTTATGTGTTGATACATTTTATCCCTAAATGCACGATGGTTAGGATGTGTTGTGGGCATGTTTTTAGTTCTAGAGTTCGTGGGTACTAATGTAAGAGCAGAATCAGATTATTGGTTTTTGTTGTTGTCTAATTTTAGTAAAAATTTGGCGGAATTATAGGGTTTTTTCTGTTGATTTTTTTTTGGATTTTGGGGATTCAGGGTTGAAATGTGTGGTCACAGTTTCAAGTGTATTGTGTTGTGCATTGGGATTGCATGTTTGGGTTTGTGGGTACTAATGTTAGAACAAGGTTTGTTGCGTGTCTAATTTGGGTTAATTTTTAACGGGTTTATAGGGTATTTTAGATTCTGGGGATTCAAGGGTAAAATATGTGGTCACAATTTCAAGTGTATTGTTGTGCATTGGGATTGCATGCTTGGTTTTGTGGTTTTTAGTGTAAGAAGCGAAAAGCTCTTAATAAAATTGAGGTATCGAGCGAATTCTGATTTAGAAGGGATTTAACATGTATTTGAGTATATTAGACATGAATTTTCAAATTGAGATAACAGGCGGTTTTATTGATTGTTTGGGATGTAAAGGCTATGATCTTGAGGTCTGAGGTTGGTGTTTCTTTGTATGGTTTGTTCGGGACACAGTATAAAATGAACTGTACTTGGGGCGTCAAAAGACTTCACAGAGGGTTTCATGGCTTAGAGGGATGAGAGGTCGAGAGTGTCAGAAGGAGAAGGGAAGAGGGAAAGGAGAACATACAGTCCATTGGCATTTTGGCGTTTGGAGGGAAAGAATTCTATACCAGTCTATAATGATTTTACCCTGTGTAATTGCAAAGCTTCCTCTAGCCTTGTAGCTGGGTCCTTATAAATAATCCATCATTAATCCAAAGCTATACCGTTATGTGTCCAGGCTAACATTTTTAGTTCCATAGTATGTAGATTCCCCTTCATTAGTTTTTTCCTTTAAAGGTTCCTACTTAAAATGAAAAATGTGTTAAAATTCTTTATAAATTTCTACTAAATAATTCAATGTTTGAGCTTTTACAGCTTGTGTACATGAATATAGGAGAGTGATTTCGAAGGATGTGCAGTATATAGGTTTTGAGTACGGGGTGACTCTTTAGGGTAGAACCTTAATCTTAGAATAACAACTAATGCCTAGGAGGTGGACACCATTGAAGCGTTTTGCTAGAATCTGAATCTTAGGTTGCTATTTTATTTATTTATTTTGAAGATCCTAATGTATGGAGGTGGGGAAATTGGTGTGTGGTTGGAAAGGTCTCGTTTTGGAAATTTCCACGCAAAGATTGTTTCTCTTAGGGATAATCTCGTGCATGATGAATTTTGTGGGTTTTCCTCAAGTTCTTGCGAAAACAAAACATTGCATCTAGGGGCTTTGATTTATACTGGATGTATTAACTTACGAGCAGTTTGAAGACTTGGTTTTGAAGAAAAATGAGTTCAATTGGTAATGGTGAGCCATTTTCAGTTTCCAGTTTCCAGTTTCTTAACTATTCTATGTATAAACTGACGTGTAATCTAGAGCATACCTCAAATCAATAAGTGAAACTGATCCGTGATTCATTTTGAATCTCATCTCTTCTAAAGTGCAGAATATCAAATTCTCATTTTGTAAATTTACATATTCGTAATTTTATTTCTTTTTAGTTATAAATATGACCTATTTTTGAGTTTTATTCTTTCAGTAACTAATAAAATTTGCTGACCAGGTCACAGTGTAGTAGCGAGTTTCAAATTACAAAGGCCAGAGTCTATGCTAAATGCAAATATCCGACAGCTCGAGTATGACATCTTTGAAGAACTAGGCATTCCTGATTCTACGGTACTCTCTCTCTCTCTCTCTCTCCCTCTCTTCCATGTCACCCCCACCCAACATGTAGCCTTCTCCCGTCACAATTGAAAAAGAACATGAAATACTCCTACATACATGTAGTAATTTATTCGAGCGACTGCCTCGCATACATCAAGGTATAGCAATTGGATTGCAAATTTGCAATACAAGAGATGACGAGTTATCTCATGTTATTGATTTAGTTGTGACACGAGGATTGATTTTCTCTTTTATTGAGTCACAAAATGGCTGAGAAGTATCTCTGAAGACCTCTGTTATTAATTGCAATCTCTACAACTTTGGCACATCCAGGTGGCTGTGATATCTCTACAACCTTTGGCTGGGTCAAACTCAACAAACGTGGTGTTTGCTATTGTGCCATCGACATATCCGAGAATATCGTCGGCTAGTCTAAGTTTGCTCAGGGCCTCCTTTATGTATTTGGTTACACACCAATCATCCCTCCAGTTGTCCTCTTTTTTGTTTGGAAATCCTTTCTCATTTGAGGTGCTAAAATTCGACGGAGGAATTACAGTGATCCCTCAGCAGAGTGCATTTCTTCTGCAGAAAGTTCAGATATTTTTCAATTTCACCTTGAACTTCTCTATTGATCAAGTACAACAAAATTTTGGCGAGCTTAGAAACCAACTGAAGTCGGGGTTGCATCTATCTTCATACGAGGTTTGGACATTTTATTTTGTACTTTTTTCATGCATGTATTGTTTTGCGGGAATTATACTTTGTATGAAAGAATAAATTGAATTCTGAATTTACTTTTGCTGATATAGTTGCACTTAGTAATGCCCGTTTGGAGCCCACAATCTAAACCCCAATTCAAAATATGGGTTCTTTTCTCTTTTTAATTTAGTGCCAGTTTCAAAACTGGCATGGTCTCACCATGTGATAGAAATGCATTTCTGAAAGTAAGTTTGCTAGTTCTTTTGGTAGGCTATCTCGCCTGGATATTCCTGATTGCGTAACTGTAAATGCATTTCTCAAAATTTGCTAGGATTTTTTTTTGATAAGCTAATCAGTCTGGAAATCCCTAGATGTGTAACCATAATTAGTCTTTGGCTTTCTATACTTTTTCCTTCTCTCATTTCTGAATAGTTAAAGGTCATTTTGATTTCTGAGCAGACATGTAAAGTATGAATCACGTTACTGGCTGTCTACAATAGGACTGATGCTGATGCTCCTTTTGTCTGTCATATAAAGCTGTTTTCTTTATGGTCACTAAGATAATGATACATTACCCATATTTTGGTTGGCCGGAGTTCAACTACAAATATGTGGGATTTCAGAGGGTTAGACTTGTCCAATGGTGATGGCTCCCAAATAGTAAAACATGTTTTAAAAGTTGAAAAGCTTTCGTGTTTACTCCAGTGCTCAACTACTAAAACTTTAAGTTAAACAATGGGGGTAAAACGTAAAATAATGGAGGTTTTATTTGAGGTAAGACACCATTTGAAATAGCACAGACCTTCGCAGTAAAGAGCCAAGATTTTTTTTGTTTCCACTCACATCTGACATTTAAGATCACTAGGTTGGCCAATCCTTATAACGTCATACGTTTTTAAGTGCCTAGAAGGATATCATGAAGTTAGGGAAGGTAAACATTGAGGTCTCTGTTAACATTTGGGTTCACATAATGGATTATAGACCACCACTAGGCATCAATTTCTCAAAAAAGAAAAAGGATTATAATCACCTTCTGAGATGGTCTTACATATATGAAACTAAAATGCTGCACATATCATCTGTTAAAATGCCAGACAGACTTTAGCTTTCTATTCTTAATTTCTTTTTACAGCAGTACTTTCTAAGAAGTGACTTATATCCTGCCATTAGATAGTAAAAGTATTGTTGCTACTATTGGCTGTCACCACATAACCGAATGATCCTTGAACTTGTGAATATCGATTTTAGCATATACAGTAGTATGGGGTTTGATTCAGACTAGGACTTCATCCTATACTATCGGATCGGATTCTGATTCAGATTTTTTTGAGTTGGAAGTTGGAATTGAAAACATGTATAAAAGAAATGGATGGATAGAATTTTTCTTCATGCCAATTCGATCCCAGTCCTATCCATTAATGACATGTAATTTTGTATCAAATTTACTGACAATTATTCGTTTCAAAATATTATTATGTTTCCCTGCATATACTATCGGGTTGGTGATCCCATTCTAATCGATGCCATTTTGTGAAGTGCAGAATTTGTATATTGGCCTGAAAAATTCGTACGGATCAACAGTGGCTCCTCCTACAACTGTTCAGGCATCTATCTATCTCACAATTGGAAATCATCCTCCTTCACAACCAAGGCTAAAACAGCTAGCTCAAACCATCACCGGTTCTCCCGCAAAAAACCTTGGCCTCAACCATACTGTGTTTGGTAAAGTCAAGTCGGTCAGGCTCTCGTCTGTTCTTCAACATTCCTTGAGTGGCTCATCTTGGTCACCGACTCCAGCTCCTTTACCTCAACCAAGTCACCACCATCACCACCACCATCACCACCATCAGCATCATCGCCTACACCATCCACATCACCACCAAGACGTTCATCTGGCTCCTGCACCAGCACCCGAAGAAAATTTACTGGGAAACTCACCCTCGCCCTCGCCCTCGCCCTCGCCCTCGCCCTCGCCCTCGCCCTCGCCCTCGCCCTCGCCCTCCCTCACCCTCACCCTCACCCTCACCCTCAACCTTTGGTCGTCAAATGGGATTCCATGGAAAGGCCAAGAGACAGGCTCGGCTAGCACCTGATGTTGCACCAGTGGTCTCTCCATCCCCAGTGCATACACTTGCTCCATCCTCATATGTGGCTCCTGCATCTTCTCCTTTGAGATCCGTTGTTTTTGCACCTGTTCACCCTCCAAGTGAGGGCACAAGAGTTACAGAGTCTCCAGATGTAGCTCCATCAGTTTCACCATTGCCATCTTCTTCATGTGAGTTTTCTTCTCAGCATTTTAATAAACCACACTGTGTCTAGGTATATTTTGACTTTTACCCCCATTACATTATTAAAATTCGACATGCACCTCCTAAACTTTCGACTTTGGACGAATTCCTCCATTCTGTCACTTCTCTTTAAATATATTAAGGTTTCAAGTCTGGTTTTGATCATAGGCTTTGGGTAAAAAAGGTCTACGTGAAGACTTTGACAATGGTTATTTTGGTGAGGATGATTGCCTCAGTAGTAGATTGGCCTTCCTAAAAGTGATTTACTAATGGGATATCAGAAACTTCAAAAGCCAAATTTACATTTATTGATAAATAAGAAGAAAATAGCGTACGCTGGAACTTGGACCTGAAGCTTAGTGGGTGACTTTTTGTATGGGGATAATCTAAAATGAATCCCTACAAAAGATTGGCCATTTCTAAGTCTCCCCGGCACTGTTTTTTTTTGTGTGGCTGGTGGACTGTGGGTATCTAATTCGCTGTTGCACTTCTGGCTGTCTTGCCCTCGTGTAGTATGGACTGGTTCTGTTGTGAGAATTATCTTCTCATGACAAAGTATCCTCACCAAAATCATCCAACTCTGAAGATGTTTTTACATTGTCTTCTAGTCTTCTATAGTGTTCTGATATCTTAATTCTGCTTTGTACTTTTTCATCTTTTGTAGGTTTTCTTCCACAAATCCAATGGTCAATTGCACTGCTGATACCTCTGATCGCACAGTTTTTATGGCAGTGAACAGAAAGAACTTTATTTCCACGTCTTCAAATTAAGATTGCCTCTCCGGCTCCGCTTGCTGACAAATGAAAAAAGAAGAAGAGTTGCCAGATTCAAACCCCTTTCAAATGTCACGCGGGAGACCTCGAAGATCTTCATTTGTAGGACCCACACAAACAATCCAAAGTGGGTATATGTTGTTATGTCTGTAACATGTATATATCCGATTATAATGTCATTCAGCGGAGTGTTTTTCAGGTCAAAGCCAACAGAAGTGGCAGGCCCTTGACTAACACTTGTATCGTTGCTGTTGCTGTGTATGACTTCCCGTCTTCTGAAGAAGAAATGTAAGAGAAAAAGAAAAGAGTTATGAGCATTTTGCACGACCTAAACAGATTACTATTTCCTTTCGTTTATATTTCCTAATTTACCTTCTCATATGCTGTGTTCGATTCTGACTTGATCTACGTGTTAAACTTGGTACACAGACATGGGTATCTCTTTGTTGTGAAACTTCTAAATTATATCAGAGTATGTATAATGTTATTGGGGTTTCTTCATATCAGCATAAAATTTTCTGTGTTGTCGGATTACCCCAGTAAAATAAATGTACGTACAAGGGGTTTTCTCTGCCATGAACCCTAAAGGTTTATTCACACAGGTTATCCATGAGCCTCATGTCAGGATGAATCTTTGAAATTTTATCGTGAGGATGAGTGAGCTCTTCCCTATTGAAATGTACGACTAATCTGCGAGGTCCATCGATGCAACACAGCATACTTAAAGTCAGTTAAGTGAAATTAAGTGCCATATGGGAGCCTTTCTTGTTCTGAAATTTTGGTTAGAACACTGATAGATTTGGTACAGGCATAGGTATGGTAATGTGAGGTATAAGTGCACCATCAACCTTCGCTCTTATCATACACAATTTAACACTGATAAAGTTTAGTGCAAAAAAAAAAAAAAACACATCTCGTTACAAATGTTACAACCAGGGTTTGGACCCAATGGTGCCCTTGGGTGCGCCTTTGAACTAGATACACGCAAGGTCTCTCCACTTGTATATACATAGACATATATAACGTTATCCTGACGCAATTGCAACTACGACGTCAACAACTGCAAGAAGAATTTATGACAACCCTTTGTGAACTTTTCTTAATTTTAGGAGGGAGTAAGAATAACCACTTTGTTTGCTTCATCATCCAAGCTTAGTATAATCCTTTTGTGTTTGTTTTTCATGCATGCCCAAAATTTTGGAATATCTCGGAGAAAATAACGTATCCAGCGCCTCCGATAACAATGGAGAGAGTGAATTTTCCTCCAGGAACAAGCGAGGGAAGTTTTGAAGATTCTGATGGATTAGAGTACCTCTCTGACCAAGACATTGCAGCAGGAAGAAATCCAAACAAGACCAAAACTATAAATAAAGGAAACAAAAAAAACTCTTATTAGGCACATTACAAGATTAACAGTGATGAAAAATTACAGAAACATATAAATAGTTCATGCATCGAAGCAAAACCAAGGCTTTGAAAGTTAACGGTAATGGATCATACCTCCATATGTTCCTGCAAAATCTAAGGCTTTGAAAAATATCTCCGGGTCAAGCAAGGATAACACTAATGGTGGAAATAGAGTCAATAGATAAGGTAACGGGTTGTTCTGACCAGTAGGGACTTTAAGCACTGCAAATTCAAAATGGCATAAAGTAACGAGTGAGCTTTGTGATCTTAGTAAAAAGGAAATGAGAACTTCTGGTACGTTCGTTTAAACAACTTAATAACACATGCAAAACTTGTAAAACTTATATATTTCTAGCATATATAGAAGGAGATAGACTTACAGTCTGCAAGGAAGTCGGTAAGGCCCAACACAAACCCAATGTAGGAGGTCGCAATTGCAAGAAGCGAGAATACCTCAACTATTGGCTGCAGCAAAAAAAGAATTTAAATCAGTTATTCCGGTTTGTAATTGAGCAAAAGAAGTTAAGAACAAAAAACTCACTCCAACAACTCCATTTGTAGATCGTAATTGTTGTAATGGATCTACGATCTTATCGACGCCTGCTTCAAGATTTGGAATGGTTCCAAGAATCACGGCATCCCAAACAAGAAACAAAACAAGAGGAATAGCTGTGCCTAGAATAATTGCAGTCCTGCAAATTCACTAGTTAGAGCATAAAAAATGCTAATGCAAAATTCACCTGCCAAAAGATCCACGGCAGCTATATAAAAGCACATTTCCGTGAACATCGACAACTTGGTTTATGGGAGGTTAGGGGACAGTCAATATTCAAAATTTCCACAGGTCTCAGTACTGTTAAATAAATGTGAGAGCTCACCAAATTAAAGCAATTTAATTATCTAATGCAAGCAAGTAAGAAGATGTGTCACCTTACTTTTGACAAGTTTCCTTCCAGATCAGTACAAAGAACAGGAACTACATTCTGAAAAGACCAGTTGGAAAATGTTACCAAGCTTCAGTACCTCGTGTTTAAAGACGTGAAAACTTGAGTACCTCGTATTTTCCATGGCTGATCATCCCCGAGATAATACATACGGGCTTCTGATGTTCAACCTGATGACCCTCTTGAACCATCATACATAGGAGGCATTCCCCATTTTCACGTCTTAGATACATGAAATGATCTCACATTATCAGATGAAAGTTGGGATAAATACCTGATAGACAAATGAAAGTGCTATTATGGGTATACTTAGCGGAACAGCTTCAAAATTGGCTTTCAAAAGACTATCCCAATGCAGGTCACCACTAGCCACTCCCTAACAAAAAGAGAGAATTTTTTATTGCACGGCCAAAACATCTGCAATATTGAGAGTACATTACTGATGAAGATACAATAGTATGAACCTTTTAATTTCAAATTATATAGTTCCACAAAGAGATTGGATATATCAAGAACATATCAGTTTCTCTGCGCCTATTCTATAGGTTGATATCAAAATTTCCAACCATGGTTTGCCATCAGTAGGCACAACATTAGAGCTGCTAGGATAAGGCATCCAAAATGGAATACATATTTGATCGATATAAGTATAATTAAGCACATAAAAAACATAATCAAAACTGATAATAAATTAGTAATAATGTGCGTTATTGTGAGAGACATACCACAAGAACCGCAAAAGAAATTATGATGGACAGTACTAGAATCCCATTAACGGCACCGATAATCCGCTGACTACATTGAAAGACGTGTTTGAAATCAATAATGTTCATCTATACATGAAATATGATCACAGTATACAAATATATACATATTACAAATATACAGAAACAATTTGGATACTGCCATAAGACTCTATGCATTAAAACCAGTCCTTAAAAAATTATATCCTCTATATGAAGACCCCCAGCTTTATTGATTTTCCTTTATAATCACAGCAAAATATGACATATATATGCTTCACTAACCCACAGCTTAGCAGCAAGACATGCAAGAAAATGCTATTGCTAATATAAGAAGGTTCAGGAATGCATTTTATCCCCTGGAAGACTTTCTTGATCTTTTGAGCATATCCTCGGTTTCAGGAAGACTTTATGAGACTAAAAAAGTTCAGTGCTGCAACACTTTCAGATAGAATATTGGAAAAGTTCACTGGGCACTGACACCATATGCAATTGGGTAGGATTTATGGATATAGTGAGTAACGCGACATTTTGACAACAAGGAAAGTCTATTACTGGTTTCAGATATTTAAGCAGTCTTATTATTATCCAAGGAATCTACCTCAAATTTTCTGAGAGGGGTGAGGTTTGAAGATCTTATTATGAGAAGCAAGACTTTGATCTTGCCAGCTCCCACTTGACGTCCCCTTATATTTATTTTTCTTACAGTTTGGTTTCTCACATATTTCCCTTATTCTTATAAGAAAGCTCAAATACCTTAACATTCCAATATATTGAAGTATCACATATAAACATATCTATCCTGAATTTCCAAAGCAATGACCATATTAACTAACCAGTAACTATATATTAATTTTAGCAAGCGAGAAGCTAACACATTCTACTGATGTGTATGCATTACTTCAACATGAAATATTTACTTATTTTAGTATCTTTCAACTTTTACTAATTCGTAACCAGTTATCAAAATACACACCTATACATAAAACATCTCTCTTATATTAGTGTAATTTAATGTAAAAACACAGTTCCACTCCATACCTTCCAAAGTAGCATAAGCCTCCCAAAACCAATGAAAACAGTGATGCACTTTCCCATCTGTAAAATAATTGCACGATCATCAACAAACTAAAGAATGAAGTTTGACAGAATGTTAACCAAAAGCTGACAGCGGAAAAGAAGATGAAGTAATAGTTGGAAACATACAGTGCCACAGATATACATGGATAGAAATAAAACTACATATATCATATCTAAGTATCAGATGCAACATGCCTAAGGGTACTTTTATTATCTTATAGTCTGTTTGTTTTTTGAAAAAATATAGACATATTCCATTGGACTTCAGTTCAATACCCTAAATATTTTCTCTTCTTTCTCTCTGATATTTCTGGGGACTACACCAAGTTAAGCAACAAACTTTCCACTTAGGATAATCTCTTCCACTCTTAGCTTAAGTTTGGCCTTGTTACTTCTGATGTCTTTTAAATGCGTGGACAGTGACAGGGCAGTTAGAATAGAGTAATGGTAATTAGCAGGAGCAGAGGCGATGGACTTGTTGAGATGAATACTCTTCCTTGCAAATGGTACAATGTAGATAAAAGAAGAGAAAATAAGTCTTGGATTCTTTTTACCCCAGGTGAGAAAATATAGTCATGACTTCTTTCAAGTTTCACATAATTTACATTCATCTAATTGGTTATAGTGTTACTATGGAATATTGATTAAAATCTTGGCATTATCTCAGGAAGAAAGCATATAAGCAACTAAAATGATCTCTCGCGATACAATTTATAAAAATCATTATTTTGCAACATCCATTCAGTCAAGATATCTATATAAGCATCTAATTTTCAGTATAGAGAGATAGTTCATTATACATTGGGATGCCAAGGAAACTCGTTAAGATATCTGAAGAACGGGCCACGTATGCAACTAGAAGAGCATAATGAATGAAAATATATGACCAGCTGCAAAATAAGCAAAGGACGTGTCACATCAAAATAGAAGTATGCACAAAAAAATTAAGGCTTAACTCATTATCTATTTAAGTGATTTTGGCTCATATTTTTTTGTTCCTGTTGGAAAGCTATTGTTTGATATATTAGGCAAAACAATATCATGGGGATCGAAACTCAGTAGTTTGCCAATAATTGTGAACCCTTCATCTCTTTCATTTCATCATAAAGGAACAGCAACCAAAGAAAGCTGATTACATAGACTACCAGTGGAATCCATATACCTCCTCTAATTTACCAAATATTCCCATGAAAGTTTTGACATAAACCAAGCTATAGTCCTCAAAAATCAGAACTTGGAATAAATTTTCCAGCGAAAACGCTTAAACTTCATATAACTTAAGTATTTTTTTTTTCTTTTTCCAAACTATACTTGACTTAAGTATAAATCTCTAATAACTTCACTTTAACATCAAATAAACAATGGCAACATACCAAGCAATTTGCACTCCAAAATTTCCAAGAGTTCTCATGGCCATTGACACCTGAAATTAGCCATGTCGAATATTAAGTTACACTTCTTTAGCCTATGTTACAGTAGACTCAGACTAAAGAAATAAATAACGAAATTACCAGTGAGACGCCACCAGACCCAAGTTCACACATGGTGTTAACATTAACTTCTGCTACTAGTAATCCAGTGATAACCTGCATGAGATTTGTTAACACAACCCCGTTTAAAACTGGTTATTTCAGCAAGTCCAGCAAAGATCTAATCACAATATTTTGACGATTACAAGTTCCTTAAACCTTCATTAGATGGTATCCTTAAAATCGTTACCATATAAATCCAACAAATAATGCAGGTGATTGCGGAGGCCAGGAACCCAGCTTCTTGTGTTACCGCAGGAATAGCAAGGATACCCGCACCAACCTATACAATGTAAATTATGTAATCACATTTTAGAAAACATAAAACGAAAATTCACATTCCCATTTCCAGCGTAAAACTTTTTTTTTTTTACCTAACACAATGATTTTTTTTTCCTCTGGAAACTAATTAAGTTCTCCTCCGTATTTCACGATCCAAACACACCATTTAAAATCTCCGTAACTTCTTTTTTGTGACGAACATGGTCTCATTGGGTACGATAAATTAAATTGAATCCCACAAAAATAATTTCGTAACTAAATACCCATTGTAGTTTAACATCTATGACGTCTCCACAAGTATAATTCTTGAAAGATTAAAAAAAATGTACCGTTGTCCCAGCTACTAAGAGTATTGCACTGCTAAGGCTTCCTGAAAATAAAACAACCCCTCGAAATCAATCTCAGTTAATACTAAATTAAGCTTAAAAAGGATAATTACCTGGTTCTCTTTTCAATGTGGCTCGATTTACATTAGAAAACAACCTCTCGAACTCTTCTCCAGTCGAATTCTTCGATTGTTTCTGCGAGAAACATTTCAGGGTTTTAAACATCGACCGCGTCGAAGAAGGTGAAGACGAGATTCTTGATCGAAAAAACCCATTGTGGGTCTTCGATGGAGAAATTCTTGAAGAGCAATGTGGGACTAAAAAAATGGAGGGAAGACTTTTTTGAGAGAGCATTTTTTTTTTCTTGAAAATTTTGAAATTCTGTTTTTATCGTTTGTGATTTTATTTGAGTGGACGTTGTGCTCTTTGTGGGACCCAACAATGATTTGGGCTGGGCTGGGCTTTCTTTAGTCCAATTAAAATTTTATTCAGGAGTCATTGCTTTGCGCCCCTTTTCAAATGGATTTGATCGCCCCTTTTCAAATGGATTTGATCGCCCCTTTAAATATATTATATATCTGGACCCGACATATTGAGTTACCTTGATCCTAATACGACATGTGTGCTATCCGTACCGCGTGCCCAGTTACGAGTGATTACATTGTAGATATTATTGAGGGAACCTTTAGCGTTGCCGCCTATTCCAAATTCATATTCGACGACCTCTCACAAGTATCCAGGATTATCCGGATGTCGCTCTAACATCCATGAGTATATTCCATTGGCGTCGCGCGTGCCCAGTGAAGAAGACTTGGGCATGTTGGGCGCATGTGCATGTACGCCGCACGACCTCATATTTCGTTGTGCTCCGGACACCGTAGACCGACGCCCCGGGAGCGGGCTGAAATCCGATCTGACTTTTGGAATTTCGAGATAATGCCAGAAGCTTCCATGGTTTAATACTCTTCCGGTCGGAGTCATTGTGTTGGGGCATTTTAAGAGCATCTCTAACAGTTGAGTGTGAGTTATGACTGCTGGCGCACCATTTCAAAAAATAAAAATAAAACTCAAAACTTAAACTCAAACTCAACTCTTCGAGTAGTTAGATTGACGTGTTTTTTATTTATAAATAAGGAGACTTCAAAACACCTTGCGGTAAACAAAATTCTATTGCTTATTCTGTTTACAAAATATCTCAATTCATTGGACGGAGACTTCAAAATACCGAGTGGTGTACACCAAATTCAATTCTTTTGAGTGCGAGCTCCCCGCACACCGGGTTAAATTCTGACACGTCCAGGTCAACAACTCACATTGAATTTTTAAAACTACTGTGCTCATATACGATTTTTTTCAGGAACTGTTAATTGTGACTTTGTACTATAATCGAATAATAAACGAATCACACTTTTGTCTAATCCTGTTTAATCCTCCAACGATAAATACCCCGTCCCCGATAACAAGGTTACCGGGCGAATTAGGGTCGCTAATGTTACTAATACAATAAGAGAATACCGATCGACTTGTTTGCGAAAACAACAAGATCGAATAAAGCCTAGAGCCAAGCCCGAGTATACCCGTAGCTTGTCCTATAGAGCCTACGGGTAAGAAATCGTTATCGTTTCCACAACCAAAAACTATGTAGGGGAACGATACCGCCGACTTAGTAGGATCCAGCGATTTCAAGGTAACGACGTCAATGCCCATAACACCATTACTATAAGATGAATCGAGGTACTTCATGCCGTAAATGCAATCATCGGTCGGGCTACATTTGCCTGCAATGCATTTTGTAGTGTCGTTACATGATAGTTTGGCGTACGTTTTTGATTTAACGGGGTCGAATACAGGGACGGGTTGAGGGAAACATTTTTTGCAAGGCTCGCATTGTGTCCAAAATATATCATTACCGGTATCAACAATCAATAATACTTCAACCGGGGGCGTTTCGATAAATAATCTTACGAGGAATTCGTAACTTACACTATCCGCAAACACATTTTATTCTCCAAATGCATTAGTAGAAACGTTCGTTTTGGAATTCAAATAGGCACGACGAGCAAAGGACCTTTTCACAGCCCTCTCCGCTCGATTATATTCAGAGATGTTGGCGTCGTGGAACGGAGATTGATTTGAATTGCGGTGGATGAAGTCTAAAAAAAATCCAGTATTGGTTGCAAAAATGTTAGGGTTGTACCCGAATCTATAATCACGCCATCTTTGCCACCGGGATTCAAATCAAAATCAAACATCCCCCACGTTATATTTGTTTAGCCGCAAGCCCGGAAGCCACAAACTCCAAGTCGATTTGGGTTAGCAATGAACAAACACAAACAAGGAAACACACAACACCAAGATTAGAGTGGTACGGCAAATTGCCTACGTCCACTTTCAAGAAAAAGAGAAAGTTTATTCAATGTCCCAATTACAATCACTCAAGCCCAATTCAAGAAATCCCCCAAAGTTTATCACCAAAGGATTGTCAAAAGCCCAATTACGATCCTATTCCGGTTATTCACCTTGAAGACTCGACCTGGAATTATCTTTAAAATAAGTGGGATAATGCCATTGCTTTCAGGTCAATATCACCGGATCTGAAGGAGCACATAATCATGGACGGAGTCCTGCGAGCATGGGCGAAGCTTATCCCATGTGTCCCTCCTTTCTCTTACGAGCGATAATCAAGAGTTTTTATCGCAAACTTTGACAACCCTGAGGACCTGGAAACCATCCTTCAGCCCCAACCGGTGAAGGTGTTTGGCTATTCCATCCTTCAACAACGTTTTAATCCATTGTTACATCAAACTGAAATCAGATTCTCGAAGTTCCTATGTTGGGTCCAAATTTCGGGTATTTCGTGCTGCATGCTAGGTAAGGAGATGTTCCGCATCATCGGGAATAAAATCGGAGAATATGTTTGTGATGACTGGATTGAGAACGCTACCGAGAACCAGCGAGGTAGCTTTGTGCACATCCAGGTTAATCTGTTCACGGATAAATCACTGGTACTGTCCATTCCGATCTCACGGCCGGCTCAACTCGAAGACGCCCGGATTACAGTTCGTTACGAACGTTTAGAGGGCTTTTGCCCGTATTGTGGAATTCTTACACATACGCTATACACTTGCAATAGGTACGCGAAGGTGAAACTTGAGAGGAAACGCCTTAACATACACGAAAAATTCACATTTTATTACGGTTCTCACATCCAAATTAACCCCCCAAAAATATCACTGTTCCGCGTTTCAAAAATTTCTACTATGAAAATCACCCCCATGCACACCATGAACAGGATGCGAACGTCGGAAAAAATACCGCAGAGTATCGACAGAATCCGCATAGAGAAGGAACCTTTTTCTCGTTGGAAACGGAAATGCAACCGTACGCCACAAAATCCTCCTATAACCTCCAGCAGAACTACCATCACAACTTTGCACATAATCAGCAACATCTCTTAGAGTGGCAGCAACAACTTCGACCCATGTCAGAATCTCTTATGGATGGTGGACTGTCTAGCTACAGTGGATACCCTTATGTGCCAAGCAAAGTAGCCGAACAGTTTGGCAGCTCTTCATCCGGCCTAGTCTTTGGTGGGGCCGAAACAGCTAGAACCCTAGACTTTGATGAGACAGCCAAACAATTTTGCCATAAACGCCAAGAAAACGTTCACAAGGGACACTTGGGACCCGCAACTACTCATTACAAATCTTTGCTCTTGGAGGGGTCCACCCTATCACATATCGCTCTCACAAACAGTTCTCATGCATGGAGGCAGCAACGCAATACACGGGATGACAACCTGGATATGGAGCCCGCAGCGTCAAGTTTACTTTATGGCCAAGCCGACTTCTCGGCAAAAAAAACTTTGAACCTTGACTTTTCGTCCGAGCTGGGGAACCACACCAAAAATCACCTCAACGGTCTCTTTGTTGGTTTGGATTACAAGCAGTTACGTCAACAGGCGGATCCAAGAAAATTGAAAAGCCCACTTATGATGAGTTCAAGTCAGGCCTTTGGTTTTGGTTCAAAGAAGCCCAAACTCCTCATTGGAAGCCCAACCTTCTCATCTCCAAAACCCAAGCTGGATCCACAACCCTCTCAACAATTGGCGAAGAGCATTTCGAATCCCGGACCGAGTTCGGTTATGGGCCTGGGCCTTAAGAAAGTAGACTCTTCTAGTCCTACCTCCCCACTCCAAATGACTTCCTTCTTCCAACCCCTTAAGAAAAGGCCGATCGAACCCAAGGCCCATCAAAGACCGGCCTCGACCCACTTCTTCTTCCCTCTCAGCCCAACAGAAACTACTCCCTCGTTGGCTTCAGCTGTTTTTTCACCGGGCTCAGTCTCTACTCAGGCCTTCTCATCCACGGAGCCTTCACCACTCGAGGTTGGATACTCATCTTTAGGCCGGTCGGGCTGGGCGACACCATCCCACAATGACCTATTTGGAGACGGGTCGTTCAGCAGATTTTGAAGCAGCACCGGCAATAAAGGTAAAAGGAAACGCATCCCCACAGCTTCTACAGACACAACAGAAGGTACGGGAGAGTCTCAATCAGCCAAGGTACGTATTATCCCTTTTCCTTTCACTTTCGTCGCTAATTTCTATAACTATGAGTTAAATTTTGTTATACCTGTTTGTTTGCCTTTTCCAATGTTATTCTTATATCCCCCTCCCTCCCAGCCGGACCGGGGTAGACCCCCCGGACATAGACGACATATTACTAGACTCTCTCTACCCCGTATCGCTCACCTTGACCGGGAAAGTCCCCTCGGTTACAGCAGACCATACCTTATTATTGTAAGAATTCTTTGCGGGCTCTCGATAATCGTAAATATTAAATGCTTGACCTTGACCGGCCAAGCCTTGCTGTTGCGGGTAGACCCCTAACTGAACGGGGTAGACCCCCAGGCTTTGGACTCCTCAAATTTTTTTCCAGGAAAGAAATTTTTCACGGCCGAGCCAAGACCAAGACCTCCTTGACTGCTCTCAGTCATTTCCCAGAGAAGGGTTATGGGACTTCAATAGAAAGCCTTCCGGTCTGGAAAATTGCGTAAGCCTTTATTGCTGGATCAAGTCGGTCTGGAATCAGTTGATAGAGATTAGGAGCAAGATGAGCAAATCCCCTTTGTCGCATATGGGGGGTAGGATGGACTGGGTAGAAATTCGTAGATCTTTTTGTGCTTCAACACAAACTCTCATTGCCTCGCCGCATCCCTCCGTCTTTTCCTTCTTGGTGAGCGCTATTACCAGTGGCAACCCTAGAAAGAACTTTGGGCACCAGTAAACACACTCGTCCCACCAGCACTCACCGTACTTGCAAAACTCAACTCCCTTCGAAAGCGGGCCCGACACCGGCCATCGGTGATCAATGATAGTTTTCTCTTGGAACTGCAGGGGCAGCGGGAAACCCGCCACCCTTAGAGAACTCCTTAACATCCAAAGTAAGCACAACCCGGACGTGATCTTCCTCTCTGAAACCAAGACCTCTGACCCTGATTCTTTTAAGAAGTTTGTCAAGCTAGGCTACGATCACTCTCATATGGAGGCTGCGACTGTCACTAACGGGGGTGGCATCTGGCTGACATGTAATAAGGACATCGATATTCACATTCTGGCCTGCTCCCCTAGAGGAATTGACGATCTCATTTCTTCCCCTGGGCACAACCCTTATCCGGCGTCCCCGCCAATTCAATGGATGTGTTTATTTACCTATGGTCCGCCGGAAACCCAAAATCGTTTCCCCTACTGGTCGACCATTGCGCAAATGGCTAACCGAATCCCTACCCCCTGGCTCATCATAGGCGATCTGTATTGTATTGTTTGTAAAGAAGATAAATTTGGTAAAATCCCATTCGACGGATCCATCCCTAACCCCTTGGAAGAGTTTATGTTCAACGCTGCTATGATCGACTTGGGCTTCTCGGGGGTCCCGTTTACTTGGTCTAACAAAAGAAAGGGGAAGGATTTGAGCAAACTTAGATTAGATCGGGGTCTCGCCTCAGGATCTTGGAAAACTTGCTTTCCTGAGGTGATGATCAGGAACCTCCTTATCATTGGGTCCGACTACGGGCCAATCCTCCTTAATGCGGACCCTCTCACTTATAAACTCCCCAAACAATTTCATTTCCTCTCCTTCTGACCCGACCACGTTGAATACCAAGAGGTCATCAAGAAAGCCTGGGAGGTAGAGCAGTATGGCTCTCAGCCGCTCTAGCTATGCAAGAAGCTTCGTCACACTAAGCGGGAGCTACAATCCTGGAACAAGAATGTTTTCCAAGCCACCTCTTTCCTGGCCAAGGACCTTCGAGAAGAGATAGACAAGCTTCAGCGAGAGCCGACTACTGAGCAGTCAGCCCTGATGGAAAGTTCTCTTCAGACTTAGCTGAACTCCATTCTTTCGCAGGAGGAAACTTTGTGGAAAGATAAATCCAGAGAGTTGTGGCTCAAGGAAGGAGACCGCAACACTAGATTCTTTCATATGGCAACTCTTTGTAGACGGCGTCAGAATAATATCCAGAACATTCGTAAAGCTAACGAATCCTGGGCAAATAATAGGCAAGACATTGGAGAGGCTTTCCTCCACTTCTATGATAACCTGTTCCAATCCTCCACCCCTCCCACCAAGATTGAAGATCTTCAAGTTATGGAAAAGATCATATCATCGGAGGATAATGACACCCTGATCAAGATCCCCTCCATGGCAGATGTTAAAGAAGCCTTTTTTTTCCATGAACCCTTGAAAATCTCCAGGTCCAGATAGTTTTACGCCCCTTTTCTACCAAAAATTTTGGGACACCGTCAAATTGGATCTCGTCAAAGCCATCAAAAACTTTTTTCAGACGAACCACATGCTTGGTGAATTTAACCATACCAACATTACTCTTATTCCCGAGATCAAAAACACTACAAGTTCTGCCCATTTTCGTCCCATCAGCCTTTGTAACGTTAAATTTAAGATCATCACTAGGATTCTGGCCGGTAGACTTAATCCCCTCCTTAACAAACTCATCTCTCCTACTCAAAACGCGTTCGTCCCTGGCCGCCAAAATTTTGACAATATTATCATGGCCCAAGAGATCCTCTGATCTCTTGCTAAGAAGAAAGGAGCGTCCGGTTGCATGACAGTCAAACTCGACCTTAGCAAAGCCTTTGACAGAGTGGAGTGGAGCTTCCTCTACGACACCATGAAAGCCATGGGCTCCTGTGAGAAATGGTGCACTTGGATACACCAATGCATTTCAACCACTACCCTCTCCTTCAATATTAATGGCTCCCCTTTTGGTTTCCTTAAACCTGAAAGGGGTCTCCGACAAGGTGACCCCCTCTCTCCTTTCCTTTTCCTTATCTGTACGGAGGTTCTTTCATGTATTCTTCTTAAAGCTGAGAGCAAAGGAGATCTTCATGACATTAAAACTGCCAGGGGCAGCACTTCGGTCTCTCACCTCCTCTTTGCCGATGACTACTTCATCTTCTGCAAAGCTTCCTTAGAGAAGGCGGACAACCTTAAAGACGCCCTCGACACGTTTAAAGAAGTTTCAGGCCAAGAGATAAATCTTGAAAAATCCTACATCTTTTTTTAGCAAAAATAGCCACCAGCGGCACTAAAGGCTTATCCAACGCATCCTCCACATTAAGCGGGACTCAGGTAAAGACAAATACCTAGGAGCCCCTCTCACCTTTGACCGCAAGAAAACCCTAAACTTCCAAGAGATTATTGATCGTGTCTCGAACCGTATCGAAGGTTGGAAAGCTAAAAACCTCTCCCAAGCGGGTAGAATTACACTCATTAAAGCTGTTAACTCAGTAATTCCCTCATACCACATGTCCGTTTTCCCATTCCCTATCAAGACTTGTAAGAAGTTAGACTCCATTAACGCTAGGTTCATGTGGGGGACCAATAATGCGGGCACAAACAAGACCCACTTCATTTGCTGGAAGAATATCTGTCACCCCAAATGTGCAGGGGGCCTGGGCATCAGGACATCCCTCGCACACAATAAAGCCCTTCTTGCTAAGCTGTTCTAGCGAGTCATCAAAGAACCCGACAAAATCTGGGCCCACAATCTGATCAAACGCTACTCGCCCAAAGAATCACCCATGCTCTTTACTGCTAAACCTTCCGATTCTTAGATCTGGAAAGGGATCCTAAATGCTATAAATAACATCTAGCCTGAGCTCATTTGGCACATCAGAAATGGAGAAAGCGCCAATTTATGGCTTGAGCCATGGATTTCGGGTATCCCCCTTGGTCGACCTCATGGACCAGCCCCAGTTCATCGATCGATCTACAAAGTTTTGGCTCTGATCTGCTCCAACCAGCGCATCTGGAAAGGGCCCCTCATTCGAGACCTGTTCCATCCTGATGTGGTTAGCCTTATTCTTTGTATCCCGCTCAGCAAGTATCCGGCAAAGGACACGCTCAGATGGCGAAACGACCATAACGGTATTCATACGGTCCAATCAGCCTACCTCTCTTCTAACCAGACAAATATGGAGGTTTCGCAAGATCACGGACTACATTTGGGCAAAACCATCTGGACTACCATTTGAAAGATGGAGGCCCCCTTTATAATTCAACTCTTCCTCTGGAAAGCCATCCAGGACGGTATCCCCACCAAGACAAATCTCTGCACGGGGGCGCTGACGCTGACATTGTCTGCCCCAGATGCGGCGAAGAAGAAGAAACCACAACGCATGCCCTTTTCTTTTGTAAGATAGTTCATGATTTCTGGTACGCTTTTGACCCCTCTCTCAATTTTGTTTCTTGGCCTTACTCCGATTCCCTGCCTGACATCATTGGTAAGATTGCCAGACAGGGATCGGCTTCCCCCGACCCCTCCCTATGGGGTAGGATCAGTTTTATCTTTTTCGTTATCTGGATGAGCAGAAACAACCTTATTTTTAACAATGTTAACCCTAATCCAGTGTCTTCTGTGAACAGGGCCAAAAACTATTTCACCCCTCCGAGACTCCACCTCCCGCCTCCTGTCGGCCCTGGGACCTCCCACTCTCCTCCCACGATCGGAGAAGGATGGATCTTCATCCTGGTGGGCGGAGTTTGGAGGACAAAAGACTTACTTGGGGGCTCAGATTTTGTTCTTAAATCTCATAATTTATCCATTTTGGGTGCAGGTCACGACGCCTCCAGGACAGCAGATTCTGAAGAAGCAGAGGTGGTTGCAGTGATTAGAGGTTTGAAGGCTACTTTGGAGAGGGGCATGGAGCGAGTGATGGTTCTCACAGATTGTCGGCGTCTTGTCAGTGCATTCGAGTCAGGTTCCTCTGATCTTTCTTGGGGAACCCTCACCCTTGCTCCAGAGATGTTGTTTCTTGCTGGCCGTTTCCTTGATTTTCATTTTTAGTAGATGTTTTAATTTTGAGGCACATGCTTTAGCTGCCTTGGGAGCGTGTTCCCCAACACTTTCCATTTTTGAGCCCATTGAGGCTTCGGATCTCGTTGACTCGGCTATTTCTATACTCCCTATCCTGGCTTAGTTTCTTAATATATCGTTGCTTAAAAAAAAATGAATTATCGAATTGACCAAATTGCAATGATCGTATTGAATACATCATTAGAGCATTTGCAACAGCTAGGTGAAGGATGATGTAGCGATTACATCCTTCATCTTGTTTCACCTTCAATCCACCCACAACAACTAGGTGGATTGGCTGAGCTGTCCACCCCAAAGCCACATCGAGGGTGGTGAGACCACCCTCTGGGTGGATTGATGGCCTGCAGTTCTGAACTGCACGTGGATTATAAATTAATTAATATATTCAAAATATGCCCCATAGCTCAGAAGTGCGGGGAATATTTAGATGTTGGATTTGTGACACGTGACTAAATCTTAAGTGTTGTTTTTGCCCCGCAGAGTGATATTCACCTTGTTTTAGTCTAGAACTGTTGTGGGGTAAATTCGTTTTGGGGTTGTTTTAGTCTAGATCTGCTCTTGGGGTGGATTTGTTTTGGGGTGGGTTTGGGCAAACTCACCCACCTAGCTGCTGCAGATGCGTATTGTGTTTAGCCTGCAATGGACTCTGATCACATTTTGGTAAAATACCAAACTACCCTTTCCTTTAAAAAAAAAATCAACACTGCCAACTCCAACATCTCTCCTCATCACTCTCTGCTATGGCAAAACCCAGTTCACGCTTTCAAGCTTCTCCGCTTCTCTCTTCTCTCTCTCTTCAATATCAACTATGGTCGCGGCATCTTCGAATCCCTACATTCCCCCAATGTTTACCGCGTTGTATCGGAAACATGGTTCGTAATGGGTATCCTAAACCCAATCATTTCGTGTACCCCAATGTGTTGAAATGTTGTTCGGGGTTTTCGGAGACGAGGGAAACTAAATGTGTGTATACACAGATTGTGAAATGGGGTTATGGTTGGTATTTGATAGTGCAGACGAGCGCTTGTTGATGCGTATTTGAGGTGGGGTTCGAATGTTGGGGTTGCTTGGGAGTTGTTTGATGAAATGTTGGAGAGGAATGTTGTATCGTGGACTGCGATGGTGTCTGGGTATGCAAGGGTGGGGGTGTTTGGGAATGCGATCGAGTTGTTTGGGGAAATGCCTGAGAGGGATCCGTCGTGGAATGTTGTTTGGGCAACGGGTACTGCTAAGCTGTAGTTCTAAACCTAATATATGACTTATGACTATGGTGTGAACTTGTGATACCTAGGAATATTTATGCATGCTATGTAATGAGATCCTTATTATAACAACAACAGTTCAATTTAAATGTGTGCGGTTGGTTGGCTGTACTAGTCTTGATCCTCCATTCCACTATGCGCGGTAGAACAACCTTAGTTGTGACCATTATAGTTTATGCTGCCCTTTCCCTTCATTTAAATCAAACTTTGACTTGGCTAAAGCTTGTATAGAAATTCGATCTCCTAATTTAAGTCCCTCTCCAAGAATATGCTGGATGGTCAATTCTCACCTAGTATGTTAATTGCCTTTTCTGATTAATAGTAACTAAAGATATCTTTGTAAAGTTGTTGCCATTTTCCCACATTAATCACCTGAAAGTTGCACTTGTGTCTTGAATCCAGATAGCTTCGGAAGCTTTATTTTTTAGAAGTGCCTTCAAAAATGTGATCTGTAACGAAAGTTGGACTTCTGATTCGGGAATCAGGCCTAGAAGATTTTCTGGCTAATTCAGAGCAAGAAGGTATACCTGCCGACTTCAAGCTTTGTGGTCAATTTTTGTTAAAATAACCTAAATTCAAATCGGATGTGGACAATATTTCAGCTCCAAAATGTATGCAAAAAGAACATTAAGTAGCATGTAAGCATTTGGATATTTTCATTTGTTTGAATTGTGGGTCTTGACGATACGTATCGTCCTAAATGTATTTTTCCAGTGGAAAAATACATTTGAAATGTGTTTTTAATCCACAATACGAATAGAGAAACCCTAATTAGCAGAAAGTACGAAGAACACACAATCGAAATCAATTACAATCGAATTCCTCTCAAACCCCAAGTCTCTCTCTTAGAATTTTCATGGATCTCCCCCCCCCCCTCAATCTTGCCTAGCCTTGCCCCTTTTTATAAGGGTTACAAGTTCTTAGTCACAATAGGACTTGGTTACAAGTTCCTAGTCCCAATAGGACTTGTCTAGCCTTGTCCCTTTTATAAGGGTTACAAGTTCCTAGTTACAATAAGACTCCTACTGCTAAATTAGAGTAATACTCTAAATAGAAGTGGGACACTAAATTAGTAATACTTCATAGATCCTCCTGGATCATGGCTCCCCTTTTAGGAACTTTAAGCTCCTCCTCAAGCTAGAACTGGAGATGTGGGAACTTGGAATCCTCTGTATCACGAGTGTACCACTTCGATTTGTTGAAAAGCTTGCCCTTTCTACCGCTCTTGGTCGCAGTCATCCCCCTCTTTAGAATACCGTACTCCTTCAAAAGACTTTCTCGCTCAATCCATAGATTTTTAACCGATGGTAGTCGAGTGTCTTTTGTGGAGTCTTCATCTAGTAGAGATAAGAATATATAATCGCTTCCAGATCTGATAGTAGTCAATACTCCCTTAAAATCCATCGAAGTACTCTTCCAATGGTCATTAGGTATTGTTAATTGAAGATCCAGTCCCATCTCCTGATTGGAAGACTTCAGTTGGTACTCGCAATTCTTCCTCCGTAATAGTTTCTTGTGAATCACCCCAATCTTTAGACTTGTATCATACTCGTGAGGTACAATCGGCTGAATATGTATAATCTCCAATCATGCGGAACTTACTAGTATTGGCCATCTACCAAAATGATTGTCCTCTTTTTCGGCATCCACAAATCCATGAAAAACGGTGATATAAATCTTAAAATCAATTTTAAGATTTTTTCTAGGATTCGTAAACTTAGCAACATCCGTGAATTCCTCGGATTTGGCGTTTTTGGAATCTCTAGATTCATCGTCATCCCCCTCCTTCTCTTTGCTCCCTTTCTTCTCTTCACGATCATGTCATTTCTTAGAAGTAAAAGCTTTTGAGATCTTGGCGGTAGACATGATGTTCTTCTTCTTCTTCTTCTTCTTCTTCTTCTTCTTCTAATTAGATCTCTTCCTAGATTGCTTGAGTCGGTCGCATGTCGAGGCCATAAACCACAATCTCCCAAGGATGAACGGAACAACGCTCTGATACCACTTAATTCACAATACGAATAGAGAAACCCTAATTAGCAGAAAGTACGAAGAACACACAATTGGTGGGGATAAATCCCTTTAGAGCATCAATTGCCTAATCGAAATTAATTACAATCGAATTCCTCTCAAACCCTAAGTCTCTCTCTTAGAATTTCCATGGATCCCCCCCCCCTCAATCTTGCCTAGCCTTGCACCTTTTTATAAAGGTTACAAGTTTTTAGTTCCAATAGGACTGGGTTACAAGTTCCTAGTCCCAATAGGACTTGCCTAGCCTTGCCCCTTTTATAAGGGTTACAAGTTCCTAGTCACAATAGGACTTGCCTAGCCTTGCCCCTTTTATAAAGGTTACAAGTTCCTAGTTACAATAGGACTCATACTGCTAAATTAGAGTAATACTCTAAATAGAAGTAGGACACTAAATTATTGATACTTCATAGATCCTCCTAGATCAGTTTTTGATTCAGTAGTCAAAAACAACATTTCAATTGTTATTTCAGTGCTTAACTGATGGGCATAGGAAAACTTGAAAAATGCTAAAACAACTACTTTTTGCAAATATTAACGTGTAGGGTTCTTCTTAAAAATAGTGGTGATCTTTTAGAGTTTTGTAAAAGAAACTTTCTTATTCTTGTTCTTTTTTTTTTTAGAATTTTTCTGTATAGTTATGTCAGTTTCCAATTGGTGTGCTGCTTTAAACTCTTATGCTGTTTACAGATTCAGTAGTCGTTCATTTCAAAATTAGTTGCCCAAGGATCGAAAAAGATGCATCAGTAAGATACTAATTACCTAATCTCTTGATTTTTTTCCTTTTTCTTTTAAATGAAGTTATGGATTCTTTTTTTGAGAATTATTTTGCAGGTTTATGTGATTGGTAGCTCCAACCAGTTGGGAATGTGGAAGGTTCATGATGGACTTAAACTTCGATATGCCGGTGACTCATTTTGGCAAGCTGATTGCGTAGTAAAAAAGAGTGAACTCCAGATAAAATATCCTTTTGCAGATCTTTGTTAGATATGACAATCCAACATTTCTTTTTTGTCTTCTCTAGATAATATTCTTTCGCTTGCTCCAGTTGTGTGATGGAGCTTCTCTTTTTCACTGTTTTTCCTTGACATTAAATTTACATACAAGTATTATCATAAAGGCAAGACAGGAAATATTGCAATGGAAGGTGGTCCAAATCGCGAGCTCTTTGTTGAGTCAACGACAAAAAGTCAAGCTAATTACATTTACCTATCAGATGGCTCTTTTCGAGTAAGTTATATAAGAGACATGTGAGCTTTCTAAATTACAATCAAGGATAAAATTTGGGACGGACTCTAATATTGAACGGTATCTATTATAGAATAGAATCTAGATATTTTCATATATCGGTCATTGTTCTAAAACAGCAGATATATATACTTTTTGCCGTATCATTACATCAGCCTAGACAGACTATTTTAATTCTTTCTCCTTTGTAACACTTACATGTTATTTGAAATATGAACTCAAAGTGAGCCCTCATATAATTTTTAATATTCTCAAGAAATGCCTTGGAGGGGTGCTGGTGTTGTGATCCCCATGTTCTCTGTTAGGTCAGAGGATGATCTCGGAGTTGGAGAGTTTCTTGACCTGAAATTGCTTGTAGACTGGGCAGTTGAGTTGGGATTTCATTTGGTTCAGCTTCTTCCAGTCAATGACACATCTGTTCATGGCATGTGGTGGGATTCATCTCCCTACAGGTATAAGCCCATGCTAACCTTCAATGTTATTTGAACTATAGAAGAAGTTTAACCTTTTGGCTTTGGATGCACATAGCTCCGTTGAACGCTTAAGTTGATAAGATCATGGATACAGACAACTAAACTAAAATAGTTTAGGGGATAGTTCACTTTATTTCAATAAGTTATCTAATTATTTATGACCCACCGAGTTTGCAACTTCGACTCTCTCCACTATGGCACACTTGGCATTGCACGTATACAATTTAAAAAAAAAATATGACCCCTTATTTTATGGTTAAAGTCAATTTATACTCCCAAAGATTAAATGAAATCTCTGTTGTTCCATCTTTGCATAGACGCCAACGACTAGGAGATTGGTGCTTAGACTGCTATCTCAATTAGTTACTTTGCAAGTCAGTTCGTTTGTGTCCAAGACGGTGTTCTAAAGATGAGTTGTCAATGAGATATTTCTACTTTACGCGCACCGATATTATCCCCACTTTGTTAGCAGGGCTATTTTATGTTCTTTTATGCCCACATTGGTTATTCATAGAAGTAGTTTAATATTTCTCTCCTATATATAAAGAGTATGACATAACCTAATTAATCAATTCAATAATAATATTTTTCTCCCTTTAATCTATTTCTACACACTTGACCACTTTCAACAGAGATATGAGGTTTTATTTTCCTCAAAAAGGTCTCAGTGACAAGTAGAGTGCGATCTTAACTTAAGGACCATACACCCGACATGATCTTAAGCGATGTGGGAATGGGAGTAAAGCACTGGTGCAACCGTCACCACACTTGTGTTAGGCGCATCTCCAGTACATCCACTCGTGTGGGGTGTCACAGTCCTTCCACCTTTAAGATTGAGCCGTCTTCAGGGTGTCACAAATTGGCTCTTTGGAGGTTGAGTGGATTGTTCTTAAATACAAGATTATAAGCGGATTAACTGTAAGCTGCTGCATTAATTGGCTAAGACAATAAAACATTCGTCACAGAAGTTCTCAAAGCTTGCTTGGATGCTCTCAAGTGACATTCACAGTTATAAATATCTCATCTAGTCCCCCACAAGACTACCATACATAGTACATGAACAAAACAAGATATTTGGCATTGATGTGGTTAAGGATCCCAATACACAAATATTCATATGGCATTTGTTACCGCTTCTTATATAGTTAATTCTAACTTTTCTTTATTGTATGTGTTTGACACAAAAAGCTCAATATTCCTGTTTGATCATGGCTTTTTGGCGACTTGAACAAATTGGCATTTTAAACCACTAATGAACTTTCATTTTCCAACATGATGGTCCTGCAGCTCTCTATCTGTATGTGCACTCCATCCTTTGTATCTCAGAGTGCAGGCACTTTCCAAAAATATGCCAGAAGAGATTAAGGTGTGCTTTCTTTTCCAATATGTTTGATTGTCAATATGTTAATGGCGAGATGCATGATTGCTTCTCATAACTATTCCATGTTTTTCTATAGTTGCGTTTTAACTTCTGACTTTTTGTGATTCCAGCAAGAAATCTTGGATGCCAAACAACAATTAGATGGAAAGGTAGGATCTCATCTTTCTTGCTTGTTATTTGAAAAAACTGCAGTAACTTAATTATTACCAATTAGATGGAAAGGTAGGATAGATTATCTCCTTTCCTACTAAACCAAATTCTCTCAAAATTATAATTAGTATGAGTCTCAGGAGCTATAATAAAAAAGATAATAGAGTTAAAAGACTAGAAAATTAACACTGGCTATTTGTTCAAACCTAATGATGTAGGGGTGACTGGGTCCTCACTGCTGCAGGGACTGGGTCCTCTCTGCTGCAGGGACTGGGTCCTTCTCGCTAAATGTCGCTTGTCGCTTGTCTCAAAGTGCATCTTATACAATTCCATTACACTGTGGATGGAAAATTTCTGGTTTCTTATTGTATCATAGTTTCATCAGATCTTAAAATTGGCCCTATACGGGGTTCTATTTTATTTCTCTGACTATAAAACCCTAGAAGGCTGGAGGGCGAGGCACCTGCCAGTTTGTGTCAAAATATAAGAAGTTATACAGGGGAGACGTAAAACCTCTTACCAAGCATTCATATGATGGAAATATAGAACCCAAGCTATAAACCAAGGTTCACTGTGTATATGTTTATGTTTGAGGTATTTGGAGATCATAACCCCTTTTGGGATTCTGTGATACCCCATACATGTTCACTACTATCTTAAGATAAGTGTTACTTGCAACGTGGAGTGATTCATCTGAGAATGGGAAAAAGGAGTTTCTTGTATCATTGAATCCTACTGTGTCTGTGGGTAGGTTAGGGTTTCGTGTATCGCGAAACAAATTGATATTAGGTTACATCATGCAGGCTGTTGATTACGATGCTACTATGGCTACTAAGCTCTCAATTGCGAAGAAAATTTTCTCCCTAGAAAAGGATGCAGTACTTAATCTTGCTTTTTCCAGACTTTCTCTCTGAGAATAAGGTATATTTTCTTCTCAAATTATTCCAGTCACTATGTTGTTTCTTTAGTAAATATATCTTGCTAACTGTCTGTTAATAAATCACATCCATAATATGGTTTTTAGGAGTGGCTAAAACCCTATGCGGCGTTCTGTTTCTTGAGAGACATTTTTGAAACATCGGATCATAGCCAGTGGGGGCGCTTTTCTCATTATTCAGAAGATAAGGTACTTTACTTTCATTTGTTTATTAATCACACTGGTTATTAAAATGAAAAAAAATTGGAGTCAAGATTTGTGATTTTCCGGCTCTATTGTCGACGAGAACCACAGCATAAGTTATTTACGTGTATCTCTATGACTGTCTACGAGCATCGCCTGCAAGACTCGGTGTTTAGCCGTCTCTGACGGCATATGCAAATATGTCCCTGTTAAAAACCATACTTTTTGGCATTTTCTATGACATTTCTCTTCTTCTTTCAGCTTGAGGAGCTTGTTTCAAAGGATAGTGTGCACTATGACATTATTTGCTTTCACTATTATATTCAGTTCCATTTACAACTACAAGTAAGTGAAGGCAGTCCTTTATGCGTGGTTTCAAATGTCCTCTTATCTTATTTATTTTCTTCACATATTATGGGGTATCCCAGCGTACTATTCTCATATAAGAAAGTATGCACGATTTCAAATATGCCCGTGCATGGGCGGATCTCGTCTGTTGTTTGATAGGGGGCAGGGAAGAATTTTTTTGTGTACAAAAATGCAAATGGACCAAAAAATTAGAAATAAAAGAAATCTCCATGAATTCTAAAATTAGCAACAACAAAAAAATCAAATTCGCAAACATAACTTAATTGGAAGAACTAATTAAGGTGTTAATACCTTAGATCAAGTCTTTTAAATCTCAGGGGAGCAACTGCCCACCTTTGGCTGAATGTGGTCCGCCATTGGATGTGCCCATTTCTATTTGTAGTTACGCTAGTTTATCAGGGTAACTATGTCTAGCTTCGGGATACATAGTATTTATCTAGAATCTAGAGGCACTCTCTTAGTTTTTTGCGAAGTTCATTGCTTCAACAATATCGGCATGTTTGTCGGGATTTTGACCTTTATGGTGATACCCTGAGGGGATATGTTCAAAGTCAAAGGACACTTGACCTTGTAAATATGATGGTTGCACCAGGTATTTTGTTGACGCGTCGACTAGGATAACGCCCAGATTAAGAATCATAAGTAGGGACCTCACTGTATGTGACGCTTAGGTTTTCA
Organism: Kingdonia uniflora; assembly: GCA_014058105.1. Lineage (NCBI taxonomy): Eukaryota > Viridiplantae > Streptophyta > Magnoliopsida > Ranunculales > Circaeasteraceae > Kingdonia > Kingdonia uniflora. The sequence goes on along the minus strand of JACGCM010001796.1, from coordinate 1,717,542 downwards.
GCTAAAACCTCACATATTGACGGGGTTTGTTAAATGGGGAAAATATAGGTGGTAGAGTGGTTTGTTACACGTATACTTCCAATTTTGCAAACAAAAAAATCACAAGTACAATACTACTCATGCGATACTTAATAAATCCTGAAATTAAATGAGAAGTCTACCAATATATCAGTTTTCTCCAAGAACAATATTTCACTCTAATATTGAACCTCCGAACCCTCTCTTTATGGTTATCTCTTGCTAGCACAATTTTTCACACTGTCATACCTTTTGTGATATTTAAACCTACTGTGGCAGTTGTTAGAAGCAGTGACATACGCGAGAAAGAAAAGAGTGGTCTTGAAGGGAGATCTACCGATTGGCGTGGGCAGGAATAGTGTTGATACCTGGGTTTATCCTAATTTGTTTCGTATGAACACGGCGACGGGGGTACACCCAGATTATTTTAATAAAAATGGACAAAATTGGGATTTTCCAACTTATAATTGGGAGGAAATGTCAAAAGACAATTATGCTTGGTGGCGCTCTCGTTTGACACAGGTTTCTCTTCTCAATCTGCATTTGGAATTTTTGTATCCGTGGTTCATAATATTGCCACGATAATGCTTGATATATCGAAATTAATTTGTTCGAAACTATAATCTCCTGAAGCAAAAGCTCTTTTGAAAAATGGTCATGAAAAATGTGCAAAATAAATTTTGCTTTCATCCAATTTTAAGCAAATGTGGAAAATAACCCAAATATATTTCTTTTCCTTGCAAATTAAACACCAGTAAATTGATTTTTCTGGAAATCATATTTATTATCCATGAACCGAACTGCCTTAATACCAATTATCTGTAAATGCCCTACATCCTATCACTTATTCTATTTGTTATGTTAAAATTTTGTTATTTATTCTAATTTTTCTCTGTTAATGACATTTATCTATCGTGTTCACAGATGGGTAAATACTTCACTGCATATAGGATAGATCATGTTTTAGGCTTCTTCAGAATATGGGAGCTTCCTGAACATGCTATCACAGGTCTAGTCGGCAAGTTTAGGCCATCTATTCCTTTAAGTCAGGTACACCTTTTTTTTTTTTTTTTTATCTCTGTAAAAGCAAGGGCTGTACTTAGTTAACTATTGTGCAATTCCCATCTTTAAGAGATATACTGCTATTGTTTTCTTTTTGGAAGAGCTTGAGAAGGAAGGAGTCTGGGACTTTGATTGCTTGAGTCGTCCATATATTCGACAAGAACATTTGCAGGTTTAAGCCATTTCTTTATGGTTAATTATATGTCCTTGTGAATTTACATCACCTCTTCAAGTTCAACCTATCATAAGCACATTCTTTTTCGTTTCAGGATAAGTTTGGAGCCACTTGGGTCGTTATTGCTTCTACCTTTTTGAATGAATATGATAAACACTGCTATGAGGTGATTATCATGGTTCAATCAGTTTTTTCTTTTTTCCTTTCTTGTAGGTTTATTTTGTAAAAGATTCAGTTTGAGTTCCTGATATTTCGTACACGAGTTATTTGTGAACAACCATATTATATCTGTACTACTACAGTACCACTTGTTATTTTCATAATTACACTAATAACATTGGTTCTTTATTGTAGTTCAAAGAAGATTGCAACACAGAGAAAAAGATAGTTTCTAAACTTAAAACATGTGTGTGGAGAAGTCATTGTGGGTGGAAACCGAAGATAAAGTACGGTGCGAGCTCTTTGATCTCATACAGGTAGCTTATAATCTCTGGTAAGCAATAAAATGGGATTAGATATTAGTTTGAGATATGAATTTTGGTCTGTCAATGGTAAGGACTAAACCCGTAACCCGCTCCGCTCCGACCCATTAGTAAAAGTTTAGGACCAGTATTCTAGATCCATTAGGAAACGTGGTCCATTAAGGTTCGGTCCTATAAGCTAATGGATTGGATAAGGATCCATCTCAATCCGATCCGCTAAAGATCCGATCCATAAAGGATACATATTATGGGTGCCAATATTATAATTATCTTCTAATAAAGAAGGTTAATTTGTCTCTATATAGAGTATTTTCTTCTCTTAAACCAAAAGGGATTTTTTCTTTTCCCTTTTGTTTCTTGCAACACCATAAAGGCCGAAGAAGAAAATCTTTAAGTGTGAATTTAGGTTTAGGGTTTTACTTAGAATGAGTGTTTGTAAAAAAAAATTGATTTTCATGTAATGATTCTTAAGATTTCACCTTTTTAGAAACGTTTTTTTTTGTTGAAGGATCGGTTCGGATCGGGTTAGGATCAACCAAATTACTAACGGATCGGGTTAGGATCCGCAGTTTAATGGTCCTATACGATTTCGATCGGGTTAAGGACCTAGGGCGTTTCTTAACGGACCGAACTAGAATCATAACAGATCCTATCCCAGTCCGGTCCATTGATAGCCCTAGATATGATACTTGGATTTATCACTAATTTTTGTAAGGGACAAATTTATACACTTGAGCCTTTTCATGTGGATACTGAGTTGTGTATTTTGCATTGGTTTCACAAAATATTGTTCTTATTAGAGATCCGGAAGATGTAAGAAAATTCTATCCCCGTTTTAATCTCGAAGACACTTCAAGTTTCAAAGATCTAGATGATCAAAGGTATTTGGGCATTAAATAATATCTAGTCTTGAGGAACCTAATAATCCACAATTGAATTAGAGACTAACTTTGGAAGAAGAATCAAACACAACACAAGATTTGGCAGGATAATATCCCAAAAGGAACTTCTATTGCCCAATTCAATCGATTATAATGAATTAATCCTCAAAACCCTAACGTGGTGTTTGTTTCACTGCTGAATATATATTCAGTTGCTGAAAAATGGTATTTAGCGCTTCGTTTGGTGTTTTTTTTCGCTTAAAAAAAATTCAGCCCTTTTTTTTAGCACTTTCCAACAAGCACTTGGGACATGCTTAATTTTTTTTAACACTTAACTTACTCATCTCTCCCGATTATGCCCTTCTCTCTCCCTTGCCCAACTTGAAGAAATTTGGAAGATAACCTCTCTCCTAAGGTTCTATCTCTTTCCCCCATAAATTTCTTCTCCTTGTCATGAATCTCCCCCCTGTCTTTGTTTTTGCCACAAATCTCTCTTTCACTCTCAATATAACCCCACAAAGCCATCAAACCCCATGAATCCTCACCAAATTAACTCTCTCACACACTTTGAAACTCTACAAAACCATCAAAACTCCAAGAATCCAATTGATAAGTGATGAAAACTCCTAAACAAACCCTGAAATGGATGATGTTCTTGTAAAATTTGTGTTTTTGATCGTGTTTTTTTATTTTTTATTTTTGCAATGTGTTTGTGTTGAACTTTTTATTCATCTATTAAACTAAACATTTATGTTGATAAATTGATGTAATTGGGACCCTAATTACAAAAAATGGGTTTTGTAGAAAAATTGAAGCCAACCTTGGGGCTTTTGTATATTTGGAAACTGTGAATTCTTTGGGGGTTTTTTTTTGTGTGATTGAGATTGTATGAAAACTATTACCAATTGGGGTTTTTATGATTAGGATTTCTGAGAACTGCATATTCTTTGGTACTATAATGCATCTAGGACTCTAGGCTTATGGTATCATTAATTTTCCAGGGGAGGTATTGTGGTGATGAATGGTGAATTATGGTGGTGGTGACGGTGTTATTATTTTATAATAAGGGTATTTCAGACATCTACCAACATTCAACACTTCTTAGAAAAAAAAGACCTTAACTTCACCATTCAGTATTCAACACTTCAAAGCAATCTTTATTCAGCAGATCTCCCCTTCATATTGCTTAACCTTGCCCTTTTTAGTAGGTTACAAGTTTCCTAGTTACAATATAGGACAAAATTGCCCTTAAAACGACCTAATTTAGAAGTAGTCGCAATAGCTGTTCGAACGGATCCATAAGTCGTTCAAACGACTTCCCAAAATAAGCCTAGAAAATGAGGCAGAAGGATTGCTTCTTCTTGTCTTCGACTCGTTCGAACGGCTTAGCCGTTCGAACGAGCATGACAATTTTGCCTAGAAACGGCGACATGGAATTTAGATTTTTTTTTTCTAACTCGTTCGAACGGCTCCAAGGCTCGTTCGAATGACTTGGCTTCTTTTGGAGAAGTTTAGTGTTTAGATCCTCCTGGATCACCTAGATTGTTTCCTATGCTATTATCTGGTCTAGAAAATGAAATTTGTTACTCTCGTCGCTTCCCCCCTTTTCACTCAGAACTAAGGATAAACTCATTAGCTAATGATATGTTGTAATTCGTAGTTACAATATATTCTTTTTTTGGAAGGAGTTACAATATATTCTTGCATTTTTAAACTATATGCTTTAAGACCTTAATCCACAATACGATGAAGAAGCTCTAGTTAGCTGAAAAGTCTGAAGAACACCAATTGATTGGGAAAACAAAGCTTCAATTGTTTAGATCATTATTCTATGTTAGATCTGAAAGAGTTCTGAGGGAACCTAGGATTTGAGAGTTTTTCTTCCTGTAATTACTTCGTTCTTAAGTAATTGAATTCTCTATTTTTCCAAACCGATTGGTGTTATTCATATTTCTCTACTAACACAGGCTTCTCAATCGTATTGTGGGTGATATTTCATATATCAAATATATATTGCAAAATGTATATCATGATATCTTACTCTATTCTCAGACCTAACATTTCCCCAACTTTATTGTGTTGTGATGCAGTAAAAATATACTAAAAAGATTATACTATGATTATTATTTCTACCGACAAGAGACGCTATGGAGCAAAAATGCAATGAAGACTCTGCCTCCTCTCTTAAAATCGTCGGACATGTTAGCACGTGGAGAAGATCTAGGAATGATTTCTGCTTGTGTTGATCCAGTAAGTTCTTTAGACATGAATTTTCACTTACACCGCTGAGAAAAAAAGAAAGTTGGGCGACTTCTGTTTCTCTGTAAAACTTTGATCAGTGAACTTCTCTTTGTAGACATGCAAGTAATTCTCTAGTTATTAGTGGTGGATAGAGTTTGTTAATTGTGCTTTTGGATATTTTAATCCAGGTATTGCAAGAGTTAGGGTTAATAGGCCTACGCATTCAACATATGTCAAGTGAACCTGGTTTGGAGTTTGGAATTCCTTCTCAATACAACTATATGACGGTAAGTGCCCTTGGCCGTAAATTATTTATTGCTTATTGAGTCATGCATTAACTATACTTCTACAATACCTTGAGTCTTGCATAGTAAAAGCTTATTGAGTTCTCTTTTCGAAATTCTTTGTTGTTTGTGAGTTGTGAGCAATTGTATTTCCAACAATGAGTCAATGACGCCACAATCTGTAGGATCTTCAGTCCAATTGCAATGTTTTATGTTTTATCGCAACATGATATTGCCATCTATCTTAATATTCGATTTTTTGAATAAATGTGTAAGGTCATGATCATAGTTGCCTCTATACTTCTCAGGTGTGTGCATCCTCATGCCATGGCTCCTCTACCATGCGTGCTTGGTGGGAAGAAGACGAGGAAAGAAGATCCCGGTTCTATAAAACTGTGGTAGGGTCCAGTGATGTACCACCATCTCAATGTACTCCTGATATTGCGTACTTTATGCTAAGGCAGTATGTCGAATCCCCATCAATGTGGGCAATTTTCCCTCTCCAGGTAGAACGTAAAATAAAGTTATCATTCTATTTCTTACTTTGTAAGTGGCAAACATTTTCCTTGTACTTAGTGAGTAAAACATGTGTTATCTGACATGGTCAGGACTTGTTAGCGTTGAAAGAAGAATACACCAAGCGACCTGCGGCCGAGGAGACGATAAACGATCCCACAAATCCCAAGCACAACTGGAGATTTCGTAAGTTCAAATTATTACTTCTACTGATTCATTGTATTTGATTACAGACCTCTTTCCATCTCTCGTATGTTATCATATATGTGGAGTTATCAACGATCCATATTTTCCAGTCATTATTAACTAATAAACTTACGACGAAGGATATCAACTTAACTTAGTTCTACCGTTTTCTTATTTCCTTCTCATATATTTTTTTCCAGGTGTACTCGTAACAATGGAGTCTCTGTTACAAGACAAGGAGCTTAAACTGACAATAAGAAACTTCATTAAGGGCAGTGGGAGATCACATCCTCCAACCGAGGAAGTTGAAATAAAGAAGACTGATTGGAACTCGGCAACTTTGATTCCAGAGAAGATGCAAGTTGTGAACGGTGGAAATGGAAAATCATTTCACCAAGCATCTCAGTTAAATGGAAAAGAGAAGATTTCTGCTTAACTCACGGGTCATTTCACTCGGATTTTCAATTTCTCCAATTAACTTCTTGTCAGTTTTTTTTCTTCTTCAAGTTATTTCACATAAGGCTAGTTTTTGCCCTTCTATATCATGCAACTATGGAGCACTTTTAAGAATAAAATGAGAATAATGGAATCCCCACGTTGATATGAAAAATCTGATTTATAGCTTCTATGGCACTTGAGAAGGTGAAGAATGGAATCCCCAAGTTGAAAGGGAAACTAAAAGTCGAAGGAGGAGAACAAATTTGGTTGCCCAGTTCGCCCATTAAGCATCTCTAACACTGAGACAATTCCCTTTTGGAAATCACTATAAGTAAAAGGCTTGATTCACCCAAAACTGGATTTGGCCTCCCAACAATTAACAATTAGTGAAACCTAGAATTTGAAGTCACTAGAGGAAAGAGAGTTTGTTTTTAGACTCGTATAGAGTGTTACCTCTTACTCAGGGCCGACGCTAGGGTAAGGCCACTAAAGTGGTTGCTTTATGCCTCAAATGCGTAAGGGCCTCAAAATCATAGACCAACCACGAGGTTCCGGCCTTGAGACGATCTCGGAATACAACCAACAAGGACTGCCGACGCCGACATAGTGGTTGGTACCACAACAGCGCCGGTGGCACTCACGAAGGCAAATTTTCTTGCATTTGCAAGCTGGCAGCAAGTCCTAGCCCGTAAGGCCCAAATCAGGCCCAAGCCAACACCCAAGTCGTCGCCTCCAGACCCGCTCCCAAATCCGCTCCGTCCCATGCTCCAGTCGAAGCTGAGTCATCCCACGATCTCTCCCAAATACCTATTGCATATTCGTCTTCATGATTGGATGAGAAAACCATAAGAAGAGGAACAGTCTATATAAAGTGGAGAAATGAGGGAGTATGATACCATACAAACCAGTTACAACTTATCATTTAGGAGAGATAACTCCAGCAGTACGTGTTGTGCACATGCTTCATGAACAAAAATAACCAGTTCTATTGGTTAGTATGGTCAAAAGGTCGAGCCGAGTCGAACAAAACAGTGCATCTTCGGCGGTAGCTACCAATCAACGTGCTACTCAGCAGCAGATTCAAGAGACACGTATAAATCACAAGATGCAGATCGGCATCCTCTAACAGTTCCATTCACACATGTTACAGTCCGAGGTATCCCAATATTTAATTCGGGGGAGATGATGGCCCTAGGCGAAGAATTATTTCCTTATGTTGATCCGTTTTGGAAAAGCTTCGTAGGAGGGTTCGAGGAGCGGACCATAGTATTTTTTCAGCTTTTAATTTTAGACATCAACTGACGTAGAGATGCTGGTGACAATATCGTACCCCCGCACTTGGGTACAACTTCGGGTTACGGTAAACTTCGTAGTTGAATTCGAAGTTTGAAGACGGGTATGCCATATTAGAAAGTTTCGAGTTCTTTAGTGTTCCAAAACGTGTCGATTTCGTGGTCAAAATCTTTCGCAGAGGGAGGAAATTGATGTGAAATGTGAATTGTCTTCTAATGGTAAGTCTAGGTTATTTGTTCATCGGTAGTTAATAGAGTTGTTTTGTTTATGAAAAAAGTTGGAGTTTTTCCTCTAATTAAATTTTAGTTGAGATCTAGTTCAGACTGTGTTAATCACATACGAATTAAGCTTCTGCATTCGTAGATTCATATTATAATGAGCTTCGACGAAGATCATTGAGACGTTTCAGTATTCCTCCATACCCATGGGTCCAATATCTCTATCAAATTCGGTTATAAAAAGGAATCATCAATCGATAGTACCTCCAAACTTAATCTCTTATTTTGCTTTTCATGATGTGAAATATGTTAATGGTAATACACTAATACTATGCATACTAGGGGTCAAAATTAAGCATCTTCAAAGGATGGTTGATCTGTTAGTCAAAGGAAATTCAAGACGAATTTTGAGAATGCGATGTTCAACACGGATATTTGCGGATTTTATTTGAAGTTTCGATGCCATATTCCAATATGCATACCGGATTATTGATGATCAATATTACAGCTATTCAAAATTGAGGCTAGTTTTGAAAAAGTTGGCATCGCAGCCAAGTTTAACTCTTGATCAGTTATAACTAAAAGAGTTGAGAGATTACAATAGTTTCCGTGGTTACCTTTTATTCTCTTATAACTCTTCAATGACTCTCGAACACCGACTGAGACAGCCACAGATAAAGAGAGATTATTTACAAGATTATTTATTTTATCTCCACTATAGTACAAGATGATAACATCACAAAACTAGTAAAGAGCCTAGTAATTATTCATGGCTGCGAGCTGGTTATTTGGTGCTGTAATCCAAAATTACAGTACCACCATATATCTGAGCCGCTTGATAGAAATCAATTACTTCATTTCTTGTACGTTGCACTTGTGTGACGATGTATGGTTGATATTTAAGTTGATCATGATGCTGTTGAGAAGCCCATACTTTCTTCAATTCCTCTATTGTAGTGAACCCTTCAATTCCCACTTTCTTAATGTCAGTCTTCGGTGCCATATATTGCAAATGACTAAGTGAAGAACAAGAGCAAGAACTCAAAAAAAAGGTTAGATATTTTTGTGATAGAAAGCTCAGTGTTTCAAGCCCTTTATATACTTCTCTTTCAACCTTTTATATTCTTTCAGTACCTAAATAATATTATTCCTCTCTATCTCTTTGTAGGAGGCAACCTTTCCAGTCTATGATTCTTCTTATACCTAGATAAGGTAAATTGGCCATATTCATTTTCACCGATATATTATTTTTCTAGGCTAGAATAATTCGGGCATATCCAAAACATAGATAAGTTTCAATGTATCAGATGATATAAAGATCAGAGAAATCCCTTTTTGAAAACAGTTTGCGCAAAGGCTTTCAATCATCTAGCTAGATATTTCGCTAGGGCTAGGGCTAGGGTAGAGCCAAGGTTACTAGGAGGGAATAGGGATCGTGCTTGATGATTAATCACGGTAAAAGCTACACTAGAGTCTGGGTATGGGAACTGATTCTGATTGCATATGGTCTCTTATTCTCCTTAAAGTAAGTACATGTACAAAAGCATTATGCAATTTCTGCAACACTTCACTGCATATGGTCTCTTATTCTCCTTAAAGTGCAACACTTCACTGCATATGCTCTCTTATTCTCCTTAAAGTAAGTACATGTACCAAAGCATAAGCAATTTCTGCAACATTTCACTGCATTTAGAATGTTCCATATGTAAGGGGATGCCAATCATTATGCAGACTTACTAGTTGTTCACCTGTTGTATAAAGAGCATTATTTTATCCCCTAGCTACATGCACCTGCGACTCAAAATTGAAGAGAATGCTAGGGGTAACATCAGGGGCGGAACCCAGAGTAAAAAAATAAAAATAAATAATAGCCAGCTCCCAACTCCATCCAACTATCTAACCCCAGTTGTGTTGAAACCCAACTTCACAAAGTAACACCTCTTCATCATCCTTATCACTCACTTCATCAAACACAAACCTTCGACCTCGGTTTCTTTGAATTTTGATGACTAACATCAACAACACTTTAAATTTCTTAAAAAAAATTCGGGGGCTCCGCCCCGAACCCTAACTCCTAAATCTCTGCTCTGCCCTTGGGAAAAATGTTCCTTAAGATAGTTCTTTTAATTATTTTATATAGGGATTTTTTGAGTGTAGTCCCCACCTACAAAACTGGATATTTGCCTTTAGTCTCCAAGTTGTTTAAATATTTACTTTTGGTCCCCAATTTGTCTTTGACCACAGGTCAACCACATTTGAAGTCAATTTTTGACCTGAACTCCCACAAATGCCCTTACGAGATTTTAAGCAACAAGTTAACCGGTTTTTTTAGGTCACTTCCATTTTATCAGTCCACGTCGGTAGGCCACATCATCTTACAATAACAAAAATCACAAAAACAATTAGCCTTTAGTCACTACATATTTTCCTGCAATTAGTCTTTAGTCCCAATTTCTTCAATTTCAGCTTTAATAGTGATTGATAAAATTTCACAACCCAACACCACATTAGAGCACACAATATCAGAAAACACAACCCCATTTGGGGTATATGTCATCTGTTAGGTAATAACTCATATCATAAGCTTTTCCGGCAATTGTATAATTGTAAGGCGGGGAATACCATCGGCTAGGTCGGTGAAAATATGTGATTGTTGTAGGACATTGATATAATTGTTAGACCCTGGTAACCCAAAAAAAATATATACCAAAATCAAAGGTCGTGTGAAGCTACCGCTTCAAGAATCAGTGTCGCCTTGGGGTAATGACCAGTAAATTGACCGTGCCAAGCCATGAGACAATTTTTTCAAATCCAATGCATGCAATCAAAGCTTCCTAACATGTCGGGAAATCCCCGTGACTCTTCTATCGCTTTTAACCTTTCGACGTCGGCCGCGTTTGGTGCTCGAAGATATTTCTCGCCAAAAATTTGTATAACCGTAACACAATTTTTTTCATACTTAACAAAGTTGTGTTTTCTCCTATTCGGATATACTCGTAAAAAAGATCTGTCGCGACACCGTAGCTTAGAAAATGTAGTACCGCGATTACCTTTTGGTACAGTGATAACACCATAGTACCAGTGTTGTTGGGTTTTTGGACAAAGTAATGATCATGTGCAACTATTACATCGAATTTGCACATAAACATTTGTCTACTTATACCAAAACGTCACCAAAATTCGTCTAGCTCATATGTCCATCCCGGGTTGAAGTAGTCCTGCATAATGCTGTAATTCCCCAATTCACGATCTCGCTTCTTTCTCTTATCCTTACGGCCCATGACACTTCCGCGGTGACTCGAAGTTGTATCATGTACTACTAGTTTCATTGCATTTTGGTGCATAACGGCTATTGCTGTCGCACAATCAAACATAAGATCGTCAGAGGAGGAGGACGATACACGTGGATGATCATCAATGGATAAAAATAATGATGAGGAAGACATTTGAGGCTGTGGAGTTAGAGAGAATGGTGTTAAAGGTGAAGGGGGAACAATCATAGAGAAGAGAGAAGTGCAAAAGGATAAGGGGGAGGGGATCAAAGAAGAAGTAGTAGTTGTGGGAAATCAGTGGAGGCAGTGGTGTTCTTTTTACCGCGTGGAAATCAAAACACCATGCGGTAAAAAGAACACCGCCACCTCCACTGATTTCCCACAACCACTAGTTCCAATTATGGCTCCTTTACAACGGCTATTTTTGGCATCACAACGGCTACTTTTTGCTTTATATATATGTTGGTTGGAGATTCTCTGACAACAGGTCCTCTACTGGAACTCAACAATGCTAAATTTTTTAGCTCTAATACAGGATTCTTCGGTGGTATTTGGCTTGAATGAAGACCGCGTCCTGGCAGTATTAATTTAATAATCTACATCTCCGACAACTCAACTTCAATTAGTTATGGAATGGAGTTCATGTCCAATTCAGGGAGCACACAGAACTTCAATACCCTCCTGGAGATTTATACAACAGGTAGAATGTTTTTAAGGTTAAATGTGACGAGTTTCATGAGATATGAAATATAATTGATATACGGATTAGAGGTGTTCCACTAGCCTATATTTTATGCTGAGCCATTGACGAATGGTATGAGAAATACAACCAGCCGTTCCCGTTCGAGACTCCATACGATATTTTTACTGGAACTACGTCCCGCCTGATGAGTTTCCTGCAAATTACCAACTTTCCAATTATGGACGAGATACGCTCCCCCTTACTGAATGGTCCGAGTTTAATCCCTACATCAGTCGTGAACGATGAATTAAATTGTATCTATTATGAGTTTCATTTCATGTGTAAAACTAATATTTTAAGAATTGTAATTGCATTTCTATTTAAATTAAAGACTCAAAATAATTTGATTAATATTGAGTTATGTAAATAAATAGGACATCAGGTCGTACAAGTACTTATATAGAGAACCCAAATTCTACATTAAAAATTGTTCAACACTGATGTTTACAATAAAAATTTATGTCTACAAAAACATAAAAAATACCTATATTTACTGAGACGGGCCAATATTATCTCCAGTACCCGGCCCCCTACGGCTACTACCGGCTCCCCTGGTTCGCGGACCATGTCTACGGGTTTACTGCCTCGTCCTCACGCCACCTCTAGGTGGTAGTGGCACCTCCCGTACTTCACGCCCCCTCCTCAGATGTAGGTTCTGAACATAACAAAAAATATTTATTTAGATTTTGAGAAAATAAATATGACATTAAGAAATAAATAAATAAATACATAAATAAATAAATTACTTACATGCTGATATAGTTGGTCGTCTACACTGTCCATGTTCTTCCTCAAAACATCGTTTTCCTCAGTCAACTGCTGAATCGTCGGGGCGTCCCGCGTAGACTCTGCAAGGACAACTCGCCGCATACCATGAGTCAGGTGCCACAGCTCCTCTGCTCTGTAAGAGGTTTATATAGGTGGCGAGTCCCTCAAGAGGTAGATGAGGACCATCTTACGCCTCCCTGTCCACTCTATGTACTACCCTGGGTCTGGCCATTCCTCCTCGCCAGGTAAACTGAAGTCCTAAGATAAGCTATGAACCTCTACAAATGTAACCACCACGGTTTTAATACCAGCCCTGAGTATATTGGGTCCGAACAGATCTATGTTCCCCATCCTCTGGGAGTCTGTCAACAGGTGGTCTACCTCATAAGTTTGGCTAGCTCAGTATGAGGCGTAAATATCTCGCTCCTCCCCTATCACAAATTGGGTACAGTCAACGAAGCCAGCATGTATAATCGCCTGTAAATCAGCTGGACTAAGATATGACGACAGTTAAGCGGAGGATCCAAAGGAATACCCACATTACTAGTCACCCGCCTCCAACATCAATCCCCCAAGTAATACTCGAAGTTTCCATTTGGGACTTGAAGTTTGATTCTCTTACGGGACATGAGCGATGCGGTACGTACATCATCTAAATCTAACGCTGCAGATGTACCCCAAGGTTGCCAGTTGATCGACTCAATAGTTTGGTGTTCAATGAGGTATGTGGCTAGAGTAAACAAATTTGTTGCCTGGTCATTTGTTTTCTTCCTGTTCCCCTTCTCCCAGGCTTTGAGGCGCGGATACGACGTGATCTTCAGCGCTTCCTTGACAATAGGGTGACCAACTCCATAATACTTGTAAAACTAATACTGTATTTCGAAACAACATAAAAAACAATGAAATTCTATTTAAGACGTTTATTGGAAGATATTTTATTTGTAGCTTGTAAGAAAAAAATGTTAGTGTACCTCAAGAAGTTGTGAAAATCCAGTGATGGCACCCCCGGTCATGACTGCAGTATCCAAGCCATAGTACATGGAAGCAAGAATAGTAGATCCCCAGTCATATTCAGTCATATTCGGCAGCTTCATCCAAATTGGCCATGGCTTCGAGATATCCAAGCAGGACGGGGGAACAATTGCCTCGTCTCGGATAAAACACTCCATCTGTCATCATACGATACCTGTGTAAATATTTGCTGATTGGCAATGATGTCAGCATATGGAAATCCATTGGAGTGATCCCTATCTTCGCACACGGGAACAAAAAAGTGTAAGTTGGTCGGCCACCAACGTTTTGTTAGCACTTAAATTAGCCGATTATCGGAATCGCCGAAGCGTATATCCATAAACCTCGTGAATATCTTTACCACGGGATCCCTTATTGTCAGAATTGTGAAAATCTCTTTCCAAACTTTGATCACCGTAGTGAATGTGCCGTGCGGACGCATCGAATCCCGATTCTGTTCATTGGAACATTTTGTTAAACACTTGATTAACGGAAATAACAAAGTCACAATGTAAGAAAAACTTACCGTGAGTTCATTGCCAGTGTATTATATATGAGTTTGGCCGTCTTGGAGCGCGGTAATAAGCCTGGTTGGAAAATTTTCTTGGGGTGGGTGTGGTATGCCTTGATTTTGTTGTACCTCTTCAAATCCAACTATTTTTTTCTTCTTTCCGAACCTCGACCGAGTTACGGCTTGCTCTGGATTTTTTGTCCCTCTAAACCCAGGGAATGTACTGAGGTGTGGGTCTCCTTCTGGCATCTCCATTTGATTTTGAAAGGAATTATAATTTTTTTCTTTCAAAATTTGGGTTCGAATTGAGAGAGATGAGGAAACAGTGTGGAGGGAGTCGAGTTGGAACAAGTTATTTGTTAACAGTCAAAGCGGCGGTAATCTTTTTACCGCGCGGTAAACAGAATACCGCGCGGTGTTTTGATTTCCTATAAAAAAAACCCAAAAAAAAAAACCACGTAGAATATTATGATTGGCTGCTGGGTTTTGGTTGGGCTTTTTGTGGGCCCCTGTTAGAGCCCGCACCCGAACTCACACTTTCTCTTGAGATGCTTTTACACTTACCTTTGAATCCTTTTTTTTAATAGGATTTCCACATCGCAAATCCTAATGATGAATCAAATATATATCTCTCTCTAGGCTCGGCCCAAGTAACCCCTAAGGCCCTGTGCGAAAAATACAAAAAAAGCCTAATTTTTTTTTGTTTTGCTAGGGCTTGAACACTTGACCTCTTACACAAGACAAAACACAAACCAACTAAGCTAAGTCTTCATCATATATATTATTCACAAAAAAAATTATATTTTTCTTCTGACCCTTGGGCAATTTTTTTTTGTTTGGGGCCCTTTTATTCTTGGGCCCTGTGCGGTAGCCCACCTCGCACGCCCTGAGGGCTGTCTCTCTCTCTTCTAGATTTTTCCTAAAATTATGTGAATGGGTATCGGTTTTTGGTGCAAAGGAAAGAGAACAATTGCAATGCTATGATTTTGAATCACTTGTTTATGAGTAAGATTATCACCCTCGCCGGAAAAAAATAATTCTTGTTACCACCCTCGCCTGGTAGGATGGGACTAAGTATTGGTTGGTAAAGAACTCATGGAGAACTGATTGGAGAGATCAGATATATTAGAATGCAAATAGACGTTGAAGCCTTGCAAGACATGTGCGGTATAGCCATGGAATTCTCCTACCCGACTGTGTAGAAACTTAATATGCCAAAGATGTAATGGTCTATTTCTTAGATGAGAACCGCCTTTTTTTTTTTTTTCCTTGAAGGCGATTATGGGTTTGTAGGCAAGAATGTCCTGGGTCCTTTTGTAGGCGAGAATAGTTGTTTAATATTAGAATTTTATCTAAATATTATGTTGGTTTCCTCCAATATTTGGGGTGAATTTCTTAAGTGCAAAAAAGAAAGAAAGAAGAAGTTTTCCTTGTAGTTTTATGTTATTAGAATTTAGGCATAAAATAAATTATGATTCAGTTTGATTGTTGATGAGTTGATATTGGTTGTTATTGTTATAAGTATTTTTTATGGGCTAGCTAGTTACTTTGCTTTGCTTGGACTCAGGGAACTTGCTGCATTTCTTCTCGGTATCCCTTTAAAAATGGTTAGTTATATACAATACACTTAATCTTACATCAAATTTTCTCAGCTTATGTGAGCATTATAAGAATGATGTACCAATAATATACCTTATGCTTGTTTCTCTTACATAGGCAGCTCTTGCTAAATCGTTTTTAGCTGACCTCGACGAAGGCAATCTCCTTGTGAGCTTCCAATTTCAATTATCTTTTTATTTCTTTGTTTCATTTTATCTTTGTCTTTAATCTTTATCTTTATCTTCCTATTCTCCGTTTTCTTAGTCTCTTTTTTTTTTTAAGGCTTTTGTGACATATATTCTCTCTGTTGCTTTGCTTGGATACCTTTACTTCAGTAGTCCATATTTATAATCTCCTTTACTCTTCAGTTTAGACTGTTAAGAGCATCTCTTATACATTTTTTTTATTAACCATTGAAAACCCAAAATTCCTTCTAAATTGGTGTGTGGACTTTTTGGCATGGCAGAAAATCGAAAGAGCCAAGTATGCAATTGCTCTCCAAGTAGTTTGATAACACACTCACCGTATAAGTTAATGCAATAATAACTCAAAGATCACGTCTATATAGTTAGCAGACACTGGCTAGTAGTTTACGTTTCTGGCAATCTATCATTAGTTAATGGCGAAGACAACATTCCATGACTCTTAACCACCTCTTAATTGGAAAACCTTAATAAATAGACGGATAAATTGAGTGGAATGTGGCAAAAGAAATTGTGTTTTCAGTTGTTCTAACTTCTAAGCAAAGGGCAAAGGTTGATTCTCATTATCTGCACATGACTCAAGACTTTGAACTGTCGGCTCAAGTCACAGAGTGACATTTTCTTGCAATGACCCTCAACCTCAGGTTGTTCCCGAGGGAAAGATGTTTTCTACTTGGTATAAATTGAAGTTCATATGTTAGTTTTGTTACATGTTCTGTTTCGAAAAAAGTCATTTAATTGTATATTTTTACTCACCCACTGATTACATATAAGCTATGTTAAACACTTCTTACTTTATCCTTTTCAGGTTGGTGTAGTTGAAGAAAAATCATCTGGAACAACAAAGGACTGGATGTTGTATATTGAGACGTGCACATTCAACGGCTGTAACCATATTCATCCATGGTGGTAGGTTCATGATTATATTTTATCTAATCTATTTCAGTTGAATGTATATAGCTTTTGGTTGAATTTTCCTCCAGGATATGTTTATGAAATTTAGCCAATGCTATAGTTATCTCAAATTTGATGATATGATAGGTAGTAACATAATAGCTTATTTTGGCTTTGCTAAAGACAGGATATGGTGGCCTATTTGATAAATTATGTAAAAATCCAAGTCAGGTATTGTTGGAAGAAATAGAACCTCACTCACTTGGATTTGCATTTTTTTCAACCAAGTGAGTGAGGTACTTTAGTAGACGCTCTTAGAGTACTGGGAAAGTGGACTTAATATCTTGGAAGGAAATACGCTATCAGATTGCACTTGCTTAGGTTACATTCTCATGTTCTGTTTATTAACTCATTTCCTAAATTAATTTTGGATTTGGTTTTAATTTGCCTCTCTTTACAAATATAGTTGGCTAGATTTATTTCAAACAAGTTTTCAATGGAGCTGCAGTTTTCACCATGAGCGATTCTCGATTCTTCAACAAACAAACATGTGATCTTTGGTGGGTCACTTTTCCCATAACCATCTTCATTATTAACAATCTGAACCCATTATTTACAAAATTTCCAAGGCTTTTTGAACTGTTCTTCTTTTACATTAATAAGGTACAACACAAAACTTATGGACTTTATATTTGTCTCTATTCATATATGGCATGCTTCGGACTAGGGACTTCATTTATATTCTCAAGGTGACTTAGGATGCTGGACTTGTAACTCTTCAGACATGGGAACGGGAATACTCCTGGCTGGCATGGCTGGCAAGAGCAGGTTGATCGCTTTATGTAATGTTTTTTCAGGGAGATATAGTGCTCATACTCGAACGACCATTTTCAAACTCGGATTAGACTGTAATGATCCCTAGATATAAATCTTCTCGTCCTTTCTAAATTCATTAGATATCGGCGTTAATCTTGAAAAACTAAATTAAAAAACCTACTTGACTGTGCAATCTATATACCGACTAAAACTTTGCCACAGAAGAACTTTAAATTCTATAATTACAATGTTCAAAAGTATTACACAGTCGTATGGTTTTTTTTTGTTGTTGTACTGAACCTCAAGTCACTTTAGAGGCTGCCTACATACCCCATTGGGGATCAAGTACTTTGTAGTTCAATTTTTACATTTACATTGTCGATCACATAGCATTGTTGATTACATATATAGCAAGTTTGGTTGACTATCTTGTGCCTTATATCTCCATCATTATCATCTTGAAACCGCATAGAGGCTATGCACAGGAACTGACATCCTGATTCCTGATCTCGAACAATTTGGCCGGCTGAAAGTCTTAGGTCTCCTGGGGGCAGTTTTGCTGCTAAGAGTCACTTTAGGGATTTCGAACAACTCGATGAGCTTTATCTTCTTCACTGTTTGTGGAAAAATTATACTAAGTTAGTACAGTTAATTCAACTTCATCATCATAAATTCATAACTTAAGAAGTACTAGAGGGTGAACGAACTTTTTTTGTTGTTTTGATCTTTCTCGTATGCGTCGTGAAGCTTTCTCTTTGTCGCCTCGATTTTCTCCAAATATGAGCTCTTGTTGTCCTTGCAATTCAGTTCCTAATAATACAAAACATTAAGAAATTATTAGTTTGAAACCTTGTAACTTCAAAGAGATTGATACTGATGTTTCCAATATGTACCTCAGTGATTTCATTTCGCTTGTTCAAAACAGCAGACTTTGTGAACCCTTGCACTATGGTCTTTGGGGGCTGCCTTACGCATTTTACTTCTTCTGCCTTTTTCTCCTCAACCTGTTTGTGGACTTTGTCTGACTGTAACATCCGTGTTAATTCCAAAATAGCGGGCTTTGCGTACTCTTGCACTGTCTTCTTGGGGAGTTGGCTCTTGCTCTTGCCTTCTTCGACCCTCTCCTTATCGACCTCTTCCAATATCTCCTCGTCGACCTCTTCCAACACTTTCTTCAGCCCCTTTTCCTCAACCTCTTCGGATACCTTTACACCAATATATGAAGTTAGCAACATAAATAAAATGAAAAAACGAAAGAAATGAAATTTCTTCACCCAAAAGCAAAATCACTTAGATATGTACCTTTGATAAATTAACCTGCCAAGTACTTGTTGCCAAATATTCTTCATCCCATGGAGGGCAAGCAAGCCCTACTTCTTCTTCTTCTGATGGGCTCATAAACCCTAGTGACGCGTCGTTTAGACTCCAGTCAATTCCTTTATTCTCCTTGAGTTCATCAACAGTATTCTTTTCACACGGATTGAATATCTGATAACATACATACATGACAATTTCATATTCTGTCATACAATTGAAGAATAAATAAGTTTTTATCATCAGAAAAACTTAGAGAAGCATTTGTTGCTTAGTTAGTACCTTAGATAATATTAGAAAAGATTAACTTCTAGCTATTTTTAAAGGTTAATTTTGTACGTTCATCGTGTTGTAACATATCATAGGGAAGTTTGGATAAATACACACGAAGTACGGAAAAAAATGATCGACCAAAAATATTAACTTATGTTTCTCTTAATAAAAGATAACTAATGTTCTAGTATGACCAATGCTGCGATTCATATATCGAATATTTGATATCTCTATATTCCAAATATGTATTACCAACCAACATCTTCTTGTTAGTCTATACCATCTATCAAAATATATAGTATTTATCCAAGACATGCAATAAACCTATTCTGATTAATTCCGTTTTTTGAAAACATTAATTTCCGTTCAACTATCCGCAAAAGAACATCCCTTTCAAAGTTTTATTCTCAAAGTATAATTAATTCAAGTTCTTGACAATGTTTATTTCCGTTTAACAATTTAAGATAAACGTAAGTTGATATTAAAAGATAATAGGTTTTAAAGACAAACCTCGTCATGATAGTCTGGCAAAACCTCCCTCACAAGCTTCTGAAAAATACTGGATTCCTCTTCCTTGTATCTTCTCATACAACGATCATCGATCTCTTTGTAAAGTTCTTCCATGCTCTTCTTTAAATCACTTATATCACTCATGATTGATGAAAACAAAGTTAGGTTTTTGGTGGTAGAACAATATTGAGGTTAGGGTTCCTTTCTCTCTTATATATATATATAATTTTTTGTTGAAACTTGGCTTGAAAGTTAAGCGTGACAACGTGCAAATATTTATCCTGGTTTTAAGATATAAGAGTACGTAGCATAAAGATATGAAGTTAATTAGAATAAGAAACTTGCATGCATCCGCTATAGATTAGCTATAATTAGCTATTGATATAACGTGGACATAAGATTTGAATGTCCTACAAAAATCAAACTCCTCCAAATAATAAGTTTATGGTGATGGGTCATAAATCTATTGGGTAAGAGGAGTTTTATCTTTTTAACTATAAGGAGAGTACACTAAGAAAGAGGACACTTGGGTAGCTATTTTTTCTCCTATTATCTCTCACTAGTCCCCCTTAACCTCCTCCTTAGGTCTTCACTGCACTCTCCCCTTACCTTTTCCAACAACACTCATCTTCAAATTACCAAAATCATGGTTAAATCAACTTTTGTATATATATATATGCATTTGCATCTAATAAAATTATCAGCTCTATTATTTATGGATTATGATCAAATATCAGTTCTTAAGAGTGAAGTGAACATCACACACGCAATCATTTTCATCACCTACAGCTTCATCTTCATCACCAAAATCAACTTTTGTATATATGCATTACCACTATTTCTCAGTTCTCACGACTTGACAACAAATGGGATTACCTGGAATGCAAGAACTCGTCCAACTGCAATCAAATTTTGGACTTGCAGTATACATGTGAAAATAGCAGGATCACCCAGCTCATCAACATAGATCCAAGGGTACTAGGTATTTTTCCACTCTAGACGTTGGGTCTGGCAAAATTGTTTCGGCCTAGTAATTAATGATACCAGACTTTCATTGTTCGATAGATTTTCCAAATTCCAAATGCCTCAACCAGTGCATCAAGCAGGTTCCACTGGTAAGTCTCAGGGTAATCTGAGGCATTATATTAAGAGATTGACCAACATAAGTCCTTAAGCATTAAAGCAAATCTATATGGGTATTGGGGTAGCCAAGGTGTCTCACACTTAGCGTGGTGGTTTGATCACACAGCAGGATCATATATAACCTCATCAGCATACATGCAGTATTGTTTGAACTTCGGCATTAGCCCGAAAGCTCTTGAGGATGAAAACCCCTAAAGTTTCACCTCTAAGGGAAAAAGAATCCTCCCTTTCTCAGTACTGTCAAGTATATGAACATCACTTACCACAACAAAATATGATCATAATCTCACATTGGTAATCTTCTTCAACAAACATCGCACAAAATAGAATGAGCACTCATTCCAATTCGACCAAAAAGAATAAATGAATGCAGCAGAGGATGATGTGAAAGACAACCCGATTAAATCTCAATATTAATACCAAATGGCAGTTACACAAAGAAATGTATTATTCGAAACACTCATACTATCACTCATCAGAACCCTAAAATTACAAAGAGAAGCAGAAAGACAAAGAAAAAAACTACTCTGACAAAACTGAAACCACAAAATGAACTCCTTAATTAACAATTACAGGTTGCTGCTGTTTTGACGTATCAAGAATCTTGTTCTTGGAGTTTGAGTTGGATTTGCCAATAAAATCATTCATATCGTAGATGACTGTAATGTATAGGGAACAACTAGGGCATCGTGCAATCTCTTCCCCGAATTTTAGCTCTTCTTTGGTGATCTGAAACAAATCTCCACAAGGACATGGATATGTGAAAGCCTGAATCTCTTCATTCCACTCCATGTCTTCGATCTCTACATCATCGTATGACATCTTTCGAAGTCTTCCTTCCTTCCCTCACAATTCTTATCTAGCTCAAGTGGCAAATGATGCAATCTGAAGAAGAAAAATGAAGTCATGATAAGAACACTAATTAAACAAATAATCAAATATTTGCATCCGTGGTAAAAATAATTGCCACAGATTCACGCCGCGGTAGCACATGAGAGAAAATCACAGACGTACTCCGTGGCAAAAAATTGCCATGCACGTTTTACTATAGACCTCGACCACAAAAAAAGTTTGTTGCAATTTTCTATTTACCACAGATAAAGACTGGTGTAGTGTATCTTCTGAGAATGTAGATCAGTTTCATTGAAGAGTATCCATAGAATTTCATGTTGGGAACACGTTCAAGCAGATGTGGGGTTTTATTGTACCTAATGTGTGATTTAATCTTGGTTATTGAAGGTTATCGTGGTGTCAACAATTTGTTGTTAGCGATTTATTTTCCTGATTATTGTAAGATACTACTTAGGTGACCGGATGTCAGCCCCAAGCTCCAAATTCATTATGTATTAGAAGTGTGGCTTCAATTTATGCCAGATTTCATTTCTAAACACTGAGCTTATCCTATATGCAGATCATGTAGGATGTATGGCTGGGAAATTAGTTCTTCTTTCTATTGGAATCCATTTGTAACTTGGTGGAGTGTTTCTTTGCTATTTTGATCTTGATAACCCTATTGTATAAGCTCTAAATACCAATGGAGACTTGGAACCTTTGTAGACACTTACTTCCGAAGACAGGTTTGTTAAATCTCCCGCTTCATAAAGGACCAATATCATACCCCAATTATGATTTCACAAAAAAAGGTTGCTATGATAATCGACAGAGCTCGGCAAAGTGGTTAAAATATGAACATTCCAACTGTTAAAGTATGATAATGGCTAAAACTCTAAAACTGAAAATATCTTTATTTCGGTACTGTATACATAAAAAACTATCAATATTACATTACTGCAAGTTCACACACATTAGGCTTACGAAGTGGTTTTTGGCACATAATATACTATTAGTCTATTACAAGTTCACACACATTTATTTAACTAGATCATTGCATCTTTTCATGAGATCCTTAGTAAGCTTTACGACGTGGTTTTTTGGTCCAGTGATCTATGATTACCCAACCTCCATACTTCTGAGCTGCTTGATAGCAATCAATTGCTTCTCTGTTTGGAGTGGCTTGTGGGTACTTCTGAGGTGCTTGATAGCATGCGATTGGTTCTCTACTTGGTGTGACGTGTGTGATTACCCACGATTGAGACTGAACCTGAACATGGCATTGTTGTTGAGGAACCCACACTTTTTTCCACTCGTCTAGCATATCAAACCCTTCTTTCCCAGCTTTCAGAAGTTCACTCTTCGTTACCATTTCTGTACCACACAAGCTCAAGTTCAAGCTCACGTCTTCGTTGCCACACTTCAGGAACTCTCAAGCCCCTTTATATACTTCTCTAGAGAACATCCCTATTTATTGAAGATATTTTTCTTTGGGTGGTTCATTGGTCATAAATATTCTTTAGTGCCTCTTTGGAAGAGCCAATCTTTTCTCCCCTCACATTCTCTCTATTTACTTCAGGCAAATTGTTTGCCTCTGAATTTTGTGAGAATTATATCTCCGAGAATCGAATTTCATCTTTTCCTGGCCGCCTCTTTATTTGTTTATCTGGGTCTTGGCTTTTTGAGATGGTTCCATTTATTTACTTGACGTAAATTGTTTTTGTTCTTTGATCAGTCGTACCCGGATCAACTTGATGGTTAAAATCATAAAATGCATGGCCACATATTGAATCAAGTTGTATTAATCGATTTGACATTCTTAATACGTACGCCTATTATAAGCACGAATCACCCCTACTACATGCATTACATTTGAGCACCAAATATAGTGCTGACTAATTAGAGTTTGATCCATATTAACAGTCCTTAGAGCGTTTAACTGGTATTTTGCTAATGATCTTGTTGCGTAGAGAATCCTAATTGAAAAAATTTCCCCTTTCTTGCAAGAGCTTCGAGGAAAGAACATTAGGACATCTTATATGCATCTCACTCGATATGCATGCATGAATCAATCATAGTCCTAGACTAGTTCTCACTTTTTTCAAGATTTGATTGATTGCAATATAGATAGATTATGCCAATGGACCCAAATTAAGCATCTTAAGGGATTTTCTTTCACTCTTCCAACATAGCAAACCCTTCAATCCTCGCGCTTTCCTTAGGTTGGCAGCTAATTTGTTGCCATATATTGCAAATGATGTGAATAAGGTTAGATATTTTGTCACAAAAGCTTGAGGGTTTTAGGCCCTTTATATTGTACTTTCTCGGAGTTCTTTGGAAGGTTCTTGCGTAACACACAATATATATGGTTCTTTTCTATCTCTTTCGCGGATGTAACCTTTTTTTCTCTATGATTCTATTTAGCTAGTTGAGGTAAAAACCCTATATCTTTTTACAATGGACTGCTGTATTTCACAAGCATATAAGCATCTATGTATTTGATGATGCATGTAATTCGCATCAGAGAAGGCCTATCTTGGAATTATAAAGATTAGGAGAACCTTTTATGCTTAAAGGTCATTGCTCAGTTTGCTTTTGAAGACTATGGGCATCCTTAGAGCATCTCTAATAATTTTGACCGCTTGCTTTACACCGCCCAAATTTTCCTACGGTTTAAGTGATATGGGAATCGATATGACTCTCACATAGCATATAAAAAGGTTTGAAAACGCCAAAAAGCAAAAACAAAAAAGAGTTTGTAGTCTAGATGCCAACCCAAACAACGCGCCCAGTCTTAACAGAGTCCCCCCAAGAGTCTTCAAATTCATAGACTTTGGGTTTTTGAGTATTCAAATTAGCAGATCAGTCGGTGCAGTTGGAGGTTTTTAAGTCAGATCAATGCTGTTGGAGATGCTCTTACAACATATTAGAGTATCCACAACAACATCATCAGGATGTTGGCGAGCCATGTATAATGGCTCACATGTACCGAGTTGACAAACACAACCAAGCCAAGGTTTAAGGCATACAAAACTAATCTTACAAAAGTTAAAAAATTAACGACGTCCTCCGAGTTGGCACACAAAGCATTACACGACGTACACTTTATTGCAATCACAGCTCTTCAGAGGTCGTACTAACATGTATCTGGTATCTACCCACCTCAACTGGTGAGAAATTGCATGAACGAGAGCGTTTTTACCTGATAGCAAGGCTGGAAAATACGATTTTATGGAAGTTGATGTTGGGTTTTATATCTTCAAAAACCTCTATGTGGTTTATTTAGTCCCACATTGCTTGGAATAGTAGTTTGTATCATTGATATAACCTTGATCCTTCTTGGGCCTCTACGAAAGAATTAATTTTGTCAACGAAAATATGGGTTTAAAACTTTGTTTCGCTTATGGGCTTGGGCCTCGTTCTTGGGCCTCTAGGGAATAATTAATTTTGTCAACCAATTCTATTCGAGTTGGACCAATTCGAACTGAGTCCATTCGATCTCGACCTAGATCATTTCGAACCAAGTCTTTCTCAACCTGGAGTTCCTAGGAGACCAAATTTGAACTGAGTCTATTTTGATCTGGAGTTCCCAGGAGACCAAATTCGAACCGAGTCTATTCAAACTGAACCTTTTTGTTTCAAATTCCTCAAACGTAATTGTTTCGTAATTAAGTCTTAAACGTTTCACTTCCGTTTCGAACGTTTTTAATGACGTGTCCCACCATTAACTCTTGTTACCATTTCGAACTTGCTCTATAAAGAGAAACTGTGCCTCAATTTTACAATCCATAAAATACATAGTTCTTCTCTTCGATATAATCATGAGTTTAGAATCCGAGTAAAATTGTTGAAAGTGCAAATCATTCGAGGGTACTTCTTCCTTGCAAGAGAAGTTCCCACTCTGTTGTTTTATCCTGGTGGCGACGCAGCAATCAACTATTTGCAAAGGGCAGTACGGCAAAACGTCTTAAAGATAGAGACCTAGTCCTCGACTTAGCATCTCCTGATCATTACTTCGGTACCCACAAATTATCTTGCTACTGTTGCAGGTTTATTTATATTAATCTCTACTTTCGATAATTGCTGCTGAGGTAACATAGCATAATTTTTCCTAACAACTTTAAGACGTTTTAGTATCTGCTATGGACAGTGATGTCTGATCTGTCTTCATCGACAACACAAACCTTTCAAATTTGAAGGTAAGAACTTCCGTCGGTGGAAACTGAAAATGTTTTTTTATTTAACCAATAAGAAAGTAGCTGAGTCGTGTATCTCTACTAAGCCTAATGAAGTTGAACCCGTATCCCTAGAGAAATGGAATGCAGATGATTTTCTTTACAAGAATTTCATCCTGAATGGACTTAGCGATGGCCTGCATGATTTCTACGCTGTGTTGGAATCCGCTAAGGAAATTTGGGACGCTCTCCAGAAAAAGTATGATATGGAGGAGGCAGAGTCGAAAAAGTACGCGGTTAGCCGCTACTTGAATTTTAAGATGCATGACGATAAGTCAGTCATAACCTAGTCTCACGAACTCCAAAAGATATCTCATGAGATTATTTATGAGGGTATCAAATTAGATGAACAATTCCAGGTTGCTGTCCTCACAAAAAAATTACCTCCGGCCTGGAAGGGGTTCAAAAATACCCTTCGACATAAATCAAAAGAGTTTTCTATGGAGAGCCTTATCGTGCGCCTCCGCATCGAGGATGAAGCTAGAAAATAGGATATTAATGAAGAAGTTCTGTTTATGTCTAATCACAACAAGAACAAGATCACCAATTCTTCTCTGAAGCCGGTTAAAAAGGGTATGAAAAACTAGTTCCGCAAACCAAACAAGAACCCTAGCGCGAACAACTCTGTGCCTACCTCGAAAATAAACAAACAGGAATTTGTCCAGTTTATTTGTTATAACTTTAGTCGACCTGAACACATGGCTCAGGACTGCCGTAACAAGCCAAAACCTGCAAAGGTCCATTTGACCGAGCATGTGTCTAAAGAACCTCTGGTTGCTATGATATCTGAGATTAATATGGTCAGTGGCTTAAAAGGATGGTGGATAGACTCTGGTGCTACCCGCTACGTCTGTTTTGATAGGAAGTTGTATACAACTTATGTTAAAGCTAAGGGAAAAAACATGTTGTTAGGGGACATCCACACCACAGAGGTTGCTGGAACTGGAAATATCGAGCTGAAGTTTACCTCTGGGAGGACTCTCATTCTGAAGGATGTGCTCCATACCCCTCAAATGAGGAAGAATCTTGTGTCTGCTTTTCTCCTGAATAAGGCTGGGTTTACGCAGAATATTGGAGGTGACGGTTATACGATCACCAAGAATGGAGAATTTATGAGTAAAGGCTATGCGTGTGATTCTATATTTAAGCTTAATATTGATATGAATAATAAAGAATGTTCTTCTTACTCTTTGTGTACTTTAATGTTTGGCATTGTAGGCTTTGCCATGTTAACAAGAAGCTTATTAAAAGTATGTGTAACCTGAGTTTGATTCCAAAATTCTTTTTAGATAGTTTTGAGAAATGTGAATATTGCTCTTAAGTAAAGATTACTAGAACCCCTCACAAATCTGTATAAAGAGAATCTAGAACCTTGGACCTTATACACTCAGGCATTTGTGAATTAGAAGAGATCTTAACAAGGAACGGGAAACATTATTTTATAACTTTTATTGATGACCATTCTAGTTATACTTATGTATATCTTATGACTCACAAGAGTGAAGCTCTGAACATATTTAAGATTTTCCTTGCTGAAATTGACACTCAATTTGGAAAGAAAATAAAACATTTTTGGAGTAATAGAGGAGCTGAATATGACTCAAAGGCGTTCCATGGGCTGTATCAGTCCACAGGTATTATTCTCGAGACTACAGTTCCTTATTCACCTGAGATGAACGGTAAGGCTGAACGTAAGAACTGTACTTATACAAAACTAGTAATTGCTATTATGCTATGTTATGGTGTTGCATCTCATTGGCGGGGAGAGATATTATTAACTATTTGTTATGTGTTAAACAAAGTTTCTAACTCAAAGACCTTGGCTACACCTTTGGAATTATGGAATTGCAAAAAGCCGAATGTCTCATACTTTAGAGTTTGGGGATGTTTAGCATATGTCAGGATACCTAATCCTAAAAGGTCGAAACTTGCTAGTCGTGCTTATAAATGTGCTTTCATCGGTTATACAATTAACAGTAAAGCATATAGATTTTTTATTTGCAAAACAAAACTGTTATTGAATATGTTGACGCTGACTTTATGAAGACAAGTTTCCTTTCATATCTAGAGATAGTGGGGGTTCCCCATCTAGTTCTGTTACATCTAGAATAGGAGAACCTAAAAATTTGGAAACTATGGACATTATTACAAATGTTAGAAGGAGCAAGATAACTCGAGTGGAGAAGGATTTTGGCCAGGATTTTGAAGTATATACTCTAGAGGGAGATCCGTCTACCCTCAAAGAGGCACTTTCCTCCCCTGATTTAGATGTTTGGCAGGATGCTATCAACAGTGAGATGGAGTTTCTGGAGTCCAATGGAACTTGGGTTCTTTCTGATTTACCTCCCGGTTGCAAGACAATTTGTTGTAAATGGATCCTTAAAAAGAAATTCAGATCTGATGGGTCAGTTGAGAAATAATAAGCTAGGCTTGTAGCTAAAGGATTTAGACAGAGGGAGAACATTGATTTCTTTGACACTTATTCTATTATTACTAGAATTACTTCGATTAGAGTATTACTTGCTACTGCTGCTGTACATAACTTAGTAGTTCACCAAATGGATGTTAAAACTACTTTTTTAAACGATGACTTGGATGAAGTGATTTACATGGACCAACCTGAGGGATTTATCGTGCCTAATCAGGAACGTAAAGTCTACAAATTGGTGAAGTCCTTATATGGTCTCAAACAGGCACCAAAATAGTGGCATGAGAAATTTGACAACTTAGTCATATCACATGGTTTAAAATTAATGAAAGTGACAAATACATTTATTACAAGGCTGTAGATAATGTTTACACTATTATATACTTATATGTGGATGACTTGCTGATTATTGGATCTAACATCTCTATTGTTAATGATGTCAAGGTTCTACTAAGTTAAAATTTTGACATGAAGGATTTGGGGGAAACTAGTGTAATTCTGGGAATTAAGATTACTAGGACTGAAAGTGGTATAGCTTTAGATCAATCTCATTACATTAAGAAGATCTTGAAAAGGTATAACTATTATGACTATAAACCTATGTGCACCCCTTACGACCTTAGTCAAAACCTATTCAAGAATACTGGTGACAGTATTAGATAAACTGAGTATGCTAGTATCATTGGCAGCCTTTGGTATGCTACTGATTGTACTAGGCTAGACATTGCTTACGCAGTGGAGATGTTATGTAGATTTACTAGTTGTCCTGGTATAGAGCATTGAGATGCTATAGAAAGGGTCATGCGGTATCTCAAAAGAACCATGAACCTAGTAATACACTATGAACAATTCCCCGCAGTCCTAGAGGGATTTACCGATGTTGATTGGAACAACCTATCTGAAGACTCCAAGGCTACCAGCGGTTATATCTTTAACATTGTTGGTGGGACAATTTTCTGAAGGTCCAAGAAACAAACTATTTTAGCCCAATCTACGATGGAGTCAGAACTGATAACACTAGCAGCTGTCAATGAGGTGGTAGATTGGTTGAGAAACCTTCTATCAGATATTCCTTCATGGGATAAGTCGTTACCAGCCATACTTATCCACTGCGATAGTACTATAGCTATTGTAAAAGTGGAGAATCGTTATTACATCGACAAGAAATGATAAATACGTCGTAAACACAGTACCGTAAGAGAGAAACTCACTTCTGGGCGTTCAGAATGGATTTTGTTATGTCAAAAGCGATCCTGACTGATCCTTTGACGAAAGGGTTAGCTCGGGAGAAGGTGTGGATCACCTCGAAAGGGATAGGGCTAAAGCCCGTATAGTTTGAATATCTGTGATGGTAACCCAACCTACAGACTGGAGATCCCAAGAAATTGGTTCAAAGGGAAAAACATGTCATATGATAATTAAGAAGAATCATGCATTTTTTAAGGAGGGGTAGTTACTCCTAGTCCATCCCTATAAGAGCATGATATCCTATAGCGGTTTAAGGTTGAGTTATTCAATAACTCTTAATGAGGGTTATACTCTATGTGAAGTGGGGTACTTAGCTATAGGAGTACCCCTGATACACTCACCTCGATAATTGTGGAAGTGAGGCAGCTTCCTATGGGAACTCGGGCAAGTTCTCTAGAGCTTTTATTAGAACCGGGATACGAGCGTATATGGCCGTATAGCGCTAACATTTCAGAACTTTGCACTATAAAAGTTGTGTGGTGTGCCTTAGTTGTACCCTCCAGAATTAGAGTTCAAGATGAATGTCACTCTAATTTCTAGTACTTCAAAAGTATATTAACTATGTAAAGGTTCAAGTCGAAAGACACCTCTACTTACGCATTGTTTTAAATTTTTTACTCGGATATGTTTTCTCGATATAGTGGGGATTGTTGGGTTTTATATCTTTAAAAACCTCTATGTGGTTTTTTTAGTCCCACATTGCTTGGAAGAGTAGTTTGTATCCTTGATATAACCTTGATCATTTATTCTATATGTTGGGCGGGGGCGGGCCGAAAATATGGGTTTAAAACTTTGTTTGGCTCATGGGATTGGGCCTCGGTCTTGAGCCTCTATAAAAGTATTAATTTTATCAATGAAAATATGGGTTTAAAACTATGTTTGGCTCATAGCCTTGGGCCTCGGTCTTGGGCCTCTATGAAAGAATTAATTTTGTCAAAACCAATTCTATTCGTGCTAGACCAATTTGAACTGAGTCCATTCGATCTCGACCTAGATCATTTCGAACCAAGTCTTTCTCGACCTGGAGTTCCCAGAAGATCAAATTTGAGTCAAGTCTATTCGAACTGAACTTTTTCGTTTTGATTCCTCAAACGTAACTGTTTCGTAATTAAGTCTTAAACGTTTTACTTCCGTTCCGAACGTTTTTAATTGCGTGTCCCACCATTAACTCTTGTTACCGTTTTGAACTTGCTCTATAAAGAAAAATTGTGCCTCAGTATTACAATCCATAAAATACACAGTTCTTCTCTTCTATTTGATATAATCATGAGTCTAGAATCCGAGTAAAATTGTTGAAAGTGCAAATCATTCGAAGGTACTTCTTCCTTGCAAGAGAAGTTCCCACTCTGTTGTTTTATCCTGGAGGCGACGCAGCACAATCAACTGTTTGCAAAGGGCAGTGCGGCAAAACGTCTTAAAGATAAAGACCTAGCCCTCGACTCAGCATCTCCTGATCATTAGTTCGGTACCCACAGGTCATCTTGCTACTGTTGCTAGTTTATTTCTATTAATCTCTGCTTTCGATAATTGTTGTTGAGGTAACATAGCATAATTTTTCCTTACAGTTGAAGCTGGTAAGATTGGACAAAATCACACGTGTTTTTCAAAAATGTGTATCACTACCATCACAATACGATAAATACTTCCCTCACCTCTTATAGGTTGAGTCACAACTCAACCACCGTAAATGGTGAGTGGCAATGGGAAACTAAAAGATCTTGTAATTTCTCTTTCTCAAGTAATTGTTCTCTTTCTCTCTTTTCTTTAACAAAAAAACCTATCTCTGAGTACACTCGGCCTCCCTCCATATCTTTTTATTTTATAGAAAATAGCAAATTTGATAAAACCCCCATAAGGCGAATGGCCCCTTGGTTCTACACTTATTCAATCTTAGTCCCTTTTCACATATTAGATTATGCCAGTCAAAGTCAATTGACCAACAAAAACTGTAGTCATTTTTTAAAAATTTCCAACCCTTTTTCATTTAAAAATCACTAAATAAAAGGGAGATAAAATTGCCTAGAGAGCTTACATGAGATTCAACGGTTTCTTATCTCTTTTCAATTTGGCCATTACATTTGTTTTGACATATAAAGCTGACAATTTCTTTTCACTTCTTCCCATCTTAATCTGACACTCTCTTCTACTCTTCTAAAATCATCTTTGAATCCATGGGAGGCGGTCTGCAACAAGATCCAATGAAGGTAATCTCAAACTCCATTTCTTTGTTTAGAGCTATAAAAAATTCTCACGAACATCCATGCCTTCTATAAGGGTATATTGACTTTGACTGACCTTAATCTGCTGAAAAGGGATTTAGGTTGAATAATTAAGGAACCAAGGGTCATTCACGAATATGCTAAGAAATTACTAGGTTTTATTTATTTATTTATTATTATTATTATTATCAAATTTTCTCTAAAAATAATCATATGGGAGATAAGGCTGGCAATATAGGCCAAAGTCCCTGACCTGGCCTGTTTCGCCTGGCAAAAAGCCCGTCCAACCCAACCTGATTACTATTTATAACTCGCCCCGCTTGATTATATGGGCGGGTCACCTTTCTTGTTATGGGCTGGCTCGTAGCCCGCCGCAAATTGGCCCGAATCTAGCCCGAACCAAGCCCAACCAATCTCTCTCATACCTCACTCTTTACATTCTCTCTCGCCCATCTTATCTGATAAAACTTGCAATAACTATGTGTAGTGGCTTATTCCGCATCTCGAGCTCATGCCTCATCTTCAAACTACATACGAACTTTCGACCTCAACAATAAGAACACGTGGCACAATAAAAATAAGACAACAACGCCAGGAAACATATACAGCACGAGTTTCTCAACCAACACCACTCATCCCTGACGACACTCATGCTATTGGTTGAGAGTCATCTTGTAATAACTTATTTCGTATCTCGGGCTCAAGCTTCGTCCTAGATCTCATCAGCATACAGGAAGTACTACTAAATACATAACCAACTTCCCCAGTTCGAGACATCACTTTCGACCTCTACACCAATAGTTCAATTTGTGCAAAGCGTATAATCAGCAATAGAGTCGTTGTACAGCTGCAAAGATCAGAATGTTACATAATCTGGTCAAAGAATATCTCATACACACTTTGCAACATCCATCATTAAGGGACTTTATGGTCGTCAAACGGTCACATTGGAGGACCTATAAAGTGACCAGGAGAATTGCAGATGAGGGACATAACATTCGATACAAATTTTTTTTTACTCCGTTATCTTACATCTCATAATACTCATTGTAATAGATTAGCAATCTTAATAAAATTACCATCACTTTCTCAAAATTTCAAGAGAGGTCATGGTTTTTAACCTATTCAAAGATTTTCCACGCTAAATCATCTTGTTGTTTATTATCTATTATTCTTGAACGTTTTGAGTATATATGGTGTAAAGGCTAAGCTCGAATCCCAAAATTAGGCTATTACATTTGGCACCGTCTGTGGGAACAAAGTTCTCAAACCCATTGTCTCAAACGCCGCTGGTCATTTTCTCTCTGAATGTCGCCTCCAGGTTATAACACGCCGATCATCCAGGTAGAAGAAAACGTAGCTTTAGCAGACCTGAGGGTCACTATGAATTCAAAACCAGAAAGACGTACAGCTTGGAACAACAGCTCGCGAGTATACAGGACGCGTTGAAGGTTTTGCAGGGTCAGCAGGTCGCCGCCCAGAAGAACAAAGCCGTATATCCTGAGGGCTCACGGATTTTTGTTCATAACATAATAGGACCTCCTCCGAAAGGCGTTCACGTAGGAGGTGCACTTCGATCTAACCACCAACAACAGAACATGGAGCCCATCTTGATCTAAGAGATCCAACAAGAAGTAGATGGTGGCCTGACGGGAGTCAGACAGACTAATAATCTACCTTAAAGAGTTCGAGTCCCAGCAAAGGAACGTCTAAGTGAAGGGAACGGTGACCCAATCCTGAAGAAGGACGTGTTACACGACCAACCACTGCAGCTTGACAATATGTCACACAGGAACATGTTGAAAAGCAAATCAAAGAATTGCTCGAAGCCCATACGTCGACTAAAGGGATTCACAACAAATTACAGAAGAGCTCGATCACCCAGGAGCTATTAGATGGTGAGGTCCCCACCAGGTTTCATACTCCGAAGATCCGAAAGTACAAAAGAACTGATCCAGTGGAACACGTTCAAGAGTTTCAGGACGCTCTAGGTCTATATTCCATATTGAACCACATTCTATGCTGGCTCTTTCCTACTAGCTTGCCATGCGAACCCTACGATGATTTCACACACTGCTTGAAGGATCTATCACGACTTTCGAATAGTTGTGCAAACTCTTTATCAAGAAGTACTCGCACAACTGAGATAAAGAGAAACTATATTCTCTTTTCATCATTAAATAGAAGCCAGGAGAGAATCTCAAGACGTTTACTAAAAATTCTTGGAGTTAGTCCAAAAATTAGATCGACTCGACCATAAATTCACTATTTCCGCTTTCACCAACGCTTTACTAGTTGATGGCCAGACAAAGGAGTACCTCGTTCTCAACAAACCAACAACATTGGAAGACATGATTGAAAAAGGTCAACGAATACATCGATCTAGAACGAATGGTGTCAGACAGGTAAAAACCTCATAAATTAATACTGATAGCTCGAGATCAATCAACCCATTCCAATTTTAATCGGACAACAGATCAAGGAGGAGACAGAAAACAAACCAAATCCAACGATGAGCGACGTCGAAAGGGGAGTAACTTCCCGAAACCTTATCTTCCAAAGATGAATATGACCATAGCCAGTATCTATTCTATATTACATAAAAACATATTCTTTTGCAATGCACAGTACCTTCAACCAATCGAGAACATACCATACTGCATCCACCATAAGGTCCGACATCATGAGACAGAGCAATGCTTTGTCTTACAACGGTTGTTGGAATACATCTTCGCAGATGGATGAATGCACGAATACATAGTGGACGTAGGGAGTTATAAGAATAGGAGTTCCAAAAACCTCACAGAAGCTGTACAAGTCGAGGAACCAGCAGCCAAAAAGTATTTTTACCATATCTTACTCTGCCATTTCGTGGAGACTCAGATCGTCAAAGAGTCAAACAGGAGCAAACGAAGACGTGTCGGCCAATGTCACGAGTTATCCATGCAGGATAAAGAAGCTCGTTTAATTCTAGTATCCAGTTTTCAGCGAACTGGGATTTCTTTCGATGATTGTAACGTACGGCATGTCAACTATCCTCACCATGATGCTTGGTGATCATGTTGAAAATACAAAATATAGTGCTTCATATAATGAAGATAGATACCGACAGCACTATCAAACTCCTTTTTCAAAGCACGATCGATCAGATGGGTCTGGCCGATAAGGTCCAACCCAGCGACATTGATATCTGTGGTTTCAATAGATCTAAGGAGGAACGTATAGGAAAGATTATACTTCCTATCACCGCAGAACCAGTAACACTCAACGTTGTCTTTTATGTTATCAATACAAAATTCTGTTACCTGGGGATAATGGAATGTTGTTGGTTACACAATATGCGCGTTATTTCGTTAACCAATTACTTGGCTTTATGTTTTGAATAGGAAGGTGGCGTTTACGATATCAAAGGAACTCATAAATTAACACGAACATGCAAAAATTATATCGTCATTGGACCAGAACCTTTCGAACATCAACTCGTATAGTAATTACAAGAAGACGACATAAAACATTACAGAGAACTATACAGTCAACTCTGCAGGGCAACATTTGCCCAGTGCAGAAACCACAGAGTATGCTAAAATCAGTGGACCCAAACGTGGAACATATATTGGCACTCATCTGCCCACAACAGAGTGCGACACTCACATCCAGCTCCTTAAGGAAAATAGTGATATCTTTGTTTGGACGTTTTACGAGATGTCGGGCATTGATCCGAATCTGGCCTGTCACAAACTCAACCTGAAGGATAGAGCCAAAGCTGTCAAACAAAAATAGATGACTTTAGCACCAAAACTTCGAGGCGAAGTTACCAAAGAAACCGAAAAACTCAGCAAAGTTGGTTTTAACCGAAAGGCCAATTATCCAGAATTGATATCGAATATTGTAGTAGTACCAAAGAAGAGCAGAAAGATCAGGGTGTGCGTAAATTTCACAGACTGAACAGACATACTCCAAAGGATAGTTTTCTACTCTCTATCATAAATAGCCTGCTCGATTCTACTTCAGGATACAAACAAATACCTATGCTACCTGACGATCAAGAAAAAATAACTTTTATTACAGAAATGGCCTATACTACTACAAAGTCATGTCATTCGGTCTCAAGAATGCTGAAGCTACTTATCAGCGATTGATGACCCAGATGTTCAAAGATCACCTTGGAAAAGCAATGGAGGTCTATATTGACATTCTGATTCCCTCACATATCTCGCAGGAGTCATTGGCTCAGAAGCTCGATATCTCAAGAACGAAGTATTATCAACCCCAACATTAACATCATAAGCTCAAATTTTGTTAATACTAGGGGCGTTGAAGAGGATGATGACGATTAGAGATGACCTTTCCTCAAGTATATTGGGACCAAAAACAAATTCGATGGCAAACTCCCTCATGACCACACTGAAAGAAGATGCATACTTGATAATGCTAAACGCTACACCATAGAAAATTGCCTCTTATACAAGATTTTGGTTACAGGACCGTATCTCGAATGCTTATCCTACAAAGAAGCTTAAAATTTCCTACACGAACTACATGAAAGTACTTGTGGTTCCAACGCAGCAGGAAGATCTCTAGCAAATCGGGCTCTTACCCAAGAGGTCTTCTGGCCTAAAATGAAAGCTCAAGCCATTGAACACGCAAGAAAATGCAATGCCTGTCAATGTCATGGTCCCCAAATTCAAGCTCTAGCCTTGGAACTTCATTCCAGTAATATTGCATGGCCATTTAAAAGATGGGCCCTCGATCTTGTCGGCAAATTTCTTACTGCACCAGGAAAACAAAAACATATGTTAGTCGCAACGAATTACTTCACTAAGTGGGTAGAAGTAGTTCCTCTGTGTCGCACACGAGAGAATGAGGTCATCAAGTTCATTTGGGAAAATATCATCATCCGTTTCGGCTACCCCCATCTCATCAAGATCGATAATGGACCTCAATTCGTTAGCTCCAAAGTCGTCGAATTCCTCAATCAACACAACATCATACATTTTCCTTCAAATATGTATTACCCACAAGGGAATGGTCAGGCCGAAATCACTAATTGCACTATCATGGATGGGATCAAAAGGCACATGACAGAAAAGAAGGGCAATTGGGTCATGGAATTACCACATGTATTATGGGCTTATGGAACTACACCTCGAGTTTCAACTGGATGCACGCTGTTCCTCCTGGCTTACGGTACATAAGCAATCATCCATACTCAGTATCGTCACCCTATTCGCGACTATACCATGAACGATGAAGAAAGCTAATTCTAGTTGGCATGTAATATGAATTAGATTGAGGAGACTCAAGACTGAGAAATCATGAATTTGGGAAGGTATCACCAAGCTTTAGCCAAATTTTATAACAAACGCGTTCGCTATAGAGAGTTCAAATCAAGGATCTGGTCCTTTGAGAGATTCCCAAACATCTCAAAGAGCTCAATGCAGGGAAATTATTTGAAAACTAGGAAGGTCCTTTTGTCATTATCAGAAAAAGCGGCCTCGGTTCTTACGACTTTGTCACTGAGCATGGCGAGCACATACCTAATCTTTGGAACACAAGGAGACTGAAGTTGTATCACAGATAACAAATCTGTCACAGTGTACTTTTCTTCAATCAATCTATCATGTCGTATGATGATCTCACATCAATGAAAGGCTTATGTTTGATCCACATACATTTGAGTACTTTCTACTATGCCATACAGTACTCTATCTAACACATTCTTTGTACGTCAATCTTATACCAATGAAATACTTGTGTTTGATTACCCTACATTACAATACTTTTATATACAGATTATAGATCGTTTGTTGCTTTGGCCAAATCAATCATCTAAATACATTACAGATCGTTTATTGCTTCGGTCAAACCGATCATCCAAATACATTACAGATCGTGTGTTGCTTCGGCCATATCGATCATCTAAATACATTACAGATCGTTTACTGCTCCGGCCAAACTGATCATCCAAATACATTATAGATCATTTGTTGCTTCGGTCCAATTGATCATCTAAATACATTACAGATCATTTGTTGCTTCGGCCAAATCGATCATCTAAATACGTTACAGATCGTTTGTTACTTTGGCCAAATCGATCATCTAAATACATTATAGATCATTTGTTGATCTGGCCAAATCGATCATCCAAATACCTAACAGATTATTTGTTACTTCGGCCAAACTGATCATCTCATACATTACAGATCGTTTACCACCTTGGCTGAACCGATCGCATATCACACTGCCTTGCATGCATTATCGTTGGTACCTCCCACGGCTAGTACAAATAACTGTTTCGTCATTAACTATTTTTTCATACATCTATATTTTTATCCTTGTTTTGTATACATACAACATAATCACATTCCTCATCCTTCACTAGAGCTATCACTTAAATCATTACCCACATTAGAAGGTCATGTTGCATCCCGTACAATACTTTCATATAACCGCTGACGCATGAATTCTGGCATTCTCCCTACAACAATTTTATTTTCCTCTCTAACCATTCTCTGTTTAAACGATCCGATTCTGGCAATCATGAGTTATAAATATTTAGATCAGATTACCTCCATCAGACATTCTACACTTTAGGCAATCAAACCATCGTATACCCTCTTACTTTCAGCTTCCAATCTCTTCAATTTTGTCGTAAAAAATGATGTTACTGCCACCATCTCTCTCTCGTGACTATCACCTGCCTCATTTTTAACTATTTTACTAAGAAGGAGTTCGCTCAGCTTATGTTGCACTTCCTTTAGTGCGGATTCCAGTTGCTCACAACGATCGTCCACTCGTCATTTTGCACGACACACATCTGAATTTTGAGCTTCTAGTACTGTCCTAAATTCGTTCATATGGTAAATCAAAGATATTGATACTTCATTACCTTCACATTTTACCCTCTTTTCGTCGTAACGTACCTCCAAGTACAACAGGTCCTTATCTAGCTTCTTATTCGCATTTTGAAGTATGTCATTTTCGGATTGGTATTCCAAGATATCCAGATGTCGCGTTTGCACAATCTGCTCTAGCTCACATATTTCGTTCCAATCCTTTTTTATGACCTCATTCTGTTGGGCACAGACCTCCTCTATCTTCTTTACCATCATCACAGTAACCAACCACAATACTTTGTATTTGCAAGCACGAGCCCAAATGTCAGTTATCTCCGCCTCGAGCATATTAGCTTGAAACTGTAACTCTTTCACATTATTTCTTTCCCCCTCTAACGCGACTAACAGTTCTGTAATTTACGTTCGCGCACACATCAATTCAGCATCTTGTTGACTAGCTTATTTCGAGCTACTTCCAACTTTAATACCCCTTTTTCTTATCTCTCTTCTAAACTCTCTATCTTTCTTAAACTGGAAGCCATTACCGCCTCTTTCTCTTGAAGAGTATCAGTTTGATGGGTTACTACATTTCATTCTTTTGACATCTTCGCCCTCAATATTTCTTCTGCTTCAGTAGCACTTTTTTGGGCACCCTGACTCAATCTTAGTTCAGCATTCATTTATTCATTCTTGGCATGCAACGCGTCGTACTAACTTTATATAGCAGTCAGTTCCACCTATCATAAGAGATTACATTTATAATAGTTCTAGCAACATAACACATATAACAGTTGACAAGATTACATAAAGAACGTGGTATCTGAGTAAGTTAGATACATCATTCTACTCTCACAAAATATAGATTACATTTATCATCAAATTGTATGAAGGACTGGTCAAAGAAAAATAAGAGTACTCTATTTGCGACTCTTCCGGACATGAGACGGTTGTACCTTGTCTCTCACTATCTTCCTATTCGACGCCTGCACATCTACCAGCGTGGTAAGGTCACAACCTCCTGCTAACGTTGTTTACGCCGCGTTTGGGGTATGAGACTCTCGACCTCCTCCTCTTCCACTTCTGGCAACTCCTCCCACGACCTAGGAATGGGTTGTTCACCAACAATTTCTCCTTCATCTTGGATAAACCAAAGGTTTTTTGCCTGGGCATTTTCCACTTTAAAATCCTTCCTATATTCCACTACGAACTTCTTAAATACGTTTTCTACCCTAGATAGTTCTCCCCCATAAAACTCAATTAACAATGTCTATGTG
This sequence comes from Kingdonia uniflora, assembly GCA_014058105.1. Lineage (NCBI taxonomy): Eukaryota > Viridiplantae > Streptophyta > Magnoliopsida > Ranunculales > Circaeasteraceae > Kingdonia > Kingdonia uniflora. Next base: position 1,677,621 of record JACGCM010001796.1, on the reverse strand, counting down.
ACGTTCATGCTCTGTTAAAGCAACGACTTTTGCTCGCGATGGATATAGATGTTCCTTCAATATTATTTACGCTTTGTATAACCATTGGCACGTGTTTTTCTGTAATACACCTAAAGCGCTCACATCGGCTTCTACCTTCATTCGAACAGCCACTTCTTTGACAGTCGCGTTGCTAAAGATATTTTTTCTCCACGTGCTGCAATAGCTCATCCTGTAACCCCTTTAATTCACCATTTAATTGCTTTTGGAACTCTATTTACTTTTTTTGTCACTCCCCAAAATCCAATAATCGGTAGCTAGACCAACTACTTGATTCGGAGGGGTGCAGGTCGGGGAATCTAACCGATTCGCCTCACAAACGACCGAGCCATAGACAAGTTCAGGCTCAGCCATTCACATAGCAATAACATCAAAGAAAGAATGTGGAAGCAACAGATATACAAATATATCAACTGAATACAATACAATACAATATCTCAACGATACAGCAGAAGACTAAGATAACAATTACTAACAGAGACCGCTACAAAGATCTCTACAAGCCTTAACAGGCTAGAAACAATAATCTAAACCAAGGAAAGTCCTCGCAAGAACAATCCACATAGAGGACCCAACACGCTAACCCAAAGCCAGAATCTGCAACGACCACCCTGGCTCCAACACAGCTGAAATCCTCAGTAAAACCTACAATAACCCTGCCACTGAAGGGGGATGCGAGAGTGAACAAACAACGAACTCACTAACTCCCAAGAATAGGTAAACAATTATAATAATCAATGAGATGAATATAGGAAAATAATATATAATGGTTGCTAAAGTTAAAATAATATATGATATGATACTGATACAAATAGTATATACCAAGTCTGCCATAATATCTAATAAAGAAGTACAACAATACTAATAAGTTTATCGGACTACAAACCAGAATCCAAGGAAATACTAATACTATAACCTAAGCTCCAAATGCAACTAAAGCCCACAGCGCCACGCGCAACCACTAAACCAATAGATAAAGTAACCCATATAGCATCTCCAACCACAGAGACTAAGCACCAACTATAGTCCTCAACAACACAATATGAAACTCATGAGGAACTACCACTTGCTAACCCTTCGATCTCAGAAAGCCAATAACACAAAGAGTGTACAAACCACGCCCCACTCTAACCTAACCAGGTTAGACAACCACACTACTAAAGCTAATTCTATAAGAGGGGAAAGGAAGAAGGAGATGAGGAATACAGATGTTACTGTAATAGTAAGAGACGGTGAATTGAGAATATGCAAAAGTGTTATGATATGAAATGAATTGAGATAATCCCATAATTATCCCATATGCAAGATGATGTGTAAATGATGTGATATGATATGATATGCTGTACTATGACATGATATGATGACTAGGATAATCCCATAATTATCCCTGATGCTAGATGATGTGATGAACTAAAATCCTAAAGTTGAATGATTGAGAATAGATAACCGAAGAAATGAAGCTTACCTTAAAGAGATCTGTTAAGGGGATACAATGGGTACGATTTTTGTCAAGCTCGACTAAGCTAGTGGATACTCATTTGATCAGAGTGTTCCGGGCTTTTCAACCCACGAGCCAACGTCCAAATTGTATTTTCATTCCAAGGAATTTCAACCTCACCGAGAAAAAGTCTAGCACCGGATTCATACTGTCTCATACCTTCCCACACTCCCGGATGGGTATTAAAGGTATGATAGTATTCACAGCCAGTTCTTTACCTACTATTTTAACCCGATGTAGGACTCCTGCGATCCTATCGGAGGTCAACCAATGTAGAGCTGTATTATGTATCCGATCTCGTCAAGATAAGAAGAATAGATTATGAGCTACAGATACGAGCAGATCCAAAAGACTAAAACACAACGGCCGCAAACACAGTAAACACACATAGGATAACCATCTGCCAAGTAGAGCGTGACATACAATCCTAACACAGATGCTAATAGTGACTCAGTTACACCATCTAAGCATAGATGAAACAGTAACTTAACCGTCACAGCATCTAAACAACATCAATCTCTAGATTTCCTAAAGTAAACATGATAACCATCAAATGCTAGAGTACCATAGTTGTCAACACAAACTAGCACACACGGGATAACCTACCAGCCTCCAACCAGATAGCAACAATCCCCAAGAACAGAGCTGCACCTAACTTCTTAACTACTACAGATAAACTGTCTATTCACCACGACAGCTAACCAAACCAAGGGATACCACACTCCCACAGGGAATCTAACATTCCAAACAACCACCAAATCAGTAATAGTGCTCAAGGTCAAGGACTCGAGAACACAAAGAACACCTAGGATAATTCTAAGACTAAACGATTAACCCAATGTGCCCTAGCAATTAACCAATATACTAACCAAATCACAGTATTAACAAAATAAACTAGGCGATACAATAACTCATGAATCAGCATAATAATCTAGTTATTCAAGAAGATAAAAACTCGCCTGATATAAATCTCGAAATGATAAACCCGACAAAAATATCCAAACAACACCCCAATGGTAATGTGCTCCGCGAATCGACTTCCGAAACTCCAAATCAATCACAGAAATGACCAGGAACACCAACATCAACCACTATCAAGGCCCAGAACCCAAACACAATTCCAACAAAGGATGCTCGCCCGAAACTGAGTTTTCAAATCAGTGCTACACTCGAATCAGCAACTGAACCTCATATCCAATCACACTAAACCCAAATCACCACCACCGAACAGCTGCAAGGAAAACCCAATAATCAACATCACAATAACTAACTCAAATCTACACTCTCATTGATTTAAAAGAACGGAAAATTAGCTAATCAAATCAGATTATCGGGGAGGAAAAATAGTTCATAAGGGAAGGAAAACAGTTTGGTGATGCGAACTGATTTCAGAACTCCGGACGACCTCCACAATCACTCCTCTAAACACAAATTGATCTTTCCAAGGTCCAATGTAAAGAACCAATAATGAATGATGAAGCACTAACCCAAAGAACATGAAATACAGGTAGAAGAACATCAGATTACCTGTAATCTGTCGATCGGAAATGGTGGGCTGATCTACACCTCTCTTTAACCTCTTCAAATTGAACCAATACAAGGACCCCAAAGCAACACATCAATCACAAACCCTAAATCAATTCGAGCCACAAGGGTTCCACCAAAACCAAAATCAACAGCAATAAAGGAAGAGGATAGGGAAATAAACTCACCGAATGAAGTGTGGCTAAGCTCAGCGAGGAGTGCGACAAATCGGCGAATCGAAGATTGAGAGAGAGCAAGGGAGTGGAGAGGATTATAATTAAGAGAGAGAAAAAAAAATGTAAGGAGAGAGTTATAAATACTACGACAAGTCGTTCGAACGACTAAGAGGTCTTGGGCCAAATTCCATGAGACAAGCCAACTCGTTCGAACGACAATAAATCTCGTTTGAACTACAATTTGTCTAATGGCCAAAATGTCCAGAAGACATAAAGATTCGTTCGAACGAAATGGGACTCGTTCGAACGACAATAGGAAAAACTTCAAAGAGCCACTCTGAGATCCTCCTGAACCACACATCACACTAAGATCCTCAAAAGACAGGAACAACCCGAAGCAACAAACACAACCCTTTCAGAGACCAACCACGGCTCCTAAAATCATAACTCCACCTCCTCTGCCCAACAATAGCAGAAGCCATAGAACTGGTTGAACACCAAACTCCAAATCACCATAATCATCATATAATAACAAAAAAATCCAGGTCATTACACTTTTCTTATCCTGAAAAATACAATTCTCATGGCCCTCTGATCTTACATAAAGTCAAACCCATCAAATAAAGGTATACATCACCCCATACAACAGACACACCAGCTCGAGCATAACACTTTTTTGCCTCTAAACTATGGCGATTGCGTACTTCTTGAGCTAAAAACAATAACTCGAACTGGGTCCGGAACTACACATTTCTCCCTTAAAATCTCTATATAAGCTTCTTTTAACCCTCGTTCACTATCTACTTCAACCTCAAAATACAAGGTCAGAGCTACTAGCATACTCTGACATCTCGCCTTATTACTTGGGTCATTAAAACAAGTCAATTCTTTTAGCTTTCGAACTAATATCCCATTTTCCTCTTCCTTTCTTAACACCTCGTCCCTCTCTACTTTTATCTTAGCATATTACATTGCATATCATATAACTCTTTAAAATTTTTTTCTGAATTCAACTTAAATTGCCTTCTCTCATATTCAATTTGTTAAGTACCTGTTGATTACGAGCCACGGAGTCCCTCGTTTTACTCAACGACTTCTCCAATTTGGAGTTTGTTTTTCTCAAACATTTTATCTCCTACACAGATTACAGTTATCTTGTTTCAATTTAAACATTCACGAAAATGTATTTCAAAACATCACTCAAAATAAAAACGGTGTACAATTATGCAAAGTACTATCACATCCAAATCAAGCGAGCTGAAAAACAGAAGATATGATACCACAGAACGTTTAAAGATGCTTGCTAATGTCTACCCCAGAAGGAGATTTCAGCGTCATCCCCAGAGAGGAAACTATTTCAGCGCGTTCCACCAGAGGGTCCACTATTTGCTCAATAGTATAGACTGGCTATGTACTACCTGGACGAAGGTCTGACACTTTCTCAGGCAAACCAACAGCATCATCAGCCATCTCTTCCTCCTTAACCTCAGCAGGGAACTTATCTCCTCATATCTACCACATCGGTCAGCTCCACATCATCAATACTCAATCCAAAAGAATAATACGATTGGATAAAGTGGTTTCTTTTTACTAAGACTGCTACAACCCAATCAGTCATGAGCTTGTCATGCTTTGACAGATCACTAAACTTTTATATAGCTGTTGTAGCATCTACAGCCCTCCTTTCTCTCTCCAACAAAAGGATAGCCTCGAGCTCTTTCATGCGAGCTGACTGAGCCTTAAACTTTGCCGTCAGAGTGTCAAATTCTTGGCTCCTCTTGTCCAGACCTTGTCTTGCCCTCTTCAACAGCGTTGAAAGCTGCCGGCACAAACACAAAAGAAGAGTCGGTTCAACAGTTTCACTTAGTTTGAAGACAACATCAAGTAAAAAATTTCAGCCACATACCGCGAACGTATGCTCGAGGTACTTATCCTCGAGCTACTGCAAGTTCGTCCTGGCCATACGACAATATTTATGCTCCAACTCTTTCATCTTGGCCGCAGCATGAGGGTTAGTTCGGTGACTGCCCACCTCTAAATGTTGTTTTCTCTTCAGCGAACTCTTTTTAGCCTCCCAAGAACAGACACACTCACTTTGGGTTTTTCCTCCACACAGCCAGCAGCAGGCTTTGCGATCTCTTATTCTATGAGCACAGCCCCAGCAACTAAGGTACTCTGCTACGCTGGCTTATGGACTTTACGAGTAATTCGTTTGGTAGTCTGAGGTGTAGGAAGTGGAGGATTAAGCACGTCAGCAACGGTCTCCATAGTTTTCCCCTCGGCCATAGCTCATTTTTCTTGAGCTCGCTGAACTTTGGGTGCTGTCGAATCTACCTTTTTGTGCCTCCGGATACCCAATTCACTAAGTACCTCTATTAGCTCGTACTAATCTCGAGCAACACAATCAAGTAGGCTGGTCTTATCCGGGGTAGCCAACGGTTTGGGTTCTGCACATAAATGGAATAATATATTATACGACAGTACGAAGACATGTTTATAGGCTATTTGGAGATTGGTCAACATTACATACTCAGATTATAATATCTATGATTCAGTTCGAGCGCCGGTTCATCTGGAACCCGTATACGGTTACCCTCTACCTACACAAGGTGGTCGTTCCATGGTCTACCAGCAGATTCAAAGTCAAAGAATTTTGGCCTCACTGAATCACTATAAAGGTAACCACTACTTCGAACTTCTATATACTTCCACTTATAAAACTTTAACACATCTTCAGCTGCGAACTGCTTCGCAGTCCCTTCCTTCCTCCATTTTTCATTTAGTGCCTCACATACCCTCATCATCTCATAAACATTCTCATTCAACTGGGCGGGCAGCACTGTAACATATTCATAACCCCTTTCTGAAAGTAGGTCAGTGAAATTTAAGGCGTATACGACCTGATTCAAGAAACAAAAAAATCCTCTCTCGGGCCTGATAACCCAAGCCCATTGTAATACGAGAGGTAACCCCTCACTAATACCTCTATCCTTCTTCCACTTTTCTAAACATAGAACTTGATAGTATATTGTTTCCTTCCCTTTTACGGAGACATAGGTCTGAACTAGAACTAGACCTTGGTCCTCCACGTAATCCCCCCATTTCCCTGTAATTTATTTTTATTTTCAAGTACTCTTATCCTACATCTACCCCCTCTGGATATATGACAAGGACTCTATCTTTCTCCCTTTTGTCCCCTTATCTTTCACGCCCCCAGATCTACTGGGCCCCACCACCTCTATAGTCGTCCCCACACTATTAACAGTTTCCTCCATAACACTACGTTCGTCCCCCCTCCCTAAAGATGATGTTTCCTCAGAACTGGACGAGACTACAATCTACTAGCAGGAATACTAGGTTTAGAATGCATAGAGACATATTTTATCATTATCGCTATAATACAAACAGTAAAAACAGACCCCCCCCCCCCTTCTACCCAGTCACACGTCTATTTTCCTAAATCCCAAAACAAAATAGCAAAAAACACATCATTTCAAAATTCTCTCTTCTTCTCCCACACAAATATTTCTCTTTCTACATGTAATATACACATACAACACAACCTAAACTATAAGCCTCTCTCAATGAATTGTCAAATTCTCTAAAAAAACCCATATATTCAAAACACTTATACACATTACTAAATCATACAGATTACCAAATCACAAATTTCTTCAAACGAGCTTCCAGAAGCCGAGCTTACCGAGCTCCCCAGTTACATCTAAAGTGATAGACACGTAATATTTACGTGAACAACTCCTAAATTTATATCTACTAGTCATTTATTAAATAAATGTGACATTAATAGTGTTTTTGTTTGTATTTACAGAAATCGGTCACATGATAAACAAGTCGTACAATTTTCTGGTTTTTAACGAAGAACAAGGGTGATACACTCCAACAATGATTCTCATTTGAAGTTGTCAACCAAAGGCTCATGCATGGAAGCCCATTGAAGAGAATTAGATATATATATTATTCTCATGAGTTGTAATGCATGATTTTAGGCATTGTTTAGGGGATTTTATATTAATGGTGATTTTAGTAACCTTTCCTATTCTCTATAAATAGGAGGAGAATCCTACCCATGAAAGATCATCTTGGAGAGTGTAAATCAAAGTTCATAGCAATAAAGCTTATTCTTTGTCTTTTTCTTGTTTTTTACTTTTTTTCATAGTAATAGTAGTATGACAATGATCAAAGGGATGAGTAGCTAATCTTCTTAGCCAAAGCTAGAAGAAGCTCCACCCAATGTAGCCTTAGTGTAGATTGTGTAGCTTAGTTAGAGTAATTACTTTATCTTTATCCCAGAATATTGTATATTTGTATTCCTTCATCCTAGGCTTGACCATAGCTAGGATTAGGAGGAATAAGGAATATAAGTAACCATCTTGTTTGACCATAACAAGATAGGTTAGGAACATGGAGAAGAGAACATAATCCATGCTTATCAACCGGACCATGGTTGAATAAGTTGGTTTATGGGTAGCTCCCAATTACTAAATCTCTTGTATCTTTTGATGTATTGCATATGCCCGACCAAGGATATGCGATACGGGAACTCGTAATTTACTTTAATTATTTATGTTATCTAACGGTTATAAAGGGTAGAGTGGAATTGATGCCTTGGTTTCTACTCTAATTTATCTTGTAATTTGTTTCGTTCTTCTTTTTATTTCAAAATCTAAACTAACTCGTTGTTATTGGATAAAACTAGTAGCTCGAAGTGTAATTCGTACCACAAGTCTCTTGGGATACGACCCCGCTTTCCTTTGTACTCAACGGTACACCGTGCGCTTGCGGGTCTTTTAAGACGTCGGTTTATAATCGATCATAAAGCAACCCCGATGGTTCAGTTTACCACACATAATTATATCTTCATTTGTTGCCCTTGTATCCTCTTCCACGATCTTATCACATGCGAGCTGTCAAACAGTCAGTTCTTGTACCCTGGGATCTAATAGAGACCTACGAAAATGTTGCACCAAACAAAGCGATCATGTTCGACACGCCTGCATTCATAGTCTAGCCCGACAAGATTCAATGGCCACTCCGGAAGTACAGTAACATAAGGCAATTGACAAAAATAGCGCTCTCGAAGTTCGGCAACCTTGATATGAAAATGACCGTCTATTGCATATTGAGCACGCCACGCATACTAAGAATGAGTCCTCACCATGGTTAGTCACACTACCTCCAGAGAATGATTATTCCTGCAGACAATACAACTCAAACCAGTCGCGATTCCTAATTTATATCCACCATAAATATTTGTGAAGATATTACCCCACTGATTCATCAGAAGAGTATATTATTCGAGCAATATTCGCGGATTGACAGAAGATCAACATTAATTATAGAAATATTATGACAGCTCTTTGTTTCCATATTATAAGTATCCCCTCATATTTTATACGAACATAAATCAAAATGGCAACAAACAAGACGATAGGCCATCCAGCAGTTACACACATAACTACACATCAACCCTGTCTCACAGTTCGCATAAATTTGGCATCCAGTTCGCATAAACAGCTCAACTTCCTCTATACAGTATTTCAACAAGACGTTCCTCTCATCACATTCTCGACCTCCTCTAAATTTTACCTCAACGCTCACTACCATTTTTCCTTCATACCTATGATACCAAAACATCTATGTTACCAACGCCTATGTTATAAACAAAAAGTGAAACAAACAAGCTCGAGACAAAGTATCATCATAACAAAACACAAATATTTCATTCTGTCTGAAAGTTTCTCTTACAAAATACTTTACAGAAGAGTACAGAGATTTTACAGATTACTTCAATTTACATCAAGTATCAGCTTGATATTTTTCTTGGCACGCAGAGTCAACAGAAGAGGCAGATTCCAAACTTTGATCTCATACTGCAAGACTCGGGGAAGTTAAAACTAGAAATCACAGATGAAAGATCTTCTTCATGGCCAAAGAGTTATGGTCTATGGAAGATAATGATCATCTGCATCCTCCTCACCTCCTCGTATGCTAGAGACAGACAAAAGGCCTCATTTCTTCAACAAGATTCACTCATTAGGAGGGTATCGACGAGATTCCCTCGGCCGAACGCTTGTTGCTTCATCTTTAGTTGTAACAGCTTCCTCTACCAGCTGCTGAAGACTGTTACGACGTTCCGCCTCAGATGTCAACAGGTAATGGAAACATACTATTTGGAAGTGGTCATCCCCTACTTCCATCACATCTTCATATGACATAATGAAAAGTGGGAGAAATAGGAATTGGAGTAGGCAGATGCAATGGTTAATAACTGAAGTACCTGATACACAATTCCTCGATCGTCCTCCGAATCCTAGACTCTCGGGCCTGAGTTCTAGTCGTCACCATTTTTACCACCATAAACCAAGAAGGTAGAGATCAGAGTCAAAGGTTTGCTCCTACCACTCAACTCATAGTACTTTTTTATACCTGGATCAGCATTCAAAGCAGACTCTCCAAATTCCAACGTCAAAAAAATTCCCCATGCAACAACATTTGACTATAATCATTGGCTCTAGGAAACCCAACGGACACAAACAAAATTCATGAGAATACATTGGAAATGAATCTCATATATTAACTACAACATTTAATGATACTTCTCAACCAACGCCACTCGCCTACAATATTTCTCATACTGTTGGCTGAGAGGGGGTGGTTGTAGTGGCTTATTCTGCATCTCGAGCTCATGCCTCATCTTCGAACTACATACGAACTTTCGACCTCAACAATAAGAACAAGTGGCACAATAAAAAATAAGATCGCAATGTCAGGAAATATATACAACATGAGTTTCTCAACCAACACCACTCATCCCTGACGTCACTCATGCTATTGGTTGAGAGCCGTCTTATAATAGTTTATTTCGTATCTCGGACTCAAGTTTTGTCCTCGATCTCATTAGCATACATGAAGTACTACTAAAGACATGACCAAATTTCTCAGTTCGAGACATCACTTTTGACCTTTATACCAACAGTTCGATCTGTGCAAAGCGTACAGTCAACAATAGAGCATTTGTACAACAACAAAGATCGGAACGTTACATAATCTGGTCAAAGAATATCTCACACACACTTTATAACGTCCATCATTAAGGGACTTTATGGTCATCAAACGGTCACATTGAAGGACCTATAAAGAGACCAAGAGAACTGTAGATGAGGGGCAGAACATTCGATACAAAAAAGTTTTTACTCCATTATCTTACACTATCAGAATCCTCATTGTAATAGATTAACAATCTCAATAAGATCACCATCACTTTCTCAAAATCCTCAAGAAAGGTTATGGTTTTTAACCTATTCAAAGGTTTTCCACGCTAAATCATCTTGTTGTTTGCTATCTATTGTGCTTGAACGTTCTGAGTATATCTGGTGTAAAGGCTAAGCCCGAATCCCAGAATTAGGCTATTATACTATGTATCACTATTTTAATCTAACAAATAATATAAATCGCACATCACAAGACACTACTAGAAAATGAAGCAAAGGCCACGGCCTATATTTTTTTAGGCACAAAACTATTGTGGCTCTAAAATGGCACAACTTATACAAGCACACACCCCTCGTACTTAAATCACAAATTCGTAGGTAAATAGTCTGCATGTCGTGGCCATAGAAAACCAAAATTGTGAGATAAATCAAACACTCCCGCTTATAACTTTGAGTTTCATATGAGATCCATCAATTCCCTCTTCTACTGCCTGCAAGATTATAATCTAAATCAAGCAAAGAAAACTAATGGGAATCTCATTGTAATCTCTGATTGAGGATTTCTAAAGCTAAATTGGGTACTTTCTTTATCTCTCTCTCATGTACAATTTGTTATCTCTTATTGAAATCTGATGTATCAATTTCTTTTATAAATATGAAATTAGGGGTTAGAGATGCTCTTTCTGAATCATACCGCTTGTTTCATTTATTAAGTTCCTTTTATTATGGTTTGTTAATTTGAATTTGCATAGTATGAGAAAATAGTAATTTGTTATTGTAAGATCTAAAACTCTAGCATAACAAGTAAAAGCCCTGGAAATATTAAGCAACAATGGCTTTAGACCTCTTCTTTAAAAATCAGCAATGCACCACTTGTTCTTTATCATTGATGCTTCTAAAACTACCCTTTTTAAGCATAATTTTTCTAGCAAGATTAACCTTGATAATATAAAACTGTAACTGAAGAAAATGGTAACATATAAAATAAACATCATATAAATTTAAGGCCACCAATAACCTCTCAGACAAAGATGGGAGAAGAGTTTCAAAATTTAGAGTTTTTAAATTATTGCCTTTGGGTCAATCGTGGTTAGAGACATGTTAGGCAAGTTGTGGTTAAGGAAGACCCCAACCGAATAATATTTCTATACTCAAGAAAACAAAATTACAACCTAGTCTACATCTTTCCCAAACCATCCTCCTCCACTTTGACACAAGGTTTTGAGGGATGGAGCTAAGAGTTGTCCTTTCCTTAACTATGCTAGACAATGAAGTACAATAATCAACACATTGGTTTATTTCTCTAAGTACATGTAATGTTTTAAAATTTGTAAAGCTTCTTAAGCTACCAGATAGAGAGAGCAAGGGAAGATAGCAGTTCCAAGGAAGTTGCTTGCCATTCTTAATGTAATCTACCATATGTTCAAAATCATTGTGGACACACATAATCAAGTGATACTATTTTGCGATTTACACATTTTTGGCTCTTAATGTATTTTTTGTGCATGTTATAGGTGCACAATCTGAATTTTTTACAATCAAGTACACCGAAGATAGGCCAAGAACAAAAGACACGCTTTCTAACCAAGGGGGAAGAAGCAAAAAGCGTGTTTCCTTCCTAGCTGATATCTAGCTTATAACTTTTCTATATGTTATAGGTGCACAATCTGAAAATCTTAGAATGAAGCATTTCGAAGACATGCCAGGAGCAAATTAAAGCTATATTTTCTATTCAAGTTGAATAATCAAAAGGCATGTTTTCTTAACTATCGTATCTCCAAGTGGATATGAGCTAATATATACTGATTCGTTGAAAGCATAGATATTGCTTGATGTTATTATATATCTTATGCTTGATGGATTATCTCATGGCCTAATTTACATGCAACAAACTTATTGCATGAGATTTTGAAGGGAAGATGAAATGCGCTAGTCCAATTTGTAATAATATTGCTATAAAGAATATGTTCTGTCTTTCTTAAGGCTTAATCTCCCGACTGCTCTTTCTACTAGATGTTGGCAAATCAAGAGCTTTTAGATTCGTTTATAATTTAAATTGGAGGGACCCCCAAAATTATCACAAGTCATTATACTGCTTCAGATCTGAAATTTCATTTACTTCAAATGGTAGTGTGGCTTAGGAATATCTATGGTCATGTATCTCGAGTACCAAAGTAATCACCCATAAGCTTCTTAGAGAGATCTGTAACTATTTACAGAGATAGATACTCTGTCATCTATGGTGATGTCAAGTACACTTGGAATCAAAGTCTTCAACGATGTCAAAAACTCGCTTTTGCGATTACCCAGTTGGGTATTTCACGTGGGGATGTTGTTGCTACACTAGCCCCAAATATACCAACAATGTACGAGCTACATTTTGTTGTTCCAATTGTTGGAAAAAAAAAAAAAAAAAAAACCTTGTGGTTTTATCCTTAGCTTGAATGGTTTATATCTTAGTGGTTTATTTTGTACCACATTAGGTATGTAGGTTACACAACTCTAAATTATAAGTAAGAGTTTACTTATGAGTTGTAATGTGCGTGATTTGAGTTGTCTCCAACAGACACATCATGAGGTGTGCCTTAAGGTGTGACCCTTGGTGAAGAGTCGTGCCTTAAGGTGTGACCCTTGGTGAAGAGTCGTAACTTGAGGTGTGACCTTTGGTGAAGAGGCATTAACTTGAGGTGTGACCCTTGGTAAAAAAACACTAACTTGAGGTGTGACCTTTGGTGAAGAGTCGTGCCTTAAGGTGTGACCCTTGGTGAAGAGTCGTAACTTGAGGTGTGACCTTTAGTGAAGAAGCATTAACTTGAGGTGTGACCCTTGGTGAAGAAGCACTAACTTGAGGTGTAACCTTTTGGTGAAGAGGCACTAACTTGAGGTGTGACCCTTGGTGAAGAGTCACCTATACTCTATATAACCCAACTTCGTTTTCATTTTTTAATAATCAGTTTTTCAGAGTTTCTTGAGTCATTTTCGAGAGATAAAATAGACTCAATCAAGGTTCGTTTGGCAGAGAGATAGAAATGCTTTCTTCTTTCTGCGACTGATCGTTGTATCCTGGGAGAAAGGGGCCGATTATATCTTGCAAAGCACTGTGGCAGGGGCGAATCTGTCTTAAGGAGATAGTGTGCATGCACTAGACTCGATCATATCCCGATAAGTGTTTTGATCTCCTTCTAATCTCCTTAACTTGTTTTTGATTATGCCAATTTTTGAACACAGACTAACAACACCAATGGTTGGAGCTATTCTTTGTACACATGACTTATTCTTTTGCTCCATCTTCTTGCATTTCTTACAAACCATACCGCCTAAAGCACTGTAATCCGCCATATACAGTTCCAGCGGCACGCAGAAATGGTTACTCAAGTTCCAATTCAACAAGATCCTTGACGCTTGTTAACTTTAAACCAAGGTGCACCGCTGTAGTAAAAATCTGATCCAGTGGTATCTTCAACCGCTTGAACAAGTGTGATATTCTTTATGTTTTTTCAAATTTTCTTCCAGATTTAAGCGATTCCGTATGTCTAGTGTGCAGCCAGTAAATGCTTAGAGCACTTTTTAATTTCATCTCCTGAATACTTACAGCTGTTTTCAAGTTCTTTTGTTCTGTTATGGGACTTCTATTTTATTACTGACTTCTACTTTAGGACTGTAATATGAAAATAACCATCTTTAAAAAAATGAAAATTGATTCTACATGCAAACTAATACATTTCTATCTTAGGTTACTGCAAATTCTGTACGACTTGTCAGGTTAAGTGCTAAAGAGGTGGTACAATGGCACTCTTTAGCAGGATCATCAGTAAACATTGCCACAGCAAATGCCACTCAGGTTTGTTCCAAACTCCCCTGAGTAATACTCTTTTTAATATATTGGTAGTGTCGGCAAAGCATTGTTAGCGGTGTCATGCAACATTTGATACTAATATGGTAGTTCACAATCTTTGATTCCTCTGTCTGTACAATCCTAGCTGTGTTCAGATCTGGACTATAACTTAACACTGCTTCTTGAAGTGGGGATCCCAGTGTGAAGCATTCTGACGGCTATATAGAGCTTAACGACCGCTCTAAAGACATTATTATCTCCGGGGGTGAGAATATAAGCACAATTGAGGTGGAATCTGTTTTATTTAGTCATCCAGCAGTGCTTGAAGCTGCTGTTGTTGCGCGGCCAGATGGTCATTGGGGGGAGACACCTTGTGCATTTGTAAAGTTGAAAGATGGCTATAATGGTAATATCAAAGAGATAATTAAATTCTGTCGGGATTGCTTGCCGCATTATATGGCTCCCCGAACTATAGTTTTTGGGGACTTACCAAAGACTTCGACTAGAAAGACCCAAAAGTTTGTGCTCAGAGAGAAGGCAAAAGCCATGGATAACCTTACTAAAAAGAACAGCAGCAAGCTCTAATTTACATTCCCTTGATGGTTGGCTACTCAAAGCTTCTTGAGAATAATTCATTTGTGGTATGCTGATTATTGTTACTTCATTTTTGAAAAAAAAAAAAAAAAAGTACCAAGGTAAAGCTATGGCTCAAATCATTATGCATTTTTCTTTACTCGTATTTTTCTCTCTCGTAGATTTCCAGTAAACCCTTAGAATGTGGTTTCTGATTTTTGTGTGTTATTTCCCTACATGAAACCAATTCCCTAACAACTTAGCTTGTAAACTTTCAAATACAGTAAGAAGTTATCTCAATTGACTGTGATGACTTCATTTTTGTTTATATTCTTTTTTAGAGCTTGTAACATTTATGACTGTGATGATGATACTATGTCCAGTGTCATAGTGATGTTTCTTTTGAGATGATCTGCATGCCTAACTAAAACAGATCTTGAATATGCAAAATTAGTCACAATGAAAACATCCTTTACTTGTAGAATTTTTAACAAACTTGTGTCTTGTATTTATCTCAACCACAAAATAGTACTGCTCCAGTGCTCATAGCTGCATTTTCAGTAGTTACCGGTCCCCCTATCGTGAGAAAGCTAATATATCTCTGCTTTGGTCAATACTCGCGCATTTACGTTTGAGTGGAAGAATGTTTTTGCCTCACTCCTTTCTATTATTTTCATGGTTTCGTGGTTGTTTACATGGTCAATATTTGTGATTTTGTTCATACGGCCCGAACTCTACCCAAACTCGACACAAATAAACCTGGCCCAAACTCGACTCATATAACCTGGTCCAAACCCAACCCGCAATATAGCCTGTACATTTCATTGGCGGGGCTGCGGGCTAAGTTCACCAGGTGGTGTTTGTTTTTAAGTTCTCAACTGCTGAATTTTTTTTTAGCTTGTTTCAACTGATAAATTTTTTTCAGCACTTAAATGAAGCAAAACAAACACCACCTAAGTTTAACATAAGGCCCAATTTTGAAGTTCGCTCGAGGGCCATCAAAATGCTAGTACCAACCCTGCTTGTAGTGATAGAGTGAATACTGCTTGTCACCAACGATTGAGATTATAAGAACTTCTCGAATCTAACCTCGATCTCTTCATTCTCTGCTTACTATCTCTCTTTATCTCTCAGCATCGATGGAACGCATTAGAGTGAGAAAGAGAAGCCATGGTTGAAATAATCTCAGTAAGTTTTTTTAAGTTAAACACAATTAAAATCAAATAACGCAAAAAAATAAAAACGTCACACTTCTTTATCATATCTCCACTTAGCCCATCTCCTTAGCCAAGGGAGTTTCACCCTCTCGTTTCGTTAGTAGCACGTAGCAAGCAACAAGCAGCAACTATGTATAGTCTATTGTGGTTTTCAAAGCAATCCTAGAACAATTCCCAGTCCCCTTCGTTCATTCTCTTAGAACGATATCCCACCTTTTTCGTTACTATTGTGGTTCGTCGTTGAGAAGCTCATACTCTTCATTAAGCTTTTCACATTCTTTGTCGTTGTTTTAGACTCTGGTCGTTGATCATGAAGCCGAAAGTTTAGTAGGTATCTTTGGAGGCCTACTTAAGTCAGAACTGCTTTGCAGGAGTCTAGGGAGATCGAGTATGTCTGCTTTGGGTCGACTCTCTTCAGTCTCGACGTCGAACTGGAACATGTTCTCGATGATGTCTTCTTCGTTATTATCTCACTTGGTTGATGCTCGATGGTATTGTTCGAGATCATAATAGCTTGAGCTTTGGCACGAAGGGTCTCGAGAACGCTCGGGCCTTGTTCAGTACCGCAAAACTCTCTGGTCATCATGTCTCCGATATCCGCGAGGCACAGACCGATATCAACTGCTCGTTTTAAGAAAATGGTGCATATGGTGATGTTGGTTTTTATAAAAACAATAAAATGTATTTCAAATAAAACATTTACTTGGGTTGGGTTTGAACCCTTGACCTATTTGGCTATTGTTTCTTTAAAAACCTCTTTATAAAAACTCTATGTCTTTTAGTATGTTGAGAGAAAGAACTTAAGTTTTGCCTTGAGTCTTAATCCCACATTGTTTGTAAACTATAGTGGAACTAAAAATATGAGATATTGCTCACATGATATGGTTGTAATATATGACTAAGAGAGAGTGTATATGTGTGTGTGAGGGGGCTTTTATACCCTAGACACACTTGGACCTTTCTCGGGCCGGTTTGAGTTTGAGCAATTGGCTTTTTTTATTTTGGTGGCCCTTTGGGCTAGGGTCTCCCTATTCTTTTTGGAGGAAAGTCTCTCGGTTTCGATAATCTGCAAGTTCAGTGCGTTGTTCCTCCGGTATGAACTCATATATACTCGGTTGCTCATTGAATCTTGGAGGAGATTCAACAGTTCGCTACCAGTACTCGGGGTAGGTCGAATTATTCCTTAAAGAGAATGTGACCCACGCCTCAAGCTCGTTCATCTGTGTTGTTACTTCCAAATTTCTACTGTTGTTCTACTTTCCAGTTCCAGCCGCAGTATCTCTCTCTTATATCACTTACTTCCGGAAGTTATATTATAGGTTCGTCATTTTAATTTTCCAATTTTATAAGGAATAATTATTAACCTGTCATTATGGCCATTTCTTCTGACGTTCTGAAATTTGATTCCAACAAACCTGCAAAGTTTGATGGTCTCAATTTCAAACGCCGGAAGAGCAAGATTTTCTTTTATTTAACCCTCAAAGAAGTTGCTTATGTTCTCGAACAAGACTGCCCTACTAAACCTTCTATCCCCAACCTTGTAAAAGATCATGATATTATTGTAATAGAAACTGATAAGATTTTAGAATCAGTATCAGACCGGACTGAGGCTGATTTCAAATGCCGTAATTTAATCCTGAACGATTTAGCAGATGATTTGTATAATTAATATCTGCAATCTGACACTGTAAAAACTGTTTGGGAGGCGTTACAGAAAAAATATGATACGAAAGAGGTTGGCGCTAAGGAGTTTGCCGTAAGCCGATATCTGAAGTTCACCATGAACGACGATAAGTCAGTAATTACTCAATCACATGAGTTGCAATGAATTGCGCATGAGATTGTGTCTGAAGGGATGTCTCTTGATGAGCAATTTTAGGTTGTCGTGATGATTGACAAATTACTGCCGAATTGGAAAGACTATAAGAATATCCTGCTACACAAGTTTAAAAAACTTACCATGGAAAACTTGATAACTCGGCTTAAGGTTGAAGAAGAATCCAAAAAACAAGACCTGAAAGAGGAGGTCATTTTGGTTCAGTCCAAAGGGAAGGTCCATCTAAAACCTAAGAAAAAACCATGAAGGCTAAGAATGGTGGTAATTGGAATAACCGTCATAATGGTGAACACTAGAATCCAAATAAGGGAACGAACCAACTAGCCCCACCATACAATAGAACAACTCCTATTGTGTGCTTCGCTTGTAAGAAGCCTGGACACATATCTAGGAACTACCAGAATCGCAGACCTGTTACTCAGGCTAACATTACCGAAGAGCCCTTAGTGGCTATGATCACGGAGATCAATATGGTCGGTGGAATCGACGGGTGGTAAGCTGACTCAGGTGCTTCTAGGCATGTTTGCTATGAACGCAATTGGTTCAAGACCTACAAGGAGGCTGAAGATTAGAAGGTGTTACTTAAGGATTCCCATTGCACCAAAGTGTTAGACACTAGAGTTGTTGAACTGGTATTTACCTCTGGAAGGACAGTGACTCGGAAGGATGTGATGCACACTCCTGAAATGAGGAAGAATCGTGTTTCTGGTTTTCTTCTCAACAAAGCAGAATTTCAGCAGACCATTGGCTCAGATCTGTACATTATAACTACGGGGGGAATATGTGTGAGAAAGGGCTTTGCTTGTAATGGAATGTTCAAACTTAGTCTTAAAATAAATCAATTTAATTCTGCTTATTTACTGTCTTCATTTAATATTTGGCACTCTAGATTATGTCATATTAATAAGAAGTTAGTACACAATATGAGTAAACTTGGTATGATTCCTATAGTTGATCAGAATGATTTTGAAAAGTGTCAATCCTGTAGTCAAGCTAAAAAAACTAAAACCTTGCATAAAAGTATTGCTATGGAAACATAACTTTTGGATTTAGTCCACTTTGACATTTATGAAATGGACAGCACGTTGACTCGAAATGGTAAAAAGTATTTCATAACTTTTACAGATGATCACTCCAACTACACTCATGTTTACTTAATGCGTCACAAAATTGAAGCAATAGATATGTTTAGGACATATATAACAAAGGTTAAAAATCAGTTTGATAGAAATATTAAAAGGTTTCGTAGTGATAGAGGCACATAGTATGATTCACATGAATTTCAAAACTTGTATGAATCATTGGGGATTATACATGAAACTACTACCCCTTATTCTCAAAAATCTAACCGTAAAGTTGAACTTAAAAATAGAACTTTTACTGAACTGATAGTTGTTATATTACCTAGTTCTGGATCACCTAAATCTTTATGGGGTGAAGCATTATTATTTGTCTGCCATGTTTTAAACCGTATTCCTCACATCACATCTGATTTGTCACCTTATGAAATTTGGAGAAAAATAAACCTAATGTTAGCTATTTTAAAGTTTGGGGTTGTTTAGTCTATATTTGTAAACCTGATCCTAAACGAATAAAACTAGCTAGTAGAGCCTTAGAATGTGTTTTCATTAGTTATGCTATTAGCAGTAAGGCTTATATGTTTTTATATAATAATAATAATGTTATTATTGAATTACTTGATGTTGATTTCTTTGAGGACAAGTTTCCTTACTTACTGAGGAACAGTGGGGGTTCTCGACCATCCACGCCATCGACCCCTCATGTACCTCAAGTAGAAGTTCATGAAGTTGTTGATTCTCATGATACAGACCCAGAACTTCCTAGAGGTGAACGCCTTAGGATTTCTAAAGATTTTGATAATGATTATGCTGTACACACCTTAGAATTCGACCTTAACATTATCAGAGAAGTGTTAACCTCGAGTGACGCTGATTTATGGCAAGAAGCCATTGATGATATGATGGATTTTCTTACCATAAATGAAACTTGGGAACTAGTTAGCTTACTTCATGGTAGTCGTTCTATAGGGTGTAAATAGATCTTAAAGAGAAAACTTAAACCAAATGGTACTATAGATAAATATAAGGCAAAACTTATAGCAAAGGGATATGTGCAAAAGGAAAACATTGATTTCTTCGACACATATTCCCCAGTTACTCGTGTGACAACCATTATAGTATTATGGTTGTTGCTACCATGATTATTTACCAAATGGATATAAAAATCGTGTTTTCTGCAAAATACCAACTTTCCAACTATGGACAGGATCCGCTCTCCCTTACTGAATGGTCCGAGTTTAATCCCTATATCAGTCGTGAACGATGAATTAAGCTTAATTGTATCTATTTTAAGTTTTATTTCGTGCGTAGAACTACACAGGTTAAAAAAAATTATTTAGATTTTGACAAAATAAATATGACATTAAGAAATAAATAAATAAATACAAAAATAAATTACTTACATGCTGATATAGCTGGTCGTCTACACTGTCCATGTTCCTCCTCAGAGCATCTACTTCCTCCGTCAACTGTTGGATCGTGTGGGCGTCCCACGCAGACTCTGCAAGGGCGAGTCGCCGCATACCATATGTCAGGTACCACAACCCTGCGCTGTAAGAGGCAGACATGAGTGGTGGCTCCCTCAAACTGTGGATGGGGAGCATTTTACGCCTCCTGGTCCACTCTATGTGCCACCCTGGGTCTGGCCCCTCCTCCTTGCCAGGCAAACTGAAGTCCTGAGACAAGCTATGAACCTTTGCTGACGTAACCACCACGGGTGTAATACTAGCCCTGAGTGCAGTGGGTCAGAACATATCTATATTCCCCATCCTCTGGGAATCTGTCAACAGGTGGCTTACCTCATAAGTTTGGCCAGCCCAGTATGAGGCGTAAGTCTCTCGTTCCTCCCCTACCATAAACTAGGCACAGTCAACGAAGTCGACACGTATAATTGCCTGTAAATTAGCTGGACTAAGATGTGGCGACATGTTAAGCGGAGGATCCAAATGAATACTCGTAATGCCTGTCAACTGCCTCCAACATCTATCCCCCAAGTAATGCTCGCAGTTTCCATTTGGGACTTGAAGTGGCATCCTCTTACGGGACAGGAGCGACGCGGTACGTACGTCATCTAAATCTAATGTTGTAGATTCCACCTAAGGTTGCCAGTTGATCGACTCAATAATCTGGTGGTCAATGAGGTATCTGGCTAAAGTAAACAAATTCATTGCATGGTCATTTATTTTCTTCATGTTCCCCTTCTCCCATGCTTTGAGGTGCGTATACGATGTGATTTTAAGCGCTTCCTTGACAATAGGGTGACCAACCCCATAGTACTCGTAAAACCAATATTACATTTCGGAACATAAAAAATAATTAAAAATTCTATTTAAGACATTTATTGGAAGATATTTGATTTGTAGCTTGTAAGGAAAAAATGTTAATGAACCTCAAAAAGTTGTGAAAATCCACTGATGGCACCCCTGGTCGTAACTGTGGTATCCAAACTATGGTACATGGAAGCAAGAATAGTAGAACCCCAGTCAAATTTGGCAGTTTTGCCCAAATTGGCTACGGCCGCGAGATATCCAAGCGGAACAGTGTCGTTGGCCGTTTGGAACTATAAATATCCCACCATGAAGAGGATAAAAGCACAAACAATGGTAATATCATTCTCCCGATCATCTGTGATGGTTAAGTATGTCCTCAAATGTGAAATGCTGACGTTCCCACTCTTTGTATTGTTGGATTCGAAGCGGGGAAACAATTGCCTCGCCTTAGATAAAACACTCCATTTGTCCTCATACGATACCCGTGTAGGATGCTTGCCGATTACCAATGATGTCAGCATGTAGAAATTCATTGGAGTGATCCCTATCTTTGCACACGGGAACATAAATGTGTGAGTTGTCGGCCACCAACACTCTGTTAGCGCCTGAATTATCCAATTATCGGAATTGCCAAAGCGTATATCCATAAACCTCCTGAATATCTTCACCACGGGATCCCTTATTATCAAAATTGTAGAAATCTTCTTCCAAACTTTGATCACCGTAGTGAATGTACCGTGCGAACGCATTAAATCCCAATTCCGTTCATTGAAGCATTTTGTCAAACACTTAATTAACGAAAATAACAAATTTACAATTCAACAAAAACTTACCGTGAGTTCCTTGCCAGTGTAATAGATATGATTGACGTCGTCTAGGAGTCCGGTACTAAACCTGTGTAGATAGTTTTTCTTGGGGTGGGTGTGGTATGTCTTCACCGCGATGTACCTCTTCAAATTCAACTCTTTTTTTCGTCTTTCCAGACCTCGACCGAGTTACGGCTCGCTCTGGATCTCATCCTTCTAAACCCAGGTAATGTACTTGGGTGTGGGTCTCCCTCTTGCATCTCCATTTGATTTTAAAAGGAATTAGAATTTAGGCAAATTTTGGGTTCGAATTAAGATAGATAAAGAAACGGTGTTATGTGAGTCGAATGAGAACAAGTTCTGGGCTAATAGTCGAAGCAGCGGTATTCCTTTAAAATAAAAATAAAATCAAAAACATGTCACAAAATCTAATTTGTCGTTAGAAAGAGCCTATACCCAAACCCTAACTATCTGCTGGAGTTGCTCTGAAAATCGTACCTCTTCCTACCTCCTCTCTTACCCCCCAAAAAATTCATACCTCTCTGAAGTGTCTACTCTAACGTTCTTCTTCTCCACGTAATCCCTAAACCAAATATACAACAATGCTTCAGACCTCAAATCTTAAACCCCAATTCTTCTCTCATACAACAACAACAACAACAACACTCTTCTCTTTTAAATCACATCTCCAATGCACACAATCTCCGTTATTTGTTGTATCTGCATCGAGAAAGAATCGAAGAAAAACAAGTAGATGGCGAATTTCTAGAAAATCTGCGATTGAATATGCTGTACTCATTGCCACAAATCTGAAATTGTTCCCAGAACCAATTAATTTGATAATCAAACAAGGGTTCATTGGCAGTGGTGGTCGTCATGGATCAGGAGGAGGGTTTGGGTCTTTTTCAAATTGGTTTGATGGGTGGAGTAGATTTAAGGGTTATGGTTTGTTGTTGTTAATGTTGATTTGTGGTTGGTTTGTTTTGGTTTCAAGGAAAGATTTGAGGGAATTGGGGTTGAGGGGTTTGAATTTGTTGTTGAAGAAGAGAGGAGGGATACAAATAATGGGGTTTTGTTGTTTTTCAGCTTTAGTAGTGTTTTTTGGTTTAAGGAAAGAACAGGATTATAGTGTTCTGGGGTTGATCAGAAGGAGAATGCAAAGAAGAACAATTTAAGAAAGCGAGAATTGTGAGCATTTCATACCTTTATCTGTATTCTAATACAATTTTTGCAATTTAAGAGAGAGCATTGTAAGGAGAATGCTCAAGAGGGTTATTTGTGTTCTAATACAAAATTTGATTCTCACATTCTTCTTCAATTGCATTTTATCCCAATTTGTCTTAAAGAAGTGTGTGCTGAACCCAGCTGGGCCAGCAGCCTTGTTATTATCAATGTCATGCAAAGCATCATACACTTCTTTTTCAGCTTTAGTATGTTCCCCTGCAGTCTTGATTGAGTCAACTATTGCACCTACAAATACAATAAGCTTATGATCAGTAATAATGTTGTCATTGCAACCTTTCAAACAATTAATAGCATTACTATTCTTTCTAGATGCAATAGCTTTATGGAAATAGGAAGTATTAGAGTTTCCAAGCTACAACCAAGATACTCTAGATTTTTGCCTAAGGTAACATTCCTCATTTCTGGCTTTATTAATGAAGTCTAAGTAGGTCATATTCTCCAGAATGTGGAGGCTAATGTCCCCATGTTTGGATTGAAGGACATCCTGAGACTTAGCCTCTGCAGTGACAGCTACAACATTGCCAACTTGGTTCCTTCTCCACTCAATAAGGGCCCTTTTCACATTTTTCATCCTAGAGGACAGTCTGTACATCGGGTTGCTCACAGCTCTCTCTCCCCAAGCTCTCAGACCAGAAATTGAAGTACTTAAAAGAGAGTTTCCTACTGCATTGCTTCTTGTCCAAGCTCACACCCATAGAGCTATGATTAGAAACTCCAGCTGCAAGAAAACTCTGCAGTAGCATCAGGGAATAAGTCACTCCACTTCTCATTAGCAATAACTCTGTCAATCTTAGTGAAGATCCTAGTTTTGTCAGTGTGCTTGTTAGCTTAAGTGTACTTATGCCCTGTATAAGAGATGTCCATCAAGTTGAGGTCATTAGTGAGGCCTTGGTGCTTTAATATCAGGTCAATAGGAAAAGTCCCTTGGTTTGATATAATTGTTAAGGTACTCACTATTTTCACCAGAGCTAACGTCATATAATTTGTTGTTCAACAATAAAAGATATGCCCACGGTTTCACTCAGATCATAAAAAATGTACATAACATCCCTGCTTGGAAAAAGATTGAGACGATAAAAGACATTACACCGGGCAATTAAAATATGACAATTGGAACATTGTCTCGTTAACTTTACATTGTCAGCTCCATTGAATTGTTTTCAGCAGAAGGGGAGTGAAGTGGGGCACATATGGGGATCAAAGCAGATACACATAGAAATGAAAAAAACATTCAATTTCGAAAGTGAAATGTAATCTCAATTACCAAAAACTTGAGATGTACATAAGAACTCATTGTAAATGCTCAAGCAGACAACTTGAATACTCTAAAGGAATCCATAACTTGGCGCAAGTCATTTTCCTCTTCTAAAAACACATTTTCAGGCGTTTGCAATCTTAGTTCATACAACTGATTGTTTTCGACTCCAAGAACTGAAAGGTAGCGCCGGTCCCACTCAAGACGTGTTTTTCGTTCTTGAGGCATCACCGCTAACTCATTGCTGCTTGCATACGACTTAATATTTACCTGCGAAAACAAGCATTGAAGCGAATTATTTGCGAGTTACTACTTAGTTTTAACTAAGAGATATATGACTACTCAAACTGGAAGAAGTTAACCTAACATGTGAAGGACTATTTATTGAACAAGAGTGCCAGCAAAGACCAATATCTGAAAGTGTCTCTCGTTTCTGCAGAGAGGATTGCTTATGTTGAGTACTCTGGTTATTAGACATTGTACTGGATATACAAATAAGCATCATATTCAGAAACAAGATCAAAAAGTGATCCACTTGTACTAGAGATAGTACAATCAAAGTTTCTGCTTTATAACACACGGACGTAGTCGTATCGGTGAACCAAGTTAAACACCATTATTTTTATGCATTATTGGTATTTTAGTTTGTTTTATAATTGATTGGTAGTTCAGCAGTGGGTACTTACAACTTCTGAAAATTTGAGCCGATTCTAGTACGTGGGTGGGCACTTGAAAGATGTGCTCCACGAGAAGCACTCTAAAGCCAACGATAGATATGCTAAACCCGCAAAGATTTTTAAGAAAAAGACCAAAGAAACTTGTTTAAAGCACTTTTTTAAAGGCACAGTTGTTTATAGGGATAATTTAGTTTTTAGGTAAATAGACTACCGGAACAAAATCTATGAATTTACTTTGATGCATAATCTTAGTTCAGCCTTACCTCAACTTGATAATAGACTCTCCCGTCATCTGCAACTCTTGACGATGTGGTAAGTATGTCAGCTTCTCTCCTAACACCAATTCTAGTGGACATGAATTCTGTAAGGTATTGCTTAAGCACTTTCTCCGCAGCAGCTTTGGGAGGACCCAAGTCTTCGACGCTCTTGTACGTGGATGATGAAGGAGATGATATTTCCATGGATAGGTTTTCATCAAGAACGAATGGATCCCTGAAAAATATATCTGCACCGGCCCCTCGGACTTTAATCCAATTCGAGGGATAATTGAATGAATATCCATCAAATGTGTCCAAATATTCCCTCAAACCAACTGATGGCTGCGCTAAGGCATTACTACGATAATCCGCTTGTGAAAAGATAATACTTGACAACATCAGTGCTACTGCGTTTCTCCTTGGGACTGCATAAACCAAAACAAAAGAGGTTAATGTAATACTGATTTATATATGTATTAAGAGATGCCAAGCAAGGTAAAGGGATTATATCTCCAAGAGATGGAAAATACTGGAGATACTCATTGGTTGACAACTGCATATTTAATTGCTACAGTGAAGTTGTTACATGTGTATATGCTAGCAGACGAATAAGCGAGATCATGCTTCTTGGTTAACCTCAAAGACAATGACTATGTTTGACTCATTAAAACAAAGGAGAAGGAAAACCATTTTCCGCAATTTCCAAGTTAGAAATGAGATCATGGAAATTTTAAATGCCTTGCTTTGTTGGAAGATGCAAATTGCATAGTATCTGATATATGCGTACTTGCGACAAGTAAGACGATGGTGGCTCCATGTTATAGTACCACCAAAATTTCGCTTGAGATTTATTCGTGCGCCAATTTTCTAATTGGATATTCTCCCAAACCAAATTTAACTCTCTACACTCTATCAGACCAAATCTTCTTGTCTCTTTCTTATACATTAGTCTCTATAAAATCAATCCAAACATTCTCTTGGTACTTTCTGAGTCCAAATTTTCTCTCATTGTATTCTTCAGTTAACCTACTAGCCTTAGTTCTTATTGAACCAAATCAACCGGCAAACCCCACCATTCTTAATTCAAGTTTCTTCTATTAGAATCTCTCAATACAATTTTTTTTCTCTAAATTGTTTTCTCACCATGTTCCTTAAACAAAATTTTCTCTTCAGATTTTCTGTCTCAATAGTATGCCAATCCAAGTTTTCTCTCCCTAGATTCCCTCAATCAAAATTTTCTAAAGTAGAAATTTTGAATTTTCTCCTGGATGAGGCCTATAGGGATATTGTACAAAAAATCACTGTCATACAAATCATCTCGTAATTTACATTTAAGAGAGAGTTGTGTATTGAATCACTTGCAAGAGAAGGCTAGATCTCAAGCTAAATTTTTCACTCCTTAGGCTCTTTTGCAGAGATGGGAGGTTATGGCGCTTTGATTAGGAACTGTGAAGGTAATTCCTTTGCAGCTTGTTCAGGTCATGTTCATTCCAAGTCTGTCAACACGTGAGCTTCAGGCAGTCCTTATGGGGCTCAAACTTGCTATAAAACGTTACATCAGTAAGATACTATGAATTATGTTTACACAAACTCAAAAACTGTTGCGAACCAGATTAAGAATAGTAGTATGACTCCCAATTGGGTTTTTCTTTTTTGCAAAGGCAAACTGGGATTAGGCAGCCCCCAGAACCAGCTATTTAACAAAAATAACAGACAGGTTAAATCCTAATGACTTTCTTACCCCTAGCTTCAACATCCATATGTTTACATAACTCATTAGGAAAGGTGCTAGGGGTGTAAATCATACTACTAATACAAGGAAGCAGACCTGCTAGCAAATCTGCACAGTGGTTCACTTGTCTAAAATTATAAAAAATCCTAAAATCTGTGAACTTGGGAATCATTCTTTGAATAGCTTTTTTTTTAAAGACAGCTATGTGATTTTATTGATAAAAAAGATCAAGATACAAAGGGAGGACTAAAGCGTAGCCCTTGAGCAGAATACATCATCATCAAACCATCAAAATGGCAAAACATTACTTTCAAAAATTTGCCACTTCCATTTTGTCAAGAATGAGAGCAGCTCTTGTAAGCTCTGTAGAGACTGACCATGCTCCAGAATTCTTTAGTAATTTGCTCACTGCCCAACTTCGCAAGGCTATCTGCTGTGGTGTTTGCCTCCCTGTATATGTGCCAAAGTCTTATACACAACAACTCCCTAATTTCCATTATCTCTTGCCACACACCACCATACTTAGATGAGACTCTGCCTACCTTATTATACCAATTTGCAATAATTAGAGAATCAGTTTCAACCTCCAATGGATACCATCCATTTTATTTGCAGCGCCTTAGACCAATTAGAAGACCGTACAACTCACCAATGTTGTTAGTGCCTGGACCAAGACCAACAGAAAAGGCGTATATGAGCCTGCCTTGGTGATCTCTAATCACTACTCCACACCCACACAAACTTGTAGAGCCTCTAGAAGAGCCATCAATATTCATTTTAAATTAGTGTGCATGAGGTTTAATCCATCTGACCACTTTAATTGGTTTGTATCTAACGGCCTTTTTTGCAATTCTGAGAATCCGGAGAGATAAACTACCTGAGAGAAGTCACATTGCTTAGAACATTTGAGTTTAGGAATAAGAGATTGAAGAGAACCAACAACTCTTTGAATAATATTCTCAGCAACCATTTGGCAGTTATCGAACCTAGCTGCACAACGAGCTTTCCATATTTCCCAGCTAATGATAGAAGGAAGCATACCGGTAATGATTCCCATTTGTGATCTATGTGAGGCCTTAGAGAACCACATACCCTGCCTTGCAAAGAAATTTTGATTAGAGACACATCTAATTCCACAAGCTCTGCCAAAGTACTCCCAAACATGTGTGGCTGTATCACTATGAACCAACAAGTGATCTAAATTCTCAATGCATCCTCATGAATAACAGCTGCACTTTGAAACAAAACTGATAAAGGTCTGAATCAAACTATCCACTGTGACCACTCCTTTCCATATCTTCCAATTAAATACTTGTACTTTCTTTGGTAATGCCTTGAACCATAGCCACTTCATTCTGCCAATCTTAGCATCAGAGATCCTTCAGAAATTCCATGCTGTTTTTATAGAAAAATTCTCATCATCAGAGAGAGCCCATGTAGCTTGATCATCTGCAGTCCTCAATTTATATTTGTGTTTTAGAATGCTTTTCCAAGCCTCAGGTACTTCCTCATGTAGTTTATCCCAATACAAGTCCCCATCATTATTAATGACCTCTTTCACTTGTATTTGTTGGTGCACCCCAACATTAAGAATGTCAGCTAATGTGCCCTCCCCAGACCACCAATTACCCAATTGGTATTAGCAGATACTATATCAATGAGATCAAGCATATTTCTCCAGAGCTTTGATATTCCAGTACTTTCACGAGACAATTCCCCATTTTTGGTATATTTACTATACATGAACTTACTCCAAAGATTCTTCTTGTGCAACAGGTTCCAGCACTTCTTCAGGAGGAAGCTATATCTCATGTCACTAAGATCTCTCATACCCAATCCACCTTCATCTTTGGGTTTGCAAATAGAAGCCCATGAAACCCATTTTCTTTTTGGATTACCTTCAAAGCTACTCCAGAAAAAATTAGCAAAAAGACTTTTTTAACTTTTTGGCAATACATTTAGGGACATGGATACTAGATAGGAGATGAATAGGCATAGAATTTAGCACATGATTCATAAGTATAAATTTACCTCCAGCAGTACGCAGCTTTCCTTTCCAACCTTTAATCTTATTTTAAACCCTTTTAATGAGAGGATCAAAACATGACACATGCATTCTGCCATAGCAAATAGGTGCTTCTAAGTAAATAAGAGGGAAATCTCTTAGCTGAAACCCACAAGCATTCTGAATGATTTGTTTTCTGTTAGCCGGTGTAGTATGGTGCATATTAACTCCGCTCTTCTCAAAATTGATTTTCTGCCCAGAACAATCACCAAACAATCCAATCACAGAAACTCATTTTCCACAATCAAAATTAAGAACACCCCACCAAATCAAAATCACAAAAAACCCAATTTGACAAATAAAAAACTAACCTTGAAGCTTAAGAGAGATGACCCCATCTTCAACAGAGACCACATCAGCGTTCCCTCCATCAGAAATCAAGTAAGGTCGAACATTCTCAAGTACCAAGTTCACATTTTGCACCGTGAGATCAAACGTCTGAGAAGAGTACAACCCCAAAAGTTGTCGCCTTCGTTGTTGTTTGTGAGGTTTGATTGAGTTTTTGGAGAACACCCATCGAGTGAGAATGGGTGCTTTGTGATGTCTAATGAGAGAGACGAATATGGGTTGGTTTGATTGAGAGTTATTGTTAATGGTTTAAGTACGCAGAGACAATGGGTTTCGGATTGAGCCAGATGTAGCTAGAGACGCCATTGCTGTTGATTGCTGTTTCTTCTCTCGCACAAAGCAAAGACTAGTTTTCTGGCGCTCCCTGAAGTAGGTTTGCAAACCAACTCCAACCTCTCATTTTAATCCCCTCCATTGAATGCCCTAATTTTAATGAAATCTGGGAAGAGCTTGGGAATGTGGACATTAATCATGACAATCATAATAGAGTGGAGAGTACTCAGTCAGTAGCTTCTATGATCAGTTAAGACATATTAACCACAGTTTTAAATGGAGACCCCTCATATGGTTAACATCAACATTCCCAACCAAAGCTTCATCTGGTTAGCTTTAAGAGGAGCTCTCAAAACTCAAGAAAGGCTTCTGTAATGGAGAGTGGTACAGAGATTTGTTTGTGTGCTTTGTTGGGGTGCTAGAGAGAATGAGAAGCACATCTTCTTCTCATGTCCCTACTCCAAGTGTGTCTGGGAAGGAGTCCTTCAGGATCTAATGATTAACACACCTATTTGTGTCTGCAGTGAAGAGTTGGACTGGTGATTAAACTATAGTAAGGGCAGCTTAGAATCTTCAAGCTAGCCTTTAACTGCTACATACATAAGATTTGGAGTGAGAGAAACCAGAGAATCTTTGAAGAAAAAGCCACTATCAGCAGCTCCATAGTCCACAAGATTAACTTAGATATCAGACTAAAGCTTAGTGGAGACACCATATACTGGTTGACAGTGAAGAGAATAGGTCCATAGCTAACAACTGGAGCCTTAGAGTTGAATGGGGCAAGGCCAAGCTCATGAAAATACAATGGAAAAGGTCCCCTGAAGAGTTTGTTAAGCTTAATACTGATGGTTCTTTATCCAACCTGGGTGGGTACAAAGCTATTTTGAGGAGACCCAATGGTAAGGCTACTAAGGCTTGTGCAGGGAGATGCAGACCTGTGAACATTACTCTCCATGAAATGCAAGCCATTGACCAAGGGATGAGCATGGCCATACAGTTGGGCTATAAGAAAGTCATTGTTGAGTCTGACTCTCAAGTGATGCTGCAGATTATTCAAAGTCCAAAGGACCCCCTTGGTACACTAGAACTGTCTTGAAAAGGATCAGAAATAAAGATAACCCTGTTAGAAGTTGTCAGTTTCATACACCAATACAGGATTGGCAATGAAGTTTCAAATCATCTTGCTTCTTTACCTCCCCAACATTGGTGAAGCTCAGTTTAACCCAAATGAGTTTTCTGAAGATCTTAAGAGATTAACTCATGAAGATGAAATAGGGACAGTATTCTACAGAATGGTGACCGACTATGGATAGATCTCAGAATTGTAGTCCCTTAAGCTTTTTATGTACCTTTAGTTTTCATTTGGTGTAAGGCTCTTCCTTTAGTCTTGTGCTCTTGA
The DNA here is from genome assembly GCA_014058105.1 of Kingdonia uniflora. NCBI lineage: Eukaryota > Viridiplantae > Streptophyta > Magnoliopsida > Ranunculales > Circaeasteraceae > Kingdonia > Kingdonia uniflora. The sequence goes on along the minus strand of JACGCM010001796.1, from coordinate 1,646,284 downwards.
GCTTAGCTAGTTGTCCCCACCTTTGTTATTATTTACTCTTTTTTAAATTCAAAGATCAATTTCCACAAAAAAGAAGAAGACTCTTTTGAGCTTATATACAAAATTCTATGGTCTTTTTTTTTTCTTCCATATCTTGATTCTAAACTTTCTACTTTATTTTTTGCAAGGCAGGCCGGTTTTATATAGGGATCCGTAACCCTGAGTTTCCAACCCCATGGGGTTTCGAACCCACGACTCTTCTCTCACTGGGCCAAGAGCCCAATGGTTAATCTGGTATCTTATCCTCGCCTCCTCAACCGAACTAAATTATTTGTGAAGATTTTAATACCGGCTCATAAAAGAACACAAATAACATAAAGTTGTTTTCTTGATAATTTCGCAGTTAGCACATGTTATGACCCAGGCCATTTTCATCATGAACACACCTCAATCATTATGACTAACTTAAAATGTTGAAACATGCTACACGAAGTTGAAATGATCAACTCATTCATGACTTCGTGTTAACAATCAAACCAACTTAATTATAGGCTAAAAAACAAATAAAGAATAAAGAATATGTACACAGTAGTCATGACTTGATAACTTGTTTCACTCCTACAAATGACTTTGCCGTCTGAAATTAAATAATGTACCGCTTGAGCATATAGAGATTACTTATATCTATAAAGAGAAAACATAGGAGATATTACACTGACCACACAATCTCAAGAAAATTGTGAGCATTACAGACTTCTGAAGTCCGGTATGAACCCTAATATGCCAATTAATCTCTTATCTAAGGAGTGTGTGTTGGTTGATGAAAACTAATTAAGCCCTAATAGGCACTTCGTTGACAATCTTAAACCTGGCTAAGAAAATCAAGCAAACAACCTATGCAAGAAAACTCAGAGGTGAGGTGAAGTCCACAGAGACGGAGCTTAACCTGCCCTAACCGAGGTTGCTCTTTAAACCCATCCAAAGAGAGCTTGGTACATACCGGTACAACTATATTATTTCTTTGATATTTTGTTTGTGTCCTATTTCAGCAGGAGTCTTACTAAATTGATATTGATTTTAGAATGGCGTCAACGTTTCTAGGGTTATAGAATACGTCGAGTAATTTCATTTTTAAATGGGACTGGAATACATGGGGAATCCTGATGTGTTTCTTTGAGCTTGTTTGTTGTAATCCATCTCTCCGGCTTCAATCTTCAATTTGTCAAAATCACTTCATTTATTCAAGTCAATGGTATAAAGTAAAGCGAAGGACAATTCATTTCATAATAAAAAGCAAATTCAGCTTCTGCTTGTACAAGTACAAACTCAACATCCAATTGCTCAAGTGCAATGAAAGACCAGTGTTTCTTTATTTTTATTTTAAAAGACTAGTGTTCGAATAAATTGGTCTAAGAATCACACCTAGTCTCAATTGTCCCACTACAAATGTACAATCGATATAAAGTTCAATAAAGTAAATCATAAAACACAACCACTAGATCATTGTAAATTTCTGAAGGACTTTGAAGCTGATCACAATTCAAAATCAGTCAAAAACTGACATGAAACTAAAGACATATATAACATTTTGCAAACGCAAAGATACCTGCCTCTAATACTAAACATACCCAATTCACTAAAGTATCCAATTTCCAGAAACTCATACACGAGAACCCAGAATGAGAATTGGATATTTTAGCGAATTGGGTATGTGACAAATCCATGCCCCTAAGCAATGTCATCTTTAGCATTGGGAGTATTTTTGTGACTGGAAATGCTTTATTGACTTTTTGTGATTAGCTTCAGGTCTAAAAATTTATAACTTTTCAGTGGTTCTATTTTACGAATCACACGATTAAAATTTGATATTAATTGTAGAAATACAAATAAAGCTAAGAATTTAATAAAAGTTGTAGTAACTACAGTCTTATCCGGTCTTCCTTTACTTGGATAATTTGGATCTTGAGAAATTCAGTTTAGTTATTACCACTAACTTGACCGTACTAAGTAAATGAAGTGATTTCGCCAAGTTCAAGGCAGACGAAAAGATTACAAACTCGACTAATGTATTTCCCATTGCATCGCATCTGTTGGAAAACAAGTGTTGTAATTTGGATAAACTGAAGTATAATTAAATAAGAGATGGGGATGACTTGTCGTATCAAGGCTTGTGAAAACATGATGCCCTAAAAGAGATAATACGCTCACAGTACCCTCTGCGATAGTAGTGTTACAAATCAGAACACATACTCCCTAAGGTATAATGAATATAGGGTGTAGAAGCACTCACCTTAATCAAAATTTCATAATACTTTTCTTTCTTAAACAGTGTAGATAGAGTTTTTTTTTTTTTAATATTTTTTGTTTGAAGTTTCCGATTGACTCTCTTATAGATTGTATCTTTCAACTTCTCACTAAAGAAGTGAAGTAAAATCAAAAAATTACTTACTATAAAAGAGGAGTAACCAGAAAACTACCCACTTAAGAAGTAGAGTCAACCAGGACACCTCATCCAAATCGAATGCAAGCTTAGTCAGCAAACAATGTTATATTTAGCCATATTCATAAATAAATAAATAAAACGTTTACAAGGTTTTTGAATTCAAAGCTACTCATACTCATACTCCCAGTAAATCTTGCCTATGTTCTTGGTGAGTGTGAGTATGAATAACTTTGAATTCAAAACCTTGTATACGTTTTTGATGAGTAAGTAAAGAGAGTTGTTTACTGAGTAAGTCTACATTAGATTTGTATAAGGTGTACTTATTGACAACACTTTTTTAAGTTGGTAGCTAGTTAGAATCCACTTCTATAGTAGGTAGTTTCCTGATTTTACGTAACTTCTTTAATGTGAAGTTGAAATATACAATCTATAAGAGAGTCAATAAGAATCCTCAAACAAAAAATATATATAGGAACAAAATCTTTTTATCTCTACATTGTTCAAGGAAGAAAAATATTATGTGGTTATGATTAGGGTTTGAGAGTGCTTTTCACTCCTATATTTGTTGTATCCCGGAAAGTCTATGTTCTGATCTATAGCACTACTATTAGAGACGACACATTGGGTGTATTATCTGTTTTAGGACAAAAAGTTTTCACAAGCCTCAACCGATACTAATAAGTCATGTGGTCGTCACAATACCCACGTAGGCGGTTGTCTCTCAACCTTGCATGACCACTCTCTCTATTTTAGTTATTTCTAATTAGTTTATTTGATTTGCATTATAATTAGAAGAAGTCTCCTAATTAGAGTATAGCTAGGGTTTCTATTTGTGTTGGGTCTCTTCTCGTATAAAAGAGAGCCTAGGCTTTGTTTATTTTTAATGTTGGTTTGAGTGAGAGAGAAAGGTTTAGCCTTAGAGAGATATGTAGAGTTTGGGGTAAATCTCATAAACCCTAGGTCTTTTGACCTTTTATTTTATGCAATTGAGAGATCATAGTTTTAACTGAGATTAATGGCAAACGTAGTTTTTAACATATACAATAAGTCTTCATCCTCATCTTCTCTTACTTATTTCTATTTCAGTTTATCCGAATTACAACCCTTGTTTTCCAACAATCTAAAAAAGATAATATCATATTTTGTAATTCAGATTAATTTAATCATGGCCTCTTTGGGTAAACACTCCAAAAAACCCAAACAGTTCAATAGAACCAACTTCAAACGCTGGCAACCAAAAATGATGTTCTATTTGAACACTCTTGAATTGGCCAGTTACCTTGAAGATGATAAGATGATGTCCCTGAACTGACTCAATAGGCTAACCCAGGTAGAACTAGAGTTTTTAATGCTTGGAAGCACAAGGATTACGTGTGCCATAACTATATTCTGAATCGCTTAGTCCATGCACTCTATGATGTTTATATTCACTTTGAAACTGCGAAAACTCTTTTGACCGTTCTAGAAAAAAATTACAACCCTTGTTTTCCAGCAGTATCCAGTCCCACATAAAGATGAAATTGCCCAACAACTTAATCTACAACCCCTTGAAAAAGCTTGAGTCATGCAAAAAGTAAGTCCAAATAGCAATATAGACATATTCTTACTGGAAAATGATACCAAAACAGAATTATTCTTACTCTTAACATGATATACCAAAACAAAGTACAAAAGAGGATAATGTTTTTTTTCACCAGAATATGCAAAGCTCTATTTGTGAGTTAAAACGTGTCCTGACCTCTAGGACAAGTCGAGTTCTCTCTAATGGACTTGACATTTGAGCTTTTTCGACATAGGTCATATGTTTGTTACCAGAAGCAAATTCAAGATTATCAATAAAGTACATGTACCTCTTAGTTTAAAGATAACTTAGTTTTCACCAACTGAGCATGCCAAAGACTGTTGAAGATCATACACTGTTCTACATATTGGGGCTCATACATTACTCTAAATTCATTTATGTACACAAACTTTAGGGTCTGACCCAAATTCAACACACCCACACCAACTAACAATCACCCAACAATCCAATCACAGTAACCCATTTTCCACAATCAAAATTAAGAACACCCCATCAAATCAAAATCACAAAAAAAAAAAAAAAAAAAAAAAAATCCTCTTACTTATCTAATAAATAAGATAAGGGTACCTAACAATTTGACAAATAAAAAACTAACCTTGAAGGTTAAGAGAGATGACCCCATCTTCAACAGAGACCACATCAACGTTCCCTCCATCATCAATCAAGTAAGGTCGAACATCCTCAAGTACCAAGTCCACGTTTTGCACCGTGAGATCAAACGTCTGAGAAGAGTGCAACCCCGAAGAAAACGAAGAACCAGTAGTCGTCGCCTTCGTTGTTGTTTGTGAAGGTTTGATTGAGTTTTTGAAGAACACCCATCTAGTGAAAATGGGTGCTTTGTGATGTCTAATGAGAGAGACGAATATGGGTTGGTTTGATTGAGAGTTATTGTTAATGATTTGAGTACGCAGAGACAATAGGTTTCGGATTGAGCCAGATGTAGCTAGAGACGCCATTGTTGTTGATACAGCTCTGGGGAACGATTTAGAGACACTAAAGTCTCACTCTCAAAAGGACACATCTACAGGGAAGAGTGGTATTAAGACGTGGAAAAGAAAAACCCAAATAAGATTAAGTGGAAATGAGTTTTTTTTTTTTTTTTTTTTTTTTTTTTCTTCTTCGGTAAACCATATATATATATAACTTAATCAAATGCCAGTACAAAAGTGGTATTATCCCCCGCTAGGGCCGCCTGGAGCCAACCAGGGGGAGAACCACTCCAGGTCATACAAAAATTGTCATTCATGGGCCTAGAGGCAATCGCATGGGCAACTGAGTTCGCGCTACGTGACATATAAGATATACAAATATCAACAAAAGAACTAAACAGATCCATACAATCCTGGATAATGGCTTTGGTTGTCCAGGAGACATTAGCAGCACCATTTCCACAAAATAAACTAATCGTTTTGACATCAGTTTCAATATTCACTCGCGGAATACCCCGCGTCCTTGCCCATAAAATTCCTTCCATAACTGCTAGTGCTTCGCCCTCTTTAGCAGACGCAAATCTGCATGTAAAACCTCGGGCTGCACCAAACACATTAAGGTTATCACGAATAACTAATCCAAGACCATTGAAAGCTTTATCTTTACTAAAGGATGCATCAGCATTTATTTTCTCCCAGCCAACACCCGGGGGACGCCAGGGAACCTTAAGAGTCAACCGTACAAGCCGACTGGAAGATACATTAAGAATCATATTATTGATGGCAGAAAAATTTTGAAGAGGATGTGGGATTGTATTCTTAAAAACAAGGTCACATCGCGCTTTCCAAACTATCCAAAATAGGGAAAATGTCACAGGGGCCCAAAGCTCTTTATCAATAGGTTAACCCGTGGGAGGGGGAGATCCACAGAGAGATTCACTCATGTACAGGGAGCTGGGAAAAGAAGTGGAGCAAACCCCCAAAGGTCGTGCCATACCAAATCGCCCGCGAAAAGGAGCAATCAAGGAGAAGATGGTACAAAATTTCCGAATGGGCCTCACAGAACAGACATGAGGAATCCGAAAGGACTAGGCGGTCCGCCAGTTTGGCTCGACACATAATTATATCCCGGAGGCATTTCCAAACAAACAGTTGCGCCCTGGGATTGGCTTTATTGTGCTAGAGTTTGAGCAAAAGGTGTCGAGGTCATTTTAACATCTTCATAGGAGAGTCAGACATAAGAATCTGATACGCTGATTTAATAGAAAATTTACCATCTTTAGAAGGACCCCACTTGAGAGAATCACTACCCCCCAAACAGGGAAGAAAAATACGGGAGATAAGGTTAATCGAGGCATCATCACACTACTGGTAAAGTTCCCCAAGTAGCCAAGAATGATGAAGGGGGTCAATAAAATGACTCACTAGTTGGGGCCGGCCATCAGCTGGGCTACCCGCCTGTGGGGACGACTTCCTTCCCACGACTGAGGGGAGCCAATTATCTTGCCATAAATTTATGATGTTCCCGGATCGGACCTGCCAATACGAGTTGGCCTGGATCGTGCTAATAGCCGACTGGACACTTCGCAACGTCCAAGAGGCATCAACTTTCTTACGGGCTTGGAGGATGCCACATTCAGGGAAATATTTTGCTTTCAAGACCTAAGCCCACAGCTCTTGGGGATTCTGATGAAGACACCAGACAATTTTGGATAGATGGGCTTTGTTCGTAGCCCGCGCCTCACGTATACTCATACCCCTTTCCCTTTTAGGCCTACAGACCTCTTTTCATTTCTTCAGATACAGAGGTTTACCCTTGTCCTCCCGTTTACCCCACCATAAGTCACGTTGGAGGCCATTGATTGTATTACAGGTGGATTGTGGTAGGGCGAAACAGGGCATTTGATACGTCGGGATCGATGAAGTGACCAATTTAATCAGGACGGTATGGCCTGCCTGAGAGAGGAATTTCCCCCTCCTGGACTGCAAACAGTTAGAAATCATTTCCTCAATACGTTGGAAGGTTTGTACTTTAGAGCGATTAGAAAAAAGATTAGTACCTAGGTACCGTTCATCAGACTGCATAACTTTGACTTTGAGGAGCCGCAATGAGACGACCCAGACGGTGGAGGAGGTTTTTACTAAAGAAGACGCCCGATTTTGCCAAATTGAGTTGTTGACCAGTCGCGGTACAGAAACTATCCAGGATATATTTCAGCTCATAAGCTTCATCGAGGTTGGCACGCCCGAAAAGGAGGCAGTCGTCCGCAAACAATAAATGGGAGACAGGGGGTCCTCTCCGAGATGCTTTAATTCCATGGATCTGATTTGTCACCTCTTTTGCCCCCAGCGCTCCAGAAAGGGCTTCCATTAGGATAATAAAGATAAATAGAGAAAGAGGGTCCCCTTGCCGGAGGCCTCGGGTGGGAGTGAGAAATCCATGGGATGAACCATTGAGGAGGACGGAGTAGCGCACCGTAGAAATACATTGTTCAATCCATTGACACCACTTTGGGTCAAAACCTAGTGTCGTCATGGTTTGGATCCCCCATTCTATTCGGTCATAGGCTTTAGACATATCAATTTTTACTCCCATCAAGCCAGAGCGACCTTTCTTCCTCTTCATCGAGTGTATGAGTTCATGTGCCACTAACACATTATCAGAAATTTGGCGTCCACTAACAAAAGCGCCCTGGAAAGGAGAAATGATTTTCGCCAAGAGAGGTTTAAGACGCGTAGAAAGAATATTGGATATAATCTTGTAAGTCACATTGCACAAGCTAATCGGGCGGAAATCACTGGGACGTGCCTTAGAGAAGTTCTTTGGTATCATGACTACTTGCGTAGCATTGATATATTTGGGCATGAACCCCGAAGCAAAGAAACTAGAGACCAAATTACAAATATCAGGGCCCACCACGTCCCAAGATTTTTGAAAGAAAATTACGAGGAAACCATCGGGACCTGGAGCTTTATGAAGCCCAATACTATTGAGGGCCACAAATATCTCCTCCGGGGTGACCTCCTCTAAAAGTGCCTGATTGTCATCTGTCGTAATGCACGGGCTGAAATGGGTAAGGAACTCCGGGATACCAGTCGGGTAAGAAGTTTTGAAATTACTGGCCATGTCCTGCAGGAAAAGATGCCCAATTTTTGTCGGCTCTGATGTCCACTCACTATTCTCCCATTTGAGCCAATCGATAGAGTTCTTTTTACGTTGAGAGAGGGTTTGCATATGGAAAATTTTAGTATTTCGATCCCCTTCCAACAGCCAGTTGACACGAGATTTCTGAAGCCAGAGCATTTCCTCCCGGGCTTGTAACTCGTCTAGATACCTCAAGAGCTCTACTTCCCACTGCGAAGACACCTCACAAGGAGGAAGGGCCTGAATTCTATTAATCTCGTCTTTGATCTCTAGAATTCGATTGGGCACATGTCCAAAAAATTTCCTGTTCCAGGACCTGATCCCCACTTTAGTATTAAATAATTTGCCTTTAACCCGTTGGGTTGAGGAACCGTGTTCAGAAGTTTGCCAGAGGTTCTGAATCATGTAAGGGATCTGGGGTTCTCGAGTCTACATGGTTTGGAACCGAAAGCATTTGGCGAGAGTCGAGAATAGAGGATTAGTATCAAGGCATAGAGGAGAGTGGTCCGAACCCAGGGATTGTACATCCAATTCCTTATACCTCAAGATATCACCTACATGAGAATACCTAACCATTTTTATTCTCTCATTACCTAAACACATATTTCCTTATTTACAACTCTCTTATATTCTCGGGACAGTTTAAACAAAAATTCAAATTCAAATCTTATTCGACAACCCAACTACCCGAATGTTGCCTATCATACATTCACATACCCATACAATAGTGTATCAGTAAATTTCATTCGTTTACACAAGTTAAATTATATTCGAGAACAATTTTAATCACACACATTAACAACAAATATATTCATTTATTTCAAAACAACACCTTACTCATAAACTCATTTGTTATATACCAACAACACTCATTTCACTCTTCAAACTCTTCGACCAGCCGCATCATCTTCTTTTTTCACCAAAGCCTTGGCTCGATTCTTTATCTTGTCGACGCGCTCAGGACTCATGAATTACAATTTACAATGGAATTCATACTCCTCTTCTGCCTCCTTTACCTCTACTTCACTCATCTCTTCATTTTTGGGCTCCACTGGCACCAATGGTTGCCCGTTTATACAGTTTTTACCAAAGTACCGATCAAGCAACTCCCAATACTTCACACGCACCCGTTTTAACTCTCATCCTCCCGAACCTGAGCCCTCGTCCTCACCATCTCAAATCCTATAACAACACTTTTAGATTACCGTAGGTATTTATATACATAATAAATCAAACAATCAAACACAAACAGTCAAATCACACATTCAATTTACATTGGAACTCTACATATCCCAGTCAAATTAACCTCCTAGGGAACTGTTTCAGGCCCCACATAGTCAACAAGCTTCAATTCGAAATCTTTGACCTCGTCGACATAAACCTCGATCTTACATAAAGTTCGGCACAATTTTCTCGACAAATTAATGACTCGACTAATTATCTTCGTATAAATATATTTCCTTCTATTCGAGATCACCATCTACAAATGCAATACAAGATCAAAACAAAGTTTATTCATTAAGTACTATGTTACATTTTATATTCGACAATTCTCTCATTCGATTACATTACATCAAGCTACATTTTACGTTCTATCATTCGACTTAAAGGACTTGAAGTTATGTGATTCTTTTCACCATAATTTGGCATATCCTCCAACGAAAGGGAAACGATATCCTAAGAAACTAAATAAATCTCAGGTCAGGAAACTTCTAAAACCAGCTGTATGTATGCGCCCTACAGAAAGACAGCAGCAGAAAATTGTAAAAAGTTTTTTGTGTCGACCAAAGACACAAGACGTTATACCCGCCTTCGCATTATCATCTTCAATATGGGCAGTGACCACTTCTCCAAAACATTAATTATCTCTGAGACCTTTCACAACACACAACGACACTGACTCCAATAAACACATTTTGTTTTGCCACTCTCTATCTCTATCAGTTATCCCAAAGCTCATCACCATCGGTTCTAGATAAAGCGATAATAGCGACAAAACACCACGTTTTACCTCTTTATGCTCGCCAAAATTCCTATCCGCACACTCCAGCCACTCGCTATGTCACGCTTGGGGCGACATCATTACCATCACGGCTTACAAACCATTTGCCTGCCAAAAAACAACTTTTTTATCTTCCTTCTATTTATAACCAAACCTTCAACAAATTACGAAGTTCGATATTCTGCCATAAATGTTCCCCGGGAAACCAAAATGACCAGATTTATTTGACTTTTACCTCGGAAGTGACAACAACAAACTTCTGCAAACATTCGACAACCGTTTCACATTCTGATGTTATTCTTGACACAACAAGTAATTGTATCGAGAATGGGGTGATTGTAGTAGCATATTTCCCAGATTTGACAAAGAGAAGCCAACGGACCTTAGTCGAGGACATTCCATCATTTAAAAAATTGTCATGTCTGCAACCACAAGTTTTCGACCTACTAAAAGTAGCCATTGTGCTTGGTCAAGGAGCCGTTGGAGATCTGCGAAGTTCGCCCACTACCCCCGAAATAGGAAATTATTTTTCTTTTTGTAAAGTGCATGTATCTACTATAAATACAGGCAAAGAATGAGTTATTCGGATTCGTAACTTTACTATTCATTCATCTTTACTTTCTTAACAAGCAACTGTCACGCCCCAAAATCCGCTTTCTGATAATAAATCATAAAGCACATTCTAAGGTTTGACAAGTCGGGAATCCCATGGATGAAACCCCATAGATGTATTATATTTCAACAGAAATTACATCTACTTACCAAAGAAACGCAGCATAAAATAACTCAATATAAATTAAATGAATAAATGGATTAAAGTGAATAAAATCTCTACTAACTCTAAAAATGAGAATAAAATTACGATAATAAAATATAAAATAAATATCATAAATACCCTACGACAGCTCAGCGATCCAAAGAACTCCAAAGAATCTCGAAAATGATCAACCAAGCCTCACTAAGCAAAAACCTACTGTGCTCGACCTCCTGAAAAATATAGCGCACAAAGCGTCAAGCAAGCGTAATTATTACCAGTCACTGAACATGACAGACCGATCTATTATACAAAAGTACTAGTGTGATATAATATCCTAAAAATATATATAAATGATGCAATGCATTGAGGAAATGAGGTTCAATTATTAATGTTGTTTTTAAGCGTCGACGCCAACCGGTATTATAAAGTATTATTAGATGTGGGGGATAACTAACAGACGATGTATACAGGGTCACTTTTAATTCAGTGGGACCACACTCTCGATCTCTTCTATCCTCAACATAAGCGCATTTCTTATTGTCGAGCCAGGGATTGGCAGATTCCTTTTTAGTGAGCCAAGAATTAGCGGGGAAATCACCGGATCAAGGTGGTCAATGAGTTTCAACCTATAGGTCTAAAGCCTTATTTATTTTCACTTTTAGTGATCTATGCCCACGGGGAGTATTCACAAAGAATAACAAAACCGATATGTAACTGGGGAAGAGTTTTAGGGGCTTACAACCCTGGAACACTGATAAACAGTCACCTAATCTTCTGTTTAGGGAATCGAACCCAAGGACCCTGACATCATAGCCCTATTGTGTACACGACTCTAAGTTATCCCATGCATGAATGATTTAAGAGACCGACACTCAATCAAAATGACCCATCTGTCCTTGCTCTATAGGCAATGAGACTATATCATATGATTTGATGCTCAAATATTTATATATCAAATCAAAATAATATGCCAATTCGATGTTAAACTTCTGGGAATAAATGTGCTTGCCTTAATCGATGAATTCGGGGATCGAGTAGTGGAGAATAGAGGTTAACATCTAGATTGCCAGCACTTCCTTGCTCTTCCTAAGCTCCTGGAACCCTTGCTCTAAGGTTAAATTATTGTTTCTCTTTAGCTCTCACAATCTGATTTTTTACTCCCTTCGCTTCTAATTGGAAATGGGGAAATGGTTGGGTTTGTTTCTCTCTCTAGAATGCAAGGAGAAGGGATGGGTTAAGGAATTTGGGGTTGGGGTTTTGTTTTCCTCTCTCTAGATTTGTATTTAGTAAAGGAGAAGAAAGGTTGAAGGAGGAGAATAAGGAGGAGGAGATGGAGTAAATGGAGGGAAGTTACGATGGTGGGTGTTGAATGGGTTTTACAACTCAACTCAAACTCAAAAGGATTATGATAGGCTACTACAGGGAGCAAGTCAATATCTAACAGCCACTAGAGTAAAGCACACTAATTAAAAGATCAACCAAAGAGGGGAAACAAAAAGCGAGGCGCTACAACAATAAATTGTAATAACTAACAACTTATTAGATTTTACATCAAAACCCTCCTCGAGGTCATGGTTTTTCTCAGACTTTACTGAGTTTCCACATAAAATTAAGTGAGTTTACATTTATTATTGCATAATCCTTACAAAAGTATTGACGAAGATTATCCTCCCGAAAAATACGCCATTACAGGAAGGTTGGCGATAAAGATAGCTGAAGTGCGATAGATGATTTTTGGGTTGTTAGAATATGATTATGACCTGCCTGAATTTAAACTGTAGTTTAAAAGCTTAGATTTGAGGGCAAGGAAACTTGAGATTGGGCGTCACTTTTACTCAGAGATATTCCATGAAGTGATTATGGAGCCTGCAGCTCGAAGAAAGGCCGTTAGGCAAATTGCTGAGGAAGAGATCGAGGAGAAAGATTGTTGAGATGGTAACCTAACCTATAGACTGGGGATCCCAAGAAATAGGTTCAGAGAGAAAAATAAGCCACAGAGTGATTGTTGAGAATCATCCATTAAAGAAAGGAATTTTAACTCGTAGTCCATTCTTATAGAGCGTTACATTCTAGATAAGTTATTTAACTCTTAATGAGGACTATACTCCATTTGGAGTGGGTTGCCTTCAGGGGGATCTTTGATAGACTTACGTCGATGATTGTGGAAGTGGGGGCCGCTTCTTATGGGAACTTGGGTTAGTTTTAGAGCTTTCATTATGACTAGAATATGAGCCCAAGGCCATTAACGCATTAGTTTTAAGAACTTTGCACTATAGGACCTGTGTGTGATATATATATTTTTTTACCCTTAAGAATTTAGAGTTCAAGATGAAAATCACTATATATTCTAGTCTCTAATTTTATATTCACTAAAAAGTAAATGTTTAAATTGAAAGACACATCTACTTACTCGAATATTTTATCGTATACATTTTTATTGATATTGTGGGGGATTGTTGGGTATATCTCTAAAAAATGAAGGCCAACCCAATGAGGGTTCAAACCCATGACCTCTCGGTATGGGTAGTTTATATATTGGTCTTAGGACATAGTCTCACATTGCTAGGGAATTGAAAATTTGAAGAGATAAATACCCTCTTACCTACTCATTGGTTGTAAACATGAGTAAGTGGGAAGCATGTGAGTGTGTGGGCGAGCTTTTATTTTAACATGTTAACACCCGATTCGGGATTGGGCTTTGGGATTTGGCTTTTCCTGACTCTGGGGCCCAAGGGTCTCCTATATTTTTTTGGTGAAGTTTCTTTCCCCATAAAGGGAAACCGCATTTTACATTACGTCGATTTATCCTTAGGGCAACGTGTTCTCAATCTGCTTGCTTTGGCGCAGTTGCACGAAACGTCTTAAACGACCTAGTACGCGACTCGACCACTATCTTCTAATCTATTCCAATTTGTTGTTGTTGTTACTTCGTCAGTTCCAGTTTATCTGTTCTCCTGTTATCATTTTTTACTATTTGTATATTGTTGGAAACGAGGTAAACCCATTTATATTTCCAACAAATCAGATTAACATCAAGCTCATACATGGGCCGCTAACGCACATTCGACCGTGACATATATCGTGTATTAACGATTGTTTTACGGGGACTTTCTTCAATGATACATAAGGAGAAAATTTAATAGAATGTAATGTCTTTGTTAAGCAAAATGTTCGAATCATTCTTCAAAATAATGAAAACTAAAGTACCTGTTTTGGATCATATATGTGGTTTCGGCATGTCAATCGACCATCCTTGTATGTGATCATAATAGAGTTACCACTGCATATGCGTGTTTTAACCCTTTTGTGTAGAGTTGGGGCATGTACCTTGCTTTAGTACTCATGACTCTACCGGGATGGATGAGTACGTGTTCGTGTAGGGTCTAAAATTCAACGGCAGTCGCAATTAACGGTCCAAATTAAAACACATCCAAAGATTCATCCCTGCGTGGTGGGCATTGTCACAGGGAAAGAAACAAAATGAGTAAATAAAGTTGTGTTGGCGTAGCGGGTTTGGACCACGCCTCAAGAAACAAAGGCCGTCATGGGGTCTTTGCGTAACATCAGCTTGCTTTTGCAAAAAAAAAAAAAAAAAAAACTCAAGTTATGGTATTTGCAACTTATTTTAATTAGGGCCGACCCTATCCATTTTGAGCAACAAAAAAATTTAGGGCCATTTTTTAATATGAAATACGACTCAAGTTGGGTGTCAGGACTTTAAACAAAACTTTTATTTGTCCTTAGGTAAACAAAATAATTTAGGGCCATTTTTTTACTCTTACACACCCGAAAGGGTGGCCTTGAAATTTATGTCAGCCTTGTAAATATACTCAACAAATCATTTCAAGAACGCACAATCGTTATGCGCCTACTGTACTTTTAGAGGTGCATAACTGTCGTGCGAACATTGTCCATCTCTTAGGGCATTTCCTAAAGTGCCTCACTTACTTGGTTGAAAAAAAGTCAAATCCAAATTAGTGAGACTCTATTTCCTCTAACAGTACATGACTTGATTTTTTAATAGGCGCCCAATACTTGGATTTTTGTAAGAAAAAAACAATTGGAGGAAATAGAGTCTCCAATTGATTGTGGTGATGGTGATACACGATTAGAAAACAAATAGACGCCCAACACTTAGGCGCTCAATCGCGACGTAAAAAAATAAGGTTGAGTTTAGGATTCCAAAACTCAACCTTGCTTTTGGAGACTCAAATCTAAGTCAGTAAGACACTGTTGTTGGTGGACGAAAATCTTAGGTGGTACATTGGATTCAAAAGTAGTGAGGCACTTAAGGAGATGCCTTGGACGAGCTCAAAAAATGAACTCTGCTGACCGCAAAAATAGATAGCAGTAGCTAGTAGGCAAAAAAGAAACAAAAAGTTTGTTTCCCTGGTTTGCTGGAGGTGATCTCAAAGTTTTTATTTTTTATTTTATAATAAAAGTGGGTGAGTCAAACAATTGATTGTGGTGGTGGTGATACACGTGTGCCACATGTCCAAAGAAAAAGCAAATTATAATAATAAAGGCCGTTAACTTTCCGTGATTAACAAGAAACAAGATCACAACTCTCCAGGTGTATCTCATTTTTATTGGATTCCCCGTTATACCCTCTAAATCAAACAAAACTTCCCTTTCTCTCCCTCTCTGTCACTCTCGTGAGTCATTTGAGCAACAAACACTCGAGAAATCGATTTCTTCCTCCTCCTTTGTTTTCATTCTCCTCCACTCAATCATATATTTGTTGTAGTCTTGTAGTCTTGTAGAGAGAGATCCAAAGAGTGTGTGTTTGTGTTGTTGTTTGTGAGAGAGTTGTGATTCCCATTTCATGACTTGTCTCTGTTTCTTCATTTGAAAACAAAACCCCACCTCCAAAGACTCCTTTTTCTACCAAAATATCTCCAATACATCCCCACTATATTTCTCCTGAATCTCCCCCATCGATTTCATCACAAATCATTACTGGGTTTCGCTTTTTTCCCACTGGGTATCTCTCATTTCATCAAACATTGGTCCCCATCTCATTTTTTCTCATATTAAAACTCTGGGTTTTGCTTAATTTTGATAGATTCAATCTGGGGTATCTGGGTTTTGCTTAATTTGAATAAATTTAATCTGGGGTGTGCTTAATTTTGATAGATTGAATCTGGGGTGGTGTTTAGTTTGTGAGAAATGGTGGGTCTGGGATTGGTTTCTGGGAAAAATAAGTTGCGTACAGTGAGTTTGAGCTTTAGATTGCCTTATTTTACTAACTGGGGTGAGAGGATTCTGGTGTGTGGTTCTGAACCTGTGGTTGGTTTATGGAATGTGAAGCAAGGTGTGTTGTTGAGTCCATCTCATGAAGGAGATGAGCTGGTATGGAGTGGAACAGTTACTGTTTCTACTGGGTTTAAATGTGAGTATAGTTATTATTTGGTGGATGATAGTAAGAATGTTTTGAGATGGGAAGCGGGGAAGAAGCGCGAAGTTGTTGTGCCTGAAGGGATTCGGGATGGAGAAGTGGTGGAGCTTCATGATCTTTGGCAGGTATTGTTGAATGCATCATTTTTTTTGTGGTAGTTGAAGTTATATACTTCGTTCACCCTGAAACGGGCAATCGGCACTGCTAAGCTGTAGTTCTAAACCTAATTTATGACTATGGTGTGAACTTGTGATACCTAGGAATATTTATGCATGCTATGTATAATGAGATCCTTATTATAACAACAACAATTCAACTCAAATGTGTGCGGTTGGTTGTACTAATCTTGATCTTCCATTCCACTATGCGCTGTAGAACAACCTTAGTTGTGACCATTATAGTTTATGTTGCCCTTTCCCTTAATTTAAATCAAACTTTGTCTTGTCTTAAGTTTGTATAGAAATTCGATCTCCTAATTTAAGTCCCTCTCCAAGAATATGCTCGATGGTCAGTTCTCACCTAGTATGTTAATTGCCTTTTCTGATTAATAGTAACCAAAGATATCCTTGTAAAGTTGCTACCATTTTCCCACATTAATCACCTGAAAGTTGCACTTGTGTCTTGAATCCAGACAGCTTCGGAAGCTCTATTTTTCAGAAGTGCCTTCAAAAATGTTATATGTAACGGAAGTTGGACTTTTGATTCGGAATCAGGCCCAGAAAATTTTCTGGCTAACTCAAAGCAAGAAGGTATACCTGCCGATTTCAAGCTTTGTGGTGAATTTTTGTTAAAATAACTTAAATTCAAATCGGATGTGGACAATATTTTAGTTCCAAAATATTTTTGCAAAAAGAACATTAAGTAGCATGTAAGCATTTGGATACTTCCATTTGTTTGAATTGTGGGTCTTGACGATATGTATCGTCCTAAATGTAGTTTTTCAGTGAAAAATACATTTGAAATGTGTTTTTGATTAAGTAGTCAATTGTTATTTCAGTGCTGAACTGATGGGCATAGGAAAACTCGAAAATGGCAAAAACAACTTTTTGCAAATATTAACATGTAGGGTTCTTCTTACAAATAGTGGTGATCTTCTAGAGTTTTGTAAAAGAAACTTTCTTGTTCTTGCATGTTCTTTTTTTTTTAAGAATTTTTCTGTATAGTTATGTCAGTTTCCAATTGGTGTGCTGCTTTAAACTCTTATGTTGTTTACAGATTCAGTAGTCGTTCATTTCAAAATTAGTTGCCCAAGGATCAAAAAAGATGCATCAGTAAGATACTAATTACCTAATCTCTTGGGTTTTTTTTTTTCTTCTGTTAAATGAAGTTATGGACCCTTTTTTTGACAATTATTTTGCAGGTTTATGTGATTGGTAGCTCCAACCAGTTGGGAATGTGGAAGGTTCAGGATGGACTTAAACTTCGATATACCGGTGACTCATTTTGGCAAGCTGATTGCATAGTAAAAAAGAGTGAACTCCAGATAAAATATCCTTTTGCAGAACTTTGTTAGATATGACAATCCAACGTTTCTTTTTGGTCTTCTCTGGATAATATCCTTTCGCTTGCTCCAATTGTGTGATGGA
Organism: Kingdonia uniflora; assembly: GCA_014058105.1. Taxonomy (NCBI): domain Eukaryota; kingdom Viridiplantae; phylum Streptophyta; class Magnoliopsida; order Ranunculales; family Circaeasteraceae; genus Kingdonia; species Kingdonia uniflora. The sequence continues at coordinate 1,628,463 of JACGCM010001796.1, read as the reverse complement.
GCTTCTCTTCTTCACTGTTTTTCCTTGACATTAAATTTACGTACAATTATTGTCATAAAGGCAAAACAGGAAATATTGCAGTGGAAGTTGGTCCAAATCGTGAGCTCTTTGTTGAGTCAACGACAAAAAGGCCAGCTAATTACATTTACCTATCAGATGGCTCTTTTCGAGTAAGTTATATAACAGACACTTGAGCTTTCTAAATTACAATCAAGGATCAAATTTGGGATGGACTCAAATATTGAACGGTATCTATTATAGAACAGAATCTAAATATTTTCATATATTGGTCATTGTTTTAAAACAGCAGATATATCTACTTTTTGCCGTATCATTACATCGGCCTAGACAGACTGTTTTTTTTTCTTTCTCCTTTGTAACACTTACATGTTATTATAGAACAGAATCTAGATATTTTCATATATCGGTAATTGTTCTAAAACAACAGATATATCTACTTTTTACTGTATCATTACATCGACCTAGACCAACTGTTTTTTTTCTTTCTCTTTTGTAACACTTACATGTTATTTGAAATATGAACTCAAAGTGAGCCCTCATATAATTTTTAATATTCTCAGGAAATGCCTTGGAGGGGTGCTGGTGTTGCGATCCCCATGTTCTCTGTTAGGTCAGAGGATGATCTCGGAGTTGGAGAGTTTCTTGACCTGAAATTGCTTGTAGACTGGGCAGTTGAATCGGGATTTCATTTGGTTCAGCTTCTTCCAGTCAATGACACATCTGTTCATGGCATGTGGTGGGATTCATATCCCTACAGGTATAAGTCCATGTTAACCTTCAATGTTATTTGAACTATTGAAGAAGTTTAACCTTTTGGCTTTAGATGCACATGGCTTCGTTGAACGCTTAAGTTGATAAGATCATGGATACAAACAACTCAACTAAAATAGTTTAGGAGATAGTTCACTTTATTTCAATAGGTTATCTTATTATTTATGAGCCGCCGAGTTTGCAACTTTGACTCTCTCCACTATGGCACTTGGTATTGTACGTATACGAAATTAAAAAAAAAATATGGCCCTTTATTTTATGGTTAAAGTCAACTTATACTCCCAAAGATTAAATGAAATCTTTGTCGTCGTTCCATCTTTGCATAGACACCAACGACTAGGAGATTGGTGCTTAGACTGCTATCTCCATTAGTTACTTCGCAAGTCAGTTTGTTTGTGTGCAAGACGGTGTTCTAAAGATGAGTGTCATAAGATATTTCTGTGAGCAATTGTCTCACGACCCCACTTTACGCGCAACGATATTATCCCTACTTTGTTAGTAGGGCTATTTTATGTTCTTTTATCCCCACATTGGTTATTCATAGAAGTAGTTTAATATCTCTCTCCTATATATAAAGAGTATGATGTAACCTAATTAATCAATTCAATAATAATATTTTTCTCCCTCTAATCTATTTCTACACACTTGACCACCTTCAACAGAGATATGGGGTTTTGTTTTCCTCAAAAGGTCTCGGTGACAAGTATAGTGCGATCTTAACTTAAGGACCATACACCCTACATAATCTTAAGCGATGTGGGAGTGGGGAGTAAAGCACTGGTGCAACCGTCACCACACTCGTGTTAGGCGCATCTCAAGTACACCCACTCATGTGAAGTATCACAGTCCCTCTACCTTCAAGATTGAACCGCCTTCAGGGTGTCACAAATTGGTTCCTTGGAGGTTGAGTGGATTGCTCATAAGATTGCACAGAGCTTTCAGTAAGGTTGATCCTGTGTAACCACAATTACACACTTAAATACAAGATTATAAGCGGATTAACTGTAAGCTGCTGCATTAATTTCCTAAGACAATAAAACATTCGTCACAGAAGCTCTCAAAGCTTGCTTGGATGCTCTAGTGACATTCACAGTTATATATATCTCATCTAGTCCCCCACAAGACTACCATGCATAGTACATGAATAAAATAAGATATCTGGCATTGATGTGGTTAACGATCCCAATACACAAATATTCATATGGCATTTGTTACCGCTTCTTATATAGTTAATTCTAACTCTTCTTTATTGTATGTGTTTGACACAAAAAGCTCAATATTCCTGTTTGATCATGGCTTTTTGGTGACTTGAACAAATTGGCATTTTAAACCACTAATGAACTTTCATTTTCCAACATGATGGTCTTGCAGCTCTCTATCTGTATGTGCACTCCATCCTTTGTATCTCAGAGTGCAGGCACTCTCCAAAAATATGTCAGAAGAGATTAAGGTGTGCTTTCTTTTCCAATATGTTTGATTGTCAATATGTTAATGGCAAGATGCCTGATTGCTTCTCATAGCTATTCCATGCTTTTCTATAGTTACTTTTTAACTTCTGACTTTTTGTGATTCCAGCAAGAAATCTTGGATGCCAAACAGCAATTAGATGGAAAGGTAGGACCTCATCCTTCTTGCTTGTTATTTGAGAAAACTGCAGTAACTTAATCATTACTTTGTACATAGCTGAAATGTTTTTGGTAGGATAGATTATCTCCTTTCCTACTAAACCAAATTTTTTCAAAATTATAATTAGTATGAGTCTCAGGAGCTATAATAAAAAAGATAATAGAGTTAAAAAATTGGAAAATTAACACTCGCTATTTGCTTAAACCTAATGATGTAGGGGTAACTGTGCCCTCACTGCTGCAGTTACTGGGTCCTCTCTGCTGCAGGGACTGGGTCCTTCTTATAGAAATAAATAAGAAGAGAAATATTATTCACTCTTGAATTGATTAATTAGATTACATCATAGCTTCTGACCATTAAACTAATTTTATTATTACCTAATGTGGGACTAAAGTAGTATGTGTAAATACACACATACACTCCAACACTCCCCTTCACGTTGATACAGACATATAATGTTCGTGTCAAGGTGGATTACAATAAGAAAAAGAAAAGATAGTCTCTCATATACAATCACTCCCTCAATAAAGAAAATTAAGGCTCCCCCTAAAACTGATAAAACTTCTTCTAGACAATCTTTTTGTAGTAGCAGAAACACTTCAAAGCTTCACATATCCCTTGTAAAATCGGCGGCATTCCGATTTACTATTTTTTCCACACGTACTTGTGAAATCGGCGACACTAACCGACTTGCCAATATTACTACTCGAGGGTAATGTAAATATATTGAAGAGACGTTGAGGTAAGAGAATTATTCGATGAAGAGGATCACTCGAGGTAATATTGAGGAGAGATAATTATTTGAGAAAAAAATAATATCTACTGAAGGAAAGAAACAAGTCACAAGACAAAGAAATCCACATTAGGAATAGGAAATCATAATCGTGGTGGAAGGAATTTAACATCTTCACCCGATCCAAAGAAAGAAATCTCATCTCTCGATAGGAAATAATAGAATAAATCTAAGATAATTACTAGAGGATAAGAGAATCTCTTGAGAAAAGAATCGCTCGAGGGTAGGAAAGTCGCTCGAGGAAAGAAACAAAAATCTCATGATCGAGGTGGAAGGTAGTGTAACATCTTCATCCGATCCAATGAGATAAAATTGCATCTCACGACAGGAAAAGAAGCGACCTCAAAATCGCATTAGCGACTAAAAGAAGAGGTAAGAAATCATAGTGAAAGACAGAAAGTTCACTAGACATAGTGATAGAAATCACTGAGAAAAAGATAAAAAATCATAGTAAATAAAAGAAAGCATTAATAAGATGATAGATCGGCGCAATCGAAGAAAAAAAAACTCATCCTCCAATCCTTCTCATATCAATCACAGAGATGAATCTCAAAACACCAACAGTTAAATCACCATTGGAAATCAGATCTGAAGTTACTCAGAATATTCAAACCTTCGGATCCGATTTAGCTTCAAACACTAACTTTTGAGCCCTAACTTTGAAGAACACAGTCTATTTGATGAAATTTCTCGGCTAAGAGCAACTCAAATCAACCAAAAAAATCAAATCCCAAGAATCTTCCAAGAACAAATAAGGAAATCGGTAAATAAGGAAGCCATTTCTTCTTCTTCTTCTGATTTTAGACCACAAATTTCATGAAAGATCAAATTGCTGCAACAAGAGCTGAATCACATATTTGTAGTATTAATATGGGATTTTCCAGAAGATATAAGCCTTAATCTCAAGAAAAGTTAGTAACTCCAGCAGTATAGCAGCAGCAAGGATAATCGACCCAAAAAATTGCAGAGATTAAACATCTATAACCTTCATTGAAGGGAGACGGAAGAGTAACATTGACAACCAACAAATTGTTCTTTTGAAAAATAAAAGAATAGAGTCCAATATAAGAACTTAGTTGCAGAGTTTCGTATCTCACGATTGTAGAAGAGGGAAAGAAAGATAATTTACTGTTCACGGATTTTAATGTTTACTGGAAGCAATAAAAGAAACGAACGAAAAAAGAAACGAACTTCACGAGATTTAGTTTTCTCGAAACTCGAAGCAAACATACGAAACAAAGAAGAAAATATTATCGGATTATTTCGCAGTTCGGCGACGGCTATAGCCACCGCCGCGGCAGCAAGAAAACTTTAGGTTGCCTTCAAGAACGCAACCGCTCTGATACCATATAGAAATAAATAAGAAGAGGAATATTATTCACTCTTGAATTGATTAATTAGATTATATCATAGCCTCTGACCATTAAACTAATTATATTATTACCCAATGTGGGACTAAAGTAGTATGTGTAAATACACACATGCACTCCAACACTTCTCGCTAAATGCTGCTTTGTCGTAAAGCGCATCTTATCAAACAAATTCTAATTGACTACAATTCCAATATACTGTGGATGGATATTTTCTGGTTTCTTATTGTATCTTAGTTTCATCAGATCTTACAATTGGTCCTATACGGGGTTCTATTTTATTTCTCTGACTATAACACCCTTGAAGGCTGGAGGGCGAGGCACCTACCAGTTTCGTGTCAAAATATAAGAAGTTATACAGGGGAGACGTAAAACCTCTTGCCAAGCATCCATATGATGGAAATATAGAACCCAAGCTATAAACCAAGGTTCACTGAGTATATGTTTATATTTGAGGTATTTGGAGATCATAACTCCTTTTGGGATTCTGTGATACCCAATAGGCCCATACATGTTCACTACTATCTTAAGATAAGTGTTACTTGCAACATGGAGTGATTCATCTGAGAATGCGAAAAAGGAGTTTCTTGTACTATTGAATCCTACTGTGTCTGTGGGTAGGGTAGGGTTTCGTGTATCGCGAAACAAACTGATATTTGGCTACATCATGCAGGCTGTTGATTACGATGCTACTATGGCTACTAAGCTCTCAATTGCGAAGAAAATTTTCTCCCTAGAGAAGGATACAGTACTTAATTCTTGCTCTTTCCAGAATTTTCTCTCTGAGAATAAGGTATATTTTCTTCTCAAATTATTCCAGTCACTATGTTGTTTCTTTAGTAAATATATCTCGCTAACTGTCGGTTAATAAATCACATCCATAATATGGTTTTTGAGGTATATTAACTTCTTCAACCTACTTTCTCATACTTTATGATTTTTAGGAGTGGTTAAAACCCTATGCGGCATTCTGTTTCTTGAGAGACTTTTTTGAAACATCGGATCATAGCCAGTGGGGGCGCTTTTCTCATTATTCAGAAGATAAGGTACTTTACTTTCATTTGTTTATTAATCACACTGGTTATTAAATTGAAAAGTTTTTGGAGTCAAGATTTGTGATTTTTCGGCTCTATTGTCGACGAGAACCACAGCATAAGTTATTTACGTGTATCTCTATGACAGTCTACGAGCATCGCCTGCAAGACTCGGTGTTTAGCAGTCTCTGAAGGCATATGCAAATATGTCCCTGTTAAAAACCGTACTTTTTGGCATTTTCTTATGTCGTTTCTCTTCTTCTTTCAGCTTGAGAAGCTTGTTTCAAAGGATAGTGTGCACTATGACATTATTTGCTTCCACTATTATATTCAGTTTCATTTACAACTACAAGTAAGTGAAGGCAGTCCTTTATGCATGGTTTCAAATGTCCTCTTATCTTATTTATTTTCTTCACATATTATGGGGTATCCCAGCGTACTATCCTCATATAAGAAAGTATGCACGTTTTCAAATATGCCCGTGCATAGGCGGATCTCGTCTGTTGTTAGACTAGGGGGCAGGGGAGAATTTTTGTGTGTACAAAAATGCAAATGGACCAAAAAATTAGAAATAAAAGAAATCTCCATGAATCCTAAAATTAGCAACAACAAAAAAATCAAATTCTCAAACTTAACTTAATTGGAAGAACTAATTAAGGTGTTAATACCTTAAATCAAGTCTTTTAAATCTCAGGGGAGCAACTGCCCACCTTTGGCTGAATGTGGTCCGCCATTGGATGTGACCATTTCTATTTCTAGTTACGCTAGTTTATCAGGGTAACTATGTCTAGCTTCGGGATACATAGTATTTATCTAGAATCTAGTTATGCTAGTTTTTTGCCAAGTTCATTGCTTCAACAATATTGGCATGTTTGTCGGGATTTTGACCTTTATGGTGATACCCTGAGGGGATATACTCAAAAGGCGCTTGACCTTGTAAATGTGATGGTTGCACCAGGTATTTTGGTGATGTGTTGACTAGGATAACGTCCAGATTAAGAATCATAAGTAGGGATCTCACTGTATGTGACGCTTAGGTTTTCAGCTAAAACCTCATATTGACAGGGTTTGTTAAATAAGGAAAATATCGGTGGTAGAGTGGTTTGTTACATGTATACTTCAAATTTTACAAACAAAAAAAATCACATGTACAATACTACTCATGCGATACATAATAAATCCTGAAATGAAACGATAAGTCTACCAATATATCAGTTTTCTCCAAGAACCAATATTTTACTCTAATATTGAACCTCCGAACCTTCTCTTTATGGTTAAGTCTTGCTAGCACAATTTTTCACTGTCATACCTTTTGTGATATTTAAACCTACTGTGGCAGTTGTTAGAAGCAGCGACATACGCGAGAAAGAAAAGAGTGGTCTTGAAGGGAGATCTACCAATTGGCGTGGGCAGGAATAGTGTTGATACCTGGGTTTATCCTAATTTGTTTCGCATGGACACGGCGACGGGGGCACCCCCAGATTATTTTGATAAAAATGGACAAAATTGGGATTTTCCAACTTATAATTGGGAGGAAATGTCAAAAGACAATTATGCTTGGTGGCGCTCTCGTTTGACACAGGTTTCTCTTCTCAATCTGCATTTGGAATTTTTGTATCCGTGGTTCATAATATTGCCACAATAATGCTTGATATATCGAAATTAATAATTCGAAACTATACTCTCCTGAAGCAAAAGCTCTTTTGAAAAATGGTCATGAAAAAAGTGCAAAATAAATTTTGCTTTCATCCAATTTTAAGCAAATGTGGAAAATAACCCAAATATATTTCTTTTCCTCGGAAATTAAACACCAGTAAATTGATTTTTCTGGAAATCATATTTTATTATCCATGAACCAAACAGCCTTAATACCAATTATCTGTAAATGCCATAAATCCTATCACTTATTCTAGTTGTGATGTTAAATTTTTGTTATTTATTCTAATCTTTCTCTGGTAATGACATTTATCTATCGTGTTCACAGATGGGTAAATACTTCACTGCATATAGGATAGATCATGTTTTAGGCTTCTTCAGAATATGGGAGCTTCCTGAACATGCTATCACAGGTCTAGTTGGCAAATTTAGGCCATCTATTCCTTTAAGTCAGGTACACCTTTTTTTTTTTTTTTTTTTTAATCTCTGTAAAAGCAAGGGCTGTACTTAGTTAGCTATTGTGCAATTCCCACCCATCTTTAAGAGATATACTGCTATTGTTTTCTTTTAGGAAGAGCTTGAGAAGGAAGGAGTCTGGGACTTTGATCGTTTGAGTCGTCCATATATTCGACAAGAACATTTGCAGGTTTAAGTAATTTCTTTATGGTTAATTATATGTTTTTCCTTGTGAATTTACATCACCTCTTCAAGTTCAACCTATCATAAGCACATTCTTTTTCGTTTCAGGATAAGTTTGGAGCCACTTGGGTCATTATTGCTTCTACCTTTTTGAATGAATATGATAAACACTGCTATGAGGTGATTATCATGGTTCAATCAGTTTTTTCTTTTTTCCTTTCTTGTAGGTTTATTTTGTAAAAGATTCAGTTTGAATTCCTGATATTTCGTACACGAGTTATTTGTGAACAACCATATTATATCTGTACTACAGTACCACTTGTTATTTTCATAATTACACTAATAGCATTGGTTCTTTATTGTAGTTCAAAGAAGATTGCAACACAGAGAAAAAGATAGTTTCTAAACTTAAAACATGTGCGGAGAAGTCATTGTGGGTGGAAACTGAAGATAAAGTACGGTGCGAGCTCTTTGATCTCATACAGGTAGGGTAGCTTATAATCTCTGGTGAGCAATAAAATGGGATTAGATATTAGTTTAAGATATGATACTTGGATTAACCACTTTCATTTTTAGTAAGGGACAAATTTATACTCTTGAGCCTTTTCATGTGGATACTGAGTTGTGTATTTTGCATTGTTGGTTTTGCAGAATATTGTTCTTATTAGAGATCCGAAAGATGTAAGGAAATTTTATCCTCGTTTTAATCTCGAAGACACTTCAAGTTTCAAAGATCTAGATGATCAAAGGTATTTGGGCATTAAATAATATCTAGTTTCGAGGAACCTAGTAATCCACAATCGAATTAGAGACTAGTAAGAAGAATTAAACACAATACAAGATTTAACGGGATAATTTCCCAAGAGGAACTTCTATTGCTCAATTCAATCGATTACAATGAATTACTCATCAAAACCCTAAGTTCTAGATTACAACTTGGATGCCCCTTCCATATTGCCTAGCCTTGCCCTTTTTAGTAGGTTACAAGTTTCTTAGTTACAATATATGACGGAATTGCCCTTAAAACGACCTAATTTAGAAGTAGTCGCGATAGTCGTTCGAACGGACCCATAAGTCGTTCGAACGATTTCCCAAAATAAGCCTGAAAACTGAGACAACAAGTTTGGTCTTCTAGAAACCAGAGTCGTTCGAACGACTCCAAATCTCCTTCGAACGACTTCCCAAAATAAGCCTAGAAAACGAGGCAAAAGGAATGCTTCTTCTTGTCTTTGACTCGTTCGAACGGCTCCAAGTCTTGTTCGAACGAGCATGGCAATTTTGCCTTGAAACGGCGACGGGGACTTTGGCTTCTTTTCTTCTATCTCGTTTGAATGGCTCCAAGGTTCGTTCGGACGACTTGGTCTTCTTTTGGTGAGGTTTTGTGTTTAGATCCTCCTGGATCACCTAGATTGTTTCCTATGCTATTATCTGTTCCAGAAAATGAAATTTGTTACTCGTCACTTTCCCCCTTCTTACTCAGAACCAAGGTTCATAAACTCATTAGCTAATAATATGTTGTAATTCGTAGTTACAATATATTCTTGCATTCAATATATGCTTTAAGACGGTGATATTTCAGATATTAAATATATATTGCAAAATGTATATCATATCTTAATCTATTCTCAGACCTAACATTCCCCCAACTTTATTGTGTTGTGATGCAGTAAAAATATACTAAAAAGATTATACTATGATTACTATTTCTACCGACAAGAGACGCTGTGGAGCAAAAATGCAATGAAGACTCTGCCTGCTCTCTTGAACTCGTCGGACATGTTAGCATGTGGAGAAGATCTAGGAATGATTCCTGCTTGTGTTCATCCAGTAAGTTCTTTAGACATGAATTTTCACTTACACCGCTGAGTAAAAAAGAAAGTTGGGCGACTTCTGTTTCTCTACAAAACTTTGATTAGTGAACTTCTCTTTGTAAACATGCAAGTAATTCTCTAGTTATTAGTGGTGGATAGAGTTTGTTAATTGTGTTTTTGGATTTTTAATCCAGGTATTGCAAGAGTTAGGGCTAATAGGCTTACGCATTCAACGCATGCCAAGTGAACCTGGTTTGGAGTTTGGAATTCCTTCTCAATACAACTATATGACAGTAAGCGCCCTTGGCTGTAAATTATTTATTGCTTACACTATATCTACATATCCAATAGAGTGTAGGACTTAAAATGGGTCGGAATTGGGTGAAACCAGGTACATCCATATTCAATTGGGTGAAACCAGGTATATCCATATTCATAACTATACTTCGATCAATATCTTGATCCTCTTAGCAAATCTCAGTTGAATACTGAGGCCCACACTAGTTGACAACTACATTTAAGATTTGTTTGAAATGGGGTGAAATCATGTGTAAAACATTAGGGTGCGAAATGCCACAAAATTCAAAATTAGCGTCTCGGAGAAGATTTTCGAGCCTCAGGATTTCTGGGCATTAACTGTAATGCTACAATAACTTGAGTCATGCATAGTAAAAGCTTATTGAGTTCGCTTTTCGAAATTCTTTGTTGTTTGTGAGTTGTGAGCAATTTTATTTCCAATAATGAGTCAATGACGCCACAATTTGTAGGATCTTCAATCCAATTGCAATGTTTAATGTTTTATCGTAACATGATATTGCCATCTACCTTAATATTTGATTTTTTGAATAAATGTGTAAGGTCATGATCATAGTTGCCTCTATACTTCTCAGGTGTGTGCACCATCATGCCATGACTGCTCTCCCATACGTGCTTGGTGGGAAGAAAACGAGGAAAGAAGATCCCAGTTCTATAAAACTGTGGTAGGGTCCAGTGATGTACCACCATCTCAATGTACTCCCGATATTGCGCACTTTATGCTAAGGCAGCATGTCGAATCCCCATCAATGTGGGCAATTTTCCCTCTTCAGGTAGAACGTAAAATAAAGTTATCATTCTATTTCTTACTTTGTAAGCAGCAAACATTTTCCTTGTACTTAGTTAGTAAAACATGTGTTATCTGACATGGTCAGGACTTGTTAGCGTTGAAAGAAGAATACACCAAGCGATCTGCGGCAGAGGAGACTATAAATGATCCCACAAATCCCAAGCACTACTGGAGATTTCGTAAGTTCAAATTATTACTTCTATTGATTCATTGTATTTGACTACAGACCTCTCTCCATCTCTCGTACGTTATCATATATGTGGAGTTATCAACAATCCATATTTTCCAGTCATTATTAACTAATAAACTTACGACGAAGGATATTAACTTAACTTAGTTCTGCCCATTTCTTATTTTCTTTTCATATATATTTTTTCCAGGTGTACACGTAACAATGGAGTCTCTGTTACAAGACAAGGAGCTTAAACTGACAATCAGAAACCTCATTAAGGAGAGTGGGAGATCGCATCCTCTAATCGAGGAAGTTGAAATAAAGAAGACTGATCGAAATTCAGCAGCGTTGATCCCAGAGAAGTTTGAAGTTGCCAACGGTGGAAATGGAAAATCGTTTCACCAAGCATCTCAGTTAAAGGGAAAATAGAGGATTTCTGCTTAACTCACGGGTCATTTCACTCAGATTTTCATTTTTTCCGATTTACTTCTAATCAGTTTCTTCTTTAAGTTATTTCACATAAGGCTAGTTTCTGCCCTTCTATATCATGTAACTATAGAGCACTTTTAAAAATAAAATGAGTACTATTTTTCATTGCTCTGGGAAATAAATACGTCCACGCATAATAAACAGCGTATGAAATATTATATATGCATATTGTCAAAAAAATAAAGAAAATAAGCAAGATTTCATGTAAAGGAAGGCAAATCAGCCATTCTCTCCTTTGGGGTTTTAACCTATCTATCAGGTTAATATTTACAGTTTTACTACACCGATATATATATATATATATATATATTTTTCGCTCGTTGTCGAGCTTTCTTCAAAATTTGCATGAAGTTCCTAACCTTTGCTTCAATCCCATGCTCTTTCTACCTTCAAATGCTTTGGGCAAAAGCTTTTCAAAACAATCCAAGAACAATTCCCAGTCCTCTTCGTTCATTCTCTTAAACGATATCCCGCCTTTTTTGTTACTATTGTGGTTTGTCGTTGAAAAACTCATACTCTTCATTAAGCTTTTCACATTGTCGTTCTCACTGTCTTCGTCGTTATCATCGTTGTTATCTCCGTTTTCGTTGGTGTAATCATCTTCGTTTAGTGCAGACAACACATTGTTTTGAACTCTGCTTGTTGATCGGGAAGCTGTGAGTCTAGTAGGTATCTTTGGTGGCTTACTTAAATCGGAACGGCTTTGCAGGATTCGAGGGAGATCGAGTATGTCTGCTTTGGGTCGACTCTCTTCAGTCTCGATGTCGAACTGGAACATGTTCTCAACGACGTCTTCTTCGTTGTTGTTGTTGTTTCGCTTGCTTAGTTGATGCTCAATTGTATTGCTCGAGATCATTATAGCTTTAGCTTTAGCACAAAGGGTCTCGAGAACACTGGGACCTTGTTCGGTACCGCAAAACTCTCTGGTCATCATGTCTCCGATGTCTGCGAGACAGAGACCGCTATCAGCTGCTTGTTTTAAGAAAATGGTGCATATGGTGAGAATTCGGATCGAATTCTCTCTCAATGAGGGCAACTCCGCTCGTAAGAGCTTTGCGTCCTTCTTATGGTCGAGCCGGCATATATACTCAGCTTCTGATTCGGAGAAGGGCACGAAGGCTTGTGGCCAGTGGAGCCATTCAAAGTATGGGTCGTCGAGCATCTCAGGTAGGCATAACCCATGGTCTATCGGCACAAGTTCGGCCGCCCCAGTAACGTAGCTTTCATCGTAAACGCCGTAACCACCACTACTACGTCCATCTTTTTTCACCAAAATGTTCCCTGCATGCCTATCGAGGTTAAGTAGTCTTACGTCGAGAATGCCGATGCGGTGAACAGAGGTAACGGAGAAGCCCGACGAGCCTAAATCACAAGCGTCAAAGTCATGTGCCACAAACCGTTGAAGAGAAGCAATCTTATGTGAGGGTGCATCCGTCGGTGTCGACTCATTGACATGGAACTTGACATTGGATATTTTAACAAGGGCCGTAGGAGGGACCCCAGCGAATCCTTCATGGTCTAGGAGAAAAGCGGCCACCTCTCGAACACCGGTCTCACCAACCCTAACGGAACGTCTCAACCCCGGTTGACCTATAAGTCTACCGGCATACCCCTTAGGGTTATTCAAAGCAAGTGGCTCCTCGTCGATGGGCTTGACGGCCGCAATCTTGTCCCCGTTTCGACTACATAAATAATAAGTCCCACCGAGCCCCGAAGACACTGGAACCGGGTCAATCCCGGACGCCATAGCTATAGCAGCCTCAACAATAAGTGCACGTATTCCCGGTGCTCCACGGCCTCCAACAACCTCAACCCTAGGCCTATTATCGCCGTCATCCTCCAGTTTGTTAGCTAATATTGATAAACAAGGCGTGGAGAAGCTACGGTGGATATTAGCTACGTCCACGACTTGTTTTAAAGAATGTGCGAGTTTTGTTGCATCAAGTTCAAATAACGACGAATGTCTTCGAGTAGAGGACCGGAGTTTGCATCTTTGAGGTTGAACAAACTGCTTGAACCCATGGTGACGATCGATGGTTACGGCCATTGAAGATATTTTCATGCAACTGAGAATGGGGGGAATGCATGCCTTTGGCAAGAACTTTTTTTTTATATATTTTTTTCTTAGCGTAACTCTTCGGAATGATTTTTCTCGGAGAAATTCGCCATTACAATCTGCAACCTAATAATAATCAAACTCCTGCAAAATTCTGCAAAAAAACTAAAATAAAATCTCAAGTTGCGGGGAATCTTTCCAATAAGTCGAAAGAATATAGAGATCAAAGAGCAAACCTATGACCCCCGCATCTCCGCTCCAAGATCGCCACGAATTCCTGCAAAGAGTCGAAGTTTAAAATACGACGTTTTTTAACTAGACCCTAGCAAAAACATTGTGAAAATGTCACCAAAGATGGTCTGTCTGTGTTTCATTGTTCTTAACCTAACCCTCTGCACACTAATATACAACTTGATCCTAGCAAAATATTTGCGAAAGTAGGGAACAATGTCACAAAAGACGTTCTTTCATTGTTCGAGTATCCTCATTTTATACCATCCATTCCAATGCAAAATATATAACTCGACCCTAGAAAGAGAAAAAGTCGTAAAAATGGGGAACAATGTCACGAAAAATGTCATATGTTTCATTGTCTTTAGTCGTTACCCTTCGAAAATCCCCCCTTTCAAACACATGATATACAACTTGACCCTAGCGCAAAATTGTGATCATTCAATATTTTAACATAACAAAACTTTAGGGAGAGAAAGAGAGAGACTAATTACCAAAGATGAGACCCCCTGAACACTGGTGAAGCATTCAGGGAAACGAGCAGTGAACGGAGAGGGCGAGAGAGAGAAAATCAATCCTTCCTTTCTTCTCCCCAAAGAGATAAAATTCCCCCAACAAATCTCACAACTCTACCCTTTTTAAGCTTAGTCTCTCCCTAAACACCCGGTGTCGTCCATCTCTTTTAGAAAACTAACCAAAGGTTGACATTCATTCTACTAAACTCCCATCATTTGTGGACTAATTTCAACCCAACTGTATCCCTCATTATTCTCAATCTCTTTGAAACAAACAATTCTTGTATCACTCGTCGTCTACGGGTAGATATCGGTCGTGCCCCTAAATACAGCATAATCAAACAATATAAAGATGCAATTAACTTGATAATATACCAAATCAAACATAATCCGAACATCAGCGTACGATATTAAAACCCAATAGTCAAAAAGAAAACCAAATTCTAGTATTTCAGTTTAATAAAAACTTCTGAAGAAGTCTGCTCTCAACCGATGAACGTGCATCATATGCCTCTCCACGCCATATAAATGTCTGATACTCCTTAAAGGCACAATCTGAAACATGTACAACAGTGGAGTCAGTAGGTATAATATCTCAACTCAATTGCTTTGCAATTTAATCAAGGCGTAATTATATGTACACACGCCAAAGCATTTGACAATAAATAAATTAAGATAAATTCCGAAAGGAGTTTCAGCAAGATAATAAATTTACGGAAACCTGAAAGGAAATAACTTTACACTTCAATATGTACTTCAGAGTTAACACCAAATCCCCAGATTAGCTTGTAATGGCTGTACACACCTACCACGCCACAACAACAAACCATTACAGACACTTGGTACTTTTCTGCTTCTCTGAGAGTGCAGGGTTTCCTGTAATGTAAATATCAAATACACCAATTATATCTTGCAAGTTATATATATTTCATCACCAACATCGTCGTTCGGAAGGTACAGTAATGAGACCCAAGGGACCATAGAAAGTTATTTATGAACAAAATCTCTTTCTGCTTGCAAAATAAAATAATCTCAGCTCTCACAAATAACATCTGGCTTGTACTATCTATTATTCTCCATTTTCAGGAATTATGCGCTCTGTACCCCCCTCCATGCCTTTCCCCACCTACCAACAATAAGCTCATTGAGAGCATTCATGCCTACTGAATGTTTCACGGGGTGACTCTAAAAAAGGTTCAACCAATTCCGTGAAGCGCACGGGTAATTAATCGGCAATCAATGTCGGTTACTTGTTCTTCTTGCAATACAAATGAACATGTGAAATTCAAATGGTGTGGTGGTACATATTTCTTCATTCTTGGAGATAATACGTTCTCTAAAATACCTTCCAGAAACATCAGTTGTGTCATGTGTTGGAAAGGGTTCAAACTATTGGTCTGACTGCAAATGAATAGGCTTGCATGCAACCCGGTTGGCGGATGCTTCTCTCCCCAAGTAAGAGCCTTGGTTTGTGGCTAGTATGGAATGAACTATGTCAAAGCCACAGAAGTTAAGCACACTCGGCCAGAGTTCTATATTCGTATTTAAGTATGTACGCCTTGATGAGACATTGCGAACTAGAAATAAATATTGTTATTTCTCTCTATTGTATTTGCCTAAGGGAGCAGATAAGAACTTGGAGGGTATCATGAAAACTCTTGTTTGGAATGATTTGGAGGAAGATAAAGTCGATTAGATTGGGCAAAATTTTGTCTGCAGGCCGACCAAAGTAGTCTGATGCGACAGATGCGCTTGCATATGCGATAGATGAGAATTATGCAACCTGGACTCGCATCGCATCTTCATCACAACCTCTTAAATGCGACTTGACGCAGATGCGAAAAACCAAATGAAGCACAATAGAGAACACAAACAAGGAAAATATTGGGCGAATATACACTTATATCATGCAAAAAAAAAATATATAGTAAATAATTGTTGAATCTATTATACGATATTAATATATGATATAATTACGAAAAATATAAGCTTCTCAATGAGATTAAGATAGAAGATACGAGAAACAAGATACTCAATCTAAAATATGAAACACCTACATTTAAACAACTCTCCCGAAACCAACTGTATGTTAGTTGCATATAGTTTGCTACTTGGCATATAGTTTGTTAGTTATATTTTATTATACTATTATATGTTTTTCTTAATTAATATATTGCATATGTAGATTTATGTGCACATATATTAGGATATGCAATTTTTTCCGATTGTTTCGCAATATTCACAATGGCGTTACATTATTCGCGTTATCCACAATAACATTTTTTCGCTTGTGGTCGCATCGCATCGCAACACACATTAACTACCTTGAAACCGACTGACGAAAAAGTGGAGGGTTAGTATAAAAAAGCTTGTCGCAAATGAATGACGGTGTTGTTGGGTTAGAGTGACGTATTTTGGGTGGAATAGTCGGGAGGTGGTGGAAATTTACAAGTATGGAGTGCGGTTGAGGATTATAAACATTAGAGAGAATTTTGGGCAGCGTTGTAGTGGTGAGGATAAGGATTGGTATATGTAATACTTAACAGGGCGAGATTTTGGGAGGAGCGTAACTATAACAAAAACGTACTTTAATTTTTATTTCAAACTGGAAAAAATAAAAACAAGAAAGGATTTTACTGAAACAAAAAATGACTAACATTTTGGTGGACTGAAGCGATATGATATAATGGGGGTATTCTTTAATTCCAATGTGACTAGGTGGAAGTGAGTTAGTTTAAAGGCCCTTGATTTAGGGTCTGTTGCCGTACCATAGGTTTCAGGTTTATTGTTGATTCGGAGAGGTGACCTTATATTCTTAAATGCTGCTTTCTCTTTTTAATGTGTGCATGCAAGCCATTCCTCGTTTTGCTTATCTTTTCAATATATCCATGAATTCTAAGTTTACAGGAACAGAAAAATTGGAGGACTAGGAAGTATAAGCAATATGTATCATCTTACTTATTGGAATAAATCAGCATTTAACCTGATAAAATTCTTTTAACATACACAAATGTTAACTGCTTCAAGTAAGTTAGTTAAGACTCAACTTCAAAAGAAAGAACATACTAAATATAAATTCTAGATAAATCAACGTTTAATAAATTCCGAGTACAAACTGATAAACCAAAATTTAACAATGACAAAATTCATAAATAACATAAACTAGACTAAGAAGTAGGTTGTTTACCTTGCTACTGCAAAGGTGTGATCCAAAGGTCATCAATACTCGAGGAGCATTTAACATCCGTGGATACGTACTTGATAGTGCCATCGCCTACGTTGAAAATGCCACAACAAAGTCCATCATCAGTGTAGGACTGTAGGTGATGAAGTATATGCAATTTTGCTTCAGTCCAGGGTGATCAGAGGCCAATATAGATAAGGAACTTTTGTGACTCAAGAAAAGTGAGCGATCACCAAGACTCTTAACCTTCAACCACTTTCCCATGTTCTTCCTAAGCCTTGAAATCTCAAATCCCAAAAGTTGGTCAGTAGAATCAAACCTTCGCCTAACAAGTAAGAGCTCCCCGCATGAGTCTACAAGATCTTCATAACTTCTAGGGGTTGGTAATGAAGCAACTGGCCTAATCCCTGGAAATGAGCCAAAATTACATTCTACTATGGCTTCACAAGCCCCATCATTTGCATAGAATAAGCCGCCACAGTAGGTGAGATTTACCAAATCACGTTCTTCATCATCTTCTATAACATTCCACTCCCGATTCCCTACTGTACAATATATTACTTGGTGTCCATCCAATTGATAAGCGCCAACAGAGGCCATAAAAAAACAATCATCCACATTGTTATTTACACTAGGATCCAAAGATATTGCAGCGCTCCAAATGAGATCACACGAGGTCATGAACGGTAATGTTGTCAAAGCAGGAAGACTAATCTTCTTTCTAGTAATAGGGTTTTCTAAATAAACCCCATTGTAGTTATCACTCACAATTAGCCAACCATGGCCACACCCGTGACAACGTGAAGGGTTTAACAAAGAACGCTCAAGATGATTAACATTGTCACCAACAATATCATAAAAACTACGAGATTTTCGATCAGTTGAGAAACCACCACCACTTACCATAAGCAACGGCATCGGAGGGGGTAAATCGGTAGTCTTCTTTCTAACAAAAAGAGATCTCCATGGTTTGCAAACCGCACCGAAGCGGACGTAATCGACGACACAATTTGAATGTACCCGCGATGCAATCACGTCTAACATTTCCTCTGGGAGTGCAGACCACTTAACCATCATGCTGGATGGATCTAAAGGAGGATGACAGGGTTTTGATTGACTTAATATAACAGAAGGGATGATCCAGAGATCGTCAATACTTGAAGAACATTTAACATCGGTGGATAAGTACTTGATACTGCCATCGCCTATGTTGAAAACACCACAGCAAAGTCCATCATCGGTGTAGGTGATGAAGTAAATGCAATTTCGTTTCAACCCAGGGTAATCAGAAGCCAATACAGATAATGAACTTTTATGACTCAAGAAAAGTGAACGGTCGCCTAGGCTCTTAACCTTCAACCACTTTCCCATGTTCTTTCTAAGTCTTAAAATCTCGAATCCCAAAAGTTGGTCACTAGTATTGAAACGTTGCAAAACAAGTAAAAGCTCCCCGCATGATTCCACAAGATCTTCATAGCTTCTAGGGATTGGTAGTGAAGCAACTGCCCTAACCCCAGGGAACGAACCAATATTACATTCTACTATGGCTTCACAAGCCCCGTCATTCCCATAGAACAGGCCATCACAGTAAGTGAGATCTACCAAATCACGTTCTTCACCATCTTCTATAACACTCCACTCCCGGTCCCCTACTTTACAATATATCACTTGGTGTCCATCCAAGTGATAAGAGCCAACGGAGGCCATAACAAAACAATCATCCACATTATTCTCTACACTAGGATCCAAAGATATAGTAGTGCTCCAAATAAGATCACACGAGCTAATGAACGGTAACATTGTCAAAGCAGGGAGACCAATCTTTTCTCTAGTAATCGGGTTTTCTAAATAAACCCCATTGTCGTCATCACTCACAATTAGCCAACCATGACCATATCCATGACAACGCGAAGGTTTAACAAAGACCGATCAAGATGCCTAAGACGACTAACATCGTCATTAACAATGTCGTAAAAATTACGCAATTTTCGATTATTTAAGAAACCCATACCACCACCCACCATTAGCAACGGCATCGAAGGGGGCAAACAACTAATCCCCTTTCTCATAAAAAGTGATCTCCATGGTTTACAAACCGCGCCAAAGCGGATGTAATCGACGACACAATTCGAGTACACCCGCGACGCAATCGAGTCTAGAACTTCAATTGGGAGTTCAGACCAATTACCCATTTTGTTAAATTGATCAAAGGGATGATTTGAATTGAGTGATTAAGATGAAACAAAGTAAACCCTAGAATTCAAAATTGATGATAAACCCTGATTTCAATGAAGAGTTGAGAGATGAGAACACTTACCCATTGTATCTTTCTTCGTTTCTCATCAACTTATAATAAAAATTAGGGTTGAGAGAGAGAGAGAGAAAATTAGGGTTAGGGTTTGAGGTTTCGAATTTAAAGATGTTTGGGAAACAATTTTTTCGCGGGAAATCTGGCAGCCGAAAAAATATCGGGATATTTCGACAAAGTATTGCGATAATATGTTAAAACTATTAAAAACATGATTATAATTTGCAAATCACTATATCTGAAGCATCTCATCTCATTAGAGCATCCCCAGCAGCTAGGTGCACCATGACTTGACAAGGTGGATTTGAGAATCCACTCTCTTCTCAAATCCTTTACCTCCTAGCAGCTAGTCGAAAATCCACGTGACAATGAATTTTTCATCGAATCTACCCTCAGGGTAGATTTTTGATGAATTGATGTCGCGCAGTTCTGAACTGCGTTTAGGGTAATGGACATTCCAGATAGAGACACGTGGCCAAATCTTATGTTTTTGATTATGCCAAAAATGTACAATTGTCCACGACTAAAACGCAAGTCTATACCCAAATTGATGGGCAACATGAGCTAGTGTGCCCTTGCTATTATCCTGCTTTTCTTGTATATAGATGGGCGTTATCTGTTTTGAATTTCCGCTCGAGCCTTTTCTTGCATTATTTTGATGGAGTTAAGATTGTTCATAGTATTAGTATGTCGTCCTAGTGAACCTGAACTAAAGCAACACATAAGAATTTAAGATTTAGACACCAGCAAAAAAAAAAAGGTTACGAAAAAGGGAAGAAAAAAAAAAAAAAAATCAGATATCCAACATTCTCTATATTAATTCTTTTGAAGATAATAAATATGCAACGCAAGAAGGGCATGAAGAGATTTTTTTTGCAAACCTCTTTGAAGAACTTTTGAAGCTCACAAATGATGATGCAGGACATAGAAGACTGCAAATTTGGGTTCTATTTGTTTTGAGTTTTGACAGCAAAAACGCATAAACTTAATTCTATTTATTTATGACTGGGACAAAAACATATTAACCTAATAGGCTATCAACAGAGGGAACATAAACATCAACAGGTACGGATCGATTGTTCTCTCTTTTTAGGGTTTTCAAATCATATTAGTGATTATTAGGGTTTCGAAATCCCCTAAATTTCTCATATGTTTAATTTTGTCCTTGTTGGTGATTAGGGGGTAAATTTCTTCTATGTTTCTATTCATCTTAGTGATTAGGGTTTTGAAATCCCTAAATTTCTCATATGTTTATTAGTGTTTCCAAAAAAATTCTTATGATTAGGGGGTTTCCAAATACCCAAAAAATATTGTTTAATTTTAATAATTAGGGTTTTGAAAATTTCTAAATTAATTTCGAAAGTACTTATTAGTTTATTGTGTTTAGGATGATCCTCCGCAGCGGACGTAATACTGACGAGAGGCCCTATGACAAATTTGAAGAATCTAAAAAAAAAAATGACGAAGCTGAAGTGAGGCGTGAGTGGCTGAAGAATAATTGTAGAATGATAAGGGAAGGAGTCTACGAACTTCCGGTGCGCGTGCGTACATTTTTAGTATAATCTTCATCTCATTGTTGTTGCCAAACTAATTACAACTCTTTATTCTTGTATGTTAGGCATATGTAACTACTGGTCCTGGCGTTTTTAGTGTCAGACTCGGAGGCTTTTACCCCAAATCTCGTTATATATATGTTAGTATCACTTTATCTTCTTGTTTCCTTAGCTATTTGCCCTGCACTCACTAGTAACACGCTTTTGATATTTGCGTTGTTTATTGTAGCGGAAGGGACAATTGCCCAATGATCGTAAAAGAATCACACCAAGTCCCAAACCAAAGAAAAAAAAAGTAGTGATAGTTCCAGAGCCGCGGTGGGGAAAGTTGTTTGAATCTAGGCAGCAATCTGTTTTTTTTTTTTTTTTTGATGTTTCAGTTTGATTCTCTAGCTAATGGGGTTGCGCAGGCTGTGTACACACTAGCCAGTTTATGTAATCAAAACAACTACATGTTTTACTTTTGATTTCTGTTTGATTTTCAATGAAGTAGGTTTTTGTTTTGTGTAAATCTATCTTGTTTGTCATTTGTTTTTTATCCGGGTCTTCTTCTATGCTATCTTTTTATGATCTATATATGTCGATAATGTCTTTCTATAAGATTTGATTATCATCTACTCATGTATTGTGGGTACACAATCCTAAAAGTACCATTGGTAATTATCACCAAAAAAGATGACAATATGACGGTGTTTATCGTGAAGCATCTCTTAAGAAGTGCCATTTTTTTTTTTTTCATACTTGTTTGTGTTATTTCAAGAAAATGGCTTTGAAGAACATCTGGTACTAGAGAAAACGAGGTTTTCCTGGTAGAGTTAACATGTTGGATCTCTTTATTTATTTTAGTTTAGGGTTGATTGAGTGCCCCCATCAAATATTAGTTTAGTTTCCCCAAAATATCATCGACTGGGATCATCTAATTTATTTTTTTATTTTTATTTTCACTTGTATGATGTGAATTACTCACTTAGTTAGTGTTTCAATGGTGTTGATGATACAGGAGTGAAGTAAGCGAGGGCGTGTTAATGGTTCAACTTGGGGAATCAATGTTAAAGTACCCCTTTGTCCCAATTTGGAGAAAGCAAAAAGTTTCAATGGTGTTGATGATGCATAGTGGGAGATGATACAAATTGACAGTACCCCTTTGTCTCTAATTGGGTAGTAATAGCGAAGATTTAATCTTTTTCATGAATTTCTTACTAGTGTTTCAATGGTTTTGATGATACAGGAATGAAGTTGGGGAGGGCATGTTAGATTAACAAAAATGGGTTCGCAAGTTATTTGGGTATGATTACGAAATCATATATCGCAAAGGAAGTGACAATTTGGCTGCCGACGCACTATTTCGTCTTGCTAATGACGCCCAATTACTCACAATTTCATCTCTTGTTTTTGGCAATCTTAAAGACATCCAGTAAGAATGCCTTTTGCATCCACCAATTGCCACATTAATCACATCCCTCAAATCTAATCCCACATGCCAACCCCCTTACACATATGTTGGCAACGTTCTTTTTTTTATAAAAATCACATCATGGTACCTCCTGACTCAAAGTGGAAGCCGACGACTCTTATCACCGAATTTTACTCATCCCCATCAGCTGGCCATTCAAAGCCTCAAATGGGATGTCAAAACTTTCGTTTCCAAAATAAGGTCCCAAAATCGGAAAGATCGGGAATCAAAAATCGGAAGTTCGGGCAAAAGTTGCAGCCCTAGCTAGAAGCATTTGTTAGAAAAAAAAAATGTACAATTGTCCATGACTAAAACGCAAGTACTGTTAGCAGTTCCAACAAATCTATACCCAAATTGATGGGCAACATGAGCTAGTGTGGAAGCCGACGACTCTTCTCACCGAATTTTACTCATCCCCATCAGCTGGCCATTCAAAGCCTCAAATGGGATGTCAAAACTTTCGTTTCCAAAATAAGGTCCCAAAATCGGAAAGATCGGGAATCAAAAATCGGAAGTTCGGGCAAAAGTTGCAGCCCTAGCTAGAAGCATTTGTTAGAAAAAAAAAATGTACAATTGTCCATGACTAAAACGCAAGTACTGCTAGCAGTTCCAACAAATCTATACCCAAATTGATGGGCAACATGAGCTAGTGTGTCCTTGCTATTATCCTGCTCTTCTTGTATATAGATGGGCGTGACCCCACTCTACGACAGCCGGGGGGTGTTACAGTCCCCCCACCTTTAAGATCTGATACCACCATTTTGGCACGACCCCACTCTACGAGTGTAGATATTGTCTCCACTTTAACCACTGTTGATCTCCAACAGTATGAGATTTTTCTTCCTAAGAAAAGGCCTAAGTGACATGTAGAGTGAAATCTTAAGTTAAGTACCATACACCTGGCAGGATCTTAAGCGATGTGGGACTAAACTATTGGTGCTACCGTCACCGCTAATGGGTTAGGCGCCTTTCCAATACCCGCTCAGCCGGGGTGTTACAATTTTGATGGAGTTAAGATCGTTCATAGTATTAGCATGTCGTCTAAGTGAACCTAAACTAAAGCAACACAAAGAATTTAAGATTCGTACACCAGCAAAAAAAAAGGTTACGAAAAAAGGGAAGAAAAAAAAAACACAACATATATCCAACATTCTCTATATTAATTATTTTGAAGATAAATATGCAATGCAAGAAGGGCATGAAGAGATTTTTTTTGCAAACCTCTTTAAAGAACTTTTGAAGCTCACAAATGATGATGCAGGACATATCTAGAAATAATTAGAGAAAGTTTAGAAGACTGCAAATTTGGGTTCTATTTGTTTTGACAACAAAAACGCATAAACGCAATTCTATTTGTTTATGACTGGGACAAAAACATATTAACCTAATAGGCTATCAACAGAGGGAACATAAACATCAACAGGTACGGATCGATAGTTCTCTCTGTTTAGGGTTTTCAAATTATTAGGGTTTCGAAATCCCCTAAATTTCTCATATGTTTAATTTTGTCCTTGTTGGTGATTAGGGGGTAAATTCTCATATGTTTGATAAATACCCGATAGAGATATTTTTCCAAGCATGCCACTCTTTTAGCATATATACTCATAACTGGGCATCCTGTTTCATATACTATTGTGCTTGCCGGGTTTATAAGAAATGATTGTTTCACATCGGGAGAATTGAGCAATGTTTGGAACTTCATATAGTTTCTTCCATAGACGTATTTTTCAAACTGATGCTTATTATGCGAGATATGACAGAGTAGCGAAGGATAAACATGGATGGAGATATACTAGAGTAACTAGACGGTTCAGGCAATACTAAACACACAATCAGAACGAATTATAAAGACCGTATAGTCACAGTTATAAGTCATAATAATCACATTACGAAGAGACATTACCGCACAAATCACAAGATAGGATAGAAGATCCTGACAAAACAAAGAAACAACAAGCTGGATATATTTACACAACATACTACGTACATTGAAAATTAGTGCTTCATGCTCTCCGATCCCTTCGACTCCTACAAACTTTATATGATCATTGAGATGTGTTTTCTTTGGTTATGTATCCAAGCGAGAGAAAGTTGATCCGGGGATATTATACAATATACTATCTCGCCTTCATCAAATTTAAAAGAGTCAAGTTCTACTTCAGTTATAACCTCCAGTGACTGGCCAAGCCGGACTCTTCTGAGAAAACACGTTAGGGTTAGGGTTAGAGCATCTTCAACAGAAGAGTATGTTGTTCCGGTTTACCGTACCGGTATTCCAGAATCGCATACTCTTTTGGTCCAAAAGTAAATTACGTTGTTTTTTTTTGTTTTTTTTTTTCTTGGGCGTTTAACGGTTTAGCGCCTAGCGTCTGTTAATCTTTCATTTTCCTCTTGGACAACTATATTTAAAAAGTTATTGGGCGCTGAACGGTGCAGCGCCTAGGCGGTATGCACATACTCCTTGCCAAATTCAGGTTTCGCATACTTTGGAGGGGTATGGGGGTGAGTATGCTGAACACCATACCCCTGTTTGATAGACTTTTTGCAAGAGTATGGGAAAACCTTAACAGCATACCACCACTTTGTTGGAGATCATCATTAGGATTAGGGTTTCTAAATCCACTAATTTCTACCATTTTGCAGTTTCTAAGCCTAAGCCTAAGGTCTAAACTGACTTGGTTACTGTTATCATGAGGAGAGAAATTTATAAACCTAATCGGGAACAAAATCACGCCAACATCAACAGGTATGGATCTATTGTTCTTTATCTCTGTTTAGGCTTTTCAATTTCTTATTAGTGATTATTAGGGTTTCTAAATACTCGAAAAATCTTGTTTAATTTCGAAAGTCCTTTATTGTGTTTAGGATGATGCGTGCCAACTCTACCGACTCCGATATCACAAGCTATGCCACTTCGTCACCTCTATCCCCCAAAAATCCCAACTACTACGTACAAAGTCCATCGTCACGAAACTCACACGATGACGATAAAGGGTCATCATCAAATGCAACTCCAACTTATAATAGTCCCATGGAGTCGCCTTCCCATTCGCTAGGTCCTACCTCAAACTCTAGGCCGTCTTTGGATAGTAGGGTTTCGGGACCGTTTAGGTATTCGTCAGCGACTAGTAAAGGGTATAGGGAGAGGGCCTTTGCATGAAGAGCATGACGAATACCTAGAGCATGCGTATGATGACGATGAGAGCCAATCTTTACATCATCGCGTGAGTTTTATTTTTGTGGTTCTTTTCGTTGCCATGTTTTCCCTGATTGCGTTGATTTTATGGGGAGCAAGCCGACGTTATGAACCTGAGATTGATGTGAAGGTAATTTAATTGAAGGCTTATAAATAAATTTACGTATTTAGTTAATTTCTTAACTAGAGTTACTTTTCACAAAATTTTATTCACTGATAATGATTCACTTCACCACCGATATTGTCCCTACTTAACCACCTAGCAGATGTCTCTGGAGGGTTTAACCCTTCATGGATTTGATCATATTTATCAGAAAGTGTAGTTTGGGGCTTGACTGAAGTACTGAACCCCTCTTTTAGCATTAATTTATTCTTTAGAGATCGCGATTTTTTATTTTTTTCGCCAGAACTAGTAGTTTTAAGAAATAATTATAATTTGTGCGTATGCAGAGCTTGTCAGTAAGTAGTTTCTATTTCGGAACGGAGGTGGACAATATGGGGGTCTCTACTAAGCTTATGACCGTTAACTGTTCACTGAAGTTGGATATATATAACCATGATACATTCTTCGGCATCCATGTCAGTTCCACGGGGTTCAATTTCATGCTCTCGAAAATTATAGTTGCAACCGGCCAGGTCAGTATTTCCCATTCATTATTTCTTTAAAATGACCATAAAAGTTTGATTTTGACGCAATTTTTACTTTTTGACTGCAGTTTTCAAAATACTATCAACCAAGGAAGAGTAAAAAGACGTTATACGTGATCCTGGAAGGAATTAAGGTTCCTCTTTACGGAGCAGGAAGGAACCTAGTTGTTTCGGAGAGCATTGGTAACATTCCATTGAAGTTAGAGTTTGAGATTCAATCACGAGGGAATGTGTTGGGGATGCACCCGAAGTTCAGGAATCACAAACACATCAGTTGTCCCGTTTTAATTGATGCGGATAACATTAAAGTCATTCACTTCAAAGACGATTTTTGTATATTTGATTGAATTAAATGTAAAAGTGGCCACCAAATTTTGCAATTGTTTCACATGCGCTTTAAATCGTATGTATATTTAAGATTTGTTTGAAATCATGTGTAAAACATTAGGGTGCGAAATGCCACAAAATTCAAAATTAGCGTCTCTGGGGAAGATTTTCGAACCTCAGGACTTCTGGGCATTAACTGTACTTCTACAATAACTTGAGTCATGCATAGTAAAAGCTTATTGAGTTTTGTTTTCGAAATTCGTTGTTGTTTGTGAGTTGTGAGCAATTGTATTTCCAACAATGAGCAATGACGCCACAATCTGTAGGATCTTCGGTCCAATTGCAATGTTTTATCGGAAGGTCATGATCATAGTTGCCTCTGTTACAAGACAAGGAGCTTAAACTGACAATAAGAAACCTCATTAAGGGCAGTGGGAGATCATATCCTCCAACTGATATTTAGGTTAATATTTACACGTAACTATGTATGTATATCAGGTTAATATTTACAGTTAAATGATATCCTGCCTTTTTCGTTACTATTGTGGTTCGTCGTTGAGAAGCTCATACTCTTCGTTAAGCTTTTCACATTGTCATTCTCACCGTCTTCGTCGTCATCGCTGTTATTTCCGTTTTCGATGGTGTAATCATCTTTGTTTAGTGCAGACAACACGTTATTTTGGACTCTGCTTGTTGCTCGTGAAACCGAGAGTTTAGTAGGTATTTTTGGAGGCCTACTTAAGTCGGAACGGCTTTGCAGGAGTCCAGGGAAATCGAGTATGTCTGCTTTGGGTCGACTCTCTTCAGTCTCGACATCGAACTGGAACATGTTCTCGATGATGTCTTCTTCGTTATTATCTTGCTTGCTTGGTTGATGCTCGATGGTATTGTTCGAGATCATAATAGCTTTAGCTTTGGCACAAAGGGTCTAGAAAACGCTCGGGCCTTGTTCGGTACCGCAAAACTCTCTGGTCATCATGTGTCCAATGTCTGCGAGGCACAGACCGATATCAGCTGCTCGTTTTAAGAAAATAGTGCATATGGTGAGAATTCGGATCGAAACATATTTCCAATAACTCAAAACAATAGAGAAATCAAAGAGCAAAACCTATGACCCCCGCATATCCGCTCCAAGAATGCCACGAATTCCTGCAAAAAGAGACCAAAGAGTAGTAGTTTAGCAAAATATAAGTCTTCCTACACAAATTTTCTTTACTTGACCCTAGCAAAAACATGGCGAAAAATAGGAACAACGTCACTAAAGACGTTCTGTACTATGTTTCATTGCTTTAGCCTTCAAATATTCCATCTTCTACCATTCGAATGCAAAATATACAACTTAACCCTAGGAATATTTTTGTGAAAATGAGCAACAATGTCACCAAGACGTCCTATCTATGCTTCATTTGGCCACCTATACCATGTCCAACCTAAGATATACAACTTGACGCTAGCCAAAAAATTGTGAAGGATGACCTTAAAGCAGACAACTACATTTAAGATTCTCATTCTTGTGGCATTGTTGTTCACAAATGTCAGAGATGCAAACAAGAGATGCACCATTATAGACTCCATAAGTTCTTCACAAAGATCAGACCGCGGTCTCGTACTCGTTATCTCGTTGTTGTTGTTGTTGTCTCTAATCTTCTCCATTGTTGTTGTTCCCAGATTTTCTCCAGATTTTTCTACTATTTACCAAACAAAAGGCTAACCTGGTGGATAGGGATTCTCATATATTTCATAAACCCTACATCAAGGTCCTGTGCGCTAGTTTTGCAGAAAAATACTCCCACAACAATCTTTCCTGCTCAAGGTTCTGGTGAACCTGTAAATTTGAAAGATTCAAATTATTTTCACAATACTCTACATTCAATTCAACATGAAAGATTTCAATTTCAGATACACAGATCCATCATAGCTTTAAAAAATCGAGAATCTTCACTACAGTTTCAAATTCTAACAACTGGAGTTAAAAGAGGTTTGTTGAGAAAGTGAGCCTCAATGTTTTCTACCACAAGGTCAGCCATTGCCTTGAGGGTTTCCCAGGTACCGCTTCCCACGTGAGGTAAGAGTACTACATTGTCAAGCCCAAAGAGTTCTTCTGGTACTTGGGGGGTTCATGTTCATACACATCAAGCCCAGCACCACCTAATCGGCCTTCAACCAGTGTAGAAACGAGTTGATGATTACACCTTTCGAACCTAATTTATCAATCACTTCACGGTTAATGATATGGCGGGATTCTTCTGTGTGCCCAGTCCAAATTTCCACAGATTTGCCACTGAACAGCAGAGAAAAGAGGCAAAAGTGAGGTACTACATAATTCACAGTGAAGCACCAGTTACTTGAAAATATACTGAAAGCGTGACATCATCAGGGGGTTTTCTGGCTTTAAATTTTATTTCGCGTGTTTTAAACCCATAGTCCCATACTTGGGGTACAGATGTTTAGGTTTTTTATATAATACTAAAACATTTAGAGTCCCCGAATTTACATTAAAAATCGAAGCCTTAGGCGCAAGAGCCCTGTAGCCAGGGCCGGCACTGTAAAGTGATCCTTACTTGATGGAGAGACGCTTGATTTTGTATTCTTTAGGAAGTTACAGCAGTTTGGGTTTTTTTTAGAGGGACTTGTGTGAATACAAAGGGTAAGAAACTACACTTGGAGGAACCTACAAGACCTAAAGCCCCTTTTAGGTTCACTAACTCTTGGACCCTTCATCCAGATTTTATGGGGGTTGTAAGAAGCTCATGGAGCTGCAGAATCCAAGGTATACCAATGTTTGTCTAATCTCAAAAGTTAAAGATCCTGAAACAAGACTTGATTAGGTGGAAGAAAGACACTTATGGTAACATTCATATTGGGGTTGAGACTGCAAGAAAGGATCTAGAACAGGTGCAAGAGGAGATTGTTGTCATTCCTATATAGATGATGATATTATGAGAAGAGAAAATGATAAAAGAAAAATCCTAAATAAGTTACTGTTACAAAAGGAGATGGAGATGGATATGAAACAAAAGTCAAGGTGTGACTGGTTATCCTTGGGAGACTCAAATACACATTTTTTTCACCAGTTTATGCAAGAAAGAAAGATGAAGAACCATATTACCCAAATTGAATGTAGAGATGGTACTTTGGCAGATATTCCTGAAAAAATACAGATGGAAGCAATGGATTTCTACACAGACCTCCTTACAGATAGAAATGGCAGAGTTGACTATGATATTCACTGCTCAAATAGGATCACTCAACAACAAGTTGCATCACTAGTTGAAGATTTCACAGCTGCAGAGATTAGAGAGATGGTATTTAATGAGAAGGATGACAAAGCACCTGGTATATAGATGGTTATAATATACATTTCTACAAGTGTTGCTGGGATATAGTGGGGACTGAAGTCATAAAAGCAATCCTAAGTTTTTTAAGAAGATCTCAATTGTTAAAGGAAGTTAACATCACAATCCTCAAGCTCATCCTAAAGAAGCCTAACCCAAGGACATTTGCAGATTTTAGGCCCATATCTTTGTGCAATGTGATATATAAATTTATCACAAAACTTTTGGCTCTAAGAATGAAAAAGTTGATGGATGAGCTTATTGATTCCTGTTAGTCAGCATTTATAAAAAAGGAAGAGTGATACAAGACAATATTTTATTAACTCAAGAATTGGTAAGGGAGTTAATGGAGTTGATAGAATGATGTTGAAGATAGATGTTCATAAAGCTTTTGACTCAGTAAGATGGTCCTATCTGATTCATGTTCTAAGAGCTATGGAGTTTCCCAATTCTTTCATCAATTGGATTGAGATCTGCATAACCTCCCCTTGCTTTAAGATTGATATAAATGGGCTGATAATGGGATTTTTCAAGAGCAGTAAAGGGATAAGGCAGGGGGATCCACTATCCCCCTACCTATTTGTCATTGCAATGTAACCTTTTACGAAACTTCTAAATAAAATAGTAATGGATAGAAGAATTTCAGTTTACCCAAATTGCAAGTCTTCAAACATCTCGCATTTATTGTTTGCTGATTATGTGCTTCTTTGCCTTAAAGCTTCAGTAGAGGGGGCCACAAACACAAAGTTGATCTTAGAAGAATTTGTTGCAATCTCAGGACTAAAGATCAACCCCCAGAAGAGTATTCTTTGAAACCTCCTTTAAGTGTGGTAGATCAAGTCATAAATTCTGGTACAAGGAAGCTTCTCATACATACATTAGAGATTGGGGATTAAACCCCATTATCAAGCAGCCTAGACAGATTGAATGGATTCAGTGGAAGCAAGATATATAACAGATGATTGTCCTCAATGTTGATGGATGTTGCTCACAGGATAGAAAGGCCTTGGGTTGGGTGGTATTTTTAGATTACCTAATGGGATTCCCATTGTAGCCTTTAACAGACCTGTTCTGGAGGATGTAGGGATTGGATGTGTTGAAACAAAGGCCATCTGTGAAGGCTTTAAAGTTGCAGATAGACTAGGCTTCAAAAGCTTATGTGTGCAGACTGATTCAGAATTTGCAGTAAAAGTTCTAAATGGTGATTACAAGCAGCCTGGTCATGCATTACTGATTTGAGAAATGTCAAGAATGTAATCTCAAGAATGTATGATTGTTTGATTATGAACAAAAAGAGGGAAGGGAACAAACCTGCAGATTACATCACTTTAGAGATGGATATTCAAGACGATTATGTCTTTCTTCCTTGCAGTTTCCCTCCCCAACTTGTAAATCTTTGTATAGCAGATATCAAATGTAAAAGATATCCTAGGATGTAATTTTTGTGCAGTCAATAAAGTCTGGTGGGGGTCTGCCTCAACCCCATCTTCCTCCTCAAAAAAAAGAAACTACACTTGGAGGAGAGAGAGGGATGTGTGCAGTTTTAGTTGTTTTCTCTAGCATACTCATAACTGGGCATCCTGTTTCATATACTATAGTACTTGCGGGGTTTATAAGTAATGATTGTTCCACATCGGGAGATTTGAGCAATGTTTGAACTTTCATATAGACGTATTTTTCAAACTGATGCTTATTATGCGAGATATGACAGAGTAGCAAAGGATAAACATGGGTGGAGATATACTAGGTGGTTCAGGCAATACTAAACACAGTCAGAACGAATTATAAAGACCACATAAATCACATCACGGAGAGACATTACCGCACAAATCACAAGAAATATCCTGACAAACAAAGAAACAACAAGTTGGATATATTTACACAAAACAAGAACATGCTACATTGAAAATTAACCAAACAGTAATCAAGATCAGGTGGCTATTTTGATTACAAAAGCTGGCTAGTGTACACACAGGGGCGGAACTACTAGTAGGCTATAGCCCTGGGTAGATTTTTCAAATTTCTTTTTTCTTAGTTATCTATTAAGTTCTCTCTAAACAGTTCATCTCTCTATAAACTCTATATATATCTCTCTTTTTAAAGTTTAAAACTCTTCTCTTTTTCATTAAAACACAAGTTTGGGATTTAATGATACTTATATGAAATTAATGAAGGAGAGCACCAACAAGGAACTAGTTTTAAGCTTCAACAGATAATGAAGATGTAAAAGTATCACAGGAGACTTTTTTTAAAATTTCACAAGGCTGGCCATTAAGCGTCGAATAACATGTTTAGAACATCGTCCAATTATATCTTTATATCTTTGAGGCTTTGAAAAATGTTGCTTGATGCATGACTAAATTGATTTCACCCCTGCATGCACTAATCACACACTTCGTTTTCCACTATATATATATAAAAGATGGAGAATAAATTGATTCACATGGATAATAGAGAATAATTTAGCATCATATTCGTGTGATATTCGTGTGACTAGTGTATAAAGACAGTTCTTGACTGCAACTGATGATCGTAATGATGTGGATTCATATCCCACTGAAATGGTCCCCGAAGAAAAAGATGATCTTGAGAGGCCTAAGAGTATTGAAAATTATCTTGGAGATGTTTTTTAACAGTAACTTCTTAGAGAGATAGTCAATGGAAACTGTGAAAAATCTCCTAAGCACCAACCAACATACCTTGGAGAAGGAATATGGAGGGCTTGGAAGTTGGAACTAGATTTTTCTTGACAAGGTATATGAGATTTGTGGTCCTTTGAAACCCACATGTAGGATTCATTAACATTATGTGTATATCACATTTATCCTTTTAGGACATTTGGTACCTAGCAAGAAAAAAATGTATTCACATTTTGTAGGAGATTTTTCTTCAGTGTTAAATCCTCGAGTTGCATGCATATCTCCTTAAAAACGGA
This sequence comes from Kingdonia uniflora, assembly GCA_014058105.1. Classification (NCBI taxonomy): domain Eukaryota; kingdom Viridiplantae; phylum Streptophyta; class Magnoliopsida; order Ranunculales; family Circaeasteraceae; genus Kingdonia; species Kingdonia uniflora. The sequence continues at coordinate 1,595,235 of JACGCM010001796.1, read as the reverse complement.
CTTCCTTCCCCTCAGAAAGAGAAAAAAAAATATGCAAAGCATCATGTTCCTAGAATCTTGATCGGTTGCACTTTTCTTTTTGTTTATATAAAAGGACATTTTCTGGAGTAATTTGCATTAGAGTACCTTCCATCATTAATCATTCTTCCATTGTTAAATATGGGCTCAGCTGTAGCCAATAAGCCCCATGCCATATGCATTCCGTTCCCGTTTCAAGGCCATATTACTCCCTTTATGTATTTTGCAAAGCTTTTACACTCTAGAGGTTTTCATATCACATTTGTCAACACCGAATTCAACCATAGTCGCTTAATGCGGTCTAGGGTGTCTGATCAACTAAAGGGTCTACCAGATTTTCGATTTGAAACAATACCCGATGGGTTGCCGTCGTCTAACCGAGATGCCACCCAAGATATCCCTTCATTATGTGGTTCAACTCAAAACTATTTCCTTGCTCCTCTTATTGATATTGTTGGTAAACTCAAATCTTTGTCAGTTGTGCCTGATGTAACGTGTATAGTTTGTGATGGACTGATGAGTATGGGCATAAAAGCTGCCGAGCAGCTGGGACTCCCCGAGGTTCAGTTATGGACTTCATCAACTTGTGGCTTTATGGCTATTCTCCAATACAGAGAGCTTGTTAAAAGAGGTCTTACACCATTCAAAGGTATTACTTGTATTCTTCATTTTACACAAGTAACCCAAGTAATCCGTAAAGATATATATTTACTTTTCATGTGTTTGCAGACGAGAGTTGCCTTACCAATGGCTATCTTGACACTCCAATTGATTGGATACCCGGTTTAAGAAACATGCGGCTGAAGGACATTCCAACTTTGATTAGAACAACCGACCCCAATGATTTTATGTTTAAGTTTGTCCAGGATGAAGTTGAAAACTGTCTAAAAGCACCTGCTATCATTTTCAATACGTTCTATGATTTGGAACATGAAGTTTTAGATGAAATCGAACATATTTTTCCTAACGTATATACTGTAGGTCCATTAGCAATGCTTGGACAACATCTACCCGAGAGTGAAGTGAAATCTATGGGGTCAAACCTGTGGAAGGAAGATTCAAGTTGCCTGCAATGGTTGAATAAACAAGCTCCAGGTTCTGTTTTCTACGTAAATTTTGGGAGCATAACTGTTATGACCGAAAAACAATTGATTGAATTTGCATGGGGTCTAGCAAATAGCAAACACCCGTTTTTATGGATCATACGGCCTGATGTCATAATGGGAGATTCTATAACTCTACCGCAAGAGTTCATGGAAGAGACTAAAGAAAGAGGTCTGATATCTAGTTGGTGTGCTCAAGATCAAGTGCTCTTACACCCTTCCGTAGGAGGTTTCTTAACACATTGTGGCTGGAATTCTACACTCGAGAGTATATCTGGTGGGGTACCGATGGTTTGTTGGCCTTTCTTTGCCGAGCAACAGACAAATTGCCGATATGCATGTGTGAATTGGGACATTGGCATGGAGATTGATAACAATGCGGAAAGGGAGGAGGTTGAGGTCATTGTTAGGGAAATGATGGAAGGGGAGAAAGGGAAGAACTTGAGAGAAAAAGCGTTTGAATGGAAGGACATGGCCCAAAAAGCTACTAAAGAAGGAGGATCTTCTCATAACAACTTTGATCGAGTGATTAAGGAGGTTTTACTAGCTAAGATGTGTAATTAAGTGCGAGGCCACAAAAAAATAAATAGTGGATTCTCTCCATTAATTCCCAAGATGTCCTTATTTGCAATAAAGAGAGTTCAAGTATATAGTTAACACAAATCTAATTTCGCGCTTAATAATCATATCTTGCACATGCCTTAATACTTCCATTTTCATATTTGCATCTGATTTTGCAGCGAACCAAACTCGCCAATGTAATGTCCCGGATTTTCGGGTTATTTTTTATTATTATTAAGTATTATTATTATTATTATTATTCCTCCACGTTAAGTTCCGCACATATATTCCGTATATATTCCGCATGTACTTTTTCATCCATTATGCATCCATTTATTCATTTCGGCAGGTTTTGTATGTTAGATTCCTTTTATGTAGTTTCGGTGGTACGGTGGTTATTCGGATGATGAGGTGGCGTTGTGGCCTTGGGAACCCCTAGATGGGTTGGTGGTGATGTTTGTTTGATGTGTTTGTGGTTTGGTGTGGTTCCGGTGAGCCGTTGGATTGGCCGATAGGTTTTCGGAGTTTTCGGAGCAAAGATTCCTTTTCGGGGGTTTAGGCGTTAGGTTTGGTATGATTCTGAGGTGTCCGAGGTTGGCCGTTAGGTTTTCAGGGTTTTCCTTCTTGCAGTTTCTATTCAATGTGAGAAAAGATTCTCTCCCTTCGAATATTTTTTAAGTTTACTCGAATGTTTCCTTGCAGGAAAAAAATATTTGAATATTTTTTTCTTGAATATTTTGGGCAGGGAAAAAATATTCGAATATTTTTTGTGAACAGTAAAATCAGTTTTTTTTTTTTTTTGCTTAAACCGGGTTTTGGGTTGTTTTAAAAAAAAAAATTTCTCTCTCCTCTCCCAAAATCAACCCAAATCCTCTCCTCTTCTCCAAACTCTTGATCCAATCTTCCCCTTCGATCGCGGATTCTTCGTCGAGCTTCGCCGCGATCTTCACTCCTATCATTGGTGAGTAATTCTCGATTCCATTTCCGTCAATTTTTCTCGATTTAACGTAGGGTTTGATTTCTAGGGTTTGTGATGGTGGATTGATATTGGGTTTTGTGATTGGGGTGATTGTTGAATTGAGGAGTGGTGATTATTACAGGTGTTAGATTGTTGAGCTGTGGCTTAGGGTTTGCGATTATCGTAGGTATTGGGTTTGATTGTCGGTTGCCATTGTTGTAAGATTTGGGTGTTCTGAGGTGGTGTTTGATTGGGTTTATCGCCGGTATGGGGCGATGAGGTGTAATTGATTCTTGGCCGGTGGCGGTGATTTCGTGGGTTGATTTAGGGTTTGTGACTTGGGGTTTGCGGCGTTTGCGATTATCGCATGTATTGGGTTTGGTTGTTGGTTGTGATTATTGGGTGTATTGTTGATTTACGGAGTTGTGATGGTTGCAGGTGTTGGGTTTGACGGTGGTGGTGTTGTTTGGGTCGTTGCAATGGCTGCGGTGTTGCGGTTGGGTTGTTCCGTGATTCGGGTGGCATGTCCGCGAGATGCTGTCTTTGGAGCTTCGGGTTGCTTGCTCAGATTGATTCTGCTGGAGCATTTCATCGGGTTACAAACGAGTTTTATCTTCCTGAATAACTAGATTATTATCCTGATTTGTGAGTTATAGAAATGCATAGTTTAGTATAATTATATCTGTGATTAGGTTAGTATTGGGTTAATTGCTTAGGATACTTTACTGGTTATCTGTTTAGCATTACCTTAGACGAGAGTATTTAAGGGTTTGATAAGTTAGTAAAACCCGCAATAATGTTGGTTTAGTTACTAGATAGAATTCGTAGGTTATGATTAGTCAGAGGAGGTTATTCTCTGTTGTCGTCGATGTGACGATGACTCTTGAGATTCCTCTTAGGCCGATTTCATTGATGGTGGTTTTTAGGAATCTTTTCTTCGTGGAGGTTAAGAATAAGGCATTTTTCAGTGTGTTGCAACGCCTCAGCGTCGCTATATTGTGTATGGTATTGTTGGCTAGTTATTAGGGTACTCAGCTTGTTTCAGGGCACTAGTAACTAGGTTTGGTTATTAGTGGAGATGTGTGGACGGTTGTGGTTTAGCTGCCATTTATCTGAGATAGTGTAGTTCAGAGGCTATAGTTCTCACTTTATAGTATAGCACCTTGGTTAGTTTGGGTTACTGGATTTGGTTCCAGGGTAGTCTTGGGGCGACATAGCTTCAGTAAGACATGGTCTTCGATTCAGAGCTCGTCCTCTTGCCTGCTATTGTTTTGATTTTTTTTAGGATTAGCCTAGGTATACTCTGTGTTCTCGAGGCCTGGTCCTTGGGCACTGTCATTGTGATTGGTGGTTGTTTGGAATGTTGGATTCCATGTGGGAGTGTGGCATCTCCTGGACTGTTAGTTGTAGGTGGTGAGCAGATGGCTTGTCCGTGGTGGCTGGTCGTGGATGTTGAACTTCCGATAGTTTGCCTTAGGATTGTTTGTTTATCGTGTTATGACACTTATTGTCCTCATGATTCTTAGAGCTAATAGAGTTTACTCATAAGCCTTCTTTCCCCGGGATGAGGCTGTTAGGGCCGTATTCCCTTTCGTCATCGAGGAGGCAGCGAGACAACATGGCTCAGTGAGGTACGCGACTGAGCCAGGTGGTTTATGAAGTTGTACGTCACCCGTGATGTTGAAATCTCCTGGGTGGACTGTCACATCAGTGTAGGGAAACTGTCACCGTCGAGCATTTGTTCGCGGAGATTGTCACCTTGGGTGTAGACAGACCTGGTGGGTTCCTGTACATCCGTGTTGGTGACTTATGTACATGATTAGGAGGATTGTGATGCGGTTCGGTTATTGGGGAATGTTGGTTACTTGTTGGACACTTGTAGGTCACCCCATGAGTACTAGTCTATGTTGACAGCTAGAGTACTGTAGTACTTGATGGTAATCATATTGCTTTGATAAATCTTAGAGACTGATGTTATTTAGATGTCGTAACGGTTAAGTTACTGTTTCATCTAGGTTTAGATGGTGCAACTGAGTTACAGGAGGGCATCTGTATTAATTTTGGTTGCCACGCTCTCAGGCAGGTGGTTATCCTATTGTGTGCTGGCTGTGTTGGCAGCAATTGTGTTTCAGTCTTTAGGATTTTTTGCTCACATTCATAGATAATATATTCTCTTATCTTATTACGACCGGATACATCCCCTGACCCGTATTATATGTGACATGTGTGTGGTAAGGACTGTGGCTTCTTGTGTGTGATTGAGGATGTGATTCCTTGGGGTGCTCGTGACGCCCAATGTAGTTCCCCTAGCCTGGTCAGCTTAGAAAAATCGTACTTGTATCCATAATGGCTCTTTAAGGTAATCCTTCTTTAGCAGTTGTGAGCCCACTTTAGTCATGGGGGCTAGCCCTTTGGGTTGACATCGCTAAATCATTCTGCATCATAACGCATCATCATCATCATCATCATCAAGCATATTATTGCATCTCTGCATACTTCCAATTCGTAGGTTCTTCTGATAGAAATCCTTAACCCTTTCTGCATTATGTTAATATAGAATCTTCTGCACTTGGGATAATCATAAGATTATCTCATTCCATTATATCATCATCATAACATATCATTGCATTGGGATAATTATAGGATTATCCTAGTTCATCATATTCTTCTCCTCTTATTTGAATTTCTATTCTCCTAATTGATTTACGGTGTAATTAGATTCATCTTCCTTCTGCATACTCCTCTCCTCTTTGCATCTATTCCTCCCTCTTTTGTATTTGGTTAATCTATTAGGTTAATTAGTCTGGTTGGTTGCTGTGAGCTTTAGGCTGGTATTTGGTTGTGGGCGATCTCACTCAGTTTGTGATAGCTTCGGGGTTGTGTCTGGTTGGGGTTTGGGTAACCCTATTGGATTATTGTGAGCCGAGGGTGTTTACCCTCGTGTGTGATTGTATTTATGAGGTAGGCTAGTCGCTTGTGGCATTGAGGGACACGGTAGTGATTAGAGTGTAGTTAGTAGTCCTTGGGACTGGAGTGTAGTTATAGTCTTAGCACTCATTTGCTCGAGATGTATATGTAAAATTATAGTATAGTTACATATAATCATTAGACTAGTTATGTACCTATTAGATACATATTAGGCATCCTGTATATATTTAGATATATATATTATTTATCGTTAGATATTATTATATCCTATTATCATTATTATATCCATCTCATTGGTTAGTATAATCGTTTAGCTATTCTTGGGAGTTAGTGAGCTCGTTGTTTGCTCACTCTCGCATCTCCCCTTCAGTGGCAGATTGTTTCAGGTTTTAGTTGCTGCTGTGGTGATCTTTGTGGAGCTGAGCTGGAGGCTCATTCTCCAGTTATTACTGTCGGGCTTGCCGCGTAGAGGTTTGTAGAATCTTACGTTTAGATATTGTTATCTTAGTCTTCCGTTGTTTCTGTTTTTTCTTATTACTCTGTTGTGATACTATTGTGAATGACTGGGCCAAAATTTGTCTACGGCTCGGTTGTTCGTGGGGCGAATCTTTGGATTCCCCAACCTGCACATCCTCGAATCTCAGTAATTGGTCTAGCTACCGATTACTGGATTTTGGGGCGTGACAACCAACCTAGTAAATTATACAAATAGTCGTCCAGTTGTAAAGATAATATACCATATCTATATACTATCTTTTGCTACCAGTGTTTTGAAGATCCGGAGTTAATCATCCTCTGAAGACACAATCAATGTTTTTTTTTAATAAATCAATCTCAATGGGCTTCAAATATTTGCCTTCTTACGGTCTTTAGCCTTGGTAACATATTCAACTATAGCTTTATGTTATGCATATTGCATAGTATAATCAATAGGCCTCAAACATTTGCCTTCTTACCTGGTATATTATCACCCATTTGAAATCACCTTCAGTAGTCCTGAAGATCATCAAATCTACTTCTAGCTGGACTACCTATTTATGCGCTATCACAATTAACCAAGGACCAGTATCTTTGCTTTTGATGATAAATTATATGAACCTGGATCACCCTGGTCTGCAAAAAAGAAAAGTAAATACCATAGCAGAATAGTAGTGCTTTTTAATGGCTTTGCAGAACAACCAAAAAGAGCTACAATTTCCATCTCAGTGTTAGCCATAGTAGAATTCATCAGTCTGAAAAATCTAATACATTGTTTCTTATGATGCTCTGTAATGCTATGGAGAATTACTCAATGCAGTTCACTTGTTGGGTAGGGTTTACTATGAAACCAAAAAAAATTGCACAAAAATGTTATACCGCATCAAGTATAAAATAAATATCTCAAATTAGTTGGAGTTTTCGAGTGGTGTACATGGACAAATTACAGACATCTTTAACGTCTTATCCATCAGCCCCAACTAACTTGGTAGAAAAATTAAGCACTTAGTCCTCCGGAGGTCATTTGTCCATGTCATGTGGCAACGCGTAACAGACAAAGGTCTCATGTATTGGTGCTGCCTAATATTCTCAACTTAGTCACATGACGAAACTACATGGTAAAGCATCATATCTGTTATGTGGAAATGTAGAATTAGATTGAGAATAAAGTAAAATGGAGAATAAGGAATATATAAGCATCATATTGAATCATATTTGTGAATTGTGTAAACATATAAACTATATAAGGGCCATCTGTTAACCTGTTTAATCATCCTTCCAGCTTATTCTCTATTGTCTGGTTATTGGAAAATGAGTTTGATCATAGCCGATAAACTGCTGTTTGCATTCCATTTCCAGCGCAAGACCATACTAACCCCCTTATGCATCTCACAAAATGTCTACACTCTAAAGGCTTTCATATTACATTTGTCAACACCGAGTTCACCCATACACGGTTACTGCAGTCTATGGGTGTTTTGAAACTATACCCGATGGATTACCTTTATCCAATGCCCGCCAAGATCTTCCTTCACTATGTAATTCACTTCAAAAAAAATTCTTTGCTCCGTTTATTGAGCTTGTTAGTAAGCTCAATTCTTCATCAGATGTGCCTGATGTAACGTGATAAAAGGAGGATCGTCTTACAATAACTTTGATAGACTGATAAAAGAGGTATTACTAGCTAAAAAGGGTGATTAAAAATGTGTGTTTGCCTTGTACTTTTACTTGGAGCTAGATTCTCTAATAATGTCATCATCTCTAATAATGAATAGTAAGAGTTCCAATATTTTGTCAACACTAATCTAATTCCATGCTTAATCATCATATCTCCCATATAACTAACTACTTGCGTTGCATGATCGGCTTATAAAAAAATACTTGCGTTGCATCAGATTCTACAGCAAACCACAATAAATCGCATTGTACAAGCTGTTGATGTGCCTATGTTAGAAGATATGTATCATGACCACCATTAAATCGCACCCCATTACTCCTAAAGATATATATATATAGCTGGACTACCTATTTATATTCTATCACAACTCACCAAGCAAGGACAATACATAAATCTGTCATCACTAGCTTTGCATAACATCCGACGATTGCTATGAATTTTCAAAATCACCGTAGTAGTCCTGATGATAACACCAAAACTATTTCTTGATGGAAAACCTATTTATATTCGCCATCACAACTCACTAAGGACCATATCTGATTCGTTGCACTCTTCATGGGCAGAAAAGCCAGAGAAGGCTACACTTTTTCAAGTCCTGCTGAGAGCTATTCATAGTCGACTTCATCAGTCTGCAAACTTCCTGTACACTTTACTACCTAAATCTCTCTTCTAATATGTTTTTGCAAATTGTTGATATTATGGAGAATTATCGTCTGGTTTGATTGTGGGGTTCTTCGGTTTGCTATGAAATACATGTTATTGTTATATACCCGAAATATTGTTGGGCAAATTCTGGTCCATCTGTTGGGCAGCCTGCACAAAATCCTTACCATTTTTCTTGTGTTATTTTTATTATTTATTTTATGCTACTTTATCACCGACATTGGTTGTAGTTATTCATCTATTGTGTAATTTATATAATTTGTTTTAGGAATCGCTGGAGTATAGGTTTATACCATTGTTCATTTTGGGGGGATATCGTGTCTCTTAAGATCGGATCAATTGTTAGTTATGTTGGAGGAAGTACAAAACTTACCACACTCACACATTATATAAAGATTTCGTTACAAACCCTAACCCAAATTAGTGAAAAACCAAATTTCTTGTCCCGATAACCAAAATTATGGAAGAACAAACTCTAACCCAATTTAGTGAAAAACCAAACTCTAGTCCAAAATTGTTGAAGAGTGAAAATTTTGTTTTGTAGAAATGGGGACCAACAACAATCTGATGTCCTTGATAAGAGGGAAACTCTTGAAAATTCTACACGATTCTCCGTTGTGTTGTTGGAGAGAGAAACCCCGAGAGAGAGATAGGGAAAGAGTGAGAGATACAGTTTCAAAATCTCAAAATCACCATTATTCTTCTATGCGGCTGGGGTTGAGACAGAGAGAGATAGAAGCATTAAGTCTAGTTTGATATCATTTGAGAGAGAGAGATAAGAGATAGGGATGGTTTTGAAATAATTAGAGAGGAAAAAGAGAGATAGGGAGAGGTTTTGTTACCCCAATTGAAGAGTTGCCAACTAATATGCACTTAATACTTTGTATTCAATTATTTCCATATCACTATTATAAGAGTCACTCATCTCTATTAGATGAGCGGTTCATATGGAGTGAGCCTTGAGCGTGGGAATCCTCTCCCATATATAAAATCAATAAGCCCTTAAACATTTGTCTTGATACATCATTTGCTTTTCTTTCTTTGTGACTGAAGATGGGATCTGATAAACCTCATGCCATTTGCATCCCATACCCTGCCCAAGGGCACGTAAACCCTTTCCTTACACTGGCAAAGCTCCTCCATTTCAAAGGCTTTCATGTCACCTTCGTTAACACCGAGTTTAATCACAAACGCTTAGTCAACTCTAGAGGTCCTGATGCCGTCAAGGGCTTAGATGATTTCCAATTCAAGACGATCCCGGATGGCATGCCACCATCTGACCCTGGCACCACCCAAGATATCCCTGCACTATGTGAATCTATTCGAAAAAATTGTATAGGCCCCTTCAGAGATCTGATAAAGAAGCTCAATGAATCCACTGAAGTTCCTAATGTAACTTGTATAGTATCTGATGGGGTCATGAGCTTCACCCTAGAAGCTGCCGAAGAGCTGGGAATTCCCGAAGTTGTATTCTTCACCTCAAGTGCTTGTGGTGCCTTGGGGTACATTTACTATGCCGAGCTCGTGAAAAGAGGCTATGTACCATTCAAAGGTAAATACAAATATATACTTCATTAATGTATTTTTATAGACCAACATGATCTTTTGATATTTCTTTTTTGTATGTGTAGATGAGAGTTATTTCACCAATGGGTACCTTGACACCGTGATTGATTGGATTCCGGGGATGAAAGGGATCCGAATCCGAGACTTCCCAACATTTATTCGAACAACGAATCCAGATGAAATAATGGTAAACTTCAACATCGAGCAGTACAAGAACGCTTCTAAGGCAAATGGCCTTCTTCTTAATACTTTCGATGATTTAGAACATGAAGTACTAGAAGAAATCCGATCCAAGTATGAGAATGTTTACACCATAGGTCCTCTTCATCTGCTAAGTTGTCAGATACCTGAGAATGAGGTCAAATCGATAAGTTCGAGTCTTTGGGAAGAGGACATGGGGTGTTTAGATTGGTTGGATAAAAGAGAACCCGGTTCAGTAATTTACGTTAACTTTGGTAGCATTACTACTATAACACCACAACAATTCTGCGAGTTATCATGGGGACTTGCTAATAGCAATCTCCCATTTTTTTGGGTAATTCGGCAGGATTTAGTAACCGGAGATTCAGCTGTTCTACCAGAAGAGTTTTTAGAGGAAATCAAAGGAAGAGGTTTGTTAGCAAGTTGGTCTCCACAAGAACAAGTTGTTGTACATCCTTCTGTGGGAGTCTTTTTAACCCATAATGGGTGGAACTCCACATTGGAAAGTATATCCGCAGGAGTACCCATGATTTCTTGGCCATTTTTCGCGGAACAACAAACAAATTGTAGATATGTTTGTAACGATTGGGCTATCGGATTGGAGATGGACAATAATGTGACGAGGGAGAATGTTGAGGGACTAGTTAGAGAAATGATGGAGGGGGAGAAAGGGAAGAAGATGAGAAAGAGGGCCTTAGAGTGGAAGGAGAAAGCGCATGTTGCAAGTAAAACGGGGGGGTCATCTTTTCAAAATTTTGAAAAGATGATCAAGGAAGTATTGGAAAAGAAAACTAATTTGCATTTCTGATGTGAATCATATCTCATGATCGTTTCTCACATGTCAACGGACTATTTATATTTATGTTCTTTTGATTCAAGCCTCTTGCTAGAGATGGTTAGTAGGTTTTAAGGAGTTCCTAATTAACCAACACAAGGTATTTTTCCCAGTTTCTAGAATATTCCTAGTTAGGGTTTCCATTCCCTTATGTTCTATATCTATTTTATTTAGTTGTTAAAGTTGTGATTGAATAAAGTTCAAGGTTTAGCTCTAATTTAGTTTTAGGTTGATTTTAGCGTAAAAGACTTCTCGATTTAGCTTCCGCGTTGAGAGTTTACGTCAAATTGGTATTAGAGCGGAATTAATTCTTGTGTTTTCAAGGCGATTCTCTATTGATTCGTGATTTGAAACTCTAGGAAACAGATTTGAAGATCGCTTTTTTTCTTCCCTACACTGCTACAGTGCTTTTTCTGAGTCTGTTACAGTATTTCTGCGTATGCTACAGTGTTTTCTTCTGATTACACTACAGTGTTTCTGCATCTGCTACAGTATTTTGCGACTGTTACAGTGATTCTGGTGTCTGCTACAATGTATCCTGGCAACTGCTACAGTGATTTTGGGTAAATAAAAAAAGATTTTCTTTGTTCTTTTGTCTGTTTCATGTTCAATCAGATTTTTTTTGCCTTCTCTAGGGCGAGTACAATCTCAATGGAGGGACCACCTAGTCTTGAAGCACGTGTTGAGCGTATCGAAGCGTCGGTAGAAAGAATTAAAAGAACTTTCCAAAAGCTGGAAGTGACACTCAATAAATTTTTCTTTCTTTTTAGTTACGAGGTAAAAATTTTCTCTCCGATATTTGATGTTGTTTATGACGCTCACCAACCATGTTTTGATGATGGAGGATTACCCCCCGTATATGATGAGTACTCGGATGACTACGAGTACTTGGGATCTTTAACTGATAAAAGGTGGGATTACGACAACTTTTTAGAAGAAGAAATATTCCAATTTATAGATGTATCAGCGTTTATAGATCCAACTTGGGAGGACTTTGAAGCTCGTTATGCAAGTCAAGCGACACGAAAACTACATCAATTACAAGTAATTTTTAGAGCACATCGTTTGCTAGATTTTGGTTTAAGGAGAAGTTGTGAAAACACTGCCGCAACATCAATTGGTACATCGGCTGGATATGGCAAGTTTCGAGGTAGGATCTGTGGGTCAAAGCTTAAGGCGTATGAAATTGTTGATTTTGACATGCAAGACGAGTTTGGTGATTTTGAAGGTGTTACCAAGGTAGCACGAGCTTCGTCAGGAGCACGCCCGGTTTAATTTTGTGGTCGAAAATTTCCGAAGATGGAGGGTTTGATATAAATCATATCTCATGATCGTTTTTCACATGTCAACGGATTATTTATATTTATGTTCTTTTGATTCAAGCCTCTCCGCTAGAGATGGTTAGTAGGTTTTAAGGAGTTCCTAATTAACCAACACAAGGTTAATAGGGTATTTTTTCCAGTTTCTAGAATATTCATAGTTAGGGTTTTCACCCCTTTATGTTCTATAAAAGGGAGGCTAGCTTATCTATTTTATTTAGTTATTAAAGTTGTGATTGAATAAAATTCAAGGTTTACCCCTAATTTAGTTTTAGGTTGATTTTAGCGTAAAAGACTTCTCAATTTAGCTTCCGCGTTGAGAGTTTACGTCAATTTCGATATGGAGAACTAATCATCTGATTCATTTTTCTTGATGTTGCCATCTGAAAGACGGGGACAAATAGATTACGTCCTAATGTCGATATCGTTCTATTATAATTTGGATTTGTTTCTTTTAATTTTTCCTTGGTAGTTGGTCTCAATGCATATGTCACTTTGTACATATATTTCACGCTATACGCCAGATTAATGTGATTATTATTATAGTGCATACGTATGGGCTTGCGTAGTTAACAATCTACGACAAACTTATTCTATTCAATTATTTTGCGACTAGTATACTTTTGATATTTTAAAAGCAGCGATGGAGGAATATATATTAATAGTTGATTACTGAATCATTTCCAATAAATTAATCGTAGGTGAAGGAATCTAAAAGTAATCTCCTTCGGTTCCGTGAGTTTAGGTTTATCTTGAAATAACATACATTCCACGGTCTAGCCAACACTAATACTCTCCGCTTTGGCAGAGTAGACAGTAATTTGTAAAAAATAATTGACAGAAACTCTTCATTTATAGTCATACACAGTTATAAGGATATGTTCATAAGTACTAATTGGAGAATAAATATCTCAAGAAAGGGAGAGAAAATAGAAAAAAAAATACTTGTGAGAGTTGATTAATGTCCAGTTTTGTTTGCTACAATCTTTCAAAGCATTGTTATTTTCTGAAGACAGTCTGATTTCACCCGATTTTATAGCATTTCCACCATTGGATAAAAACTATTCACTTCGACTCCAGTTGATGATATTTGGCGAGGAGCTTGTGAATCTGATACAAGCAAAATGTTGCCAAATATTATGAATAAAGTTATGGCATGTTCATGTTATTTCTCCTTTTATGTGATTCAATATTCCATCCTTGTAGACAAAACCTCAAATTATTATGACTTTAAAATACGATGTCTAACGGAGTTAGAAGGCCAATATCTAAGTGAATTGCAAATGCCTTACCTTAAACTTTCTCCATGAAGTTGGGTAATCCTAAGAATGGCCCTACGAAGGGTCTCAGTTTTCTCAAGAGAGAAAAACTTCTTGTAAAAGGCTTCAGTAAGCATCTCAAAACTCGTGATTGATTTTGGTCGTAGAGCTTGAAGCCAACTCTTAGCTTTCCCTAATAAAGAAAAGATAAACAATAGGAGTTTCATGGCCTCCATTTCATTCTCATTCCTATACTTTTGGATGAACATTAAGTCATTAAAATCCCTAACATGAGCGTATGGGTTCTCATCTTCTCCTCCTGAGAATTTTGGCAATGAATTGATGAGCGCATTCCTAAGTTCAAATTGCCCAGTTGTAGGAGGTAAAATAATGCACGAGGCACGATTTGTCATTTTTGGGAACATGTGATCCTTAAGAGGAATTTGCACGGGTCCCTGACCATTCTCATTATCATTGGCATCTCCTATCTCAAGTGATTGGGGTGGAACACTAAATAGAGTGAATGAGGAAATTGGACTCGGATTGAGTCTCAATGGAGAGACAGGGAAATCAAAAGTTTCTAACTCACCCTCAACAGGGAAGAGTTCCCTACGAGTAAGGATTGTACGGTCTCTCGTATCAATAGAGATTGGAATCTCCAGTTGGGTTAACTCGCCTACCGCGAAGTAGATCGGAATATCTATCAAATCAAATCCTCTAAGCCTCTCAAGACGACTCTTAGGCCCTCAAAACCATTCTTTCATACACTAATAGATGTGCGCACTATGATGATCACACAACAATGAGGTGCACCAAAATAAACACAACAACCTTTTCAGATGAGCCTTAATTAAGGTCAAGTTGTGAACCCGGTCTCAAGATTCGGTTGCTCTTATTCCTGACAATGGATCGGTTCGCACGTTGAGTTGTGTATACTCGTTTTAGCAATAACTCGCGTGCAGTTCTAGTCACCTAGAAACACCTGTACTGGGAGGTAGGGCAAATCGCTTAGAATCACCTTTTCACACTAGTTATGCCAGGGAACGTACTTCCTCCAGACAAACGTAGCCACTATCAGGGGTCTTAATGAGCTCGTTCTTAATGCTCCCGGTCCGAGCTCTATAAGCCTTTTTGTCTATCTATGTATTTTATGGCTTAATCTTGGTTTCTTTTAAAGTTAATGTCTTGTTCCGAAAAATATTAAACCGGGTCGTGACCTCCCAGGGTCCTAGTGTGCGGTGCCACACACGGGTCGTGCCCTTTTTGACGAAATCACACGGGGGGGGGGGGGGGGGGGTCATCTTTTCAAAATTTTGAAAAGCTGATCATAGAAGTATTGGCAAAGAAAAACTAATTTGCATTTCGATATGGAGAACTAGTCATCTGATTTATTTGCTTGATGTTGCCATCTGAAAGACGGGGACAAAGTGATTACGTCCTAATGTCGATATTGTTCTATTATAATTTAAATTAACAACACAAGTATCAATTATTTAATATAAAAAATTAGTACTACCCGTGGCTCGCCCCAACAACAACGTTAACGTGCCTTCGGCGCTATATAATTTTTCAGTAGAGCTTACTTGAGGGCAGCCATAATTCGGTGTATATGCAGTGTTCCCGTATGAAGGATAATGTGTTTTATGTAGCTAGTATATGGTATAATGTGTTTTATGTTTGTGGGTATTGGTTGGGTAGGTGGCATTTCGTGATCCAGATTGGGGCAAATGCCCCCTCCCTTTTTAAAGGTTAGGAAGGCCAAAATTGTAATCTTTTTTCTCTCTCGATCTCACTCTCTAGATCCAATTTCTTTTCTCTACAAGCACGATGTTAGAATTTGTAACAAGGGATCTCTCAGAATCAGAGTATTAAACAAGAGTAACCTCTGTAGATTAGAACTAGGGTTCAATTAGAAGTCTTCAATGTCTCTATTTTCCTCCTGATTTCAATCATAACTAAAGTAGCTCTGTAAGTTTATCTAAACTCCATTACTCATTGCAGTATTTCCTGGTTTTAATTGGAAATTTATTTGGAGTTTTAGGAGTTTCACCATAACATAATCTCATTGATTGGGTTTGATCAAAATAGTTGTGTTTACTATATCCAAATTGGGGATTCTCTTAAAGTAATATCTTCCTTGAATTCTCAATGTATTGGATTTTTACATTTTAGTCTAAAATAATTTGTGTGTGTGTATTTTGTATGCAATTTTAGACACATGCATTCATCTGCATAAGCAAAATTTGAGACGGTGGGATAAAAACAATAAACCGAAGACAATAGGAAGTAGTTCCATAGATATGTTACACTGAAGAGCTCGTTGATTCGTTGTTAAAAGCCGAAAATAAGCTTGCTATAATCGACTTTTACTCCCAAATAGCTGTGGAGATTACAAAGCGAAGCATCCCATGCCAATAGTTTTAATACTTTTTAAAAATAGCTTAGATTACCATGTTTAGGCTTTAAAAGACGTCATGTCAATCTCCCCACCATTTAGCAGTATACTAGTCTAAATTGGGGATTTCTACCAAGGGTACTCATTGACGTATTATATGAATAGTTCTTCGTTAGGTATTCGATATAGCAATTACAGAGAAAATTATTTCGAGGGTTCTTCTTGAAGTTATATTTAGCGGTATACTAGTACATAGAAGCTGAGGAGAGAAATTTATAAACCTAATCGGAAGAAAATCACGCCAACATCAACAGGTATGGATTTATTGTAATTTATCTCTGTTTAGGGTTTCGAAATTTATAAACCCTAAGAGAATCAGTTGTACGAGCACTAGCTTCAATTTGAATCAAGTTTGTTCCTGCTACTTTGATCTCCTCCCACCATTGTGGAATTGCCCAGAAAACCCTATATTTTCTCTGTAGCGTTTAAAACCCATAACAAAGAGGGGTTTAATCATCTACAAATACTTATAAATAATGAGTTTCTTTAAGATCTTGTGTGTTTTCTTTATTGATGTTGATATTGATATTGACTGGATTTCTTGATTTTAGCACGCAGATTGGTTTTTGAAAGATTAAATTGTTGATGCATATATGGATATATGGTTGTTGAAGAGCTTAAAAACATTTACTCAAAAATTAGGGAAAAGTATATGAACTTTCGAATTAAAATTGATCTTATAAGAAGATTTTTTTTTTTGGTAAAGATGATAATTATTCGTTTTTTATAGTGGAGAGAAGACAAAGTGTTGAGGCTTTAATATTGAGTCACGACTCGGTATCCAACACATTCAAACTAAAATAATAGGAAGTTGTATGTGATGGCTCGGGTTGGGAATACGCCCAATTTTTTTTGAATGGGTAAAATTGATTTAAGCTTATAGTTTTAATTTTATTTTTTACACTTTAATTTATTTATCTTGTTAATTAATTTTTTTTGGTAGCCGCCCAATTGATGATGTATCATATGAGATACTCCAATTGTATGTTATTGAAGGAATCAAATATACATCAGCATATATGGACGACTGCATATATGGACGACTGTGGTCCAATTGCGAATAATAATTTTTCCATTTTTCTATTTTTATATATATGATAGGAACTATGGTCATATCGACCATAACCTAACATCTCTTACTTGGCTTACTCATACGTTATTACCATCTATTTTATGATGTTCTCAAACTTCTTTAGATATTCAAATCCATGCGATATTACGTGACTGTGACAACTAAATAGCGAACAACTCTTTACATGTATTCTTATGCTACACATAAATTTTTTTTATTTATAATGTGTCAGGACAATTATTATCAAACGTTATAGTTGTTCTCACTACTATATCTGATTCTTATTTTCGTATGAATTTATTGTCATGTCATGTAGTGAGTAAGACAACTATTATCAAGCTGAGCTATAACTGTTATCTATGTTATATCTGATTTCTCATTTTTTTTTCTCTTATCTGATATAGTTACTACTATTATTGGCATGTTAATTCATAAGATAGTGATGGATGGCGATGGTGATGAAAAATATATTAAACAACATATATTGCCGTTAAGAGAGGTATATTTAAGTGATTAATTTTTGTACAATCTCAGTGTTTCGGTATTTTTTATTAAATACACAATTTATTTTAACTAATGAAGATGCTAAAAGCGAAACAAGTCGAGCGGAGAATTAGAGCTTTGAAACTAGAAAAAATATTGAGGCGTGGGAAGAGAGGAAACAGGAAAAACAAGAAAAATGGAAAATATATCAAGTTTCTCTTGTTTTTCATGTTTAATCTCTTCCCTATGCCTATGTATTTCTTCCAGTTTCAAAGCTCTAGTCATCTGATTGATTTGTTTAGCTTCTAGTATCTCCGTTAGCTAAAATAAGGAATGCCGAAACACTGAGATGGTACAAAAATCAATCACTTAAATATAAGGAATATACTTTTTTTTTTCCGGTAATATATGTTGTTTAATATATTCTTCATCACTATCTTATGGAATAAACATGTCATCAATAGTAGTAACTATATCAGAGAAGAAATTAAATGCAGCAGCGAGAACATTTATAACTCGGCTTGATAATGGTTGTCATGCTCACTACATGACAATGAATTTATACGATAATAAAAATTAGATTTAGCAGTTATAACGGTTGTCCTGGCACATTATAAATAGATGATTTTTATGTTTAGCATAAGAATACATGTTAAGAGTTGTCCACTAATTTATTGTCTTGCTCACGTAATATCGTATGCATTTGAATATCTAAATAATATTGTGAGCATTTTAAATGGAGGGTAATAACGTATGAGCAAGCCATGTATGAGACACTAGGTTATAGTCGATATAACCACAATTCCTATTATATATATAAAAAAAATAGATAGATTACCATTCGCAATTGGACCACAATCGTTCATATATGTTAATGTATACTTGATTTCTTCAATAACATACGATTGAAGTATTTTATATGATACACCATCGATTCTGCGTCTACAAAATAAATAAATTAACAAGATAAATAAATTAAAATGTAAAATATGAAATAAAAACTGTAAACTTAAATCAATCTTACTTATTCAAAAAAGTTGGGCGTATTCTCAACCCGAGCCATCACATATAACTTCTTATTATTCTAGTATGTATGCGTTGGATACTGAGTCGTAATTCGATATTAAAGCCTCAACACTTTGTTTTTTCTTCACTATGAAAAACGAATAATCATCGTATTCACAAAAAAAAAACTTACAAGATCAATTTTAATTTAAAAATTCATAAATTTTTATCTAATTTTTGAGTAAATGTTTTTAAGCTCCTCGGCAGCCATATATATATCAACAATTTGATTTTTCAAAAGCCAGTCTGCGTGCTAAAATAAATATAAAAAAACCAATTAATATCAATAAAGAGAGCACACAAGATCTTGAAGAAACTCACTCTTCATAAGTATTTGAATATGATTAAACCTCTCTACGTTAGGCTTTTAAACGGTACGGAGAAGAAGAAAAATAGGGTTTCTGGGAATTTTCACAATAGTGGGGGGGATTAAAGTAGTAAGAACAAGCTTGATTCAAATTAAAGCTAGTGCTTGTACAGCTGATTCACTTAAGAATTTCTATTCAGATGAGGAGACAATTACGGTCGTTTAATGCCCTACCGTTTTGCGGTTTACTAGTAAGTCTTACCCAGCCTAAGGTCTAAACCGACTTGGTTACTGTTATCCTTCCCTAATATATATAACAGTTGTGGAGACAAATTTTATAAACCTAATCCCCTAATTATGTTTATGTTCTTCTTACTTACTGATTAGGGGGTTTCTAAATACCCAAAAAATCTTGTTTAATTTTACTAATTAGGGTTTTGAAATTTCCTAAATTAATTTCTTGTTTAATTAGAGAGGCTTTATTAGTTTATTGTGTTTAGGATGATCCTCCGCAGCGGATTTAATATTGGTGAGAGGCCCGATGACAAATTTGAACAATCTGAAAAAAAAATTGACGAAGCTGAAGTGAGGCGTCAGTGGCTGAAGAATAATTGTAGAATGATAAGGGAAGGAGTCTACGAACTTCCGGTGCGTAAATTTTTAATATAATCTTCTTCTCATTGTTGTTGCCAAACTAATTACAACTCTTTTTTCTTGTATGTTAGGACTATGCAAATTACTGGTCCTGGCCTTTTTAGTGTCAGACTCGGAGGCTTTTACCCCAAATCTAGTTATTTTGTTGTTAGTATCACTTTATCTTCTTGTTTCCTTAGCTATTTGCACTGCGCTCACTAGTAACATGCTTTTGATATTTGCGTCGTTTATTGTAGCGGAGGGGAGAAAGGCCCAATGATCGTAAAAGAATCGCACCAAGTCCTGGACCTACTCCCAAACCAAAGAAAAAAAAGTAGTGATAGTCCCAGAGCCGCGGTGTGGAAAGTTGTTTGAATCGAGGCAGCAACCTGTTTTTTTTATGTTTCAGTTTGGTTCTCTAGCTAATGGCGTTGAGCACGCTGTGTACACACTAGCCAATTTAATAAAAACAACTACATGTTTTACCTTTGATTTCTGTTCGATTTTCAATGAAGTAGGTTTTTGTTTTGTGTAAATCTGTCTTGTTTGTCGTTTCTTTTTTTATCAAGGTCTTCTTCTATGCTATCTTTTTATGATTTATATATGTCGATAATGTCTTTCTATAAGATTTGATTATCATCTACTCATGCATTGTGGGTACACAATCCTAAGAGTACCATTGGTAATTATCACCAAAAACGACAATATGATGTTGTTCATCGTGAAGCATCTCTTAAGAAATGCCACTTTCTCATATTTTGTGTTATTTCAAGAAGTTACAACTGAAAAGATGGATTACGAGCCCTTTCTTTGAGCTGCAGCAAACCATCACACCTCATATACGTAATGAAAAAAAAAAAATCTTATAAAATCGTATATGAACTTAGCTACCAAAAGACACTTCAAGATATGAACAAACACAATTTCCAAGATGTCTCAAGTCAAGTTCAATAGCTTTCCCCCATTCCTTGAGGTAGTTCACAAAATAGTTTCTTCACCTGTGAATGGGATGAGCGTACGTATATTGTTAGCATTGCAAATAGAGTTTGCGTCACTCATTTCTTGAGCATTTAGATGACGGACCTTGCTATTTTTAAATTCGTCATTTTCCATGAAAAGACGTTCATTTGGGTACATCTACTTATGAACTTTGTTATCATCACCTTTTTCTACAACATCTTATAAGAACGACCGCCACTCTCAGGCTCTCTTCTTCCCCTGGAAGTAAGAAATCCTTGGGACACCCATAAATTGATTAGCCTATCCTTTCATATATCTTCGTCTTTTTTCTAAGATGGCACAATACGGAAAGCATCGCTTTAAATGTGAGGGAAGCGCTGAAATAGCTCAACAGTAAAAGTATCTCCTAATGTGTCTCACTGACTTGGTTGAAAAAAGAAAAAAACAAATCCAAGTCACTAAGGCTCTATTTCCTCCAACAGTACTTGACTTGGATTTTTTAATCCTCCAACCGTGTTGGGCATCTGTTTTATTTTTATTGGTTTTTTTTTCTACATGCGCCTAAGACTTGGGCGCCCGATTTGAATTTTTGTGAACAAATTAAATTGGGCGCCCTTAACATTTTTTTTTTGAAAAAAACAAATTTCACAGGTGCCTAAGACTTAAGACTAAGACGCCCGATTTGAATTTTTGTGAAAAAATACAATTGGGTGCCCTTGACAGACCCAACACTAGGGCGTCTGTTCAATTTTTTTTATTTTTTTTTACATCAGATGCCTAAGCCCTAAGACTTGGGCGCCCGATTTGAATTATGTGAAAAAAATACAATTGGCCGCCCAACCTTAGGCGCCTCTATTAGAAATCAAACTTGGGGGTGGAAAATCCGATGTGGCAACATGGATTCCAACCTAGTGAGGCACTTTATGAGATGCACTGTTGGGGGTCGAAATTTATAAACCTAATCGGGGAAGAAAATCACGCCAACATCAGATCGATTGTTCTTTATCTTTGTTTAGGCTTTTCAATTTCTTATTAAGGTTTTGAAATCCCCTAAATTCTCATATGCTTAATTTTACAAATTAGGGTTTCGAAATTTCCTAAATTAATTTCTTGTTTAATTAGAAAGGCCTTATTAGTTTATTGTGTTTAGGATGATCCTCCGCAGCGGACTTAATACTGGCGAGAGGCCCGATGACAAATTTGAAGAATCTGAAAAAAAAAAAATTGAAAAATCTGAAAAAAAAAATCGACGAAGCTGAAGTGAGGCGTCAGTGGCTGAAGAATAATTGTAGAATGATAAGGGAAGGAGTTTACGAACTTCCGGTGCGTGCGTGCCTAAATTTTTAATATAATCTTCTTCTCATTGTTGTTGCCAAACTAATTACAACTCTTTGTTCTTGTATGTTAGGCATATGTAACTACTGGTCCTGGCGTTTTAAGTGTAAGACTCGGAGGCTTTTACCCCAAATTTCGTTATATATATATGTTAGTATCACTTTATCTTCTTGTTTCCTTAGCTATTGGCACTGCCCTCACTAGTAACACACTTTTGATATTTGTGTTGTTTATTGTAGCGGAGGGGACAAAGGCCCAATGATCGTAAAAGAATTGCACCAAGTCCTGAACCTGCTCCCAAACCAAAGAAAAAAAGTAGTGATAATCCCAGAGCCGCGGTGGGGAAAGTTGTTTGAATCTAGGCAGCAATCTGTTTTTTTTTTTTTTTTGATGTTTCAGTTTGGTTCTCTAGCTAATGGCGTTGCGCAGGCTGTGTACACACTAGCCAGTTTATGTAATCAAAACAACTACATGTTTTACTTTCGATTTCTGTTTGATTTTCAATGAAGTAGGTTTTTGTAAAAATATAATTCTTATGAACCAGTAAATCTAGCTTTCCTTCTTGAAGTTGTAACAGCAAGATGTTATTGAGGTAAGGTTTTTCGACAACAGCAAAAGGAGCAAGAACTTCAGCAATGAAAAACAGCGGCAAGTTCTCCGGCAATGAACAACAGCGGCAACTTAGTTGTAAACAGGGAGCAGTAACTTGTTGTAACAACAGCGAGTAGGTCTGATTTTAGTAGCAGGATACAGCAGCAACAGACAGGCAGATTCCGGCAAACAGCAATGAACTGAACTGGTTGTTACAAGCAGCAATATGAACTGAACAGTAGGAGGAAACAGTAGCAGTAACACCGGTAAACAGCGTTAGTAAAAGCAGTAGGAAGAACTGAAACTCAGATGTAAACAGCAGCAAGAACTTCGGTAATAAGTAACAGCAGCTCCAGCAGTGAAAGAACTCAGTTCTGGTTTGGTAAATTCCGGCAATAAGGCTGGGTTGCAAGAAGCAGTTTCTACAGCAGGTCTGAGTCTG
Source organism: Kingdonia uniflora (assembly GCA_014058105.1). NCBI lineage: Eukaryota > Viridiplantae > Streptophyta > Magnoliopsida > Ranunculales > Circaeasteraceae > Kingdonia > Kingdonia uniflora. The sequence goes on along the minus strand of JACGCM010001796.1, from coordinate 1,572,326 downwards.
AGTTGCAGGAAGTAGTTTGGTAATAACAAGCAGTAACTCAGTTGATATTTCGGCAAACAACAAGTAAACTCCGGTAATAAAGCAGCGCAGTTTGTGATCGATTATAAACTGACGTCTTAAAAGACCCGCAAACTAACGGTATACCCTTAAGCACAAGGATAAGCGGGGTCGTATTCCAAGAGACTTGTGGTGCGAATTATACTTCGAGCTACTAGTTTTATCTAATTACAACGAGTTTGTGTAGGTTTTGAAATAAAAAGAACAACGAAACAAATTACAAGATAAATTGGAGTGGAAACCAAGACTTCGATTCCACTCCACCCTTTAAAACCCTTAGATAGCATAAATAATTAAAGTAAATTACGAGTTCCCGTATCACATATCATTGGTCGGGCATATGCAATACATTAAAAAATACAATAGATTTAGTAATTGGGAACTACCCATAAACCAACTTACTCAACCATGGTCTGGTTGATAAGTATGAATTATGTTCTCTTCTTCATGTTCCTAAACTATCTTGTTATAGTCCAACAAGATGGTTACATAGGTTCATTATTCCTCATAATCCTATTTATGGTCAAGCATAGGACGATGAAATACGAATATGAAAAATTTCAGGATAAAGAGAAGGTAATTACTCTAACTAAGCTACACAATCTACACTGATGCTACATTGGGTAGAGCTTCCTCTAGCCTTGGCTAAAAAGATTAGTTACTCATCCATTTGATCATTGTCATACTACTATTACTACGATAAAATTAAAAGACAAGAACAAGAGAAAGAATAAACTTTATTGCTATGAACTTTGATTTACACTCTCCAAGATGCTCTCTCATGGGTAGGATTCCCCTCCTATTTATAGAGTATAGGAAGGGTTACTAAAAATCACCATTAATATAAAATCTCCTAAACAATGCCTAAAATCATGCATTACAACTCATGAGAATAATATATATATAATTATCTTCAATGGGCTTCCATGCATGGGCCTTTAGTTGACAACTTCAAATGAGAATCATTGTTGAAGTGCATCACCCATGTTCTTCGTTAAAAACTAAAAAAATGTATAACTTGTTTATCAAGTGACCGATTTCTGTAAATACAAATAAAAACACTATTATTGTCACATTTATTTAATAAATGACTAGGTAGATATAAATTTAGGAGTTGTACACGTAAATGTTACGTGTCTATCAAATACCCCCAACTTATATTTTGCTAGTCCTTGAGCAAAAGTAAACAAAAACCATTTTAGCATGTCACGCGGTTGCATTTAGCGTATGCAACAAGCTGTTAAACCCCCAGGTTTAACCTGGTGGACGAGTGTTGTCTCGTGAGGGTTTGCAGTAACTATACCCACAAAAGTCAATAATAACATTTTAAACAATTCTAGAATACACATGACTCATTTTTTGTAAAATTAACCTTACTTAGTTGTGACAAAAATATACCAATAAAAAAATCCTTAAACTTGCTATTCTCCCAAGTATATTAAAAAATATTTTAAGCTTATCCGAAACTAGAGGTACTACCTCAAGATTAGAAAGAGATTCAAGTATTTTGCTTTAGCTATATTTGAGTGTACAATAAAAATAGTTTTATCGCCAAATATGTTGTTTAGAATAATTTACTCAGTTTTTTTTTGGTAGTTTAGTTCTCACTGGAATAAATTCAACGATCAGTTCGACAAGTGCCTTAGTCAATTCGTTTTCCTAGAAATTTTTTTTGTTTTTTTTGTAAACTTTTTCTTATTGAGTACATTGTTTCTTAGTGAAGCCTCCGTTACAAGGAATTTTCGGTCGACAATCCTCGCCAGTTAGCTAAGGTTGTCAAGGTGTGGTGCCCCATCATGACCTAGACTCAGGATTCTCACAATTAACATTTTATTGTGCTTCTTTCACATAGTTCATGATCAAACTCGAGATTGGTGATAATTTTTCCTCTTTTAGTTCTTAATCATGCGAGTAGCCTTGCAGCGTGAAAGTTTTTAGAGCATATTTGGCTTATTTATTATTATTTTTTTAGGAATAAACTTATTCTTAGGCAGTTGTCTCCCTTGTAGCAAACTATTCTTAACATAAATGCTAAATTTCCTTTATACTAAGCAAAAATCTATTGAAGGTATTAATTGCAAAACTACAATAAAGTGCACGTTTTCAAAATATGCCAAGTTAACTTGAATTAGTCGCTAATAAAAAAGATAGTATATCTATGTTAAGATATTCCACAATATTCTAGTGTATACTTGGTACAATTTCAAAATTTAGGTTTTTCCATAATATTTATGTTGAGGTAAAATTAATTTAAGTGCTTGGAAATTCGTCAAAAATATATCATAAATTGTCAAAGTGCCATTATTTTACTTTTTTCAAAAAACATTTAAAAAAATATTTTTCTACCCCCAAACTTAAATGAAACATTGCCCTAAATGTTTGAGAGCATAAAAAAATGGAGAAATAAAAACTGGAATTTCTCACTTGAATGTGTCATGTGTTGCCTCCCAAAAAGCGTTAAGTTTATTGTCTTTAGCCAGACGAATGTACCCCCAAACTTAAAATTTTCAATATGACTGGAAGGGTACGAAGTTGAAAAAGTGATGTATTATCCTGGTTGTAAATTCTCTTTCAAAAACCAGATAATACATGACTGGTGATCCTTAATATTAGACATTAATTGGGCAGATATATTATGTAAAAGCAAGAGAGAGTTTAAAACTAATTCTCTATGGAAAAGATTTTTTCTAAAAACTTTGCCTATCATTTGATAATTCCAAGTTGAAAATCTTAGACAAATCAAGAAAAACCATTTTCTCCAAGATAAAACAAATACATACCCAGGGAACATATTTTCCTTTAGAATTTTCAATACAATCATATGATTACTACATGTTGCAGTAAATAATGAGATTGGTATACAAATATTCATCCCCAAAAATGTACTAGATTCAAAACTCGATTTTCCTGAAAAGATATTTTCTTTGAAAATTTTCAAAACCGCCATGCTATCGTTGATATTCCAAAAAATGTAATAGGTGGTTCTGACAAAACAAGTCTGTGAGGCATCACCAAAATTATAATTTTTTAAAAAGATATTTTATTTTAGTAGAAGAAAAACTATATAACATATTTGTGGATGTGGGGATCGGGGAACAATTGACTATAACAAACATTTAAAATTTATGTGCCTAAAATCACAACTTATCTCAAGAGACTCATCCTGACCATTGATGTGGATATTTATTGGCTTAGGGACATGGCCAAGTTGAAACATATTTTCAGATGCTAATGATTGTACCATTTCACGAATCTCAGGATCATTCGAGTCCTCAAAATAATTTAAACATTCATTAAAAGAAATACAACAGGAATTATCTCCGTACAAGTCCTCAAAATCATTTATGGTCATGTTACCCCCTTTAGGCTCGTGAAATGGAGATGTAGGCATAGGTATATGTATGGTTGGTGAATGAGTACCCAAAACAGAATCAACCCCCAATAATAGTGGTATATCCTGTAAAGAAGGGTCGTCCACCCACTGGTTTTTAACATTGTATTTTGTGTCAGATGGACACGGCTCAATGCAAGACTGAGGTGACTCATAAGTAGACTGAGAAAGAAATGACAAGTTGATAACATGTGCAACAGGTTCGACAATTTCTAATTTCTTGACTTTGGTACAAATATCATCATCTACAAATTTCTCGCAAATTATCGTATAATGAGATGGTGATTCCATATATTCATATTTTATCTCGTCATCATCATTGTCAAAAAAATCATTAGAGGAGAAGGAAAAATATTCAGTCTCGGTCATAGTTTTCTCGAAACAATTTATTGGGTTAACAAATGAAATGATGGATGGTGACATCGATGGTTGAATTTGGAGTGTTTCTTTAAGATCTTCTTGTGATGTAGGATCGTCGACCTTAAAATATTCATCTTCTAAATCTGTCTCACAATATGGTATCCATTCACCCCACGGAGAAAATATTCCTTGATTACGCTTGAATTCATCCATTTCTAAATCACAAGGGGATTTAACTTCGGATTGTTCTTCTTCATTGTTTAGAAGTTTTTTATGCTCTATTTCACTCCACGTAGTTGACAACTGAGTTATCTGAGTCTCTAATCTAGAGATAGATTGGGTCGTAGAAGTTTGATTCACCAATGTCTGTTATTGGAATTACATCATTTGTTGATGAAATTGTATTGATTGTTGCATGAAGAGAGTAAAGGTATCGTCTAAAGAAGGTTTGGGTGGATCGGGTGGAAACTGATTGGATGACTGGACGGACTGATGGGCCTGGATATATGAATAAGATTGGAAAGGTTCCACGTATTGAGAATTTTGGTTATCCCATGATTGAAAATGATTTTGAGGTTGTTGCGGAATGTTGAATTGTGAGTTGTAAGGATTCCAATGTTCTTGCATATATGACATTTTAAAATAAAAACAACACCCAACGCAATAAACAACCAATCAAACTTAAACTCTAGCACATCAATATTTTTTAGAAGTAATAATTAGGTCTCCCCTATATTCTTCTATGTTCAAAATGGGTACGATGGCAAAAGGCTTTGGTTTCTATACTCCCCTGCGTCACTATGCTAGTACCAGCTTAAAGTAGATGTTCAGTCATCACGCCCGAGCGAGTCGCCTTATCGTACTTCAGCATTCAGAATGGTGAAGTCGTAAACTTACAACCAGTATTTCACAGCGCTAGGTTGGGGCCGTATCCTACGAACCCGTGTTTGTACCCCGGTCTGGTACACCTATCCGTTAGGTGATGAAATCTTGCAAGAATCTTGCTACTCTTTTTTATTAACAGTTATGTTGAGGTCCGGGACGTTCAATTTTCGTGTGATACGAATTTCTTCGTATCCCTAATGGGTGATTCCACTTGTTGGAGAGCTTTTTGGGTGATGAAATCCTGCAAGTCTCTAACAGTTTTTACCTTTACTAATGTTGGAATGAAAAAATATATTAAACACAACAATAGGTCAATCCAACCACAACAAATTTTTTATTAGAGCAGTGTGTATTTGCACAGTCCACACGACTTTATATGTCCTAGTGCCAGGGCGGAGCGGATATATACCCTTTCTAGATGTCAAGTTTTAAGAAGTACCAACCTGCGAAAAGTGTTTCCCGGTGTAGCTGTGGCCGCCCCTTCACGTAGGGTACGAAAGAATGAAGTGCCCCTTCACTTAGGGTGCACAGGAAGGATGGATTTGACGATGCTTTTAGCTTTGCGTATTATCCGTCTCGTTTCCAACTTTGTGACTATCCTGCAAAACAAGAGAAAAATGATTAGTGAACTTGCGACAACAATATTAATTAAATTTTCAAGTTTATTTTAGTCTATGATGTCTTGATTTTCAAATGCGCATATCTTTCAGGTCGGATGAGAGAGAGCATTAAATAATATTAATTTGGAAACATAATTCAGAAAGGAAAGATATTCAAGAAGGAAGTTTTCTATAATTTAGCTTCCCTACCACTCAAAACAAGTGATTAATGAACACGGCGTCTTTTACAAAGACTGTTTTTTACTATTTTTTCAAAAGGATGTAACTCACAAATGACTAAACAGAAAAATATGATCTATAGCAATTCAGAAAAGGTTTTGAATTATCTAAAACTTTTGTAAAAAACATATTTCCCAACTATAAAGTATAGATGATCAAAAATGGCAAAACATTCAGGGACAAACTTCACAGCTACTATAGCGTCAAGAGAGTTTGAGCCAATCACTCAGTCACTTTGTTTCCGGATCCCAAAAAAAATAAATTTGGCTTCAAATAAAACGTAACGTTGCAAGTCCCCGACAACGGCACCAAAAACTTGATCGATTATAAACCGGCGTCTTAAAAGACCTGCAAGCGCACGTTATACCATTAAGTAAAAGGGTAAGCGTGGTTATATCCCAAGAGACTTGTGGTGCGAATTATACTTTGAGCTACTAGTTTTATCCAATTACAACGAGTTTGTGTAGGTTTTGAAATAAAAAAAAAAACGAAATAAATTACAAGATAAATTAGATTGGAAACCAAAGCATCGATTCCACTCTACCATTTAAAACCCTTAGAAAACATAAATAATTAAAGCAAATTACGAGTTTTTGTATCGCATATCCTTGGTCGGGCATATGCAATACATCAAAAAATACAAGAGATTTAGTAATTGATAACTACCCATAAACCAACTTACTCAGCCATGGTCCGATTGATAAGTATGGATTATGTTCTCTTCTCCATGTTTCTAACCTATCTTGTTATGGTCCAATAAGATGGTTACATAGATTCATTATTCATCCTAATCTTAGCTATGGCCAAGCATAGGACGATGGAATACGAATATGCAAAATTTCAGGATAAAGAGAATGTAATTACTCTAACTAAGCTACACAATCTACACTGATGCTACATTGGGTGGAGCTTTCTCTAGCATTGGTTAAAAAGATTAGCTACTCATCCATTTGATCATTGCCATACTACTATTACTGCGATAAAATTAAAAGGCAAAAAATAAGAGAAAGAATAAGCTTTATTGCTATGAACTTTGATTTACACTCTCCAAGATACTTTCTCATGGGTAGGATTCCCCTTCTATAGAGTATAGGAAGAGTTACTAAAAATCACCATTAATATAAAATCTCATAAACAATGCCTAAAATCATGCATTACAACTCATGAGAATAATATATATATATATATATATATATATATATATATATATATATATATATATATATATATATATATATAATTCTCTTCAATGGGCTTCCATGCATGGGCCTTTGGTTGACAACTTCAAATGAGAATCATTATTGAAGTGCATCACCCTTGTTCTTCGTTAAAAACCGAAAAATTGTACGACTTGCTTATCATGTGACTAATTTCTGTAAATACAAACAAAAACACTATTAGGTTCACATTTATTTAATAAATGACTAGGTAGATATAAATTTAAGAGTTGCACACGTAAATATTACGTGTCTATCAGTTTGTACGACAAACAGCACAACATCAAGTAGAACAGGGTAACAACGCCTGTTAACAAAGAGAGAGAGAGACATTAGAATTGTGATTGCTCGAAGCGTGAGTCACACTCTCTTTAAAGAGTATTTTGACCTACATCGGGTAAGGTAACGATGGTCTGATCTCTTCCAGAATACAACGAGCGTAACGTATACAGTAGCTTCAGTTATCCCGAAAGTCTACGTAAAGATGAAGTATGCACCCTCAGGCAAACCGTACATTGTATGTAGAGAGAGAGAGAGTTTTAACACAAAGAGGAGAGTGGTGTTATGTGTATTTTTTATAAGGTGGTGAAGAGTTGTATTTATAGAGAAAGGTTGCCTAACGACTTTTTCTCTATTCAAACGTGTGGGATGTGTCCCTGAGGATTAAGTCTCCTATATAGAGAACAAAGTGAAGACCAAGACTAAGGAATAAACCAAGCCCAATGAACTTTTTGTTAAAAAGATTATGGTGAGCCAAACTCAAAGGGCCCCCAAGGCCTCTAGAGCTAGAATAGCCAATTGCCCAATCCCAATCCCAATCCCGAGCCGGGCCGCCTGAGAGAGGTCCATGTGTGTATAGGGTATAAAATCCCCTCACACACTCACACAACTATACACTCTCTCTATGTCACATGTTACACACATGTCACATGGGCACTACCTTATATGTTTAGTTCTTCTATTGTTTATAAACAATGTGAGACTAAATTTTAGGCTATAGTTTAGGACTCACATAAAATAGATGGCCAAGAGGTCATGGGTTTAATGCTCAAAATAAGGTACAAGTTTTGAAAATTTCCAACAGTTTTTGTTTTGTGTAAATCTATCTTGTTTGTCGTTTCCTTTTTATCAGGGTCTTCTTCTATGCTATTTTTTTATGATTTATATATGTCGATAATGTCTCTTTATAAGATTTGATTATCATCTACTCATGTATTATGGGTAGAAAATCCTAAAAATACCATTGGTAATTATCACCAAAAATGATGACAATATGACGGTGTTTATCGTGAAGCATCTCTTAAGAAATAACTTTTTTTTTCATACTTGTTTGTGTTATTTCAAGAAAATGGCATTGAAGAACATCTTATACTAGAGAAAACGAGGTTTGTTGAATATACCTAATATAGGATATATACTAAATATAGAATTCTCTAAATATATGATATTCTTACTTAGCGCCCAAGTAATTGTAACTATATAAAGAGAATGTCTTCTTCTATTGTAATAATTGAATAATAATAAAGTTAGTATTTCTCAAATCTCTTATTCTTTGTATTAGTTTCTACAAGGTTTTCCTTGTAGAGTTAACATGTTGGCTCTCTTTACAACATACCTTTTAAACACAGAAATGCAGTTTCACAACTATCATATATCAGAGTGCACAAAAGAAAAGCTAAACGTAAACTTTCCAATACATCACGCCACTATTGGCTGGGCGTCTTAAAAAATACCATACTTCCTACAGTCCTTATAACAAGAGGCAAGCGCCCACACTTTTTTTTGATTTCCTTGCCTGTTTTTTCCAACTTGGCACGCTCTTCTTTCTCCCTTCCACAGAAAGCAATACCACTTGCTAAAGAGAGACCAAGAATTATCCTCAGACAAAAGTTCTAGATTATGTATGTGATTCGAGCTCATCATAATTGCAACTATTTCACTACGTGTAACGACTAAAATCCTACTTCCAAGTGCAGCACCATCAGACTTAGAACATCTCCTAAAGTGCCTCACTACCTTGGATTTCAAGGTGCCACCTAGGATTTTCGCAATCCAACAGTACCTCACTTACTTGGATTTCACCCTTCAAATCCAAGGCTGAGTCTTGGATTTCAAGACTTAGCCTTGGAATTTAATGTTGCGATTGGGCGACTAAGTGTTGGGCGCCTGCTCTATTTTTAAACAGGCGCCTAAGTTAATTTTTTTTAATTAGGCGCCTGTTCCACTGAGTAAAATCGCTGGAGCTTCTAAAACTAAGTCATTTCCATCTCTTTACCTCTTAAACAAAAGCCACCTTCAATTGCACCACAACTCATCTTTTTCACTCAAATTGTTTGAAATTGTTGAAGCTTCATCTCTCAAGGTAAGCTTATGCTTAATTTTACCATATCCCCTTTAATTTTATAGATTACAATATTCTAGGGTTTTAAGTTTTTCTTGATTATTAATTTATATTGAAATTAATAGATGAGTTCTACGAATACTACGCAAGATAAAGATTCCACTACCGAGAGTAGTTTGAATCAACAACAACAACAAATCCCACCTAATTGGTTGCAATTCACTCATTCCTCTCAACCTCAATAATCTCAATCATAACCCTTTCAATAATTTTACTCGTCGAACAATTGGGTACAACCCTCTCAACCGTTCATAGCACCCAATAATTGGGGACAACCTTCTCAATTCGCCTTTCCCGCTCAATTCCAACATTTTTCTCCATTTACCAATCCCTCACAATCTCAATCATCTCAATCACAAGCATCTCAATCGGTTAACTTATCTCAATTCGAAGACGTCGGGGTTGTTGATGGACAAAAATTCAAAGACAAATGTCGCTTGACTAAGATAAATACCAGTAGAGAGGCGGGGTCTGAAGTTTTAAAATGGACGGGCATTTTGGGTCTCAAGTTTTAGAAGAAGTCTGCTAAAGCTTGGGGTAAACTCTTCCCATCTTCCACGGAACATCTGCCGCTCACAAACTGTATGACTTATCCGTCAACTAAATCTGCAAAGGTTTTTAGACGTCCGCCTTTCTTACAAAACAATCGAGACATAAAATCAAGATGTGGAACTTTTGCCTTACCAGTATAGAATTGAACTGATAATCATTGTTTACTTAGGTAAAAGAGGTAGCTCCATATGAGGTAGCATACTCTCAACAAGGGCGCATACACTTTGTCCTACCGCCAACAAACACTCGAGGCAGACTATCAAGGCACAGGAACTCTGATTGACCCTACCACCAACAAATCCTTCGAGGTCCGCCATAAAAGGCGTACTATGTGAACTTAGGAAAATGCATGAGACATCTATCAGTGCGATAACACTGTGCTCTACCAAACTTCATGGTACCCTATCATCTAGCTATTGAGCAATAGATAGCATTTGCAGATTCGCATGCATCTGCATAAGTTTGCAGACATCTGCACCTAACTCGCTGCATGGAAGGTGATCGCTACTTCGGCGTCACAAAAGTCTATCAACTACAGAGGACTTTAATTTTCTCTCTCCTAAGGAGGACTTAGCACTGACATCTCCACGCGCGAATCTACTCTTGTTCCCGGTGTACTACAAAAAAGAATAAGATTATTAGGGACCAAATATTATAGAGAGAGAGAGTAAAATTTGTCTTTAATAATAAAATATTTGGAACGGCTTTGAATTAGTCTTTTATATGTTTGTTTATGGGACAGAAAGAATCGCTCCATCCGTAATAAGTTTAGAGACTGTTGGACCTGGCCATCCCTAATTATATAAGTTGAAGGACAATTGGACATAGCCGTCCCTAATGGTGTAAGTTTAAGTACTGCCAGAGAAAAACACCCTCAAACTCAATCTCTTTCACGTAAGTTCAACTCCTCTTTCCCGCAATCCTACTCCCCAACTCTTTCCGACTGTGCAAAACCCCTATACACGATCAGAAACCCTAAAACGGGAACCCTAATTCTTTGATTGCTGATTTCTGTTGGTGCTCTTGGATTTGCTGATTTGTCCTTCATAGATCTGCTTGTAAGTTTTCAGATTTCTTACTCTAATTCCTTTCTAGAATTGCTAGTTTCTGATGTAATTGTGCAATTTTTCAAATGTAAATTATTCAATTATTAGTAACCACATAATAGATGATTCCTAAAACGACATTGGATTTGAATGAATTAGGAAAATTTGACTCCCTCAAGCCTCGATAGATTTCATACTATAGTAGATATTGGGGTTGTTGTTTTGCTGGATGTGGTCATGGTTGATTGGTTTTTGCGGATTATAGTGAAGGAAACAAAGTACTTCCTAAGTTTTATTTGATAAACCCAATTACAACATAGCGAATTGCTCTTCCATCTCTAATCGCGTTACCATTTGTCCGGGGGAACAGTAAATGTATGTTGTTACTTGTTAAAAACGTTGCATTATCTTTTTCACCAAGCGATGATAATTGCGTCGTCATGGTTATCATCCTGGGTCCAAAGCTTATTAGTAGATTAGTATTCTATAAACCAGCAGATTAGGTTTGGGCTCTTGATAGTTAACTAGATACGGTCAAGCAAATATCAATTGGATGGATTCGGAGTTCTTAGGTGACCTGGTTCGTTCTCTCTCTCGCCCTCAGCTAACTCCATATTCCAAAGAAACTGCATTTATTTCCTTCAGAACTATTGTGACGATAATGCCTACCGTCAAGGTGTCTTTAGCTTAGAGTGTGGGTGGAATTGTCCAGTACTTTGATTTAATTTAATCTCCAAGGGCAATCAGTTTTGGGTCATACATTCGTTGTGGTAAAAAGGTGCCTACAAGACTGTCTAGAATGTGTGCTAACAGTTTTTTTGTTTTATAGAGAGGGAAGTTGGGGTCAAGGTAAGACCCCGGGCTATGTATTAAGAAAAAGCTGCTATTACAATCTGAGGTATTTACAGCGAAGTAATATGATTAGCTGAGATGTCCATATGTGAAGTAATATAGTTAGCAACCCGATTAGCCTGTCTCCAATCGAAGGAGCAAATGCTAAGACTGTCTTTAATCCATCACTGTATCTGTCTAACCTCTGTAATACACCTCCAGTGAGGCTTCAAGATTCTATTAATAATCTCTTGGCTATATAAAGAATCAGTAAGGACTTGGATGGCATTAAACCCTAAAGCTTGAAAGATCTGCATACTTCTGTGCATTAAAAGAATCTCAACTTCTCCAATTGTTAATGTTTTGTCTTCATGATGGAATATTGGATTGGTCTTGATGCTCCATTATGATAGAATATCATCCATTTTGCAACTGTTAAAATGAAAAACAAACAGACTCACCACATTAAAAAGAGACTTCAAATTTGATGTTCTTTATGATAGCTTCTTCCTCAGTTCTAACATTTTGAAAGATTCTTCCGTTCCTCTCTTGCCATAAATGATACATAACAGAAGCAAGAGCAAACTTGAAAATTTTTAGAACTCCAGGTTTGATATTAGAAGATAGAATCCACTATATTTTAGAGCTCCAATTCAAAGGAGTTCTATTGATCTTTAGAAAGTTCAAAACCTTGTGTCAAATATTTTTAGAGAAGTTCAAAACCTTCTGCCATATAATCGAGTTGCCGCAACTCCTCCACCACCGCCTCCAGTTTCTCGCCGATATTGCCTATGAAATGCAATATTGCTAGCATGGAAAGTAGATAGTCTTATCTACTATTTTAGCATCAGTGACTTTCTTCTCACACAACTCAAGTATAGAAGTGATTTTGTGGGCTGCTGAGTTATAGTCAGCGACGGTCCTAAAATCTTGGAACCGAAGGTTTTTCCATTGGTGCGTCGCTTTTGGGAGCATGGTGTTATTTTACTGACCATAACGCCCCTTCAAGCTTGCCCATAAGTCAGCTGGCTCAATCTTGTTGAAATATTCCGTCTTCAAGTCATCCTGAATATGATGACGGAGGATGAACAAAACTATTGCTTTGTCCACAGGATCTTCAGTGTTGGCAATGACGATAGTCTTTTGCAGACCTAGAGACTTCAAGTACAAGTCAACTTCAATGTACCAAGTGAGGTAATTAGCTCCAGTAAGCAGTAATAGAGGGAATTTAACGTTCTTGAGTTTTGCTGACAACTGTTATGCAAAATGTAGATCGTAATTAGTAACAATTTTATTGATAAACATTTTAAATGCATTATAGACAGATCATAGTACTTAGAATAACATAAAATAAATTATTTCTAATCATGTTATAGTTGAACCTTGTTCATATTCTAATACTCATAAAATTCTTTTGTAATGATTAAATCCCAATTTTACCTTGTAAAATGATGATTTTAATCTTAGATATGCGTTTTAATATAATCTTAGCCAAGATCGTTATTCAAAACCACTAGATGTGTGTGTTCTATAGTCTAAAATTAGGGTGTTCTAATCCCTAATGTTCTATAAGATCTGTATATTCTAGCCAAATGACCCTATTTGCTACGAATATGAGAGGTATTAGATGTTTAGCTGGCAGGTGGTCTCATCCTGAAGTCTGTTGAGTTCATAAGATACGTAGATTAGTCATGTCTCTGAACTAACATTCTAGGGTACTATATGTTGCTATTAATGCTTATATATCTCTAAATGTTATCAAATAACATCTAATTGCACCTAAATACGTAAAATTGGTTCTTCAGATACCAAGTTTTTAGAAAATAAAATTAAGTTAATTCCCAATTGATCTCTAATTATTGTCCTTGGCATTTAACTGCGATTTAGATATAACTCTCAGTCGTATTCTAAATTAGTTTTGGTTTCTGTATTATCTTTGATCTCTGGTCAGAATAATTAGTATCCTAAGGGCATACCGTTAGTATATTTGTCCATAATTATTAATCTATATTCTTATATCACATATAAGTTAGTCAGTTTTCCTATACAAGACACCCGTTCTAAAAAAAAAGTAAAAATATTTTCATAATTTTTTTTAAATGGGCCCTCAAGTGTAGGTCTAGTCAATAAGAATTTTTTAATTTTTTTTTACTAAATTATACTAAAAATTAGACTTTACAAGCCAATATTAGTGTCTGAACCGGTCTAGGTCAAGGCCTGGACCGGGTTGACCGGTTTAACTCGATCACGTGTGGGTTTGACACGTGTCACTACTACAGTGGCACACGTGTCATGCTATAGTACGTGTGGTCCTTTCTACATCAGTATATGGTGGGTCCCTCTGCCACGTATCAACGTGGGCCCGGTTCTTGCCACGTTAGCAAAGTGATTCGATTTGATTTTGGGGATTAGGTCTGATCTGCCTAAAATAAGGTAGGTGACGTCACCCTGACCTAATCACCACCAAAAATTGGGTTTTTGGCTCTGAACTGCCCAGCTTCCTCGCCGTTTTCCGGGCAACATCTCCCGGAGGAGTGTGATACATGGACGTGATCGTTATAGAGTAGGCTATGCAACAAAATTACAAGTGCATCAATCCGATTACTAGAACGATCTCTATTTTAGTTTGAAAACAGTCATTTACAAGGATGAAAAATACACTTAAATAGGGCTAACTATTTTGAAAAAAATAGCTATTAATCTACAAACTCAAATCTATATACCTATATGTTCGATCATGTAATTAACACATAAAAACAAAATTTTAAAAAATTTATACCTCTTCGCAACGCAAAAATCTAAACAAACGATTCCTTGAAGAGCTTTTATATCATCTTTCATCTACTAGCTCTTTACAGTGCTGATAACGTGTTGGATAATAAACTATTCTACTACTAGACAATCATACACACATAATATGAGAAGAATAAATAGCTTATTATTAATAGGTTATTCAATATTACAAATACTGAACCCTTTAAAAGGTTAAATAGTCTCCCTAAAAAATTTCCCATAAATCTAAGTTTATATAGGCTTTGTTAAGAGTCCAGTAGGACACCCCAACCTAGTTGGGTTCCCACCTTGGGCCGGACCCAACTCCTAACAATCTTTTATATATAGGGGAGAGCTGCAATTCGTAACCGACTACTATATACCCAACATGGTGGGTAAACGATTGTTGTTTTAATTAGAAACTTTCCGAGAAAACACGTTAGGATTAAAGTTTCTAAATCCATTAATTTCTACCGTTTTGCGGTTTACTAGTAAGTTTTACCAAGCCCAAGCCCAGCCTAAGGTCTAAACCGACTTAGTTACTATTATCCCCCCTATTATTAAGACCGACGACGTCAGGAGGTCTTCTTTGTGATAGATTTCGATCGAAAAGGGAGTTGCTGACATCAGCTACGTCCACCAAAGTTTGCCATAGTATGACAATACTAACCCCAAAACTTTGTAACAACTAAAGAGTAAATCGGTCTATTCATCTCTTTCTCAATCTCTCCCTGATTTCTCTCTTCTTTCCCAATCTCCTCCGTCATCTCTCCTCTCCATCTCTTGATCTTCAACTACATACTCTCCCTTCGATTTTCGATCTAAGCCCTAAAATAAAAATTAACATGCGAGATTCAACAACGAAACCCAGAAAAATGAGATCGATTTAGAGAAGCTTTTCATAGGATCATCTGCTAAAGATTTGTAAACGAGAGTAAGGGTTCAACTTTAAGCATGGCTTAATTAGATGTCTTCTAGCCTTTTCTGATTCCAAAGATGGATTGACATTTGTTGATTTCTAAATTGAATTTAATTATTTTGGGTTTTTTTTAACCCGTTGGGTTTAATTTAAAGTATTATGTTTATGTTATCTAAATTGAGGATTTCTACCAAGGGTACTCGTTGACATATTTTGTGAATAGTTCTTCGTTAGGCATTTGATATAGCAATTACAGAGAAAATCATTTCGAGGGTTCTCCATGAAGTTATATTTAACGGTATACTAGTACATAGAAGTTGAGGAGAGAAATTTATAAACCTAATCGGAAGAAAATCACGCCAACATCAACAGGTATGGATCTATTGTTCTTTATCTTTGTTTAGGGTTTCAATTTCTTATTAGGGTTTCAAAATTTATAAACCCTAAGTGAATCAGTTGTACGAGCACTAGCTTCAATTTGAATCAAGTTTGTTCTTGCTACATTGATCTCCCCACCATTGTGGAATTGCCCATAAAACCCTTTTTTTCTTTCTTTGTACTGTTTAAAACCCTAACGTAGAAAGGTTTAATCATCTTCAAATACTTATGAAGAGTGGGTTTCTTCAAAATTTTGTGTGTTCTCTTTATTGATGTTGATATTGACTGGATTTCTTGATTTTAACACGCAGACTGGTTTTTGAAAAATCAAATTGCTTATGCATATATAGTTGTTGAGGAGCTTAAAAACATTTATTCGAAAGTCAGAAAAAAGTTTATGAATTTTCGAATGAAAGTTGATCTTATAAAAAGATTTTTTTTAGTGAAGACGATGATTATTCCTTTTTGATAATGGAGAAGAGACAGAGTTTTGAGGATTTAATATTGAGTTACGACTAAGTATCCAACGCATATAAACTAGAAAAAAGGAAAGTTGTATGTGATGGCTCAGGTTGGGAATACGCATAATCTTTTTTGAATAGGTAAGATTGATTTAAGTTTACAGCTTTTATTTCATTTTTTACACTTTAATTTATTTATCTTGTTAATTAATTTTTTTTGTAGGCGCACAATCTAGGGTGTATCACATGAGATACTTTATCGTATGTTATTGAAGGAATTACGGTCCAATTGCGAATAATAATTTTTCTATTTTTATATATATGATAGGAACCGTGGTCATATCGACCATAACCTAGTGTCTCCTACTTGGCTTACTAATACATTATTAACCCCTATTTATAATATTCTCAAATTTCTTTAGATATTCAAATACATACGATATTACGTGAGTATGACAACTATTAACATATATTCTTATGCTACACATAAAAATCCTCCATTTATAATGTGTCAGGACAACAATTATCAAATGTTATAACTGTTCTCACTGCTAAATCTGATTTTCATTGTCGTATGAATTTATTGTCATGTTATGTATTGAGCAGGACAACTATTATCAAGCCGAGCTATAACTATTCTCTCTGCTATATCTTATTTCTCATTTTTTTTTCTTCTCTGATATAGTTACTACTATTGATGGCATGTTAATCTATAAGATAGTGATAGATGGCGATGGCGATGAAGAATATATTAAGCAACATAAATTGCCATAAAGAGCGGTATATTGTTTATATTTAAGTGATTGATTTTTGTACAATCAGTGTTTTGGCATTTTTTATTAAATACACAATTTATTTTAGCTAACAAAGATAGTAGAAGCGAAACAACTCGAGCGGAGAATTAAAGCTTTGAAACTCGAAAAAATATAGAGGCGTAGGAAGAGAGGAAACATGAAAAACGAAAAACATATCAAGTTTTCCTTGTTTTTCATGTTTCCTGTCTTCCCTATGCCTGTGCATTTCTTCCAGTTTCAAAGCTATAATCCTCCGCTTGACTTGCTTCGCTTATAGTATCTCCGTTTGCTAAAAGAAATTATATATTTAATAAGGAATGCCGAAACACTGAGATGGTACAAAAATCAATCACTTGAATATAAGGAATATACCTCTCTTTGTGGTAATATATGTTACTTCATATATTCTTCATCACTATCGTCATCCATCACTATCTTATGGATTAACATGCCATCAATAGTAGTAATTACATCAGAGAAAAAAAAAATGTTAAATATAGTAGCGAGAACAGTTATAACTTGGCTTGATAATGGTTGTCCTACCACTATATGGCATAAAAATGAATTCATACGACAATGAAAATCAAATGTAGCAGTTAAAACAATTATAGTGTTTGATAATGGTTGTCCTAACACATTATAAATGAAGATTTTTATGTATAGCATAAAAATACATATTAAGAGTTGGCCGCTAATTCATTGTCCTGCTCACGTAATATCGTATGCATTTGAATATCTAAAGAAGTTTGCAAACATTATAAATAAAGGGTTATAACGTATGAGCAAGCTAAGTAAGAGACGCTAGGTTATTCGATATGACCACGATTCCTATCATATATATATAAATTGAAAAATATATAGATTATAATTCGCAATTAAACCACAATCGTCCATAGAGCACAGAAGAAAAGCTAAATTTGAATTAAACAATAAAACAAGTAAAGCTGCTCAAAAACTACATCTTCTTAATATGTAATATTTATTAAAATTAGAAATGAAAGAATCGATTAGAAGTTACAGAGTCCTGTCTTTGAGCAAACAAACTATCACACCAAGTGGGAAGAAAGAAAAATTTCATACAAAATCGTCTCTAAATTGACTACAGAGCTACTAAAATATGCACTTCAGATCTAGACCTTCCACATCATATAGCGAGTTAATAATCCCCTAGAGCGGATTCTGAAACCTGTCAGTGGAGTTAACAGAAAGCGCACGATAAGATTTTAAAATCATTATATAAGGTGACATATCTCAAATGCACTCATAAATCGCTTAATCAGAATACACATGTTTCGTGAAATCAGTACAAAAAAAATAATATAGAAATTATATCTGTAAGACTTGTACTTTTATAACATCAAAGAGAAATAGCATGGATAATTATTGAACACATCATGAAAACATAGAAAAGAGGTCACTGTACAGCACCTAATGACGGAACATAACCTTGAATAAACATTTTGGTGGAGTGAAGCACCTGTACAAGTGTGCTTTAATTTTTATTTCAAACTGGAAAAAAACAAGAGAGGATGTTACTATAACAAGAAAATGAACTTCTTGGTGGAATTAAGCAATACGATATAATGGAGATTACGCTTTACTCACCTGGTGAAGCTACTCATTTTTCTTCCGGGCCCGCTCATCAGCTTTCCGTTTTTCTTGCTTTTTATGTTCCCTCTCTTCCCTACGCCTCTGCATTTCTTCTAGCTTTAAAGTTCTAGTCCTCCGCTCTACTTGTTTCTCTTTTAGCATCTCCGATAGCTAAAATGAATTGTATATTTAATAAGAAATGCCGAAACACTAAGATAGTACAAAAATCAATCACTTAAATATAAGAAATATACCTATCTTTGCGGTAATATATGCTGCTTAATATATTCTTCATCACCATCGCCATCCACCACTAGCTTAGGATTTAACGTACCATCAATAGTAATAACTACATCAGAGAAGAGAAAGAAAAGGAGAAATCAGATGTAGTAGCGAGAACAGTTATAGCGTGTGACCACGATTCCTATCATATATATAGAAAGAGAAAAATAGATAGATTACCATTCGCAATTGGACCACAATCATCCATATATGCTGATGTATACTTGATTCCTTCAATAACGTACGATTGAAGTATTTCATGTGATGTACCCTCGTTTGTGCGCCTACAAAAAAAAATAATTAACATGATAAATAAATAAAAGTGTAAAAAATGAAATAAAAACTGTAAACATAAATCAATCTTACCCATTCATAAAATGTTGGGCATATTCCCAACCCGAGCCATCACATACAACTTCCCCTTCTTCTAGTTCGTATGT
The DNA here is from genome assembly GCA_014058105.1 of Kingdonia uniflora. NCBI lineage: Eukaryota > Viridiplantae > Streptophyta > Magnoliopsida > Ranunculales > Circaeasteraceae > Kingdonia > Kingdonia uniflora. Next base: position 1,553,111 of record JACGCM010001796.1, on the reverse strand, counting down.
GTCGGATTCTGAGTTGTAACTCAATATTGCAGCCTCAACATTTTCTCTCTTCTCCACTATCAAAAATGAGTAATCGTCATCTTCACCAGTTTTTCTTCTTCTTATCAGATCAACTTTCCTTTGGAAATTCCTAAACTTTTCTATTACTTTTGGGTAAATTGTTTTAAGCTCCTCACCAACCATGTATGCATCAATAATTTGGCCTTTCAAAAGCCAGTCTGCGTGCTAAAATCAAGAATTCCAGTCAATATCAACATCAATAAATAGAACACACAAGATCTTGAAGAAACTCACTCTTCATAAGTATTTGAAGATGATTAAACTCCTCTATGTTAGGGTTTTAAATGTTACGGAGAAAAAATAGGGTTTTCTGGGCAATTCCACAATGGTGGGAAGAGATCAAAATAACAAGAACAAGCTTGATTCAAATTAAAGCTAGTGCTTGTACAGCTGATTCTCTCAGGGCTTTTCCCTCTTTTGTAAATTCTTCCATATAAATGAAATTCACCCTAGCTTCATTTCTTTAAAAAAAAAAAATCACGTGGAAGGAACCTATATATATGCATACAAATTAAAATTACAAAACTTCATGCAAGTTACCTTCTCTTTCAAGAATTCAATGGCAGTTGTTGCCGATCCTACCCGCCCAGAGAAGGCCAAAACAATACTAGCTGATATACGCCTTATTTCTAAACAATCCCGGGCAGCTACAATCACCAAAAAATATATATCATATAAGCTAGATAAAGACTGATAAGTTGCATTTTCTGACTACATGTATAGTTGTGTGTTGGACTTTAAGTTGTTACCAGGAAAAAGTTCACTGAGAGAAAACACTCACCGGTCACATACAATTCATTAGGATCTGAAAACGTCTCTTGGTCATCTGAACCTAAAATGACGTAATCTTTGTTCCTGACGGCAATTATGCAAGTACATGATTTTGAATTTCTTCTCTGCAGTAGGAATTTTAGGAATTTCAATCCCTAAATTTGGGAAAGCCTCTTTAAAACTCTACAGTAACAATTTACGAGTTTTAAACAACAACAACAACAACAGCCATAGCTCTTGTACCATTTTTTACTCATTGTCATTGTCAGAAGTAGCATGGATCATCACAATTGAATTAACAACCTGTATATGGAAAATAACAAAAAATTATTTCAAAAATCTATCATCAAGGAATGCACACATCTTTCCTTGTCTTCAGAAACCTTGACGTCTACAGAAAAATAAAATAAAAAATAATAATAGACGATTTTTTCCACCCCGCTACTGGCCACAGTAAATAAACCAAACAAGGAATTTGAGAACTTACTAAGTAAAAAAAAATCATCAAGAAGAGCTTTATTCAGTTACGTAAACACCATGGTGCATCAATTTACTAGAAATCACCAATATATTACAAAATCGAAGAACCAAAGAAACAAGAAAATAGATCTTCATAATCAGTTCATTAAGATATATGTTGAATATCAGAGCAAGCATGACCTTTTAGCTATCAATTCTGATACAATTGCCAAAATGATTTATTTTTTTGTAAGAATTTGTAAATCATGGTCTACCCGCTGATATGATACACTGTCAATATTTTATGAGATACCATTAAAAAGTGAGTGCGAAATATACTTAATAAATGAAATGCGTGATAGAGATTTTATTTTTTTTGCAGTCCATATTCTGAGATATCGCGATTTACAATAATTTTCATTAAAACGTGATACACATGGATATGATACGATTTACGATTTTCAGATATCGTGAATTTCAGTTAGAGGAAAAGTGTACGACTTTTGTTATCTTTGAATAGAAATATACCTTCACATTTGAGCCAATCCTGCAGTGGTTGTCAATGTCAGATCTTTTGACACTACATTTGTCCCCTAATTGTGAATCTTCACCGAGCATGCATTGTGAGCCAACCTAAAACCCATCAAACAAACTGTCAAACAACCTTGTTTTTGGATAGGTACTCATTCTTAAGTATTACTTGATGTGGCATGGTTCTGAAGCCAGGAACTTTCGGTAAGAAAGAAGCTACTTTACTTTCTTCTTCTTCTTCTTTTTTTAAAGAGAAGCTTGTCTCTGTGTCAAATGGAGAAGTCCATGCTAACCGCCTTCTACATGAAAACTAAATCATATTCAGAATTAAAATTTCTAAGGGGTAAAGTTCTTCACTTTTAGATAATTGTATCTAGAAAACTCAGCTTAATGAAGATTTTCACTCACAGTAGTCTTTGAACCCAGTTCAGCAGTCGGATGGATGACGTTGTTATGACCGGAAAATGAGTGACCTGATAAATGACTTGCATCTCCTATTACCTATTGAAGGTTATATGAACAAAAATTCAACTCTGTCAGAAATTAAACACAAACCAAAAAATGCCCAGACGAGTTTAAGTTACTTACATCTCGATTTATGTCACTAAAAGCTTGGATAGAGTTTAGGCGTGCACAATACTTGCTCTTTTCAGCAATATAAACACAACACTTGTGTGTCTTTCTTGGAGCAGGAGAAGAACCTTTTAGACCTGACGGCGTTTGGCTGTTTCCGGAACAAACTTTCTCATTCCAACTATCATCAAACTGTTGCGCACTGCTGGTTGATACTTCAGACCTCTATAAAGACAAAGTGGAGTGGAAACTAAAAATCAAAGTGTTGAATTCAAGCGTATATAAAGGAAATAAGAGGGAGAAATCTTATTATTGAATTGATAATTTAGATTACATTATACTCTCTATATATAAGAGAGGGTCCTTAAACTATTTCTATGAATACCCAATGTGAGACTAAAGGAACATGACAATAGCCCTGCTAACACACCCATCAGAATATCGGCTAATATTTCACATTATTCATTTTGAAGTTGTCAGGCTGATATTCATATCCGATAGTCGAATTCAAGATATTTGCCCATTTGTTCCTTATATCGGCCGGCATTTTTAACCATGGTTATTTTTTAACTAACCAGCTGGGTCCGGACAAGATACTGTAGTAAATCTTGCTGTATGCTTCGAACTCTATATTTTTTATCAAGAACATCTTGCAGAGTAGATCTGATAAGAGAATTTAGATGGAAAAAAATGTCAGAATAGATTACATTTGTTTTGAATATCTGGAGGAGATAAAAAAAAAATTGTTAGGAAGGTAAGAATTTAAACATCGAACCTCTTAAATGAATATAAATGAGCATCCATGAGATCCGCTCGAATTTCCATCTGAAAATCAGAATGAAGAAAAGAACTTAGAGGCAGTTAATTATATGAGCTTGATGAATGCAGGAGTATCGACATGAACTCCATATATTTTGATTGTGGTATTACACACATCTAGTGACAACAAAGTAATACTCTATATCTATCACCCAAATATAGCATACGTGACCTCAAACTGTGATATCCTATGTGTATATATCGCGATATCTAGAACATGGATATAATCCGACTCCAAAACTGAACTTAAAGTCATAAAGTCCTAACATTGAGAAATTATTGCAATATGAGATTTGTTGATTGATGAAAGATCTAAAATGGTTAAAAATTTCTCAACCTACCTAGCTTTCAAAGACAAGTAGGTCTTACTTAATAAGTACGAAAGTAAAATGTTGTAAACGTTTTATCTTAAATTAGATCTTAATTGTTGGTCGATATCCATACCTAGCCAACAGCAGAGAGTATGCTCTTTTGAACTAGTACATCTTTCTCAACCTCAGCCCCTATAAAGCATGTAAGATGTCATGACTGAGAAAATCATGTAAAATAGCATATAGAAAGGAAAAATAAAGGATCGTTTAGACTTGCATCCCCACCTAATTCTGAGAAAACTAACCCTGCTTTTGACTAAAACCTTTGCAGTACGAGGAAAACTTGATTATTATTATTTTTTCCGGGTGGGGGAGGCAAATCTAAATAACCAATGAAAAACATGGGCCAACCTGTTACTTCAAATAACAAAAATTGGTGTGTGGGATCCAGCCCAATGATATTGTATCGGCCTGGCTTCTCGGTCTTGTGAGAATCATGCCCATCAGAATCAAGATCCCCGCTCACTACCTACACATAACGTAATTACTATAAGATGAGAATACATAATTGGAAAACAATAGCTATGATTTCTTACCAATATATCATTTGAAGTAAGAAGATGAGCAACAGCACGAAGGGCATCAGCGGTTTCAACATCCTCGGGAACTGAAGCCACCTGTAAATGATAGAAAATGTGGCTCATTATACGTCTGTAGTTATTTATCCCTAACCCAATTCGGTTTCAACATCCGCGCTCACTACCTACTCATTATAAAGTGCATTCCAATTAAACCTATTCCTATCCCATATCCTCTAACCCCGCATTTACCAGGTTTGTGTATACATCTATTCGTGGAAACCCTTTGTCCATTGTACGTAATACTTGTACTTACTAACAACACGAACATCCATACAATGATGGGCACGGAAACAAACTACAGTTGTCTTTATAAGGCTAATAGTCATCACGTCCCCAATTCGGCGTTGCAAGATTCTTACCAAAACCTCTCCCCAGTAGTATTCTCTTCCAAAAAAAAAGTAAATTTAGAACTAGCTATCACTGTAACACTATCAATCCCTCTACAACTTGATTTGGAATCATAACTCGAACTTCTCTTTAACCCCATTTGTCCAAGGCCTAATATCCTCATTTCTCTATATCCATTTCTAGTTTTACAACTACCAAGAAAAAAACCTAAATATTACCTCGATGTGAAGGCAGTCAAGGTAGGTACTAGAAAGCCAATTACTAACGCTCCTCGCCGCTTCTTTACCTTTAACAACCTACACAATTACAACAAGAAACTTCAATTTATCATAAAGAAAGTTGAAAAACCAAATTAGAGCACAATTGGGGATGATAGAGAGATACTTACAAGGATGAAATCTTTAAGATTATTGGACTCTAAGAGGTCAATGCAAGAGAGGACAGGGCGATCGGCAACCGGGAGAAGAGGTTTTGGTACTTCTTCAGATACTGAAGGGACGAGCGTCATTGATGAAATACCACCGGCTAAAACCACAACTTGAAACTCCATTGTTGCAGAACTTCAGAGAGAGAGAGATGCTGTTTTTGATGGTGAATGCTGTCACAACAAGGGAGACCGAAATGTTATTTACAATGATAAAGAGCATTCACCATCAAAAACAGCATCTCTCTCTCTCTGAAGTTCTGCAACAATGGAGTTTCAAGTTGTGGTTTTAGCCGGTGGTATTTCATCAATGACGCTCGTCCCTTCAGTATCTGAAGAAGTACCAAAACCTCTTCTCCCGGTTGCCGATCGCCCTGTCCTCTCTTGCATTGACCTCTTAGAGTCCAATAATCTTAAAGATTTCATCCTTGTAAGTATCTCTCTATCATCCCCAATTGTGCTCTAATTTGGTTTTTCAACTTTCTTTATGATAAATTGAAGTTTCTTGTTGTAATTGTGTAGGTTGTTAAAGGTAAAGAAGCGGCGAGGAGCGTTAGTAATTGGCTTTCTAGTACCTACCTTGACTGCCTTCACATCGAGGTAATATTTAGGTTTTTTTCTTGGTAGTTGTAAAACTAGAAATGGATATAGAGAAATGAGGATATTAGGCCTTGGACAAATGGGGTTAAAGAGAAGTTCGAGTTATGATTCCAAATCAAGTTGTAGAGGGATTGATAGTGTTACAGTGATAGCTAGTTCTAAATTTACTTTTTTTTTGGAAGAGAATACTACTGGGAGAGGTTTTGGTAAGAATCTTGCAACGCCGAATTGGGGACGTGATGACTATTAGCCTTATAAAGACAACTGTAGTTTGTTTCCGTGCCCATCATTGTATGGATGTTCGTGTTGTTAGTAAGTACAAGTATTACGTACAATGGACAAAGGGTTTCCACGAATAGATGTATACACAAACCTGGTAAATGCGGGGTTAGAGGATATGGGATAGGAATAGGTTTAATTGGAATGCACTTTATAATGAGTAGGTAGTGAGCGCGGATGTTGAAACCGAATTGGGTTAGGGATAAATAACTACAGACGTATAATGAGCCACATTTTCTATCATTTACAGGTGGCTTCAGTTCCCGAGGATGTTGAAACCGCTGATGCCCTTCGTGCTGTTGCTCATCTTCTTACTTCAAATGATATATTGGTAAGAAATCATAGCTATTGTTTTCCAATTATGTATTCTCATCTTATAGTAATTACGTTATGTGTAGGTAGTGAGCGGGGATCTTGATTCTGATGGGCATGATTCTCACAAGACCGAGAAGCCAGGCCGATACAATATCATTGGGCTGGATCCCACACACCAATTTTTGTTATTTGAAGTAACAGGTTGGCCCATGTTTTTCATTGGTTATTTAGATTTGCCTCCCCCACCCGGAAAAAATAATAATAATCAAGTTTTCCTCGTACTGCAAAGGTTTTAGTCAAAAGCAGGGTTAGTTTTCTCAGAATTAGGTGGGGATGCAAGTCTAAACGATCCTTTATTTTTCCTTTCTATATGCTATTTTACATGATTTTCTCAGTCATGACATCTTACATGCTTTATAGGGGCTGAGGTTGAGAAAGATGTACTAGTTCAAAAGAGCATACTCTCTGCTGTTGGCTAGGTATGGATATCGACCAACAATTAAGATCTAATTTAAGATAAAACGTTTACAACATTTTACTTTCGTACTTATTAAGTAAGACCTACTTGTCTTTGAAAGCTAGGTAGGTTGAGAAATTTTTAACCATTTTAGATCTTTCATCAATCAACAAATCTCATATTGCAATAATTTCTCAATGTTAGGACTTTATGACTTTAAGTTCAGTTTTGGAGTCGGATTATATCCATGTTCTAGATATCGCGATATATACACATAGGATATCACAGTTTGAGGTCACGTATGCTATATTTGGGTGATAGATATAGAGTATTACTTTGTTGTCACTAGATGTGTGTAATACCACAATCAAAATATATGGAGTTCATGTCGATACTCCTGCATTCATCAAGCTCATATAATTAACTGCCTCTAAGTTCTTTTCTTCATTCTGATTTTCAGATGGAAATTCGAGCGGATCTCATGGATGCTCATTTATATTCATTTAAGAGGTTCGATGTTTAAATTCTTACCTTCCTAACAATTTTTTTTTTATCTCCTCCAGATATTCAAAACAAATGTAATCTATTCTGACATTTTTTTCCATCTAAATTCTCTTATCAGATCTACTCTGCAAGATGTTCTTGATAAAAAATATAGAGTTCGAAGCATACAGCAAGATTTACTACAGTATCTTGTCCGGACCCAGCTGGTTAGTTAAAAAATAACCATGGTTAAAAATGCCGGCCGATATAAGGAACAAATGGGCAAATATCTTGAATTCGACTATCGGATATGAATATCAGCCTGACAACTTCAAAATGAATAATGTGAAATATTAGCCGATATTCTGATGGGTGTGTTAGCAGGGCTATTGTCATGTTCCTTTAGTCTCACATTGGGTATTCATAGAAATAGTTTAAGGACCCTCTCTTATATATAGAGAGTATAATGTAATCTAAATTATCAATTCAATAATAAGATTTCTCCCTCTTATTTCCTTTATATACGCTTGAATTCAACACTTTGATTTTTAGTTTCCACTCCACTTTGTCTTTATAGAGGTCTGAAGTATCAACCAGCAGTGCGCAACAGTTTGATGATAGTTGGAATGAGAAAGTTTGTTCCGGAAACAGCCAAACGCCGTCAGGTCTAAAAGGTTCTTCTCCTGCTCCAAGAAAGACACACAAGTGTTGTGTTTATATTGCTGAAAAGAGCAAGTATTGTGCACGCCTAAACTCTATCCAAGCTTTTAGTGACATAAATCGAGATGTAAGTAACTTAAACTCGTCTGGGCATTTTTTGGTTTGTGTTTAATTTCTGACAGAGTTGAATTTTTGTTCATATAACCTTCAATAGGTAATAGGAGATGCAAGTCATTTATCAGGTCACTCATTTTCCGGTCATAACAACGTCATCCATCCGACTGCTGAACTGGGTTCAAAGACTACTGTGAGTGAAAATCTTCATTAAGCTGAGTTTTCTAGATACAATTATCTAAAAGTGAAGAACTTTACCCCTTAGAAATTTTAATTCTGAATATGATTTAGTTTTCATGTAGAAGGCGGTTAGCATGGACTTCTCCATTTGACACAGAGACAAGCTTCTCTTTAAAAAAAGAAGAAGAAGAAGAAAGTAAAGTAGCTTCTTTCTTACCGAAAGTTCCTGGCTTCAGAACCATGCCACATCAAGTAATACTTAAGAATGAGTACCTATCCAAAAACAAGGTTGTTTGACAGTTTGTTTGATGGGTTTTAGGTTGGCTCACAATGCATGCTCGGTGAAGATTCACAATTAGGGGACAAATGTAGTGTCAAAAGATCTGACATTGACAACCACTGCAGGATTGGCTCAAATGTGAAGGTATATTTCTATTCAAAGATAACAAAAGTCGTACACTTTTCCTCTAACTGAAATTCACGATATCTGAAAATCGTAAATCGTATCATATCCATGTGTATCACGTTTTAATGAAAATTATTGTAAATCGCGATATCTCACAATATGGACTGCAAAAAAAATAAAATCTCTATCACGCATTTCATTTATTAAGTATATTTCGCACTCACTTTTTAATGGTATCTCATAAAATATTGACAGTGTATCATATCAGCGGGTAGACCATGATTTACAAATTCTTACAAAAAAATAAATCATTTTGGCAATTGTATCAGAATTGATAGCTAAAAGGTCATGATATTCAACATATATCTTAATGAACTGATTATGAAGATCTATTTTCTTGTTTCTTTGGTTCTTCGATTTTGTAATATATTGGTGATTTCTAGTAAATTGATGCACCATGGTGTTTACGTAACTGAATAAAGCTCTTCTTGATGATTTTTTTTTTACTTAGTAAGTTCTCAAATTCCTTGTTTGGTTTATTTACTGTGGCCAGTAGTGGGATGGAAAAAATCGTCGTTTTTTTTTTTTCTTTTTTCGTAGACGTCAAGGTTTCTGAAGACAAGGAAAGATGTGTGCATTCCTTGATGATAGATTTTTGAATTAATTTTTTGTTTTTTTTCATATACAGGTTGTTAATTCAATTGTGATGATCCATGCTACTTCTGACAATGACAATGAGTTAAAAATGGTACAAGAGCTATGGCTGTTGTTGTTTAAAACTCGTAAATTGTTACTGCAGAGTTTTAAAGAGGCTTTCCCAAATTTAGGGCTTAAAATTCCTAAAATTCCTACTGCAGAGAAGAAATTCAAAATCATGTACTTGCATAATTGCCGTCAGGAACAAAGATTACGTCATTTTAGGTTCAGATGACCAAGAGACGTTTTCAGATCCTAAAGAATTGTATGTGACCGGTGAGTGTTTTCTCTCAGTAAACTTTTTCCTGGTAACAACTTAAAGTCCAACACACAACTATACATGTAGTCAGAAAATGCAACCTATCAGTCTTTATCTAGCTTATATGATATATATTTTTTGGTGATTGTAGCTGCCCGGGATTGTCTAGAAATAAGGCGTATATCAGTTAGTATTGTTTTGGCCTTCTCTGGGCGGGTAGGATCGGCAGCAACTGCCATTGAATTCTTGAAAGAGAAGGTAACTTGCATGAAGTTTTGTAATTTTAATTTGTATGCATATATATAGGTTCCTTCCACGTGATTTTTTTTTTTTAAAGAAATGAAGCTAGGGTGAATTTCATTTATATGGAAGAATTTACAAAAGAGGGAAAAGCCCTGAGAGAATCAGCTGTACAAGCACTAGCTTTAATTTGAATCAAGCTTGTTCTTGTTATTTTGATCTCTTCCCACCATTGTGGAATTGCCCAGAAAACCCTATTTTTTCTCCGTAACATTTAAAACCCTAACATAGAGGAGTTTAATCATCTTCAAATACTTATGAAGAGTGAGTTTCTTCAAGATCTTGTGTGTTCTATTTATTGATGTTGATATTGACTGGAATTCTTGATTTTAGCACGCAGACTGGCTTTTGAAAGGCCAAATTATTGATGCATACATGGTTGGTGAGGAGCTTAAAACAATTTACCCAAAAGTAATAGAAAAGTTTAGGAATTTCCAAAGGAAAGTTGATCTGATAAGAAGAAGAAAAACTGGTGAAGATCACGATTACTCATTTTTGATAGTGGAGAAGAGAGAAAATGTTGAGGCTGCAATATTGAGTTACAACTCAGAATCCGACACATACGAACTAGAAGAAGGGGAAGTTGTATGTGATGGCTCGGGTTGGGAATATGCCCAACATTTTATGAATGGGTAAGATTGATTTATGTTTACAGTTTTTATTTCATTTTTTACATTTTTATTTATTTATTTTGTTAATTATTTTTTTTTGTAGGCGCACAATTGAGGGTGTATCACATGAAATACTTCAATCGTATGTTATTGAAGGAATTAAGTATACATCAGCATATATGGATGATTGTGGTCCAATTGCGAATGGTAATCTATCTATTTTTCTCTTTCTATATATATGATAGGAATCGTGGTCGTCGTGGTCAAACGCTATAACTGTTTTTGCTACTACATCTGATTTCTCCTTTTCTTTCTCTTCTCTGATGTAGTTCTTACTATTGATGGTACGTTAAATCCTAAGCTAGTGGTGGATGGCAATGGTGATGAAGAATATATTAAGCAGCATATATTACCGCAAAGAGAGGTATATTCTTTATATTTAAGTGATTGATTTTTGTACTCTCTTAATGTTTCGGCATTTCTTATTAAATATACAATTCATTTTAGCTATCGGAGATGCTAGAAGCGAACAAGTCGAGCGGAGGACTAGAGCTTTAAAGCTAGAAGAAATGCAGAGGCTTAGGGAAGAGAGGAAACATGAAAAGCAAGAAAAACGGAAAGCTGATGAGCGGGCTCGGAAGAATGAGTAGCTTTACCAGGTTAGTTAAGCGTGATCTCCATTATATCGTATTGCTTAATTCCACCAAGAAGTTCATTTTCTTGTTATAGTAACATCCTCTCTTGTTTTTTTCCAGTTTGAAATAAAAATTAAAGCACACTTGTACAGGTGCTTCACTCCACTAAAATGTTTATTCAAGGTTATGTTCCGTCATTAGGTGCTGTACAGTGACCTCTTTTCTATGTTTTCATGATGTGTTCAATAATTATCCATGCTATTTCTCTTTGATGTGATAAAAGTACAAGTCTTACAGATATAATTTCTATATTATTTTTTTGTACTGATTTCACGAAACATGTGTATTCTGATTAAGCGATTTATGAGTGCATTTGAGATATGTCACCTTATATAATGATTTTAAAATCTTATCGTGCGCTTTCTGTTAACTCCACTGACAGGTTTCAGAATCCGCTCTAGGGGATTATTAACTCGCTATATGATGTGGAAGGTCTAGATCTGAAGTGCATATTTTAGTAGCTCTGTAGTCAATTTAGAGACGATTTTGTATGAAATTTTTCTTTCTTCCCACTTGGTGTGATAGTTTGTTTGCTCAAAGACAGGACTCTGTAACTTCTAATCGATTCTTTCATTTCTAATTTTAATAAATATTACATATTAAGAAGATGTAGTTTTTGAGCAGCTTTACTTGTTTTATTGTTTAATTCAAATTTAGCTTTTCTTCTGTGCTCTATGATATATGACAGTTGGGAAACTACATTTTCTGAATTTAATTTGGTATGTTTTTTTTAATCTGGATCTGATACAGCATTTTGAGGTAAGATTGACATTTTTTCCCACTAGAACAGTACGTCAGTTTGATATATTTTTTTCTGGTGAAAATAGGGACAACAATGTCGTGAATTGCAGAAATCCCACTGAGACCAAAAAAGAAGAAGAAAAGTATGCTTTTGCTGAACAATGGTGAACTGTGTCTCTGGTTAATGTTGAAAAGGTTGTATGAAGAGGTGTTTTGTCATACTGGAAATGGCTTTTATCAAGTGCAAAATGCCGTCTTTAACAACAAATTTTGTAATCGATTGAATTAAATGTTCACTAATATGTCTTTAAAGGCAGAGTGTAGCTGTTCGTCAAAACTTATTGTTGTCTTGTGATCTCTGCCCGTTGCTTATTGTTATTACAACCAAACAACTACGCCGGATGTACTTGTTTCTTCTTTCTCCTTCAAAAGTTCAAAGAAAAGGTGAGGCTTATTTAAGAAGACCCGTGCTGTTCTCGATGATGCAGAAAAGCCGCAAATAAAGGATGAGTAGATGATAATCAAATCTTATAGAGAGACATTATCGACATATATAAATCATAAAAAGATAGCCTAGAACAAGACCCTGATAAAAAAGAAACCACAAACAAGATAGATTTACACAATAAAAACCTACTTCATTGAAAATCAAACAGAAATCAAAAGTAAAACATGTAGTTTTTATTACATAAACTGGCTAGTGCGTACACAGCGTGCTCAACGCCATTAGCTAGAGAACCAAACTGAAACATATTAAAAAACAGATTGCTGCCTAGATTCAAACAACTTTCCACACCGCGGCTCTGGGACTATCACTCCTTTATTTTCTTTGGTTTGGGAACAGGTTCGATTCTTTTACAACGCAAATATCAAAAGCGTGTTACTAGTGAGCGCAGTGCAAATAGCCAAGGAAACAAGAAGATAAAGTGATACTAACATATATATAACGAGATTTGGGGTAAAAGCCTCCGAGTCTGACACTAAAAAGGCCAGGACCAGAAATTGCATAATCCTAACATACAAGAAAAAAGAGCTGTAATTAGTTTGGCAACAACAATGAGATGAAGATTATATTAAAATTTCACGCACCGGAAGTTCGTAGACTCCTTCCCTTATCATTCTACAATTATTCTTCAGCCACTGACGCCTCACTTCAGCTACGTCTATTTTTTTTTCAGATTCTTCAATTTGTTTTTCAAATTTGCCATCAAATTTGTCATCGGGCCTCTCGCCAGTATTAAGTCCGCTGCGGAGGATCATCCTAAACACAATAAACTAATAAGGACTTTCGAAATTAATTTAGGAAATTTCAAAACCCTAATTAGTAAAATTAAACAATATTTTTTGAGTATTTGGAAAACCCTAATAATCAGTAACAAGAACAAAAACATATGAGAAATTTAGGGATTTCAAAACTCTAACCACTAAGATGAATAGAAACATAGAAGAAATTTATCTCCTAATCACCAACAATGACAAAATTAAACATATAAGAAATTTAGGAGATTTCGAAAGAGAATCCATACCTGTTGATGTTGGCGTGATTTTCTTCGGATTAGGTTTATAAATTTCTCTCCTCAACTTCTATATATAATAATAGAGGAGGATATTCGGTTTAGAGCGACGCGTATTTGAATTAAAATTTGAAATTGAATAACACGAATTAAACACCTTGAATGATCGCAAATAGAAAATAAATGCATAGGCATAGGGAAAAGAGGAAGCATGAAAAACAAGAGAAACTTGATCTGTTTTCCGTTTTTCTTGTTTTTCATGTTTCCTCTCTTCCTACGACTCTGAATTTTTTTCCACTTTCAAAGCTCTAATTCTATGCTCGACTTGTTTCGCTTCTAGCATCTTCGTTATCTAAAATAAATTGTATATTTAATAAAAAATACTAAAACACCGAGATTGCACAAAAATCAATCACTTAAATATATATACCTCTCTTTACGGCAATATATATTGCTTAATATATTATTCATTACCATCGCCATCTATCAATATCTTATGGATTTACCTGCCATCAAGACAAGAGAAAAAAAATAAAAATTCAGATTTAGCAGATAGAACAGTTATAGCTCGGCTTGATAATAGTTGTTGTATGATTGTAGTGGCGTGTTTTTCGGAAGGAGAATCTTCGCTAATACTATTAGTAATGAAAATGCAATAATAAGCTAAACAAATAAGATTTTACGTGGAAAACTCGGGAAAAACTACAACCTCGAGGAGGATTTTTATGTAAAATCCAATATGTTGCTAGTTATTACAAGTTTGGAGTGGTAGTAGGGTTAAGAAGTAATGATAATAGAGTTGTGGATTGTGGTCTCTTGAATAATCTATTCTCTGCCTGTATTTATAGTGGATACAGGCAGTTTAAAAAAAAATATATCGGGAGATGAACCAACTTGATGGACACCAACAGATCTCAGCCTTTCACGTCCAAGTTCACGTCTGTCTTGAGTCCGTGATATTGTTTTAGAAGAAGTATTCCGCATCTTCTTGATATGGACGTTAGAAAGATCTCCATACATGTATCCAAGGAGATACTCAAGACGCAAGTACTTAAATCTCCTAGGATACTTATATTTCTGATTACTTATAGCACGTAAACGAGAATCTTTAATCTGGGAAGACAACCATTTTCTTGATTCTTCTGGCTTTACACTGATAAAATCCCAAGAAGCGAAATACTTTTGTAATTCCAATCTCCCAGATGTCACCAGTCTAATAAGTGTGAACCCCTCTGAACAATCCCAAGGATCTCCACTAATGATGCAAAACCCAAGAACCAGGTCTTGTTTTTGCCGCCAATCAATCCATTCAGGAAGCGTAGTCTTATAGCAATCTTCTTTAAGAAGGCAGTTTCCACAATTGCACCGGCTACCCAATAAACAAAGTTCCGAAGGAAGCTCCCATGCATAGAGAGAATTACAAAATGATGAAACTTTAGAAGCTACTAACCCATAAGGTGTTGGTAAAGATGGTCCATAGCAGAAGAGATTGAACTCAGAATTCCAAAAGGATCCTAATAAGATGGCAAAACCAGATTCGGAAGTCCATTTATATTGTTCCTCTGTTGAATTAGACCTCAACTCCGACAACTTGAATACATTGACATAACGTGGGTTATCAAGACGATGAACCCATTGCAGCACGGGCATCAACGGCTTTCTAGTGTCGACAAGGCATAAATGATACTCTGTTACAACACAAAAACGAAATCCATCTGAACCCGCCTTACAAAATGCAATAAATCGATTGTTCTTCACTGGATTATTCAAATCAAACATCTCAATGTTAGCTAAAGCGCTTATCTCACTATTCTCAAGCCTCCAATGAACCATGTAAAACACATTAGAACAGGCAACAATAAATATCCGAGGATGCCAACTAAAGTCACAACTCAACCACCCACCCTCCTTGCAACCTTCCCACGCGACACTAACTTTACCGGCAATTTATCAGTTACAGCAATACAACCTATATCAAATAAGAACAGATCACCGTTCTTTAACAATACCAAACTTTCTACCAAATAGGAATCCCAACAAGAATGCACAACAACATGACTAAAATGTCTGGTACCCAAGTGAACTAAAGCAAGTTCTTCTCTAATCTCAACTCTATACCAATCAACAGAATAAAGCGTAGAAGCTAACAGAAAACTCGTACCAGAATAAAGCATTACCGAAATCTGAATAATTCGCGAATTGAGACTTTGTTTCGCTCTAAATACATCTCCACCAGTATCAGCTATAACAACTGGTGTTTTTGATTTCTTCTTAGACAATTTAACAAACCCCACCGTATCCGAATTCTCACCCACGGGAAAAAACAGTAAAAATATATTATTTTCGTTACAGTCAAGAATTTGAAGAAGATTGTTTTTCTGGAAAGGAGGGGAGTTGACATCAGTGTGATCATCGGGTGCGAAGATATCGGCGGCGATGGATGAGAGGACAGAGGGAAGGATGAAAGAGTCTTTTTTGGGTTGGGTTAAGAGATGGAGATTTGTATTGTGGGAAAGAGGTGGTGGAGGAGGAGGATAGAGAGAGGGTGAAGAGAATAGAGGGGTTAAGGTTTTAGGAGAAGGCGAAAAGAGAAGTGGACCTAAGGGTTTCGCAGATTTGCCTGAGAGAAGTAAAGGTGGAGAGAAGAGTGATGAAATTGACCAAAGGGATTTCCAATCTTCCGAGAAATCCATGAAATTATTACTACCAAATTAGAGACAAAAGGGTACTTCACAAACCTTCAATTTGATTCCCCAAGTTGAACCATTAACATGCCCTCCCTAACTTCACTCCTGTATCATCAAAACCATTGAAACACTAGTAAGAAATTCATGAAAAATATTAAATCTTCGCTATTACTACCCAATTAGAGACAAAGGGGTACCTTCAATTTGTATCATCAACACCATTGAAACCTTTTGCTTTCTCCAAATTGGGACAAAGGGGTACTTTAATATTGATTCCCAAAGTTGAACCATTAACACGCCCTCACTAACTTCACTCCTGCATTATCAACACCATTGAAACACTAACTTAGTGAGTAATTCACATCATACAACTCACTCAATCATACCAAGGCAACAACAACAACAATTCAGAATCCAACAATACTGGTCGATTACAAGCAAGGGAAGGTTTAGGGTTTACACAGAGATACCTAAAACCACATCAATACAATTGTATTGTGAGACTCACTAGAGGGGTTTATATATATATCGCCAATATTTTCACGATATATCCAGATAGATTTTTAACTGCCACTTTTCCCGCGAAAATTTGTTTTCATCTCTCAACTCACTCTTAGTTGAAATTAGTGTTTATTTTTTTTAAGGTTTACCTTTTCCACAAAATGGATAATTGGTCTGAACTCTCAATTGAAGTTCTAGTCTGGCCGTTTGGTTTTTTTGGGTCTGAGTCTGATGGTGCTGCACTTGGAAGTAGGATTCTGGTCACTACATGTAGCGAAAGAGTTGCAATTATGATGGGCTCGACTCACATACATAATCTGGAACTCTTGTCTGAGGATGATTCTTGGTCTCTCTTTAGCTAGTGATAAAGTCCTAACATTGAGAAATTATTGCAATATGAAATTTGTTGATAAATGAAAAATCTAAAATGGCTAAAAATTTCTCAACCTACCTAGCTGTCAAAGACAAGGAGGTCTTACTTAATAAGTATGAAAGTAAAATGTTGTATACGTTTTATCTTAAATTAGATCTTAATTGTTGGTCGATATCCATACCTCGCCAGCAGCAGAGAGTATGCTCTTTTGAACTTGTACATCATTCTCAACCTCAGCCCCTATAAAGCATGTAAGATGTCATGACTGAGAAAATCATGTAAAATAGCATATAGAAAGGAAAAATAAAGGATCGTTTAGACTTGCATCCCCACCTAATTTTGAGAAAACTAACCCTGCTTTTGACTAAAACCTTTGCAGTACAAGGAAAACTTGATTATATATATTTTTTTCTGGGTGGGGGAGGCAAATCTAAATAACCAATGAAAAACATGGGCCAACCTGTTACTTCAAATAACAAAAATTGGTGTGTGGGATCCAGCCCAATGATATTGTATCAGCCTGGCTTCTCGGTCTTGTGAGCATCATGCCCATCAGAATCAAGATCCCCGCTCACTACCTACGCATAACGTAATTACTATAAGATGAGAATACATAGGTGGGCATAAAATTTTGCAATATTACGCTGCACAAAATTGGTAAGAAAATGGATACCAAGATCTTAACAGCAACTGGTTGGCCGTCGACTAGTGTAGATGCGTTAAAGACTCTTGCTGGCAAGTTGTCCTCAGAATACTGTTGGGCGGATGATGATGTTTATGGTTTTGAATCAGAAAAGACAGATGAAAGTCTCGCTTCAATGATCGTTGATAAACCCTCGGAGAGTGTTGTTGATGTGGACTCATCTTTTTATGGAAGAGCTTATGCTGCATTTGGAGGAGGCAAGGAGGGGAAGGACGCTTGCCATGCAATTGCTGCTTTATGTGAACTTTTGTCAATCAACAAAATGCTATCCAATTCCTTTTGCCCCTTGCTGGTAATTTAATGAAATTATGTTACTTTGTCAAAGCATCATTAAAAGATATTCCAAAATTTTGCCTTTTAGATAATGATTTTAAAGAAAAATTCTGCATATTTTCATAAAGAAAAATATTCTTATATTTATTTTTTGAAGTATAAAAACATTTGATCTTCTTCCATAGCCTTGTTATCTTTGCCTCACTCTGTGGCATCTTCGTGTTCGCTTCCCCTTCCTGTAACCAAAGAGGGTGTTTGTCATATTGACTTTTCATGAACTATATCATCCTTTGTCTTTCCTTCTCGGCTTGCATGGTTGAGCCTTCTCGGTATGCTTCTAATGCTTCAGTGTGTTGGGTTTTAAGGCATTTTGGGAGAGATGAGAGATAATAAAGAGGGAATTGTGGGAAAGCAAGGGAGGAAAAGGTTACTTTGAGTTTTGGGGTACTTGTAATGAAAAATGAAAAATGAAAAATGAAAAAAAATAAAAATTCTTGGAAAATATCACATCTGATTTTCTGATATATATCACTTTAAATTCTTCCATGGGTTAGCCAACCCTCGGCTTATCATAGCAGAATATAGTCACCTCAAAGGTTCTTAATTCGTTCTCAACAAAAACATGTATTAAATATTTCATTTAAATGGTTCTACATAACTGCAGAGTGATGACATATCTGGTACCAACGGGCGTATACATTTCTCATTAAATATCAACACAGAGACTGGTCGATTATCAGCAAGGAGACCTAATTTGCAGGTTTCATCTTTGAATTCTCTTGTTTTTACTTATTCCAGGGCATTTCTATAAAATGGATCTTGTTTGCTAAATAAAGTTCATTGTTCTCTAATTTGCAAAATTTATTGATGCTTCTCTTTTTCTGCAAACCAGAGCCAGCCTGCTCTAGATAAGGACAGATATAAGATCCGTCAAGCATTTATTGCTGCCCCGGGAAACTCACTTGTCGTTGCGGATTATGGACAGGTTATTGAGTCATTCAGCACTAGTTTAATATAATACTCTTTTTTAGGAGTATAAATTTTCACATTAACTAACAATAATATACTCTTAAATATAATTCTTGGAGATCTTATACAGTCTTTCTGAATACAGCTCGAACTTAGGATTCTGGCACATCTCGCGAACTGTAAGAGCATGTTGGAAGCCTTTAAAGCTGGGGGCGATTTCCATTCAAGGACAGCAATGCTTATGTATGATCACATTCAGGAAGCTGTGAATAGAAAGGATGTGATGCTTGAGTGGTACCCTCTGCCAGGTGAAGAGAAACCCCCTGTTCCTTTATTAAAGGTAAAGATGCCTCACAATTTATGCATTTATTTAAATATTTTGATAAGTGAAAATACGTTTCAAAAACTAGAATGGCTGTGACCCGATATTGCTGCTTGAGTGGCACCATCAGCTAAGCTATGAAACTCATACCCAAAAATTTTTGGCCTTAAATCTATATTAAGGCCCATGAATTAGAACCGTGCTTAGTCTTGGGTTGTCAATTGATTTTTGTTTTTTTCAAAATCTGGTCCGGCACGACTTGAAAAATGTAATCCAAAAACTCATAATAATTCGAATCTTATTTGTATACTTGTTGAGGATTTCACTATATGACCGCCATCCCCCATTGTACTCTTGAGAGCCTCATTTTTCACGGTTCTTACTTTTTTCTGATACTGCCACCGCTCTCTTATCACAAAAGAAAAGTAGTTGAGAATCCACCACCGTCTTGAACAAGCCGTATTCCAGACTTGTGTTCTAGTAGTTTTGTGTATGTGGTAGTTTTGTGTCTTTATTTAGATGTCTAACACTAAAACAATCATATTATAAATATGAAGGGCAACATAGAAGAAGAGAAGAAAAATATGGTGTTGTAAGAGAATGCAAAAGAGAAAGGAAAATATACTCCAAACTAAAAATTGGATCTCGAGGACTTTGGTAGTTTTAATGTGGCTTTATGGACTGTGGTGGGCCACGATATACATACTGAAACCGAACAGTAAAACGTGAATATAACTTTATTACTACATAAATGCTGAAATGATTAATACCCTAAAACATTGGCACACAGCTTCAAGTGCACTAAAGTATCATAGATGCCCAGCATGAAGTATTACAGTGAGTTAGCTTCTTCGGCTATTTGCAAAGATGTCCGCTCGCTGGTTCTACGAGGAACATGGTTTTTCCTACATGAATATGATGTGAGTTACACGTGTGACTAAACACGCGTCGCTTGTAGACAGTAGACGGCCTTAATTGTTTTCCTTTTGTTTTGTTTTAATTTCTCAATTATGTTGGACTCTGTTAGAAGTACAGTACTGGGTTCTGACAGTTTTTCCTTGGTCTTGCTAGCATACCCTAGAATTCAATTTTTTTTAGGGCCAATCATTCATCTCTCAGACTACATGCATGCAAGGAAAGAACACATGAATCCGTTGTGTTTTGACAGATCTAAGTTTTTTTGTGGGTTTGGTGGAGTTCAGTTTTTTGAGGTCGAATTATGTTTGGTAAGGATAGTCTTATTGGTGTTTGTATTTATTGATTTGGTTAGGCGTGATGAACTTTGTTTGGTTAAAATCCAGGTCTTAAATACTTTTCTTGGTGAGGTTGGGATATGAGGAATGCTCGCGATGAAAGGAAGGTTCGATGCCAAAGGATCCATTAAAAAGAAGTCGAGTCTTGCAAACACATGGACTAGGGAGCCGGTAGCATCCAAATGGGAGATTTCACTCCCGAAGTGGAGTATAGTAATAAAAGCATTTTGAATGGACTAAATCAGACATTTGGGAGGAGAGTCGTCCATTTTGGGAGGAAAGTGTCATCCATTTTGGGATAAAGATAGCATCGCCAGAGGCACGTTGAGAGGTAAATAGAGAGAAATTGCGTTAAGTTTAGGACTTGGAGAGGTCCTGGGGTTGCTGCTAAGGACTACATACTTGTAAGGAGGGATCACATGGACCATTAATGTTTGGGAATTTGTTGGGTTTTGATAGATCTAAGATTTTATTTGTGGATTTTGTGGAGTTAGAGTTTTTTGAGATCGAATTAGGTTTTGGCAAGGATAGTCGTTGTGGTGTTTGTATTTATCTATTTGGTGTTGGGATTGATGTACTGTTTCGTTAAGCTCCAGATACCTTTCTTGGTGGGATTGGGATTTGAGGAAAGTCGTCGAAGAAAGGAAGCAAAGAGGGTGAGGTTGGGCGCCGAAGGAGCCACTAAAAGAAGACAAGTGTCGCAAGCATATGAATTGGGCAGCCCGTGGCACGTGGATGGAAAATTTCATGCGCGAAGTCAAGCATAAAGATATAGTCGTATAGGCATATTGAATGGACTGAAGCAAACATTTGGAGGAAAATGTCATCCGTGTTGGGATAAGGATGGTATTGCCAAAGGCATGTCGAGAGGTAAAAAGAGAAAAATTATGTAAAATTAAGTACTCCATCGCGTGGACATGGCTGTTTCCTAGTATATATAGATGTGTGGTGGAGCATCAAACAGAACAAGAGCCGGGGCTTCCGCATCTGTATAATCTTCGACATTATGATGCACTGCAAAACCGGAAAACTCGTTTGAATGTGGAACTCTGAATTAACTTTCACTGCATACTAAATTTCAAATCTGAGTGATAGTAAGGTGGGTAGTGGACACACAGTAGCAGTGGTAGTAATGTTGCTTCGTTGTACACACTGGTTTTTCACGTCAGAGTAGGTTGTAGCAGCTCTACCATTTTTAAGTTCAAGATTCCCTAAACATGTGCTTCGTGGAACACGCATCTAGCTACTATGTTCAGTACCTGCTTCATATTGTTTGCATAGAACTGATTGAACTGCAAGCATTATGTGAAGACCTCGAGATTGCAGAGAAGCTTGAGTGTAAAAACATAAAGTTGTTTCAGATTTTAATTTATTTTTGTAGAAGAAAAATCATTTCAGATTCAACATTGGCACTTCAAGTCATGAAGGGCAGCTCATCTGTGAGCAAATTCAATACTCTCTAAGGATCCCTTGAAACTTTCTTTAGTTTTCCGTTATACTTAGCTGTATATCTTATGCTGATATCAAGGGGATCAAATTATAGTATGTAATTAGTTCATTATCTTTCTTTTTTCTTCTTCTTGTGGGGGTCTTCGCCTAACCCATTTATGTAATCTTATACTGTCAATTATGTAGCATCTTGCTCGTAGCTTATGCCAATTCGATTAAAATTTTAATTTTCTCCTGCAATCATTTCAGGATGCTTTTGCTTTTGAAAGACGAAAGGCTAAAATGCTTAACTTTTCGATAGCATATGGCAAAACTCCTTTTGAACTCGCGAGGGACTGGAAGGTACATTTTTTTTAATGATGAAATAAACTTAACATTTTCCAAAATTCTCATTAGACATTGATTCAAGCAATTAATCTAAATTTCTTATATTCTCTCATCTCTAGGTTTCTCAAGAGGAAGCGGAGGACACAGTTAACCTCTGGTATAAAGAGAGACAAGAAGTTCTTATATGGCAAGATGCACGAATAAAAGAAACTTGTGAGAAAAATTTTGTGCACACATTATTAGGTCGGACCTGTCATTTCCCTTGCTACATTGAACGAGCTGCTATCAACACCTCTGTTCAGGTATTATATTAGAAATAGTAGAAACAGATGAATAGTAACAGTTAATTTAATGGAAAATAAATCAATAATGTATACATCCGATCGACATTTTGTTATAAGGACCGAAATCCTTTATCAGTAGAAAAAATATTCTCATCTAATAAGGGGTTCATCTTCGTCTTTTCTTAGGGGCCGCTTGGATGCATAGAAAAAAGTTACTTTATTACTTTGCAAAGATGAAAAACAAGAAAGTAAGTTTGCAAACACAAAATAAAATTACTTTTGAAAGTTAAAATATAGCTTTATGGGAAAGCTAATAATCTTTGCTTTTCACTTTTTGAAAGCAATTTTGCAGAAGAGCGCTTCGTCTATCCATCTATCTCTGCCCCACCCCATCTCGCTCTTTGTGCTATTCATGTACTCTAATCCCTAATTTTTCTCTTATACTTGTAATTCCTTTTCTTCTATTCACACCTATCACTTCCTCCTCCTTCCACGGAGAGTATCATCATAAGAACCCAACATGATAACTAATACATGAGCTTGTATACCTAAGAGATCTTAAAACCTATGATGAACATTCACACCCATGTAACCCCATATTGCAGCTCTTACCGTCTTGTTAGAATCAAGAAGTACCAGAATTTATGAAACTAATCCCACTATGAAAATAGTCATCATTAGCATAATCAAAACAAAATTAAGATTTATATCAGGAACAATATGTTCCTGCCCAAGATTAGAAATTTGTTTTGCAATATACTCATTTTTTTTATGAGGATCTGATGTTTTGATGTCTCCCCATCAATCTTGGACAGAAAAAATACAAACCTTTCGCCATTTTCTCTCAATGACATTTTTGACTTTTTAAATTGATATTTGAGGTTGCCAAACAAGCTTTTAGTTGCTTTTACTTCCACAAACTTTTCGATTTCAACTTTTTCAGTTTTGCCAGACGGCCCCTTAGAAAGTTTGTTAGAGGCCACCTGCTTTAAAAGTATCAAATTGCTTTTTTTATTTAGCACTTGTTTGTTTTTTTGTAATTTTTGCTGAATAGGGTAGCGCTGCTGATGTTGCAATATGTGCAATGCTGGAAATATCGAAAAACCATTGTTTGAAGGAACTTGGGTGGAGGTTGCTCTTGCAGGTTGAGTTCACGTGTTCTTTACTTTATTTTCTGTCAATATGTTAGCTTGGATCTGTAGGCTTACTCGTGCTGCCAAATTGGACAAATGTCCTGAAGTCAGACTTAAATAGTTTTTTCTCCCTTTTTCTCATATTATGAAACTATGGAACTTCAATGTTTTTTGTAAACAGAGTATTTCAAAACGATACCAAAACATAGGGCTATCATAGAGAGAGACTAGGCACTCAATTGTGTCACAATGAACTATTTTATTACTAAGAGTTATGTTCTCATACGAAACAGGTTCGCGACGAAGTCATATTGGAAGGACCAACAGAATCATCAGAGGAGGCGAAGAACATAGTTGTAGACTGCATGTCTAAACCTTTCCTTGGCGTTAACTTTCTTAAAGTTGATCTATCGGTCGATGCTAAGTGTGCACAGAATTGGCATGCTGCCAAATAGAAAAGTGCTCCTATGTTCAATATATTTACTTGAAAGTCTTCTGTCTTTTGGATTTCCACCTGCACGTCAAGTTGAGATTGAAGAACTTTGCGGAACCCTTGGAATTTGCGAGTTATTGCTGGTTGCGGCTGTATAAATGCTTTGTTGATGCATTGGAAGTGTGTTGCAATTCTTCTATTTGTGAAGAAAAAGGGATCAGATTTTGGCAGGAAAATTAAAAACTGTGTATACAAATATGCCTTATTTAGCTAGTAGGCTGACCTAGTGTATGTACCATTCTCTTGTGTTTGTAAGAACTATTTTTTTAATGAAGAAAATTATTTGTTTCTTGCTCCTCTTTTATAAGTTTCGACTTTACATATGTTAATAGGTATTGTAACTTTGGTTTCTAACAGCTTGGGGTGTTGGGGCTTCTCCCGAGTTTCGTATTGATCCTGCCGCGGGGATTAACTTGTTGAACATTGTTGCTCCAGGTACTATACCCCTTAGTGACTAATGAATGGAATCTCTTATAGGAGAAACAGATAAGTGAACTTTGTCTACGTGTACATCGTCTCTTGAACCTTGCTCCACCGTGCTTCTCTTGAATATCATCTCTCTCAATTATACGTAAATCTGTGTTGTTTGTTATGTTTGTAAATTCAAGCGTGTTTTGTTTTAACAGAATTGCGGAACGCTAAACTTACACTACTTACTCTTATAGACCTCCACCATTGTAGTAGCATATTCCCCAGTTTCGACAAGGAGAAGCTAGTATAACTATGTCGAAGGTATGTGATCATTAGAGAAGATGTCAAGTGCACGTCTACAGATCTCGACTCTCTACAGTAACCATTACATTTGGTCAAATAGAGCCGTTGCAAGAGATTCGTGAAGTTCGCCCACTACCCATTAAAATAGGAGACTAATATATGTAACTGCCCGTATTCATTATAAATACAGGCAGAGCACATGTTAAATAGGATCCTAGAACTCTATTATTTTTTTACTATTTGCATATGTTTAATCTATCAGCAGTTGTAATAATTAGCACATATTGAATTTCACCATCAAACTCTCCTCGAGGTCATGGTTTTTCTCAGGTTTTACTGAGTTTCCATGTAAAGTCTATTGTGTTCTAGCTTAGACTTGCAATCTTCTTACTGAAGTATTGGCGAAGTTTCTCTTCCGGAAAACACGTCATTACAATTGGTGTCGTCTGTGGGAAGATATTCATTTTCTCTTTACCAAATCTCATTCTATACAATCATTTCAATGACCAATATGAACCTGAGAAGTGCCTCCAACATCAAGAGAAATAATGAGGACATTTCAGCCACCGTCCAACTAGAAACCGTCAATTTGCGCAATGCTGTTGTCGAACTTCATAAATAGATGAAATCTGACAGGAACCAGCGACTCGAAGATTAGAGGATTCACGCTCAAGCTCTCCAAGTTGAGAGGGGCGAGAGGAGGAAGGCCCTGGAATAGCAGAGCCAAACTCATCAGAAAGAAATAGAAAGTCTACGAAGGCAACAAGATCGACTCACTGGTCGACAAGGATCAACTCCTCAAGCTCGAAGTGATCATCAGTCACGAGCTTCCCAGAGGGAAAACATACCGACGGAAGAAAGAAATCAAACTTCAAGATCGATCAAGGAACCCAGATAGAGCATCTCGGCATTTTGGCCTCACATCATTAGCATCGACAACTCAAGGAAGTCGACGAACACGTCATTAGACCCTACCGCCACCTCCAAGACGACCAGTTAGAGAACGGTTGAGCCCAGAAGGACAAGGAGAATTTGATCCACAAGCCGCAGCTGAACCAAACGCTCTCCAACAATTCATTACCTTATATGACTTGAACAATAGGATTCAAGCCATACATTCAAACTATCCTAGTCGAAGATCCACTCTGAATAGGATCGAGGCCAACCCAATTTCCCCTCATCTCGAAGTCATGCCAATTCCAGACAACTTCAACATACCAAAGTATTACCAATATGCACGTCCGTTACTTCAAAGCAGCCGTTAGCCTATACTACAAGCTTAATCACATGTTGTGCCGACTGCTTAACACGAGTCTCAAGGAAGAGCTTCTCAAGTGGTTTCACACCATTCTTGAAGGTTTGATTACTAGCTTCACCCAATTATAGCGACTTTTTGAATCAAATTACGCACATGCTAAAGAACGCGAAATAACGGTTGATTCCTTTTTCTTTTTCGAACAAGGCGTGAAGAAAACTTTAGCAAACTTTTACAAACGTTTTCTGCAAAAAACAAGAAAAATTGGGAATTTAGATCCTAAGATTGTCGTATCGGCATTCACCTCTGCTTTCCACATCGATTCTAAAGTTCTAGAAGAACTTAAACTTCACAAACCCAAAACCGTCACAGAGATGATCGATGTGGTTAATAACTACATTGAACTCGAACAATCCAAGAAAGATAAGATGAAGAGTTCTTTTGTTATCTACTCTGACGACGTGCTCTCACCGCCAAACATAAAACAACCAAGCAATGTTGTTGCCAAACAGCGTGGGAGTTTCAACGACAATGTCAAACGAAAAGAGGAGAAAAAATATAAACCTATCCCAATCTTGCCTCCTATGGCAACCACCCTATCAGTTATCTTAATGATACTAAAAGGGGATAAACTCTTTCGAGAAGTGCAGCAAATTCCTGATGTCCCAAATAAACCTTTGTGCTAGTATCATAATGTTCATAGCTATGAAACTGACAACTGTTACTCCCTCATACAAATTTTTCATCGTATTATCTTACCAGGAAGGCTCCACGAGTACGTACTCGATGTAAAAGTTTCTCGAAGAAGAAACAAAAAGAAAAGAAAACGAACAAGAGCATGGCCTAGGTCAAGCTCGACAACTTTATATGATCGAGATTGAAAAAGGCAAGAAGCGGAAGAAGGATGGCAGGATCACTTCTTGCTCTAAAATGACATCATCCAAAAAATCTGTCAATTCTACCTAGCTTTAGCAAAGCCAAACACCCATATCACATTTCCTTCGAAGATGGCGATACCAGCCATGTCAAATACACTCATGATGACCCATTGGTGATAATGCTCAAAGTAGGACAAGACTATTTGCATAGACTCCTTGTCGATACGGGAAGTGCCGCTGATGTACTATTCAAAAGAGTGGTTGACATTCTAGGCCTCAAAGATTCAGTCAAAGCTTTAGTAATAACCATCACAAGATTCAATGTTTCAAAAGAATCGGCCTTGGGAAAGATCACTTTGCCTGTTCAAGCAGGACCAGAGATCACCTTCGTCAAATTCATTATCATCGATGTTGAATCCAAATACTTGGGAATCTTAGCATAAAATTGGCTCCACTCCATCAAAGCAGTACCTTTGACATATCATCTTTTATTACATTTTCCAACAGATCATGGTGTCTATGAAATCAAAGGGAGTCAAGTTGTGGCACGAATGTGTGAAAATACCACCACAAACTCTTACGCATCCAAACTCTTAAAAACATAGCAATTACAGAAAGAGCCACCTTCAACGTTCGAGCAACATGACACTGAAACGGTTGAATCCGTAGAGCTCGATGGGTTGGGGAGAAACACTTTTATTGAATCTACACTATCATCAGAAAACCTCTATTGTGTATGAGATTTATGGTTTCCATTGGTGCAAATCCAATTACCTCAATTTGAGATGAGAAGCAATTCCCCATTGGTAGTAAATGGTTATCCATTAAGCGGGGAAATAGCTTTTTTTAAGCATAAAGATTGGGCTCATATTCTTGCAAGAATGAACTAACAGGGTCAGCTACCTAGCCAACCTTTAGAATTAAATACCGTTACTATATGGGTAGATCTCATTGTGAAAAGACCTATTACTAAAAAAATCATGGGTAGAGTCAAAGAATGTGAACTGTACAAGTTACTAATAAAATTGATTAAATCAGGGAAAGGACTTCGGTGTATAGAGAGGACCTCATCGTTTAAGAAGTAACCATAGAAACGATGGAACCCACCATTTATTACCTTTACTACTTTTATTTTTAATACAAAGGCGAAATGTCTAAAAAAATCGTGGTTGGGAAGGTCATAGTAGCAAAAGCCATTGGAATTCTTATTTTATACATTAGAAGAATCAGTTTTGTTATTAATAGACCAAGAGAGGGGAAAATAATGGCTGAAAGAAATCAATTAGTTATTCATAAAAGTTTAATTTGATTCAATGACCAAAAATAGACGAGGGTATATAGCTCGAAGACGTAGAACAAAAAATAATTTATTTGTATCAACCTTATTTCAGTTTTTAAAGAAGAATGTCGATATCTTTGCATGGTCTTTTCAAGAGATGCCGGGAATGGACCCTTCCATTGCATGCCATAAGTTAAACCTTATACCAGACAATAAGGCTATAGTGCAGAAGCGTCGTAACCTAGCCCCCAGGCTCCGAGAAGTAGTCAGCGAAGAGATAGACAAGTTACTTCATGTTGGGTTCACTCAAGAAGCTAAGTACCCGAAGTGGATCTCCAACATCGTAGCTGTCCCGAAGAAGAATAGAAAGATCAGAGTGTATGTCAACTTCACTAAGCCAAATAAGTTTACACCTAAAGATAATTTTCCTCTTCTTTTGATTCCTCACCTCCTCGACTCTGTAGCAGGTCACGAACTTCTTTCAATGATGGATGCAGCCTCAGGATATAACCATATTCCTCTCACATTAAGAAAAAACTACATTTGTAACAGAAAGGGGCCTTTACTGTTACATGGCCATGCCATTTGGCTTAAAAAATCCAGGAGCCGCGTACCAGCGGTTCGTCACAAGAATGTTCCAAGATCACTTGGGCAAAATCATGGAAGTATACATCGATGACATGATCTGCAAGAACCTGAAGTGAGAGGATCATTGTAATAATCTGTAAACCATCTTCAACATCCTTCGTACGTACCGCATGAAGCTACATCCTGAAAAATGCCAATTTGCCTCTGGAAAATTCTTAGGCCATCTATTAAGCAAAAGAGGTATAGAAATCGATCCAGAGCAGATCAAAGCACTTATGCCATGCCATCACCACGAACCAAAAAAGATGCCCAAAAACTTATCGGGAAGATTGTCGCTCTACACAGGTTCATCTCCAAGTCGTCTGATTGATGCAAAAAAATTTACCTCCTTCTTCGGGGAAATCCATCTCCTATGACAAAAAAATAACCCCAAGAAATCATTTAGACTCCAGAATGTGAATTGGCTTTTCAAGATCTCAAAGATTCTTGGGGCATCCTCCTATAATGAGTACTCATGTTAAAGGCGAAATATTAACAATGTATTTATCGACAACAGATGACTCCATCAGTTTTGTTCTTATTCGAGAAGACAACGAAGTAGAAAATCCCATCTACTTCATCAGCAAAACTCTCATGCCTGTAGAAAAAAATACACCACCACTGAAAAATAGCTTATAGCCCTTGTATATACTTCCCAAAAGCTTCGACCTTATTTTCAAGCACACCCCATAAAAATCATCACCAAATTCCCCCTCAAACTAGTGCTTTCAAAAAAAGAAAAGTCCAAAAGGGTCCAACAATGGTCTATTTTTCTAGGAGAATATGAGCTAAGCTCTCTAAGATGATTTTGAACCAAAGAATGCTCGAGCTTTCTTAAACCCCTTAGATAATTCATAGCCCCTCATTTACGGCCTCTCGTCCTTATCCTCTATTATCTTCGAAAGTGGGTTCGACACCGACCTTAGGTTATAGATGTTAGCAGTGTTCTCCTAAAATTGTAGGGGGTGCAGGAAAATATCTACCCTCTGGGAGGTCATAGTTCATCAGAATAAATTTGACCCAGATATTGTGTTTATCTCTGAAATCAAATGTTTTAATCCTAACTTCTTTTGTTAGTTTTCTTTGCTGGGTTTTACTTCATCTCACGTTGTTAACTCGTCTAGCTCCAATGGAGGAGGGCTCTAGCTCATCTGGAAGGCTAATGTTGATTTGTCTATCATCTCTTCCACCCCAGGAGGCATCGATGCCCTTATTTCTTCTTGTCTTCCCTTTAACCCCCTTGATTGTACTCCCATTTTTTGGCTTTGCTCATTTGTGTACGGTCCTCTTGATCCCCAATACAGACAAGCATTTTGGGATTCTATGACAGATGTCGCTTCTACTGTTAACTACCCTTAACTCATTATTGGTGACCTAAATAGTATTATGTGTAAAGAAGAGAGGTTTGGTAAAATTACGTTCGACTCGGTTATCCAAAATCCCCTTGAAAATTTTATTTTTGATGTCGGTTTAATCGACCTGGGTTTTACGGGGATTACGTTCACCTGGTCCAACAAAAGAAAATGGCATGAGTTAGTTAAAAAGAGGCTTGACAAAGCGCTTGCTTCAGATTCTTGGAAATTAAGTTTCCCTAAAGCTCAGCTTACCAATCTCCCCATTATTGGGTCTGATCACAGTTCTATTATTCTGGATACTAACCACTCTCTTAAGAGTTGCCCTAGACAATTCCATTTTCAGTCCATGTGGGCAAAGTTTGAAGGTTGTCGGGATTTTGTTAAGAAGGCGTGGAGTCTTTACGAGAACGGTTCGCGACCCCCCTAAGATTTTGTCATAAACTTCTCAATACAAAAAAAGACCTTACTTCCTGGAGCAGGACTATTTTTGGCCATATTCCTAACAAAATCAAATGCCTTAGAGATAATATATGTTCTATCCAAAAGGACACTCCATCCGAAGTTAATTCCCTTATTGAAGCTGATCTTATCCTTGAGTTGGAAAATACCATGAAGCAAGAAGAAACCCTTTGGATGGACAAATCTAGAGAGATTTGGCTTAAGGATGGTGACAAAAATACTAAAATTTTCTACTTTTCTACAGTTTTTCGCAGGAAAAAGAACGTTATCTTTAAGTTGCGAAAAGAAGATGGGTCTTGGGCTACTAACAGAGCTGACATCGAAAATGTTATTAATGATTTTTACTATAATATCTTTACTTCCTCTAAACCTACGATCAATGCCAAGGACCTCAATCTCTTTGAGTCTTCTATCCCTGATGATATCAACGATGACATTACGAATATGTCCTTCTTGGAGGATGTCAAAAAGCCATCTTTTCCATGAACCCCAACAAGTCCCCTAGCCCTGACAGTTTCTCCCCTCTCTTCTTTCAGAGATTTTGTGACACTGTGGGAACTGACCTTTACCAAGTGATTCTCATTTTCTTCCAAACTAGCCACCTTTTGTCTGAATTTAACCATACAAACGTCACCCTTATCCTTAAGAAGCCCAATCCGGATAAACCTGGCTACTTTCGTCCTATTAGCCTCTGCAATGTCAAATTCAAAATCATCTTTAAGATTTTAGCCAACCATCTTAATCCCCTATTGGATAACCTTATCTCTCCAGCTCAAAACACCTTTGTTCCTGGCCGGCAAAATTTTGATAACATTGTTATGGTTCAGGAAATTCTAAAAACTAAGAAAGGCTCCTCGGGTTGTATGGCCATCAAACTAGACCTTAGTAAAACTTTTGATAGAGTTGAATGGAGTTTCCTTAACGATACTATGGAAGCTATGAGTTTCTGTTGCAAATGGAGGAATTCAATCATGCAATGTGTCTCTACTTCCACTCTTTCTTTTAACCTTAACGGCTCTCCCTTCGGACTCCTCAACCCTGAGAGGGGGATTCGCCAGGGAGATCCCTTATCCCTTTTCTTGTTTATCCTTTGTGCCGAGACTCTTTCCAAGATCCTTCTTAAAGAAGAAGTTAATAAGAAGCTTTATGGTATTAAAACCTCCAGAGGCGGTACCCCCATTTTACATCTTCTTGTTACTGATGACAGCCTTGTTTTTTGCAGGGCTTCCCTCGATGAAGCTAATACGTTCAAAGAAGCACTAAATACCTTTAGATAAGTCTCCGGTCAAGAAGTTAATTTTGATAAGTCTTGCATCTTATTTAGTAAAATTTGTCACCACCGGCACCTCAGATTCGTCACATCCTCCAAATAAAAATTAACACCACAGGAGAAAAATATTTGGGAGCCTCCTTAGTTTTTGGGAGGGCAGAATGCCTATATTTCTAAAATATTATCTCCAGAGTCTCTAATCGTATTGAGCGGTGGAAAGTCAAGTTCCTTTCTCGGGCGGGTAAACTCACCCTTATTAAAGATGCATGTTAACTCAACAATCCCATCTTACCTCATGTCGGTTTTCCCCTTCCTGGCGAAGGTTTGCAAAGAGTTGGATTCCATTAATGCAAGATTTTTGTCAGGCACAAATGAAGAAGGCAGAATAAAGCTCATCTTATCAGCTGGAAGCGCATCTGTAGACCCCATAAACTCGAAGGTCTCGGTACTATGAAGGCCGCTTTCCATAACCACTCCCTACTTGCCAAATTATTCTAGCGTATCATCAAAGAACCAAAAAAAATATGGGATCGCAGCTTGATTAAGAAATACTCTCCAAAGGAATCTATTATAATTGTGGCCATTAAAGCCTCTGACTCATAGATATGGAAAGGCATTATATGCGCTAAAAATAGAATTTGGACCAACCCTGGTGGCACGTCGGGAATGGTGAAGACATTAATTTTTGGCAAAAACCTTGGATCCCGAATATTCCATTCGGCAAGCCAGCGGGCCCAGTCCCTGATAACATGGTGATATTTAAAGTCACGGATCTTATCTACCCCCTTACTCTTTCCTGGAAGATTGACCTCATCTATGATATTTTTTCCGATTCTATTGATATTCATATCTTGTCTATTCCCCTTAGCAATAATCCTTCCAAGGACACACTCAGATGGATCAAAGAGGAAAATGGCTTGTTAACTGTTAAATCAGTCTATAACACTTTAACCGAAGAGTTTGGAACTAACCCTAAGTGATTCCATTTGGGACTCTGTCTTGACAAAACCTGGCTTTCTATATAGAAGGTCAAAGTGCCCTTCAGAATCCAATACTTCCTGTGGAGAACTTTGAATGAAGATTTACCCACCATAATCAATCTGTCTCATGGAGATAATATGAGCAATGTTATTTATCCTAGATGTAGAGAGGAAGATGAATTCACTACTCATGCGATATTCTTTTATAAGAATCTTAAAGACATCTGGTATGCTTCTGACTTTTCTCTTAATAATAATGTTTGGGCCTACTTTGACCCTCTTCACAAGGTGTTATATTTTCTTGCTAACAAAAGTTATTCAGGCTTAGATACTATTTTCCTTTGGAAGAAACTGGTGACAATTATGTAGGTTATCTGGAGTGAATGTAATAATATAATCTTTGGAAATAATCGCTTAACTCATCTAAAGTTAATTAGACTTGCCAATAATTATATTATAACGCCCCCCAGTACCCTTACCCCCTATTCATCGACCATTTCCTCGACTATCTTACTTCCTACTCTTACCCTGGTGAGAGAAGGGTGGTTTACAGTTTTTGTTGATGCTTCTTGGCACTCTAGTTATTCTAATTATGGTTCAGGTTATGTTATTAAAAATGATACTAATTCAATTTTTTATGTAGGCCATGACTTCTTCAGGGCCGCTGACCCTGAAGGAGCGGAGGTTATAGCAGCCATTAGAGGAGTAGAAGCAACATGGGCTGGGGTGGAAAGAGTTCGTATCGTGATCGATTGCAAGAGACCCGTGAAGGCGTTCGAGGACAGCTCCACCGATCTATCTTTGGAAGCTCTTACTTTAGCTCTAGATTTTCAGAGTTTGGCAGTTCATTTCTCAGATTTCCGTTTTGAGTTTTATAGTATATATCCTAATTTTAAAGCCCACGCTCTTGCCTCATGGGGCACCCATTACCCTAAATTTTGTTACAATATTATGCTCAAAGTTGAAAACCTCATCAACACTGCTGTACACTTATTACCTCACAAGGCCTAATCTATCTATTTCGCTTTGCCAAAAAACTAACGGATTTTGATCACGAAGTTCGTGTTGTAAACACAAAAATACTATTTTTAATAATTCACAAAAAAAAATTGTAATCGTTGGATTGGTCGAATCAAATTCCCAAACTTACAACTCTCTCCATCTCTTTTTGTACTCCTCTCTCTAGATTTTGATTTTGATTTTGTTTCCCTCTCTCCATGTACTCCACCTTCTAAGTTTAAATTTCATTTTCTTAATTACCCAAAGCACAATCTATCGATCGGGAAGAAAGCATGAATTAGTTTTACGGAGACGAACTCCACGATTGATCAAATCACAAAAACCTTCAAAGGGGTTTTGTCTTCAGGTCTCTTTCACACACTCATATTGGATTTTGAATTTCTAAACTATGTTAGGGAATCTAGGGAAGTATTTGCTGATTTAATGGTGGAATGGAAATTATACTATGTTACCTCTGCAGCAATTATCAAAAGCAGAGATTCATAAAATTAAATCAACAACAATAACAAGATGAACTGGAGGTACCGGAGTGATGATCAAGAGATGTTGAGTCGAAGACTAAGACGTTTCGCCTCACTGCCCTTTGCAAATAGTTGATTGCTGCGTTACCTCCAAGATAAAACAACAGAGCAGGAACTTCTCTTGCAAGGAAGAAGGACCTTCGAATGATTTACACTTTCAACTATTTTACTCGAATTCTAGACTCAAAATCATATTAAAGAGTAGAAAAGAACTGTGTAGGAGACGATGATAATATTGAGACACAACCTATCTTTATATAGGGCAAGTTCAAAATGGTAACAAGAGTTAATGGTAGGACACGTCATCAAAAACGTTCGAAATGGAAGTAAAACATTTAAGACGAAACAGTAACACGTTACGTTTGAGAAATTTAAAAAGATCAAATGGCTAGAATTGGTTTTGACAAAATCAATTCTTTCATAGAGGCCCAAGTCCAAAGCCCAATCCCAAATATCAAACAAAGTTTTAAACTCATTTTTTCAGCATGCCCCCGCCTAATATAGAGAATAAAAGATCTAGGTTATATCAAAGTAACAAGCTACTTCTCCAAGCAATTTGGAACTTAAAAACCACACATACTATAGAGTTTTGGAGATATAAAATCCAACAGGTTAAGGAATTTAGGGAAGTATTTGTTGATTTAATAGTTGGGTGGAAATACCATGGGTTGCAGAATTTGGGTTTTAAGGGCTTGCTGGGGTTTGTTGATTTCATGGTGGGAAATCATGATTGAGATATAGGTTGTGGGTATGATACAACTGCAATAATTCATAATTTAGAAACTTTTCATGTTGGGATTTGATGATTGTAAATGGGTTTCTTTGACCACCAAATATTGAAACCCCTGATTATTTTGTTTGTAGGTCTGATGCAACTACAATATTGTAAATGAATTTCATAAAAATAGCCTGATCTATTATTCTTAAGAATGCATTTCCAATTTGTACATGGTTGACTTAGATGAACTTTCTATATAGAAATATTATCTCGAGAGGAGGATTTTGAGTTTGAAGTTGGGCTTACAATACTTTGAAAATTATCTCTCGTTACAAAACCAAGTAACTACAATTTGCATTTTCTCTATTAGCCTTCTGTACTATATTTGTTATGAAGTTTTTGTATATTAGTAAGATTTCATCAGTCTTTTTTGTTGTTGGTATTTTTTTGTTCATGATTGTATTTTCTTGGTTGTATATTTGAATTGTAGTTGAGATTGTGCATATTATAAATTGGTATTGTGGTGGTCATTTTATAGATGTTTTGTTAATATTTACAAGTTTCTATATTTTTAAAGTTGGGCGATCCCACTACTAAGAAAAAGAACACTCTAGCAAGGTTGTTCTACAAGCTTCTTTGAATGCCAAATGGAACCACAATCAAAACTCATCCTACGACCCTAGAACCACGGCAGCCCCGCGGTTAGCCCCTACCCGCGAGAAAGTATGAAAGCTCACGCCCCTGAAGAGATAGCTTAGGAATTTCCCAGGGTACGTGATCAGGTGCGCCCCTAGGTTAAACCCTCCCTATAAATTGATGAGAGGAGACAACCTAGAGGGGATCTTCTTCTTCTTCTTCTTCTTCTTCTTCTACTTACTCTTCTTCTACTGCCTCCTGCATGATTCTCCTCCAGAGACGATCAGTTGAATTAGGGATACAAAGAGGAACCCGGAGAGAGTCGAGCAGTGCCCTCCTCTAGCACAGTATCAAGCCCGAAACTAACACACGTTTATTGGTGTCCCCTAGAGGAATAGTGAGACTACAATTGGCGTCGTCTGCGTTCCCCACCGACGCATCTTCCGAGCAACGATGGTAGTTTCCATCCGCAACCAATCTCAGGAACAAGCTATAGCCGAGATGAGGGCGGCGTTGTTGCAGTTGCAGGAGCATATATCCACCAAGGATGACCAGATATGCCAACTTCAACTCACCAACGATACACTTTGCGACAGCCTAGTCGATGGTACTCAACCGCCACCAGGTAGCCCGGTGGCCTCTGCGTCGGTCAGTGAGCCCATACCACATGAGTCAACTCAGGGGAATAGCGCTCTCCCCCCAACCACGACCCAGCCGGCGGGTACTAGGCTACACCGCTTTACCATCCCTACGCACCGCCTCGCGGCCCGCCTGTGCCACTACCCCCCACGACTCACCATGGCACGGGCCCGCAGCTGCCACGACCGTGTTTTATAGTTTTGTTATCCCATAGCACAAACTCTCATCGCGGATTACGATGCACAACTTGGCAGCGACCGGGCAAACCACCTACCATGACATTCACCCTACAACCCCAATCACCCCTCTTACCCCCTGGTCACGGATACCACCCCAACAATGACTGGTACCACGTATATAACGAGAGGTTTCATAACCGGTATCCAGGCATGCCCTCATTTGAATAACCCTACGCTCCGCACTACGAGAGCCACTTTGACGAGGTATCCTTTAGGAGTGAGGTCGTCCATAGATGGGCCATGGGCATCAGCGACCAACAAGCGTTAACAGCCGCATCCGTCGAGGCACTAATCTGGACCATGTCAGGCTCTGATCCAACTAGGCGGTTAACCAAGGAGACCCTCCGCCGGATCCATAACACCCATTTCACCGCAGCCATTCGGAGCTACGTACCGGGCCAAAGTTACTCTCGCCCAAAGATCGAAGCCTTCACAAGTTGCCAAGATCCTGGCCAATACCTCTCCAAGTTCCAATACAGCATCGACCTACAACATCAAACGGATGAGCACATGTGTCGCCTATTCCCCTCGACCTTGTCCGATGGGGTCCTTGCTTGGTTTCAGAGTCTCGAACCCAATTCTATATCCACGTTTGAACAATTCTCGTTGGCTTTCATCGAGAAGTACCTCTATAACTAGCAGTCAAAGAAACAGTTAACAGAGCTGTTATAGTTGAAACAACAGGCTAGTGAAACCACCGACTCTTTCCTATCAAGGTTTAAACGTGAGCTCACCCTCATAGAACTGGTCGACGCCCCGATTGCCTGCCTCACCTTCATGGGTGTTTGCCTTCCCCGTTCTAAGTTTTGTGAGGCCTTGTATATGAAATGGTCTGAAACTCTCGAACACCTGTATGAAAAAGTTCATAAATATCAGAACGTGGAAGTCGACAATTGCGTATCTGTCTCACAAACTGTCGCCCTCCTGAGTACCAGATCCGCCCCTTCACTGGTTGATCCCACTAACCACCCGAGGGGCCAATAAGGAGACCTCAACGATAGCAGGAACAAACGACGGACATATCGCAACCCACACGATAAAATAGAACCCCCTAGAGATGGACGTCAAAGGACCCCCCGTTGGGAACATTATCCCCCCAGGGACCTCACCATATCACGGGCGGACCTACTCCTCGCTGTCAAGAATGACCCCGAGTATATAAAACCACACCCCAAGCTCGACAGTCCTGGCCGCCCATGTTGTGCGCACTACGACATACATGACCACGCCACCGAAGAGTGCTATGACTTTATCAATATGACTGAGACTTGGTTCCGCTTCGAACGCTATACTCGATACCTCAAAAGACCTATCCTGCCTGCTGACAGATCGCCTCGCCAAACACTCGACCAACCCGTGACAAACGTATACAAACGTATGGGCACCGAGGCATCTAGCAGTATGTGAAATGATCTTGGGAGACCTCAACAGAGCTTCGTCTCAGCATGCCGTCTCCAATTCCATGAGGCAGTGTTATCGCCTCACCGAGAATTAGCAAACGACCCACGACATTGAAGCAGCAATTACCACGACCTCGGCTTTGTCTTCCATCTGTACGACGATGCCCACATTATTTGGATCATGATTGAAGGTATCCTCGTTAAGCGCATGCTGGTTTATTCTGGCAGTGGTGCTAACATACTTTAATATGATGCCCTTCGAAACACGAACATACAGGATTGCCTAGCACCCTCCAAAACAGAGATCTCCGGGTTTAGCGGGTCAACCGAGTGAGCTATGGGGGAGCTTGTCACACAGGTACAGGTCAACCCAGTTGTGGTACCTACAACGCTCATCGCCATCAACAACTCCATAGTCTATTACAATAGTATTCTGGGACGCGATTGGATCCGCCCCATAAAGGCCGTCCCCTCTTCCTACCACCAGGTAATATGCTTCCCAACAAAATTCGGCCCATACCAGATATGAGGCTATCAGGTCGTGGCCCGTATCTGTTACGCCACTCACTACAAAACTTAATAAATCATGAGAACTCCAAGAAAAATGGAAAGCATATTGCCATTGAGGATTAGCAATGAACAGGAAACAAGCCCATGGCGGTGGACTCGTCCCCCGTTCCTCACCACCCAGATACACTAACGCATACATACGCACCACCTGACTAGAACGATGTAATTATAAGCACATTCAGCAGAGCATAGACCCCGCCTGTTGTGGAGCTCTTCATTAAGATTGACATCGACGGTCCCACGAGAACAAGATATATTGGTTCATTGTTGATAGGTGACGAGCGAACCAACCTTATCACACTCCTCCGACAATACAAAGATATCTTTGCCTAGTCCTTCAAAAAAATGTCAGGCATAGACCCCACAGTGGCTTGCCATCACTTACATTTTCACGACAAAGCCAATCCCGTTAAACAGAAACTACGCCGAACAGCACCGAGATTACGTGGGGCCATCAACGACGAGATCCAAAAGTTACTGCATACGGGCATTATTTGACA
The DNA here is from genome assembly GCA_014058105.1 of Kingdonia uniflora. NCBI lineage: Eukaryota > Viridiplantae > Streptophyta > Magnoliopsida > Ranunculales > Circaeasteraceae > Kingdonia > Kingdonia uniflora. Next base: position 1,514,037 of record JACGCM010001796.1, on the reverse strand, counting down.
TGTCGACTGCCTACGCTAGGTAGCCAACATTGTCGCCGTCCCAAAAAAGAATGGGAAAACCCGAGTGTGTATTAATTTTACCGACTTTAATCGGCACTGTCCAAAGGATAGCTTCCCCGTGCCTCTCATCACCAGACTAGTCGACTCCACAACCAGATATGAGCGGTTGTCCTTTATAGACAGTTACTCTGGGTACAATCAAATACCATTGGCAGCTGAAGACCAAGAGTGCACTTCCTTTATTATAGAGCATAACCTATGAACCTCCGCAAATGGATTCAGTAAACATACCTTACATGTACATGGTCACTCCTCTTCTATATATTTTAGTTTAAGCTTCATAATATTCCACATCTCCGTAAAGACGAGATTCATTTTTTAAGGTAAAAACGTACTCACGTGACTGAGAGCGTCCTTGAAGTAGGACATCCTCGCAAAGAACAAGAGTCATTTTTTGAAGTAAAAACGGGCTGACATGACTGGGGACGTCCTTGACGTTGGACGTCCTTGCAAAGGCGAGAGTCTTTTTTTGAAGTAAAAACTGGTTGACATGACTGGGGGCGTCCTTGATGTTAGATGTCCTCGCAAAGACGAGAGTCATTTTTTGAAGTAAAAATGGGCTCACATGACCGGGGGCATCCTTGATGTTGGACGCCCTCGCAAAGACGAGAGTCATTTTTTGAAGTAAAAACTGGCTGACATGACTGAGGGTGTCTTTGATGTTGGACGTCCTCGCAAATATGAGAGTCATTTTTTGAAGTAAAAACGGACTTACATGACCGGGGGCGTCCTTGATGTTGGACGCCATCACAAAGACGAGAGCCATTTTTTGAAGTAAAAACTGGCTCACACGACTGGGGGCGTCCTTGAAGTAGGACATCCTTGCAAACAACGAGATTCATTTTTTTTTAAGTAAACACGGACTCACATGACTGGGGGCATCCTTGACGTAGGACGTCCTTGCAATAACGAGAGTTGTCTTCTGAAGTAAAAACGCACACAAGACTAAGAACGACCAAGACTACATAGTCTAACGAGGACTATTTCAAATTTTTGTTGGGCACTTCGCGCCTAAGTACATTTATACGGTCGCTAGGACGACCAAGACCACTTAGTCCAACGAGGACTACTCCAAATTTTTGTTGGGCACTTCGATGACGGCTGCAGAACTAGCCGGGATCCTACTCTAACAAGGCTTACTTAGCACGCCGGTTGATCACTCTACGCCTATCTAGCTCACTCAGGAGATAAAAACAGTGAATACGATTCAACTCCCACAACTTTTATAATAATAGCTCTACACGGAATCGTACAACCCTTACATTCTACTACCAAACCAAATACAAAAAAACAAGAAAAATATACAAAATACGGCTCTACGGTAACAACATCACACACAGCAGGGGTACGACCTCTCCCAAACTCCATAGCCCAGTTTCTCGCAGCTAGCCACTTTCACATCTTTTAGGACCATCGCCCGTAGAACCACTTCACGACTTACGCAGTTTTGAACTTGGTCACATAAAATGAAGTACCAAAACCATCGTTTCTCCTGCGTCTTCCTTTCAGAAGCAGGAAGGAAAGAGGGCTCGATATATGACCGTACTAGTGGCTTCCCCACAAGCTTGTGATTCGAACCTTACCTGCGATCGGGTCTGCATCCTCTTCCTTGGAAGTTTGATCCTCCGGTGTCAAGCTCCAAGCTCTGCTTAAAAGTGGCTCCTTCCACAGGTCTTGTTTATATATAGGCCTTAGTCCTCATTAATTGTCTTGGGGAAATTCAAAAGCCCCTTTCCTCATTAATGTGCCTATTACCTCATTAATATGCCTATGAAACGCCGCCCACTTCTCCCCAAGTAGCCCCACTTACTGCCCCATCCTTGGAACTCCCATTTCGCATTCATAACTGACATTACGCTTCGATTACCCTTATCTCCCATTTCGCAGCTCCTACGAGGGCTGGCCCAACGAGAAAATTGCCAGTTGGAGCCATCCCCGAACATTTAGTGGCCATGTGACGCATACACTAAGCATAAATAAGCATAAACAGTTTGACAACACAAACATAAATAGTTTAACAGTACAATACATTCGTAGTCCTCCATAGTCATCCATCAACACCTTCAGTTTCCCTAAGCCATTACAAGTTTCCAATACACTCACCACTACGGGACTTACACACATTATAACAATTATAATTTTTGCTGACCAGCTGCCTCCGCGACCACCCTCTCCTCCTCCGCTATCTGCGCTTCATCCTCCGGGGTAATGTCCATCCTGTCATTGAACGGTCGGGGACCCTGTCGCGCAGAATAACCGAGATGGTGCAGCTCGGGAACATCTTGGGTCTGACGCAGAATGAGCAATGGTGGGGCCAGCGTCGCCACCCACCACTCGGTGGAAAGGCAAAACTCCTCCTCCATACGCATTTTGCCATCCACCAACTCGGCGACTAGACCCTGCAGACCGTCTGCCACCTGCTTCTTACCTGTGAGTTGTTCACGAAGGGCTTGCTCGCTAACATCCTCCTTTAAGGATAGCGTTTTAAGATACCCGTGGGTTGCCTCCAAATCACCTTCGACCAACGACTTCTCCTCAGTCACGATCCTCAAATGGTCTTCGAGCCCTGTGGTCACGTTCGCCAAGTGCTCCGCTAGCTCATGTTATACAACCTCCTTTACGAGCTCCTTCTGCATCTCCTCAAGCCGATGCTCTAACTCGGCATTACGACTGACAAGGTTCTCACTATGGAGAAACGTAGCCTCGAGGGTAAGTGTACACTGTATGGCACACAAATACACTGTTAAGCACCATAGACGCCCGAGTGCGATTATACGATTAAGCACTTACCCGGACAGCTGCGACAACTGCTGCACGCCGCGCATGAGGGTCATTCAGTGCTTCTGCCACACGAATCTTCTCCCTGTCCTTGTATGGCGTACTTTGTACCTCCCCCTCGGGCAAGCTACCCGCAAAAAACTTACCACTACCCATAGACCAGGTCCCTTCCTTAACATACAACTGTGACAACGGCTTCCTTTTCTTACCTCAGAGTTCGTCTTGCTCCTCATCCATGAGACCGGTAACCACCGTCTTCTGCCGCTTCGTAACCGGGGCCTCCTCCGTATGGCCACTTACCCCCCGCAGGCCGGGGTTCTGTCTAGCGACAAGAGGCACGGCTGTGTTCGAGCCAGACGCATCTCTTCCCCTCGTATTCAGGAACCTTGGCTTCTTCCCAACGCTCTCTGAGGATTTATAATTGTGCATAATTTCTACCAAATAAGTATTGCTCTCCAGACGTAAACGGGGTTTGTTATACTTCTTTGCCGACCAGTATCTGTCAGAGTCAAACGTTCTATTCAGAATCGTCGTCAACACCTGACAGTCTTTGTTTTTATGACCGAGCACACGTAAACGTGACGTTTGATACGACACCTTCCCATGCGTCACACCTACACACTAACGAGCAGCCATTTTGACAACGCAAATAATAAATGATAGAAGCAGTGAATAACATGTTACATAACGAGTAACGTACACTTCGTGTTAAATACATTATGATGTAAGTGACGATTGGGCCCGTCATCGAAGTGAAATTCCCCAGTCCCCAAGATTGGATGCCGACACCAATAATTACCGCTCGTCGGTAACTTAAAAATCTTTGGCTCGCCAGACTTGCGAGCTATGTAATACCAGTGCCTCCACTCAGGCACACAAGTACACATGATCTCTAATACCTCAGACTGGCCTCACCCTCTTTGCCTGAGGCTTCCTTGGCCATTTTTTTTTTGCTTTGGCCACGGTCTGGGTTTGCTATCCCACCGCCCTGTACGCGATCGTGAACGCGTAATACGAGGCGACGCCAGCTCCTCTAACGCCCCGGACCCATCCAGCTCTTTCATCGCACCCTCAGGGATGACATCCCATTGACGAAGACAGCGTCCCATCTTATAGGCGACCATTATATCACCACAACCTACGTTCCACCTAGGCGGCAATGACTGATTAATTAGTCGATACCCCATTATCACTCGATAAAAATTGCCGTTCATTTACCCTAGGAGCCGCCCAAACGAGTTCAGACATTTTTTTGTCAAGTCATCCAAGGAAAACCTCAATCCCGCATCAAATTGCTCGTAGTAGACGATACATTGATTGGGTGCCAACATTTGGTAGTCCGCCCATATCCACTCACTACTGCCGCGAGCCTTCGCTCGCCCGTTAACCTCGTCCAGGAACTCCATCTTGATCCCCAGACTCTCATACTCGGCTAACAAGCCAGGCAACCTCCACTCACTGGGATAAGGCCAGAAGGTCTCAGAGCCTCCTCCCCTCCTCTCCCGATCGCTGATAATGACCTTATGGGCCATGTCCCCAGGCACTCTCCCTTGTACCATAAAATTCACCTGCGACTCTGCCATCAAATCTTGAGGCACCGACACTCCAGCCTCGTGGTCTTGGTTGCCTTCCCATTCCACGGGCACGGTACAAGGCAGCACGGCCGTAGAACCCTTCGTTGATGATTTGTCACCAGACACCACCATACCTCGATTCGTTTTAGGTTTTGTTCTCTCTCGTCAAAGTACACCGACTCGTGCTCAGCACTCGTACGTCCCTGCACGAGCCAGGTACAAATGTCAGGCTCAACCCTAAAGGTACAAATGGCATATTGGTCACTTAGCTTATTAGGGCACCCTAGGGACACGCTACCCTATAACCCTCATTTCCCTGGTAAGGCCGCCAACATAATTATGACTCTACGATGAATAGTATGACCGTCCCGGTGTCACGGTCAGTCCGCTCTTTCAAATTACCAACATTGATTTTCTTACCGTTCTGCACTACATACCCTTGTTAGCTAAGGCACTTAACGAGTTCTTACAACTGTTATAATACTGTATATTGCCCTAACTCAAACGAGTTACCAAAAAACTTGCCGGTAAGCCCACGCGCACGGTGTACAGCTCCCAAATCCCTTCGTTCAGCCCTACTCCAGCGCCAAAGCAAATGTACAATGTTATATTCTTAGAAATCAAATTCAAACCAGAAGAGAGAGAAACTCTATAGCTCTCTCAGTTCTTTTATAGTGGAGAAAATGGAGAGACGGTTGTCATTTAATACTCCAGACCCACACCACACACATTTCTACGTATTAATTACTCCGCTCCCCTCCCGAGACACTGACAGGCATGCTGCCACCCACCTTCCAATACAACGACCCCTGCCCCACGACCAGACCACCTCAGCGTTCCCTCCATATGAGCAATCCCTGAGGGGGGGGGGGAGATTGTAGGAGCACGCTCCCGCTTGCAACGAGGTAAGAGGTCGCTGGGCAACCCCACCACTAAGAATAGGAACTGAAAGAGTATGCTCCCGCTAGCAATGAGGTGGGAGGTCGTTGGGCAATCCCACCACTAAGAATAAGAATACTCTAGCAAGGTCGTTCTACGAGCTTCTTTGAACGCCAAACGGAATCACGACCGAAATTCATCCTACGACCCTAGAACCACGACAGACCCGCGGTTATCCCCTACCCGCGAGGAAGTATGAAAGCCCACGCCCGTAAAGGGATAGATTAGGAATTTCTCAGGGCACGTGAGCAGGTGCGCCCTAGGTTAAACCCTCCCTATAAATAGAGGGGAAGAGACAACCTAGAGGGGATCTTCTTCTTCTACTACTACTTACTCTTCTTATACTGCCTCCTGCGTGATTCTTCTCCAGAGACGATCAGTTGAATCAGGGATACAGAGAGGAACCCGGAGAGAGTCGAGCGGTACCCTCCTCCAACACAGTATCAAGCCCGAAACTAACACACATTTATTGTTGTCCCCTAGAGGAACAATGAGACTACACCAACACTTTACGCTAACCTTTTACAAAAACTCGAGGAGTTCATGATCAAGGATGAACAATTGAGCGAAGATAAATATTCGAATGGGATTCTGTCATCACTTTTATCAGGATCATTGTCTTTGGCACTCTGTTGTATCCTTGAAAATTTTGTTGCTTCTTCTTTTTGTATGATAACATCTCCAAACTTGAGGCAAAGTGCTAATCTATTTCCCCAAAAGACATAAAAACAAATTGGAGAAAACATATTAGGTCAATTTCTAGGTTGTTTATTTATTTATTTTCAAAGAGATGGCATAGTTGTGGACGCAAAATGCCCGTTATATTGGATTGGAGTCCTTTTTCTTTAGGTGAATTATTTCAGTACCTGTAGCAAATGGTAGATATATCATGTCATATTTTTGTCAGCAAAGACAGTTGTTTGCTCATTTGTAAGACCTTATGATCATGTATCCATGTAGGGAGAATTTGGTGAGTTCAACTCTCGTGCAGGAGGCTAGGACCCTAAGGATTATAATGTTTGGCCCTAAACCAAATAATGAGTGGAAGAGACAGAGTTTGACTGTTATTTGTTTGAATGCCAATTCAATGTGCAGGGCACGCATGTGTCTGCGTCCACCCAATTATACTTCTTATGTTGTCATCTGAAAGTGTGGAATTGGTAAATTAGATACAGACCTTTTAGCATTTATGATTGAAGATGCTCTAAGAAGTTTGTTTTGATTGACTCAAAGAATAGATATACAAAGAGTGTTTCGATCTGGACCACGCCATCCCCAACCTAGAGTAAGTTTTTGATTGATTAGTATATCGTTATTTTTATTGCTAGCTTGGTAAGTAGATGAAAATATACTTCACTATATTGCTCATATACAATCACATATTTTATGCATGCACGGATCTCCAGATGGACCTGAGCATTACATTTTTCCATGATTTTATGGACCATTCTAACTTATTTCAATCAAGTACCCTTCTTGAACGTTTATCTTGGCAGATATGTAACCGTGATGAATGCAACATTTTCAACTCAGTGTTCCATGGTACTGTATACATGGGAATCTTGAACCTCCATTTTTGTTTGTATTTGTGTTATTGTTTAAATTTTATCTTGCATTGGATACAATTGATTAATATTAGATTTCCATTAGTATACTTCTTATTAGGATTCTACTTTTTTCTTTTTTTTCTTTTTTTTTTGGCATCCTTTATGTTGCTATAAATCCCATAGTTCATATTAGAAACAAATTTCTTGGGATGCATAAGTACTATTTCATCTTACTGAAATGTTTATAAATGTTTATAAATATCAATCTTACAAGTAGGCATTGACGTAGTAGACTGCTTTTATTTACATTGTGGTGTGCAAATAAACACTAGAAATCTAACACTAGAAACAAAATAAGAATTAAACTTCATTCGTCTTCTTCTCGCTTTCATTAACAAAAAGAACACCAACTCGCAAGCAAAATCTTTGAACACCCACATCTGAAAAATTAAAAATTAAAGTAAAGTAGCATAACATTAGTATAATTACATTACTTAGTAAATATCATCAATTGTCGCTCAAGACATCATAAATTTTCATGAACCATTTATATATTCTAGATGGAATTAACAAAATAAACTTTATATATATTCTAGAAGAACCAATTAAAATAACAAAATGAATACTAACCTTTTAACAACAACTAGATATACATGTATAGAAGCATTCCTGTAAATAGTGAAACAAAAACTATAATAGTTGAACACTTGTAGTTGAACACTTGTAGTTGAAAACATGAATATAAAAATACTCGCATGTAAAATTAAGGATTGTTGGAATTTTTCTTAAACTTCCTTTGGGCTTGGGCTAACCTAATTTTGTTCCTTTTGGTTATCCACTTGGGCTTGAGTTCTGGACTCTTGTTTGGTTTGTTCACCTCTTGCTAGTGGACCTTATCTTTAGGGACGTCTCCTATTTACTAGTTCAAGAGTTTCAAACTTCTTCTAACGAAATTGAAGGAAAAGAGCTGTTACATCTTTCTTTTAAATACCCTTTGTATTTACCACCTTTAAACACAAAAGAAAGAATAGAACTTTCTCTCTCTATCTGCTCTGTTCATTTCTCTCTCTCTAACTTCATTTACGGTTTACCTGAGGTGCATACTTAATCTTTACGTAGACTTCTAGGATAACTGAAGCTACTGTATACGTTACGTCGTTGTATCTTGGAAGAGATCAGACCTTCGTTACCTTACCCGAGGTAGGTCAAAATACTATTTAAAGAGAGTGCTACCCACGCCTCGAGCAATCACTGTTCTGCTATCTCTCTCTCTTTGTTAACATGCACTGTTCATTACGTGGTGTTAACTGCCGTTACCGGTGTTGTTCTTGCTGCTGTTTGTCAGAGTAGAAACTGCGTTACTACTACCTCCTGACTGCGCTGCCGGTGCTGTTTTTGTTGTTGTATGCGCTGAGTTTACTTGCTGCTATTTGCCGAATTAACAACTGAGTTCCTGCTACGATTTCCTAATGCTACTATACAAACTGCATTTACCATTGATGCTGCTGTTTGATGTAGTTATTACCGAAGTGATTGCCACTATTTCTGCTATTTCTGAACATTAGTATCTACTGCTGTTATCACTGAAACTCAGTTGCTATTGCTTACATTTCAACTGCTGCTACTGCCTATTTATGAGTTGTTGTTTATCACCTTATCGGAGCTGTTACTGTTTCAGTTCCAACTCAACTACCTGAAAATGCAATCAGTTCTTTACATCTGAGTTTCTTGAAACTGACTGTAATCAGTTCTTCCTGTTGCTGCTGTAAATCAGTAATTCTTGTTGCGGTTTACCATTGCTGCTACCTAACTCAGACCTGCTGTTTATTACCGACCGGAGATTGTTGAACACCTTGTTGTTGTTGTTGCGCTAAACATCTCTTTGTTGCCTGAATATCTTGTTGTACTACGGTATTCATTGATGCTGTAACGGTTCTGAATTTATACTTGTTGTTGCTCAATCAAGAAGGGAAAAGCTATACTTACAGGATCATAAGATACTATTTTCATCAATTTTAAAGATTATTTTTTAATCTATGATATGGCTCTTTCTTCTGAAGTGCTAAAGTTTGATTCTAACAAACCCTCTAAGTTTGATGATCTCAACTTCAAGAGGTGGAAGAACAAAATGTTCTTCTATCTCATACTTAAGGAAGTTGCATATGTTCTGGAACAAGAATGCCCTGTTGAACCTCCTGTTCCCGTACCATGCGGTAGACCCTGATCTTATTCTAAATGAATATCATAAAACCTTAAAAACTATTTCAAACTGGACTGAGGCTGATTTCAAATGCTGTAATTTCATTCTGAACGGTTTAGCGGATGAACTGTACGATTATTATATACAGTCCGAATCTGCAAAAACCGTTTGGGATGCATTACAGAAGAAGTATGATACGGAAGAGGCAGGCTCTAAAAAGTTTATTGTAAGCCGATATCTCAAGTTCAATATGGTCGACGATAAGTCGGTAATTTCCCAATCACATGAATTGCAACGAATTGCGCATGAGATCGTGTCTGAATGGATACCTCTTGATGAACAATTTTAGGTTGCCGTGATGATTGACAAATTACCGCCGAATTGGAAAGACTTTAAAAATATCCTGCGACACAAGTCAAATGAACTAACCTTGGAGAACTTGATTACTCGTCTGAGGGTTGAAGAAGAATCTAGAAAATAAGACCTAAAAGAGGAAATCCTTTTGGCTCAAGCCAAAGGGAAGGTCCATCTGAAACCTAAAGGGAAACCTTTCAAGGCTAAGAATGGTGGTAATCGGAACAACCGACCTAACGGTGGTAATTCAAATAACCGTCACAATTATAGACACCAGAATCCTAATGAGGGAACGAACCAACAAGCCCCACCATATAACAAAACATTTTTTATTATGTGCTTCAACTGTAATAAGCCTGGACACATATCTAGAAACTGCCGGAACCGCAAACCTGTTGATCAGGCTAACGTTACCGAAGAACCCTTAGTGGCTATGATCACAGAGATCAACATGGTCGGTAGAACTGATGGGTGGTGGGCTGATTTGGGCGCTTCTAGGCATGTATGTTATGAACGCAATTGGTTCAAGACCTACAGGGAGACTGAAGACCAGAAGGTGCTACTTGGGGATTCCCATTGCACCAAAGTACTATGCATAAAAGATCTTGATCTAGTATTTACCTCTGGAAAGACAGTGACTCTGAAGGATGTGATGTATACTCCTGAAATAAGGAAAAATATTGTTTCTGACTATCTTCTCAACAAGGTAGAATTTCAGTAGACCATTGGGTCTGATCAGTACATTTTGACTAAGGGTGGGGTTTTGTGGGATAGGGTTTTGCTTGTAATGGAATGTTCAAGATGAGTATTGAAATGAATAAATCTATTTCTGCTTATTTTTTATCTTCTTTTAATATTTGGTACTCTAGACTATGTCATGTTAATAAGAAGTTAGTATACATATGGGTAAACTTACCATGATCCCTATAGCAGATTTAAATGATGTTAATTTCTTTGAGGATAAGTTTCCCTACTTACTGAGGGACAGTGGGGGTAATAGTGGGGGTTCTCAACCTTCTACGGTTTCGACCCCTAATGCACCTCAAGTAAAAGTTTTTAAAGGTGTTGATTCTCATGATACAAACTAAGAACTTCGTAGAGGTAAAACGTTTAAAGATTATTAAAGATAAAACTTTAACCAATGGTACTATAGATAAATATAATGCAAGACTTGTAGCAAATGGATATGTGTAAAAGGAAAATATTAATTTCTTTGACACATATTCCCCAGCTACTCGTGTGACAACCATTAGAGTTTTATTGGCCGTTGCTGCCGTGCACGATTTGATTATTCACCAAATGGATGTAAAAACTACTTTTTTAAATGGAGAGCTTGAATAGGAATTATATATGGATCAGCCTGAAGGCTTTGCAATACCTGGTGAAGAACACAAAATCTGCAAGCTGAACAAGACCTTATACGGTCTAAAGCAAGCTCCAAAACAGTGGCACGACAGAATCGACCAATTACTTCTTTCAAATGGTTTTAAGATTAACGTTGTTGATAAATGCCTATATTATAAAATATCTTGTGAAATTTGTATTATGATATGTCTATACGTTGACGATCTACTTATTTTTGGTTCTACACTTGATATTATTTTAAAAACCAAAAGTATGCTTATAATAATTTTGATATGAAGGACCTAGGTGAGGCTAGTGTAATTTTAGGCATGAAGATCACACGCACAGACACTGGTATTACTCTTGATCAATCTCATTACATTGAGAAGATCTTGAATAAGTACAAATATTTTGATCGTAGACCTGCTTGTACTCCTTGTGATCCACAAGTTAAACTTTTAAAGAACTTGGGGGAGTCAGTTAGACAGAAAGAATACGCAAATATTATTGGTAGCTTTTACTATGCTACGGACTGTACTATACCCGATATAGCTTATGTTGTAGGGGTTCTATATAGATTCACAAGTAAACCAGGTTTAGCGCAATGGGATGCTATTGATCGAGTTATGCGGTACCTGAAAGGACCATGAACTTGGGTTTATATTATCAGAAGTTTCTTGCGGTCCTTGATAGATTTAGCGATGCAGATTGGAACTCATTTTCAGATGATTCCAAAGCCACCAGTGGATACCTGTTTAGTATAGCTGGCGGGTCGATTTCTTGGAGATTCAAGAAACAAACGATTCTAGCTCAGTCGACTATGGAGTCTGAGTTAGTAGCACTAGCTGCAGCTAGTGAGGAGGCAAGTTTGTTAAAAGACCTCTTGTCTTATATTCCTTTATAGAGTATACCTATACCGCCGATTTTAATCCACTTAGATAGTATTGTTGTAATTGTTAGAGTACATAACAATTACTATAATGGTAAGAAGTTAGTGATACGTCGCAAACACAGTACGATGAGAGGTTATCTCACATCTAGTACTATTACTATAGATTTTGTAAGATTGGAAAACAACTTGGCAGATCCTTTGACGAAATGACTGTCTCGTGATAAAGTTTATAGTACATCCTTAGGGATTAGACTAAAGCCTATTATAGAATTACAAATGGTGGGAACCTAACATAAATGACTGGAGATCCCAAGAAATAAGTTCAATGGGAAAAACAAATCATTGTGATAAAGAATCCTGCAACTAGGAGCTTGTCACTCCAGAGTTAATCTCGTTGTACATACTGTATATATGCATGATATCTTACAGCAACTGTGAGGCTAAGTTTCTTAAACTCTTAATGAGTTCTATATCTCATTCTTGAGTGGGGTATCTAGCTACAAGAACACTCTTAATAGACTCACCAATGTGATTGTGAAAGTGTGGCTATTTTCTATGAGAATTAGGCTAAATTATCTAAAGCCTTCACCTATACTGGGATTAAGCACATTGCCGAATAGTATTAGCATTTAGATATTGTACCTGGTAGGGTTGTATGTAGTTTTCTCCATTGTATAAAAACGAATAATAAGTTCAAGACTCTGATCACTTATTATTCTTATACGTTGAAGATTGCCTACTACGTATAGGTTCAAGTCTAAGAACACATTTACTTATGTACATCTCTATATATCGAAACCGTTATCTCATTTATTTTTTTCTATTTTGTAAAAGTTTTTTAAAAGTGGGGGGATTGTTGAAATTTTTCTTAAACTTCCTTTGGGCTTGGGCTTGGGCTTGGGCTAACCTAATCTTTTTCCTTTTGGTTATCCACTTGAGCTAACCTTTTAACAACAACTAGATATACATGAATGGAAGCATTCCTATAAATAGTGAAACAAAAATTATAATAGTTGAACACTTTTAGTTGAAAACATGAATATGAAAATACTCGCATGTAAAATTAAGGATTAACTTTAAAAAATAGTATAGCAGATTAACTCTAAAAAATATATGATCTTTTAACATTAGTATGTCTTAAATAGGCCTTGGTTTTTGTGCAATGGCTAGAAAAGGCAAAGATTAACGAGGAGTAAGTAGTTGTGTGCTTCTTGTGTTAGCATCTAACTTCTTTCTAAACTTAATCAAGTTTTCATAATTATTATGTCAGCGGTGAATAAGAAATTCAATTTAATTAAAAAATCTTAGCATACTTCAATGTTTTAGGTTCTTGCAGAAAAAATTAATGCCATACCTCGTATGCACAGGTGGTGGAATACTTGAGCTTGTTTAAATAGATGGACATATTGTCAAAGTGCGAATCAGTGGGCCTACAACAGGAGTCATGACAGTCCACGTAGCTCTAATCCAGAGATTGAGAGAAAAATACCAGCTATAACAGCCACTCAGTTGATAGAATAATAACATAAAGAAAGAGAAACTGAAATCACTGTAAAGCAAAGAATAAAGATTTTATCTCAAATGTTTTCTACAAAGAGGAATTTGAAGTGGTTATATTGCTCTGTTGTGAAATATGGAGTATAGGTCCCCAGTTCGAACCTAGGCTCAGACATAATGCAACTATTGATTACAAAAAAAGGTGAAACATGGTCTTTTATAGTATCAAATCAATTATATCATACCAGAGGAGAAGCAAATACATCTAACTCACAAGCGGATGATAGTATATTATTTTGTTAATGATAACCATTGAAATACAAACTAATCTAAGCACACAACTTTATTTGATAGATGGAATATAGTGAAGGCATACCAAACTAATGAAAAGAATGCCCTCAACAAAATCCAGGGAAGAAAAAAATACACATTGGTTACCAAATTTGACGACCTCTAATAACATTTAGATTATCTAAGAAGAACCCCGCCTTCTCCATATATTTTCATTATGTATATTGATGTTTGTCTAACATACTATGCCTTCACTATAACCATATTCCTCTTTTTCTTGGCCCCAAAAACCAGCTCTTTCTTCCACCTTTCTTCTTCGATCACATTCCACCCAGTTTTCCAGTTTTTGCCATCTCAACTAAGTCGCCACCTCCATTAATGCATCTCCTTTTAGAAGATCATTGGGGAATCTGAAAGAAGATTTCACCTCTCCATCCATCCTACTTCTTGCCTATGTTTTTCTTCCATTTTAGGGACTCTAACATGAAAACCTCGTCTTTCCTCTCCTCTTCTTCTCTTCCTTCTTTTCTTCTACTTCTCCCTCCTTATAACAACCGCGGACAGTCTGGATACAAGAATGTTTATTAACTTTATCTTCATCCTTCTTGCCCTTTCTCTGTTGCTCTTTGCCAACCTTGGGGTATTTCTCCCTTCTACACTTCTATATCTTGAGGAGCTGAATGGATTAAACTAATTCCCAACTGTAGACTAATTCCCTTCTACATTTCAACATTTCTTAAAATAACACATAATCACTATCCTAATTCCAAACACAAGAACCACACAACTACTTCTCTAGATTATTATGTAAACTGATCACATAAGCATTTGATGGACTACCTAAATTCATATAAATGCTCCAAACCAGATTTTAAATTCTAGGATAAGTGATGTATCCTAGTTACATCAATAAGCATGGCAGTCAAGATCACATAAAGTTATGGGGATTAAATCCAATCATCAAGCAACTGAAACCTCTATAATGGATATGCTGGATGCAAGAGTGAAAGCAACAAATTATACTCAATGTTGACGGATGCTTAATAGAATCTAGGAAGTCCTTTAGAAAAAATCTAACAATACACCACTTTTAAAAAACTTCCCAAAAAAAGGAGAAATGAATGAGAAAAGAGATGAGAGTACGGTTTCGATATATATAGAGATGTACATAAGTAAATGTGTCATTGGACTTGAACTTTTACGTAGTAGACAATCTTCAACGTATAAGAATAATAAGTGATCGGAGCCTTGAACTCATTATTTATTTTTATACAGTTAGGAAAACTACATATAACCCTACCAGGTGCAAGCTCTAAATGCCAGTACATTTCGGCCATGTGCTTAATCCCAGTATAGGTGAAGGCTTTAGAGAATTTAGCCTAATTCTCATAGAAAGTGGCCGCATTTCCCAATCACCTTGGTGAGTCTATTAAGAGTGTTCTTATAACTAGACACCCCTCTCAAAGAATGGAATATATAACTCATTAAGAGTTTAAGAAACTCAGCCTCACAGCCACTGCAATATATCATGCACATATACAGTATGTATAACAAGATTAACTCTGAAGTAAAAAGCTCCTATTTGCATGATTCTATATCACAATGATTTGTTTTTCCCATTGAATCTATTTTTTAGGATTTTTAGTCATTTAGGTTGGGTTCCCACCACTTGTGATTCTATAATAGGCTTCAGTCTCATCCCTAAGGATGTGCTCCAAACTTTATCATGGGACAGTCCTTTCGTCAAAGGATCTGCCAAGTTGTTTTCCGATCCTACAAAATCCACTGTAACAGTACTAGATGTGAGATAACCTCTAATCGTACTGTGCTTGCGACGTATCGCTAACTTCTTACCATTATAGTAATTGTTCTGTACTCTAACAATTGCAGCAGTACTATCTGAGTGGATTAGAATCGGCGGTATAGGTCTATTCCATAAAAGAATATAAGACAAGAGGTCTTTTAACAAACTTGCCTCCTTACTAGCTGCAGCTAGTACTACTAACTCAGACTTCATAGTCGACTGAGCTAGAATCGTTTGTTTATTGAATTTCCAAGAAACTGACCCGCCAGCTATACTAAACACGTATTCGCTAGTGACTTTGGAATCATCCGAAAATGAGTTCCAATCTGCTTCACTAAATCCATCAAGGATCGCGGGAAACTTCTGATAGTGTAAACTCAAGTCCGTAGCGTATCGAAGGCTATCAATAATACTTGCATATTCTTTCTGTCTAACTGCCTCCCCTAAGTTCTTTAAAAGTTCAACTTGTGGATCACAAGGAGTGCAAGCAGGTCTACGATCAAAATATTTGTACTTCTTCAAGATCTTCTCAATTAAATGAGATTGATCAAGAGTAATACTAGTGTTTGTGCATGTAATTTTCATGCCTAAAATCATACTAGCCTCACCTAGGTCCTTCATATCAAAATTATTATTAAGCATGTTTTTTGTTTCTAAAATGATATCATGTGTAAAACCAAAAATAAGAAGATCGTCAACGTATAGACATATCATAATACAACTTTCACCAGATACTTTATAATATAGACATTTATCAATAACGTTAATCTTAAAACCATTTGAAAGACGTAATTGGTTGATCCTATCGTGCCACTGTTTTGGAGATTGCTTTAGGTCGTATAAGGTCTTGTTCAGCTTACAGACTTTGTGTTTCTCACCAGGTATCACAAAGCCTTCAGGCTGATCCATATATAATTCATCTTCAAGCTCTTCATTTAAAAATACCATTTTTACATCTATTTGTAAATAATCAAATCGTGCATGGTAGCAACGACCAATAATACTTTAATGGTTGGCACACGAGTAACTGGGGAATATGTGTCGAAGAAATTAATATTTTCCTTTTGCACATATCCCTTTACTACAAGTCTTGCCTTATATTTATCTATAATACCATCTGGTTTAAGTTTTCTTTTTAATATGCATTTACACCCAATAGAACGACTACCAGGAGGTAGGTTAACTAAATCCCAAGTTTCATTTGTAGTAAGAGAATCCATTTCATCATCAATGGCCTATTGCCACAAATCAGCATCACTTGAGGTTAACGCTTCCCTGATAGTATTAGGGTCAGATTCTAAGGTATGTACAACATAATCATTACCAAAATCCTTTAGCAATCTTTAAACGTTTACTTCTACGAAGTTCTAGGTCTGTATCATGAGAATCAACAGCTCTAAGAACTTTTACTTGAGGTACATTAGGGGTCAAAGATGTAGAAGGTTGAGAACCCCCACTACTATCCCCACTGCCCCTTAGTAAGTAGGGAAACTTATCCTTAAAGAAATTGACATTGAGAGATTCAATAATAATAATATCCTTAATATCAAGAAACTGCTAAGCTTTACAGTTAATAGCATAACCAATAAAAATACATTCTAAAGCTCTTCTAGCTAGCTTTATTCGTTTAGGATCAGGTTTAGGAACATAGGCTAAACAACCCCAAACCTTAAAATAGCTAACATTAGGTTTTCTTTTTCTCCAAATTTCATAAGGTGTCAATTCTGATGTGATATGAGGAATACGGTTTAAAACATGGCAAACAGATAATAATGCTTCACCCCATAAAGATTTAGGTGATCCAGAACTAAGTAATTTAGCAACTATCGACTCAGTGTAAATTATATTTTTGCGTTCAGCTTTACCGTTAGATTCTGGAGAATAAGGAGCAGTAGTTTCATGTATAATCCCTAAAGATTCATACAAGTTTTGAAATTCATGTAAATCATACTTTGTGCCTCTATCACTACGAAATCATTTTAATGTTTCTATCAAACTTATTTTTAACCTCTGTTACATATGTCCTATACATATCTATAACTTCACTTTTGTGACGCATCAGGTAAACATGAGTACAGTTTGAATGATCATCTATAAAAGTTATAAAATATCTTTTACCATTACGAGTTAGTGTTCCGTCTATTTCATAAATGTCAGAGTATACTAAGTCCAAAAGTTGTGAATCCCTTACAACAGTTTTATGTGAGGTTTTAGTAATCTTAGCTTGACTACAAGATTGACATTTATCAAAATCATTTAAATCTATTTTAGGGATCATGTCATGTTTACTCATATTGTGTACTAACTTCTTATTAACATGACATAGTCTAGAGAGCCAAATATTGAAAGAATACAATAAGTAAGCAGAAGCAAATTTATTCATTTACTCATCTTGAATATTTTATTACAGGCAAAACCCTTTCCCATAAAAACTCCACCCTTAGTCAAAATATACTGATCAGACCCAATAGTCTACTGAAATCCTACTTTGTTGAGAAGATAGCCAGAAACAAGATTTTTCCTCATTTCAGGAGTGTGCAACACGTCTTTCAGAGTCATTATCCTTCCAGAGGTAAATACCAGCTTAATATCTCCAGTGCCTAGTACTTTGGTACAATGGGAATCCCCAAGTAGCACCTTCTGGTCTTCAGTCTCCTTGTAGGTCTTGAACCATACATTCATAGCAAACATGCCTAAAAGCGCTCGAATCATCCTACCACCTGTCGGTTTTCATTAACCATGTTAATCTTTATTATTATAGCTACTAAGGGCTCTTTGATAACGTTAGCCTGAGCAACAGGTCTGCGGTTTCGACAGTTTCTAGATATGTGTCTAGGCTTTTTACAGTTGAAGCATATAATAGAACATGAACCATTATATGGTGAGGCTGGTTGATTCGTTCCTTTATTAGGATTCGGGTGTCCATAATTCTTACGGTTATTCAGATTACCATCGTTAGGACGGTTGTTCCGATTACCACCATTCTTAGCCTTGACAGGTTTTCTTTTAGGTTTTAGATAGACTTTCCCTTTGGCTTGAACCAAAAGGATTTCCTCTTTCAGGTCGCGTTTTCTAGATTATTCTTCAACCCTTAGACGAGTAATCAAGTTCTCCATGGTAAGTTCCTTTGACTTGTGTCGTAGTATATTCTTATAGTCTTTCCAATTCGGCAGTAATTTGTCAATCATCACGGCAACCTGAAATTGTTCATCAAGAGGTATCCCTTCGAACACGATCTCTTGCGCAATTCGTTGCAACTCATGTGATTGGGAAATTACCGACTTATCGTCGACCACAGTGAACTTGAGATATCGGCTTATGGAAAACTTTTTAGAGCCTGCCTCTTCCGTATCATACTTCTTCTGTAATGTACCCCATACAATTTTTTACAGTTTCGGACTGTAGATAGTAATCATACAGTTCGTCCGCTAAACCGTTTATAATGAAATTACGACGTTTGAAATCAGCCTCAGTTCAGTTTGAAATTGACTCTAAGGTTTTGTTATAATCGTTTAGAATAAGATCAGGGTCTACCGCAGGTACGGGAGATTAAATAGGGCATTCTTGTTCCATAACATATGCAACTTCCTTAAGTGTGAGATAAAATAATATTTTGTTCTTCCACCTCTTAAAGTTGAGACCATTAAACTTATAGGGTTTGTTTGAATCAAACTTCTAACACTTAGGAAGAAAGAGCCATATTACAGAGAATGTATACTCTTTAAAATTGTTAAATAAATGTTAAAGGAACCGGTAAAATAGCTTTCCCCAAGTTGAAACTTTTAGCAAAGGAAGTGTAGAACAACAACAACAGTAACAGGAGTTATAGGTAGCAGTAGCAAGCACCAACCAGGTTTTCTTTGTAACAAATAACAGCAGTAACACAGTTGGATTACAACAGTATTAATCTGGTAACAACAGCTATGATGTAACGAGTTAACAACAAGTAACTCCGGACATCAAAACAGCAACAGGAGCAAGTACTCCGGTAATGAACAACAAGACAATAGTTTTGTAATAACAGCAACAACAACAGTAGGTCTGACTTGCAGTGGTAGTAAACAACAACATGAACAGGCAGGTTACTAGCAGCGGTATTAAACAGCAGCAAGAACAACTCCGATCGATAAACAATACGTAATGTGTTAACAGCTCCGGTAAGAAAATAGTAACAGCTCGAGGCGTGGGTCGCACTATCTTTAAAAAATATTTTGACCTACCTCGGGTAAAGGTAAATGGTCTGATCTCTCCCAGGATACAACGAGCATATACAGTAGCTTCAGTACCAGAAGTCTATGTACAGTAACAATATTCGTACTTCAGTGAACCGTACAAACGAATGAGAGAGAGATAGAGAGTTTGAACACAGAGAGGAAGAAATGAAACTGGATTTCTCTGTTATATTTTAGAAGGTGGTAAACAAAGATATTTATAGAGATAGGTTTTACAACGGCTCTCTATTCAAACATGTCTCCCTTGAGATCAGGTCAACCAAGTCAAGCCCAAACTTACGATAACTTTTTGTTAAAGGGCCCCCAAGGCCTCTAGAGCCAATTGCCCAATCCCGAGCCGGCCGAGCCGCCTGAGAGAGGTCCAAGTGTGTCTAGAGTATAAAATCTTCATACACACTCACACACCTGTACACTCTTTCTATGTCACATGTTGCACACATGGGTACTACCTTATATGTTTAGTTCATCTATTGGTTATAAACAATGTGGGACTAAACTTTAGGCTATAGTTTAGGAGTCATATAAAAATAGATGACCAAGAGGTCATGGGTTCAAGCTCAAAATGAGGTACAAGTTTAAAAAATTATAACATGAATATTCATAGAGCACTCCATAAGAATATGATTAGTGAAATAATTTACAGAACATTTTTCTTACAAATGACTCGATACTATCACACAATTAGTGTATGATTAGTGATTAGGGTATGATTTTATTCTTACAAATGACTCGATACTATCACACAATCAAGAATGCAACATATTTCTTCACCAATCCAAGAGTCTACTTTTGAACTCAGCAAGTCGCAATGTTGTGCAACACAACAGTCTCTAAATCAGCAAACCCAAATCACCAAACCTAAGATTAAATTAACAAGCCTCTATACCCAATTCAACAAACCCAAAATAGAGAGAGAGAGAGAGAGAGAGAGAGAGAGAAAAAAGAAGAAAAAAAGAAGAAAATATTCAACCTTAGTAAGAATTTTTCCATCATAGGAGTCGAAACTCGGAAGAAAGTTGATGATGATGAATCGATGATGAAGAAGAAGCCTTGTATGCTTCACAAATTAAGCTAATTTGAAGAATCCCAAAACAGAGTAGTCATGAGAATTTTAAAATATGAGTGATTTTAGAGTGAAACCCTCTGCAAATCAAAACAAAAGATGGGTATTGTGTTGTTTATTGGATTGAAACTCTCAACACCCATGAATTTGAAGAGATGGGTATTGTGTTGTTTTGATCTTTACAAATTAGAAGAGGAAAGGGTTTTTTTTAGAACTTAGGTGTTGTTTGTTTTTAAGTGACCAAGTGCTGAAAAAAATTTCATAAAAAAAAATCAGCGGTTGAAGCGAGCTAAAAACTTTTTAGCAAAAAAATTAAACAGTTGGGTCCACTTGAAACAAGCACCACCTTAGAACATAGAAAAGAGCTGAGAGAGTGGAGCAGGAGAGGAGGTATAGTGGTTTTAAGTTTTTTTATTTTTTATTTTAATAGGCTAAAAGTCGGTTCGGTTCAGTTTTGGTCCGGTTTCTCTATAGTCGAACCGAAACTGATCGATTTTCAGCTTTTCAAACCGAAACTTCTACAAACCGAACCAAACCGAAAAAATTGTTTGATTTCGATTCAAATTTTCGGTTTGTTCGGTTTACTGCTCACCCCTTAATTCTAGTGCTCGTCAAAGCCTTTTGCTTCTTTTTTTGTTTTTTTTTAACTAAAATAAATTAAGAAAAAAAAAATAGTTAAAATGGTAAACTAAATTTTTAATAGAGCGTTGCCTCTCGTAGCGGCGCCAATTTTGATGCCAAGAAAAAGTCGGTCTAAATATACCCCGCTTAAATTACAGGTGTCAAAATATAGTAACGGCAAGTGGGGGTCGAATCTACGGGGAGTAAATGTATTAAAAATTAATTCTACCGATCTAA
Source organism: Kingdonia uniflora (assembly GCA_014058105.1). NCBI lineage: Eukaryota > Viridiplantae > Streptophyta > Magnoliopsida > Ranunculales > Circaeasteraceae > Kingdonia > Kingdonia uniflora. The sequence goes on along the minus strand of JACGCM010001796.1, from coordinate 1,492,604 downwards.
CTAATAACTATTATTAAATTAATTCTACCGATCTTACAAACGTATGAGACGCTGAATTTTTTATGTCTTCTCTCCAAAACAACTAAAACGTTCTCTCTTCAAGTCACCTCCTCTCTCTCCCTCTAGGGTTCAATCTTTTCCTTCTCTCTCTCTTTGTCTGTCTGGTGATTCCTGGGAATTCAATCATCGGATTTCTTTGTTTCGGTTAAACAACTGGGTTTATTCGTTTCGATCGAACAACTAGGTTCTTCAATCTTAATTCACAGAATTCATCGGGTCTCTTTGTTTCGATTGAACAACTAGGTTCTTCAATCTTGATTCACATGATTTATTCTTGATATTTTCTCTTTGCGATTCAAGGTATTTATTCTTCAATTTCAAATTTTAATTCAAATGAGGAGACAATCACGGTCGTTTAATGCCTACCGTTTTGCGGTTTACTACTAAGTTTTACCATGCCCAAGGTTTAAACAAACCGAACTGGTTACTGTTATCCTCCCTCATTATTATATACAGAAGTTGAGGAGAGAAATTTATAAACCTAATCCGAAGAAAATCACGCCAACATCAACGGGTATGGATCGATTGTTCTTTATCTCTGTTTAGGCTTTTCAATTCATCTATGTTTCTATTCATCTTAGTGGTTAGGGTTTTGAAATCCTCAAATGAATTTTTTTTAAACGAGTCAAGGGAGATTATATGAGTAAGGGGAGATTAAGGACTACGAGAACGCAATTAAACTATTAGTATTAGTAAGGTATGGCCTAGGTCGGTCATGCGGACCTAACATACGGATTACAAATAACGGAAATAAACCTATTGTAGACCTATAGATGATATGATAATTGTTCTTGAGAGTTGTATTATGTGAAATTGGAGGACCCTGAAGAGCAAAATCTCACTGTTTAAGCATTCATAGAATCACAGTTAGGGGAAGGTAATAAACACCCAACATCACATATGTTTTTTAGACTCAACAGCGTTTCAATTTTTACCGGATGCCAAGCATAGCTAATTACATGGTTTATGTGATAGACTCACAGTGGACAAGGTTAACTAAAATTAGCAAATTCTTTGAGGTTCCATGAATCCCGCCCCAGCTAGTGGGACTTAATGACGGGGCGTGTGAAGTACTTACACCCTGACATATGACAGTACAATAGAACAACCAAAATAGAGAAACACGTGCGATGGGTTAAGCAAAGTCAGAGGTACTAACTAGATATGGATCTGAAAACATTGAACCTTAGAAAATTTTAGAGAGATTGTTGTGTTCTGGTTTCACCTCTTCGCCGCCTGAAGGAAAGAAAGGTACACATCTAATCAAGTCTGTTTCAATTTCTATTTTGATTTTAGAATCAGAGTTCGACAAAGTTTCTAATTGTACTTCTGCTAGTAATTTGTTCGACAAAGTTTCTAATTGTACTTCTGCTAGTAATTTATTTGTAAGTGGAACAGGTAATAGGAATTGTTTCTTCTCCCAGTCACAATCCTATACAAACTCTAATACCTCAATTTTTTTTTTCTATATAACCACCATCAATCATCTCTTCTCTCCATCAAAACTTCTCTCTAAAATTTTCTCAAAAGACATGACTTCCAATGGGTCAGATCTCTCAAACGATCTTCTCGATAAGGTTTTTGAAAACATCACAATCATGAACGATCTTGTCCAGTTTGGCGCTGTTTGTGTTAATTGGCCCGCCCACTTCTTTGCAAACTTCCCCGTCAGCCTTCTTTTCTTATGATACCCGGTCACCAATTCAAGCATTGGGTACCACTACATATGTATCACCAATTCGAGCATAGTTTTACCTAGATATATTACTAAAAGAACTAGTTTTTAAATCCCAAAGAGTGTTTAATTGGTAACAACACCAGCTTTCTAATTAGGGAGTAATCAAAAATAGGTTTCAAGGGAAACATTCAAATTGTATGAAAATATGACTTCTGTGTTTCAATTACAAGAACCCTAAATAAGAGAGAGAGAGACGTACTTACAGTGTCAGAGAAACTCTATGGTCATCATTTCTAACAAATCAAGAGATACATTAGTCTTCAAGAAGCCCAAGTGGCTTTATTTCTTAAATTTACACTAGAGGCCCCTATTTATTTAGGACAATGTTGGACCTCTAAAAGGCCTAATTTTTTTTTCCAGGGCCATATAATTTGGTGCTTTGTTTTCGAATATTTTTCCGCTAGTTGATTTTAGTTGCCGGTCAATCACAAATTTCTTATTTAGATGTTTATATTTTGCAAGTCTGAAACATTAATGGTTTTCCTTCGGTACTTTTCCTCTCTGCCCACACTATTTGTGTTGGGTCTCTGAACTTATTAAATCCTTTTATTTTCGACGTTAAATAGCACCCTTAATACTACGTAATTTAACAAAGCCACCACCGAAAGTCATGATTTATAAATCAAGAGTACTCTTCGATATACCCAAATGAATTTTTTTAAACGATTCAAGGGAGATTATATGAGTAAGGGGAGATTAAGGACTACGAGAACGCAATTAAACTATTAGTATTAGTAAGGTATGGCCTAGGTTGGTCATGTGGACCTAACAAACGGATTACAAATAACGGAAATAAACCTATTGTAGACCTATAAATGATATGATAATTGTTCTTGAGAGTTGTATTATGTGAAATTGGAGGACCCTGAAGAGCAAAATCTCACTGTTTAAGCATTCATAGAATCACAGTTAGGGGAAGGTAAGAAACACCCAACATCACATATGTTTTTTAGACTCAACTTCATTTCAATTTTTACCGGATGCCAAGCATAGCTAATTACATGGTTTATGTGATAGACTCACAATGGACAAAGTTAACCAAAATTAGCAAATTCTTTGCGGTTCCATGAAGCTCGCCCCAGCTAGTGGGACCTAATCACGAGGCGTGTGAAGTACTTACACCCTGACATATGACAGTACAATAGAACAACCAAAATAGAGAAACACGTGCGTTGAGTTAAGCAAAGTCAGAGGTACTAACTAGATATGGATCTGAAAACATTGAACCTTAGAAAATTTTAGAGAGATTGTTGTGTTCTGGTTTCACCTCTTCGTCGCCTGAAGGAAATAAAGATATACATCTAATCAAGTCTGTTTTAATTTCTATTTTGATTTTAGAATCAGAGTTCGACAAAGTTTCTAATTGTACTTCTGCAAGTAATTTATTTGTAAGTGGAACAAGTAATAGGAATTGTTTCTTCTCCCAGTCACAATCCTATACAAACTCTAATACCTCAAAAAAAAATTCTATATAACCACCATCAATCATCTCTTCTCTCTATCAAAACTTCTCTCTAAAATTTTCTCAAAAGACATGACTTCCAATTGGTCAGATCTCTCAAACGATCTTCTCGATAAGGTTTCTGAAAACTTCACAATTATGAACGATCTTGTCCGGTTTGGCGCTGTTTGTGTTAATTGGCGGTCTTATTTTACCCTGAATCGCAACCGCCCACTTCATTGCAAGCTTCCCTGCCAGCCTTCATTTCTTATGATACCCGGTCAGAGAAATTACTTGATAAAATTCTATCAAAAAAGAAAAGGAAAAAAAACATCAGTCAGTTACTCATTCAACAGTCAATTATTTCAAGTGGAAAAATAAATACCCTCTCAGTCCGAAAAGCCTGTAGTAAACAAAGTTATCTATACGAGCGATGATTATTAACATAATTTATCTTAAAATGATAAGCAACCATTACAAGAAGTCTTTCTCTTGCAACGATCAATTTTTCAAAGATGAATCAATATTTCCACCATCTTCATGCATGGACGGATTAAACGAAGAACTAGTACCTGAGGCCACCCATTACTGTAGCGGAAAAATATTTGAAAAACGGAGCACTAGATTGCATGGACCTAAAAATAAAATTAGATTTTTTAAAGGTCCAACATTGCCCTAAATAAATAAGGGCCTCTAGTATAAATCCAAGAAATAAAGTCAGTTGGGATTCTTGAAGATTAATGTCTCTGTTGATTTGTTTGTTTCTCTTCTATCCAACAACAGAAGGTAGGAAGGATGACAATGGAGTTTCTTTAACAGTGTAAGTACGTCTCTCTCTCTCTCATTGAGGGTTCTTGTAATTGAAACACAAAAGTCATCTTCTCATACAATTTGAATGCTTCCCTTGAAACCCTTTTTTGATTACTCTCTAGTTAGAAAGTTGGTGTTGTTACCAATTAAATACTCTTTGGGATTTAAAAACTAGTTCTTTTAGTAATATATCTTAGTAAAACTATGCTTGAATTGATGATACATATGTAGTGGTACCCAATGATGAAAAAGTTAATCTGTATGTCCAAATTTTGATATATCAGTGTATTTAAGTTGTTAATGTTCAAGAGGGTAAAATGGAGTTAAGAATCAGGAGTGGGGATGGGGTGTTGGAAAATCAAGACTTTCCCATTATGTGTAATTCGGCGATAAGCAAGAGAAATCTAACGACAAATGAATAAGCAAGCAAGCAAAGACAACACACAATTTTTACGTGGCAACCCTTCAACGTGAAAGGGAAAAACCACGGGGCAAATCCGAATCCACTATATCAATAAAACGAATTTCAAACGTCCTCAATCGTGACGGTTACAATAAAATTCAGCGCCTTGTATTCCCAAACAAGAGCTACTAAATGTTGTTTACCTTCAACTTGAAAGAATACCTTCAATCTCCTTTCCGCCAACAAACTCGTCGGAAAACACCTTCTTTTGTTGCTTGATTGGGGCACAAAGAACACTTGGATTGATTCCTCTCTTCACCTCACACCAATGGAGATGGATTTCCCAAAGTTCTCTCTCTCTAGAACTTTCTCCAAAAGTACATACCACATTAGAAAAGACAAGCCTTTTCTAGAAGTCTCCATTTACCTTTTTCAAAGTAAGAACTAAGCCCATTAAGTTTATGGGCCTCATCATGGGTTGGACTACCCAACATGGGGTGAGGGAGCGAGGCGGAATGTATATGTTAATGTTTAAGAGGGTAAAGGGGAGTCAAGAATCAAGTGGAAGAGGATTATTGATGTTTGGATGCTTTCTTATGCCTTGTTATGGTGTTAAGTGTAGGATATATTCATATTTATGCAGTACCCCTGGAAATAATGTTTTGGACCTATCTCCAAGTCTTTTATAACTACGCTGAGTTAGTGAGCTATTTGTTTTGGTTGATTTATTTCTATTATTTTGCTTGAACTTCTTACTGTAAAATGATTTTCGTTATGTAGGTTCAGGTTAGGGACCCTTCAACTTTCAAGCTCAAAGCATCCTAATAAATGGGGCCCCTGAGGCTAGCCTCTCGTACACTCTTCTTTTCATCCTCCACCCGCTCTGCTTCCGTCTCCGTTCACTCCTCTTCCTTTTCTTTTTTCCGCTACCAACACGGCTGCGGTCTATGTCTATGTCTCCCTGTTAAGCCTTTGGCTTCAGTCTCAAGCAATTTCTCCACTCAAAGTACAGCAAAAATAGTAGCTCAGCCTTCACCACCACCAGAAACCAGCAATGAGGAGGAGGAGAGAAGTCACCAGAAATCCAGAAAAGAAGGTTTTATCACACCCCGCTCTCACGATTTCAATGCATGGTATCTTGATGTTATTGCAGATGCACAACTTGCCGATTATGGCCCTGTCCGTGGTACCATGGTTATACGCCCTTATGGCTACGCTATTTGGGAAGCCATCCAGGTAATTTTTCTCCCCAATCTTGAAACTCTTGCTCTTTTTCATCTTTCTGTTAGAATAATATAGCTGAATGTTTACTTTTCTAGGATTATTTGAATGTCAAGTTCAAGGAAACTGGCCATAGTAACATGTATTTCCCTCAGGTTTGGCTTTGACCTTGTTAGCACTAATTATAAGTTCATAATATCAATTTTCCTTCAATTTTGAGGGAAGAACAAATCCACTAATTGATAAGATTTAGTTTTCTGTGAAATGTTGGTTCTTCTTTGTCTATACTTCAAATTTATGTAATGCATTTACTTGCAAGAAGGCAATTCACTGGCAACTTTAGAATTTGTTGACAAGTGACAAACGTCATGGAAAAAAAATCTGCTTTATTGGTTTCTGTCCGTGGTGACCTCGTCCTTATCTTGTTTCCAGATTATTCCTAATTATATCTAACACTACTGTTCTTACTTGTAATGAAGCATATATGGCAGATTACTTGAGATGCTTTGCTGCAAGATTTCAGTCTCTTTGTGTTGAGAGAGTGCCGAGAATTTTGTTTAATTCTAAATTATATGGATCTAGAGTCTGCACATTCCCATCTTCTAACACTTAATAGTTGTATATAATTTCACTATATCGAACTGAAGACTTCACTTGTTAAAAATATCCCTATCTAGACCTCCTCCCTTCTTTCTTCTTTTCCTGAATACTTTTAAATAAAGAGAAACAAAGAAAAGCCAAATATCCCATGCTAATGCATATTTTAATATGTACTGCAGTTAATACCATACTCATTCATAGAGAAAGAAGCTAGTCACGTTGAAGGTTTCAGTCCAGAACTAGCACTTGTTACTATTGGAGGAGGTAAAGAACTTGAAGAAAAACTTGTGGTAATTCTCTTAGTTGTATTCACTACTTCTCTTCTTACAATTGTTTGGTGTATTTGTGATTTTTTTTTCCGACCATATTTTGGCTCTGATACCTTCTTCTTCGACTTTTGAGGTACCTGCAGGTTCGACCTACCAGTGAAACCATTGTAAATCACATGTTTACTCAATGGATTCACAGTTATCGAGATCTTCCTCTCATGGTCAATCAGGTGCAATTCTGTTTCGTTTTCTATGATTTGTTTATTTTTCTATTCCTTTTTACCTTAAAAGAGAAATCTATACCCTGAAAGTTAGTGTTTCTTCTTTCCAGTGGGCAAATGTTACAAGATGGGAAATGCGAACAAAACCCTTTGTGAGGACCCTTGAATTTCTGTGGCAGGAGGGTCATACGGCTCATGCAACCCCTGAAGAGGCAGAAAAAGAGGTTTGTTTGCCATACATTGAGAGAGAGAGAGAGTAGATGTCAGGGTAAGACTATTAGCAGATATATGCTGATATAATGAATCATTGTAACTATGAAATCTCACTTTATATCTGATATATTGCTGTTGTACTTTTTAATCTATATTATAGTATATTGTAGGAAACAATAAAACTGATTATCAGATATTTTCATCCCACACATCGGGTTATATCATTATTTTAGCTGAATATTAGTGGATTGATTGTTCTTCTTTATTTTTGAAAAATACCAAAACGTTGTATTAAATGATTTATCGTACCGGTCAACCAATCTTTTGGTATATCTGTGGATATCTTGAACCATGGTAGATGTTGTCTTTCTGTCAGTTAACAAACTGAGGCTTTGTTTGATTCAGGCCTTACAAATGATTGATGTTTATGAGAAATTTTCATATGAGGAAGCTGCAATACCCGTAATTGCTGGTCGCAAATCAAAAGTTGAGACGTTCGCTGGTGCTTCAAAAACATATACAATTGAAGCTATGATGGGTGATAGAAAGGCGTTACAAGCTGGAACTAGCCATAACCTTGGGCAGAATTTCTCTCGTGCCTTTGGTACACAGGTATGTAAAAACAAACATTTAGTTTTGATACAATTTGAATGTTGTGACTTAATCCTTTGTTAAGCATAAATTGTAATTTCATTACCCTGAAAATGTAAAGAGGCTGTGCCTTTCTGAAGTCTCTGTTATCACCAATTACCTCTTAGTTTGATTCTGAAAATGCTCCATGACTACAACTCAGTAGATTCTTGAATCTTCTAAAAAATGAAAGACGATTCTTCACCAAAAATCCTTTCATTCTCCTCCTTTTTCTTGTTTTCTCTCAGCAATTTTTTTCTGTGTTTATAGACTGGATATAGCAAGAAAAGAAGTGTCTAAAAATCTTCACGGATTCCTAGAATGTTTATTGGTTTGTATACTTCTAATTGCTAATTTTATCTGCAAAACCCCTCTTAGATTAGACGAAACGATTAAGGACTTGTTATAGGAATTTTTTTAATGGTTTTTCTTTAGATATTCTCTGGTTTTTATTTTGATTTAAAAGTATCACACACTTATGCATTTCTGATTCAAGGTTTTAGTGGGTAGGATGTAGGGAAATGAAGGTTGGGTAAAGATCTGGTTGTAATAGAACTCATCATTCAGTCAGAAACATAAGCTATGTAAATCTATGGGGAAAAAGAAAGCTATAGACCACAATGGTAATTAATTAAGTTTCAAGTATACTCTACATATATCCTCTTCTATTTTCCCTTAAGATTTTTGTGGGTCTTCTCCCAATTGATTATTATCTTGACGTTAGTCTGTACAAAACATAATTGCTGATCAAATCAAGTATACTCACATGGTATTCTTTTATTTTTTGGGATCACTTTATGATTTGTAAATGATGTATCTGTGGTCGTTTACACACCCCATGCCATAGCTTTTTAGTATTTTCGTTTTTACCCTTGTAGAATTAGGAGGATAAAACCCAACTTTTGGGTTTGGGAAGTTTAGTTGTTATTTTTTGGTTATTTGGGAGAAGGAAGAACCCTAAATTCAAGATATTTTAATTTGATTGAATTAAATCCAGTTTCTTTTCAATTACTTCCTCTTTCTTCTTTTATTATACATTAGATTGGTACAAGAGCTTTATCCCTAACCGGATTTCGATCCCCAATAATGAAAAAAAGTGAAATTATTTTAGAGATAGTTTGGATTCAATACGCATTGATGGAATCCGTAATTAAGCAATTGGGAAACAACAATGAAAACACCAACAAAGGTGGAGGAAACCCACTTATGGCGCACAAATCAATACCCAAACCTGAGGTTCTTTTCGACGACGACGAGGGTCGACCAACCTTACGCGTGCCCTTTGCCACAATCCTTAGCAATTAATTAACCGCGCAAGGAGAGGGAGAGGTCCCCAATTCAGCCCCGAATTCAATCATACAGGGAGAGAGAGAAGTGTTCAATTCAACCCTGACTAATCCGGCTACTACAACACAAGCGACGGTATCGGTTACGAACTGGGCAAGTGGGAGAGAGAGAACCGAGAAACATGGGTAAATTCCCAATTCTTTCCTTTATGCGGTTCCGTGAATCATGTGGGTATCCAAGAAGGTGAAGAATCCGGCGTATGGTTGAGACACGAGATTTTTCGAACCCGCTGCGTAGCCAACGGGTTTCTGTTGAATGCTATAATCGATGGAGGTTCGACGGAGAACCTTATTTCAGCAAGTATTGTGGAGAAGTTAGGGCTAAAACTTACCCCACAAACAACACTGTTCGATATCCATTGGCTTAGTAAAGGAGGAGAGAAGTAGGCGATACAAGAGTGTACGATTTCGTTATTGATAGACGGTGTGTATTCGGATACGATTACATGTACCGTAGTTCCTATGGATGTTTGTCGTATGCTTTTGGGTCGGCCTTTGCAGTTTGATCGCAAGAATAAACATGATGGGGAGACCGACACTTTTACCATTATCTGGCAGGGTAAGGAGATCACACTCAACCCGGTGACTCCAGCCGATGTTCTCGTGAGATCTCCACCATCCAGCTTCTTAGCTAATATTAGGCGATGCGGTACTGCCTATTGTTTAGTGGGTACGCTTTCCGCACTTCTGAGACCTGTTCCTGATTGTTTACAGTCTATCATTTCTGGTTATAGTGATGTTTGCGAGGAACCCGAGGAAGCGGGCTTGGCACTGCTGAGAGATATTCAGTACGCGATTGATTTGGTACCTGGGGCTTCACTCCCCAACTTACCACATTACAGGATGATACCTACTGAGCATGCAGAGTTACAGAGACAAGTTGGTGAGCTTTGTGACAAAGATTTGGTTAGAGAAAGCATTTCTCCATGTGCAATACCCGCTATCCTCACTCCTAAAAAAGATGGGAGTTAGCATATGTGCATGGATAGTCGTGCAATTAATAGGACACGGTTAACTACCGTTTTCCTATTCCTCTCTTGGAGGATATCATCGATGATCTGCATGGGGCACAAGTGTTCTTCAAGTTAGATCTCCGAGCAGGGTACCATCAAATACGTATGCGACCTGGAGATGAGTGGAAGACAACGTTTAAGACCAAGGATGGCCTATTTGAGTGGATGGTTATGCCCTTTGGTCTTTCTAACGCTCCGTTAACTTTTATGTGGTTGATGACAAATGTGCTTAGAGATTGTATACGCGAGAGGTTTGTGGTGGTTTATTTTGACGACATCTTGATTTGCAGTCGCTCCACAGATGAGCATATTCAGCATGCACATTGGTATTACAAGCGCTCTCAGGGAGTTCTCAGGGTATTATAAGTTCTCAGGTAGGCCCCTATCTAACAAGTGTGTAAATAGACACACCTATCCAACCAATACTTAGGGAGTCTTGAGATCGAAATCAAAACCAAGACATTTGATTTATTCATTTTTGTTGGAGAAGCTCTAAACATATTAGCTAAACCAATGTTATTCACCACTCACTTAACACTTAAAAAAAAGAAAAAAAAAAAGATTAAAACATATTAGCTAAACCAATGTTACACACCTCATGTCATAGCTCTTTAGTATTTTCGTTTTTACCCTTGTAGAATTAGGAGGATAAAACTCAACTTTTGGGTTTGGGGAGTTTAGTTGTTATTTTGGTTATTTGGGAGAGGGGGAAGAACCCTAAATTCAAGATGTTTCAATTTGATTAAATTAAATCCAGTTTCTTTTTAATTACTTCTTCTTTCTTCTTTTATTATACATTAGTAAAACTTTATGTAATATTGACACGGGTATGTGTGTCGGTGTTTGACACGGGTACAAGATGTTGGACACGGCGGTTTCAAAATAAGTGAAAACGCGGACACAGCCTTATAACTAGAAAGATAGTATTACGTGTTTGTATTGTGTCTTATCATATGTAAATGTATTATGAATATATAATTACGATACTAACTTATGGGTTGATTTACAACTAATAACTAACATAAAACAATGATAGTAGTTAGTAGGATTGAATAGCATGTATAAGAATTAGAAACTTTCAAAAAGTTATGTCAAAAAGTTGATGATCTAAGCAAGAAGTGTCCGTTGGAGTGTCCACACAAGTGTCGGTGTGTCCGACACGTTTGGACACAGATTTTTTTTAAGAATATGGAGTGACCATGTTACATAATAAAACTATGCGTCCAACATCGCGTAAGTCAGGAAGGCTACACCCATTGATTTGTGGGTATTCTTTTATTCTCTGGGATCACTTTATGATTTGTAAAACTATGCGTCCAACATCACGTAAGTCAAGAAGGCTACACCCATTAATTTGTGGGATACAAACAGTAATTAAGAAAACCATGTTACACGCGTGTCCGCCACCTGTTAGATGTAATGATCTTATCAAGGAGCGTAAGAAACTCATCTAGTGTAGCAAATAGTGGCAATAAGAAGTGACTAGTATTTCTTTGTAGAGGGACGATTATTGTAGTAGTACATCATGATGTATTACCAGACTTATCCTATAATCCCTGCATACTATTTTGATTCTTGACTTTATTTAGTTTTAGCATTACTCTATTACTTTTTCCTTATAGATACGTACTTTGTTATTTAACCTTTTCAATTTTGTTTAAATTGTGGTGGAACAGTTTGCTGATGAAAACGGTCAAAGAGTACATGTATGGCAGACATCATGGGCTATAAGCACTCGCTTCATTGGTGGTATCATCATGACTCATGGAGATGATGCTGGTCTAATGCTTCCTCCAAAGATTGCACCAATACAAGTAAGCTTGCAACTTTAGTAATGAACTAATTTCCCTTAATTTGTGTCGTATGAGAATTATTGAGAAAAAGTTTGCAACCCCCCACCCCACCCACCCACACAACACATTCATATCCTCCCCTGTGTACAATGTTCATAGGTTTACTGATCCTTACTAGTATATGTACTTTTGACAACATGATATTATCATGATGTATTTATTCGTCAGATTCTAATGGTGAGAGATATCTTTTTCTTCTCGTACTCATCACAGCATTTTGGTGAGTATTGTACATATATTTTTCCTTTTATTTTCATAGGAATTAAATGATATGTTACTAAGGGAATTTATAGGAAGAAACGGAATACAATATCACGAGGGAAATACCAGCTGCTATACCTGTAATATGATTGAGATATATTGAACCTTGGTAGTTCTTCTGTACATGTCATATACATAGAAGGATGATATTAGTGTTCTGACCCATGGTTAGTGTATATCCATAAACTGTTAATTGGTTGTCCTGATAGAAGCATCTTATATTAACCTATAATAATTTTTTCTCCGATTTTCTCTTTTCCTCCATTTTAGCTTTGTACTTGCTGATTTAAGTACATCTTTCACCAGGTAGTAATCGTGCCAATCTGGAAGAAGGCTGAAGAGAAAACAGGAGTACTTGATGCTGCATTTTCTGTGGAGAAAGTATTGAAAACAGCAGGGATCAAAGTTAAATTGGATGCCTCAGATCAAAGAACCCCGGGATGGAAGTTCAACTTCTGGGAGATGAAAGTACATATTTATCTTTTTATCTGGCAGTTCATTTATGTTTAGAAGAAATTGCTAATCCTTTTGTTTTTACATAATTATGATATTATTATCAGGGTGTGCCATTAAGGATTGAAATTGGACCTCGTGATGTTTCGAGTGGGACTTTGGTTATATCTAGGAGAGACGTTCCCGGAAAACAAGGGAAAGTCTTCGGAATATCGATGGAACCTTCAACGTTGGAAGCTTACATTAGGGACAAGCTGGATGAGATCCAGTTGTCTCTTTTGGAAAAGGCAAAAATATTCCGAGATGGGTGAGTTTTTATTCATTTCTCAATTTCATGCTATCCGAGTCTTATTCTTCGTTACTCATATTCGGGTCTCATAAAAAAAGATGGTATGTCCAATGCTCCGTCACTTTCTAAATTTATCAACATCTGCCAGAGTCTTCTTAACAGTAGTAGTGGGCTTTGTATAATGCTACTACTTCTGAAAGGGTAAAACGGTTATCTAATGTACTTGACTGTGAAAATTTAAATTTGATATTGATTAGCTAAATGAGGAACACGCGGGTCCCGTTCTCTCAACTGAAAATAATTTTGTACTAGTACCTAATTACAATTAATATTTGTTGCTCATATACTTCTATTTATAATGTAACTTAAATTGCATCACATGTGACTCAATCTACTACTATAACATATGAGGAAAGCTACCGAGTTTCCGCAACATTTCTCTATCTTGCCTAATATTGTTTGGGATTAATAATCCTTCATTTCTTAGTTGCTTGATAAACCAGATTGCAAGATCTTAAGAACTACATAAAATGGTCTTAGATTACCAATTAATCTTATTCTTGGTGGTACAAGTGCATCCACTTTTTGAGTAAATGTGATCCACATTTGTGTATCTATATATGCACATCAATTTAGGATTTATTGCTTATGAGGCATTTATAAAGACACAAGTTTATCGTACAAACTCTTGCGAAAAGTATACAGTCGCAAGGAGGATGTCCAGGCGCAAGTGATATATGTCACAAAGGTGTACACCAGCTAGTTTCCATAGCCACAATAGTGACAATACACAGAAAAGACGTGGGCACTTCTGTTAATCATAAAGGAAAATATATTCTAAAAGAGAAAAGAAAAACATGTGAAAGTGAAAGTAAATAGTTATGAACAATCACAACCAAGGTTCTCACCTTTTATCTGCAAAATCACCGCCTCAACTCCCAAAGATTTTTCCTTCAATCTCATTTTGCTCAAGTCATCTTCACTTTATGACTAAATGTTTATGTAAGCAAATGTTTTGTAAGAATTTCCATTTTTCTTCTTTTTCTTAAGCTGTATTTGTCCTTTTGTGCTACAAAAGGACATTATCTTATTTTCTGATCCGAAAAGAGTTGTTTGTGCAGAAACATTGTGGATGTTAGCTCATACGACGAGCTCAAGTCTGCAATAGCTCAAGGAAAGTGGGCAAGGGGTCCATGGTCGGGAAGGTACGCAAACCGATTTAATTTAGTCCACATGTTACTCTATTAAGCATCCGTAAAAAAAATGCAAGTCCATAGAATATCACCATGGTGGACAACAATATATAGTCAAATTCCTTTTTTTTTTTTTTTTTTTGCGAATATAAGCAAATTTCAAATTTATTAGTGGAAAGTTACAAGTGCAACGTAAAGTAAAAACAAAAAAACGAGTAGCACGTTTCTTACGTTTTTATTTAGTTATTTCTATTTAAATTAATTCCTTGAATAATAAGACTAGTTTCCTAATTAAATTAGTATTAAGGTTTCTATTTGTGCTATGTCTCTTCTCATATAAAAGAGAACCTAAATTTAGTTTATTTCTTAAGTTGGTTTTAGTGAGGGAGGCTTAGCCTTAAAGAGTTATGTAAAATTTGGGGTAAAACTCATAAACCCTTGGTCTCTGACATTTCTTTATAAGCGATTAAGTAAGTTTAATTCAAAGACGAGTTTTAGGTTAGTTTAATTGTGAATTAGATCGTTGCTTCCGCGTAGTTTTTAACAAATTGGTATCAGAGCGACGTTCGTTTTTTTGGGATATTTTCTTACACCAAATGCTACAGTGATTTTGGCATTTGTTACAGTAATTTATGCGTTACTACAGTGATTTTTGTTACAGCGATGTTAAGCCAAGAAGATTTAAAAGGATTATGGGACAAGTTCGGGTGGAAAGACTGCGAAGTAGAAGACTACATGAAAAATTGGATAAACAAAGATTTGAAAAGGACGAAGGCGTACTTCTATGGAGAGAAGCTAATGAAGTATAGATTCCGAATCGTCATGGATCACAAATGTTTTTATGTTTAAATTTTTTTTTGACAAGGGAAGCGTTTCAGATGCTTGAGAACTTTAATGTCAGAAAAGATGGGTTTTGGACGAGTGTGGCTGTTGAAATCGATATAGATGGCTTGATGATTAACCACCACGATGTACCGACGGAGAGAAGTTCCCTGTGCGACCGATTTCATGGGTGGGATAGGTGAAGACGCGTTGGTGAGTTCACAACCATGGTCCCATAAGGGGGTTGCGATTATGGCGCACAAAGTCCACCCGATCAAAGTTACCAATCAAAAGTTTCAATCGAAAGGCAACACTACCAAATCGAGGAAACCCTAAAAAGAGGATGGAGGATTCACCAGTTCAATCACCGAAGTCCATTGGACCTCTCCAATCAAGGATGGTACTGGAAGCACGATTGGATTCAATGGAGAGGTCGTTGATTTTGCAGGTTGCGCTAGGGCGAAGAAACCAGGTCGTGAGAGAGAAGGAAGGCATGCACGTGGCCAGGATGTGCTGCTCCAAGCTATACCAGACTTGTTCCAGCAAGCCTAACCCGTCCAAGCCCACAAACCCTGATTCACCAAATCTGAATTTCACCACAAGTGAACAACACGTGTTCAAGTCACCAGTTGGTTTCTTCCCAGCGACGTCAGCCCACTTAGAAGATCGCAAGAGAATCAAATTGCAAGAGAAACATGTTATTAAAGAAGGTTTAACGATGAAGCAAGTCGTTGATTCGGGGGAAGAAGAAAGACAAAAAGGCGGAGCAACACGTGTTAGGCATGTTGTAGCCAAGTTTTACTTACCAGCTCCAGTAATGAGCACGCCTAAACCGCGCCAACACCAACCTAATAAAACAGGTCAAACAGTTATGTTACCAAAGCAACTTCAGCAGTTCAAACTTGAACTAAACCAAGCTAGTGCCAGCATGACTACTCCAACAATAGTTACCGATCCCCGTGCCATTGAGTAGTGGAGTCAAGAGATTCATGCTTCGTCCGGAGCAGCCCCAAGGAAGAGTAGTTTTGGCTATAAGAAGAGGCACATATGGGAATTGGAAGGGAGTAAATTTTTACAGCAAGGTGTATCGACAACAGTTCCATATTGACCTTTATTGGACAGATTTTCTGGCTCGTTCTTTCAACTTTGTGGGTCCGGCATTTTGGCGATTGCAAGTATAACTTATAGTATCTGCAGTTTGTAAAACAATGAGGCAGCAGTGCTTTGAGATGATGTGCTACAACGTCCAAAGGGTATACTAACAAGTTACGGTAAATTTTATGGCCGTATTCCCGAGTCAGATTTTCTCACTAGAGTTCGCGTGGGCGAACTCTTCTTAGACGGGGAGAGTTGATAGGAATCGTGGTCGTATTCACGATCACGGGTAGTAAGGCTAAGCAGTAAACCGACCAAACCGAACCGAAATTGAACAATTTTTTTGGTTTGGTTCGGTTTTCAGGAGTTTCGGTTTGAAAAATTAAAAACCGATCGAATTCGGTTCGGTTCGGTTTCGGTTCGACTACAGCAAAACCCAAAGAAAACCGAATTGAACCGGCTATTACTAATCTACCAAAAGTACCCTTATGTGTAACACATTAAAAAAAACCTATCTACCTAGTACACCTCTCCTCTCTCTCAACTCTCTTCCTTACCCTAATTTTTGAGGCCTAGCTCTTCCAACAAATCCATCGCTCTCTTCGAGATCACCCTAGAATCAAAGTGGATATTTCTCAAAACACACAATTTGAGCTTATTGAGACTGGACTTGATGAAAGCTAGGTGCTTTAAGTATCGAAGCGTTTGCGATCTGCGAACGAGGAACGCACGAAAATGGGTATAGATTGTTCAAGCTGCGAGATCCTTCAGAGAGACCCGAGGAGATGGAGATGGAGAGGGGGGATATGTATTTGTGGAAAGAGGACTCAAGAGAGTCGATTTGACGATGGAGGGAAGTAAGGAGTGATTGAGTTTGTTGTTGCTGTTGTGGTTGTTGGTGATGATGTGGAGTTTGGGGTAAAACTCATAAACCCTAGGTCTCTTACCTTTATTTTTAAGCGATTAAGTGAGTTTAATTCAAAGACGAGTTTTAGGTCAGTTTAATTGTGAATTAGATCGGTTCTTCCGTGTAGTTTTTAACACTAGGGAGAAATATCACACATCCTCTACTAGGTTGGCGCTCATAGTGCTGTTTTCAAATTACTATCTAACCTTCAAGAATCCTGTGTTGGCTGCTCTAGAATTGTGATGACTTGGACTATAATAGAATAACAGAGTTCTCTTCTATGTCAGTGTTGAATTGGGTCCATGTGTATTTGACTAGTATTTTTACTACCAAAAAAGATAGTAAAACCGATTGAAAATGTTTTCTCCAAATTCCTTTTGCATGAATGTGAAAACAAGAGGACTATACCTATTCCTCTGAACAGTCGGTGCTTTCCTCAAGAAGGAGGATTTGTGGTTGTATAATCTTGGTAATTCCGATACAACAGCTATCATGAAGCACACATGGATTATAGCAGGTCGTATGAGGAATCCATAATGAAGAAAATTTTATTTTGAAAGAAAAATAACTGGTCTGTAAATTTTCCCACTTCTTGTTCGCACTACGGAGACAGATTTTCAAATCCAAAAAAATTGCTAAAGGTTTATTCCATCAACTTATTGATAATGGGCAAAATACGAGATTTCGAAAAGACCTCACACACAAATATGGTATCCTCCTGGACAGATTCCCTCCAGAACTGAAATACGACTCATTTCCACACTTAGAAGCTAAGTTAGCAAGCTGATCAGAGAAGAAAAGTGGAAAATACCTCAACCTTTTCAACCTTATGTTCAAGAAATTATACTAGACCTACCTAAAATATCTCAATGAGTAACAAGGACGAATGTGTGCGGGCAGTTTCTGGCGATGAAAAGTACCCTGTTGCGACCATTGTTGAGAAAACGTGATCTAAAAGAGGAAGAGTAGAGTGATTCAATCAGTGCTGGAGTAGAGGGATTCAAGGTGTGCTGGAGTAGTGTGGTGACAGGAAGACATGGATCAGAACATGACAGGCATTATCTCCACAAGGACACCTTCTTCGAGATTCACTACGCAAATTGTTTTCTTCTAATGATTCGGTTGGGCATCTATTTATAGTTTGTGATATTGCTCATGATCTATGAAGGAGAACTCTGTGACACTCTAAGGTATCAAGGTAGATTGACACCTTCAATGATGAGATAAACTGGTTAGTCTCTCTAGCTTGTGATGATCTAATAGCAAAAGTTTTGTATCTTGCATTTTGTGCTACGATTTACCATGTCTGGAGAAAGATCAAAGAATATTCAGGAAGGAAAGAAAGTCTATCTCAATAATAGGGACTTAGAGTGTTAAATGACATTCATGGCAAACTTTAGTACAACGTTAAAACCATAGATAATAGTGCCGAAGACTGAAATTTGTGACGCATGGAGTATGCCCCCTGAGTCCAGGATTCACATGCTGCTCAGCTGCTCTTGGACACCACCACCATAGAGTGAATGGATGCTCAGACAGATGGTTCTTTTTGCGATGACTGAGTTGGATATGGTGGTTTTTACGGTGACTATGCAAGAACTTTGTTGTAGATACTCCCATATGAGCTATAGTCCCTAAGCGTATTATGCATACTTACCTTAGAAAGGACTAAGGCTTCTTAGACTGCAATTAGAATTCTCCTTTTCATCTGATGGACATTGACCCAAATTTTCATATCTAGTAATGATCCTTGATTGTCGTAGTTTATTGATCACTGCCAAGACAGTGTTAATGTACAAGTCTTTTATATATCCACTGCAGTGTCCTGCTAGCGTGAACAATCTCTTACTTCTAATGAATGACATTTAGGCCAACATATCATGTACCCACGATATCCCTGGAGTTTTTGCTGTATCACATTTCCAATAGTACTGCCAAATGCCAACTGCACGACTGTGCCACATTGGGCATCAAGAAGTCAGCATCATTTCTCTGGACTGAAAATTGTTTTCTGTAGGCAATGCATTATGTATTAGATTGTCTTGGTGAAATGTTTGGTCTCCACTGGTAGATCTGCTACCTAACTTTTGTAGTTTTCATTCTAGTGACATCAATTGCAGATTTGACTGAAAATTTACCTTGATAGTATACTGATAAATCAGTATGTACATTTTCATACTTCACAGCGATTTATTAACAAAATCAATGATGTTTGTGATATTTACTGTGCCCGAGTATTAAAAAAAACATAGCTTCATGCAGAATTTACAATCCATATCGTAACACTAACACTTATCCAAATGTTTGTTGGTACAGTGACGCGGATGAGTTGAGGGTGAAAGAAGAGACTAGCGCAACCATTAGGTGTTTCCCTTTTGATCAGCCGGAAGGGACAAAAACATGCTTGATGACTGGAAATCCAGCACAAGAAATTGCAATATTTGCAAAATCTTACTAAGAAATCAACCCACCCTCACATCTTTCTTACAGTATCATCAAGATAATTGATTTTTTTTTCCTGTCACACATTTAGGACTATAGTGATAATATGCAGGGTAGCAAATGTTTTATTTTTTCTTAAGTTATCTTCAGATTATGTATTATTTCGATATGGGTCCCAATTAGGGATATCTATTTCATAAAATACTTGTTGAGTACTCATTATATTATTTATATTAAAAGTATTTTCTCTTTGTAGTTAAAGTGTTAAACTAACCCTAGACTAGTCACTGCATTTTCGTATTGTTTGTATAAAGATTGATACTCAGATTTTTCTTATGTATGTTTGTTCAAAACATCGAGATTTGTGAAATTTGAGCGTTTTGCTCATAAAGACTGTCCCACAGGCAACTCTTGGGGACCTTGATATTGATGTGACACAACCCTTATAGGGTTGTCTACCCACCGTGTGACCTATGGTTAATTAATGTTTTATGTTTTAGTTTAAGCCCTATTGGAGAGGCCCAACCTAGGTTATTAGCAGTTTTCCTGTTTAAGTAGAATTTCATTTCAATTAGGAACCCTAATTCTAACTCCCATTGTGTTTTATAAAAGGGGAGGTCTAGGTTATTTGTTTTTTAGTTAGTTAATTCAGTTATTCAGAACAAAAGTTCTAGTTAATAAAATTAGAGTTCTTCAAGAACTTAATTCTTTTTGTTAATCTGGTGTGATTCTTGATTACTGGTATTAGCATAATCAGTTTACATCAAAGTGGTATTAGAGCTGTGTGAGATCTAAATGTAGTCAGTTTCAAGAGCAAAAATGTCTCGTAGAAGAATCGCGACGAAGAAACCTACTCTAGCTCAAGATGTAGTAAGAATAGAGGATAAGGTTGATAAGCTTGTTGAGGTTTTGGGTAGAGGAGCCTCCCCCTCCGTTGGACGTAACAGAAGATCTCTCTCTAGAGGGAAGCGTCGCCGCGAGAAATGATGATATCAACAATCCGTTTGCAAATTTAGGTGTCAAAACCGAGGCTTACAGTGGTGAGAGAAGTGGGATCCAAGTCGTAGCCGAAGGGTCGGTCACGACAACCGACAACCAAACAGACGGCCTGCACAAAGAGATGACCCAGCAACAGTGGAATATACTTCCCGTCAAGATTATAAACCCAAATAATGATTGGTTTCTACAATTTAAACTAATCGATGTGCCAATCAGAAGGTTTGAAGAGAGTGAAGAGTAGGGCTACGACGATTAGTTCAGCAACAACGACGAACCCACTTCTCCGATTGAAGAAGAGTTTGTTTTCGAAGCCAAAACTTGTGATGTTGAGGAAATTGGGGTACAACCCAAGGCCAACGGACCAACCACGAGGTTTCTGCCATAGACGACCTTGGAATACAACCAACAAGGACTGTCGACGCCAATATCAGTCCCGACAGTGGTCGGTACCACAACTTATCATTTAGGAGAGACAACTCCAGCAGTACGTGTTGTGCACATGCTTCATGAACAACAACCAGCTTGAGTAGTGAGTGCGGTCAAAAGGTCAAGCCGGGCCGAGCCGAACAAAATAGTGCATCTTCGGCGGTAACTACCAATCAACATGCTACTCAGCAGTAGATTCAGGAGACACGTATGAATCACAAGATATAGATCGGCCTCGTCCAACAGTTCCGTTCACGCATGTTACAGTCCGAGGTATCCCAATATTTAATCTGTATGGAGGAGATGATGGCCATAGGTGAAGAATTATTTCCGTATGTTGATCCGTTTTGGGAAAGCTTCGTAGCAGGGTTTGAGGAGCGGACCACGGTATTTTTTCAGCTTTTAATTTTAGACATCAATAGATGTAGGGATGTTGGTGACAACATCGTATCCCCGCTCTTGGGTACAATATCAGGGTACGAAAATTTCCGCAGAAGACTTCAAGATTTTCAGAAGAGTTCCACCATACAGATTTCATGCGTGTTCTGCGGGATGAAGACGAAGGGACTGAGATGCACACTACACTCGTGCGTGAGTCCTCTGGAGCACCGCCCCCCTTAATTTTGTGGGTGAAATCTTCTCAGACGGAGGGTTTGATGTGGCATGCACATCCCTCATAGGGTCGTCTACCCACCGTGTGACCTAAGTTTAATTAATGTTTTATATTTTATGTTTTAGCTTAAGCCCTGTTAGAGAGGCCCAACCTAGATTATTAGCAGTTTCCCAGTTTAAGTAGAATTCTCTTTCAATTAGAATTAAAGTTAATTTTAACCCCCCTTGTGTTCTATAAAAGGGGTGGTCTAGGTTATTTGTTTCTTAGTTAATACAGTTAATTCAGTTAAATTAGTTTTGTTCAGAACAAAAGTTCTAGATAATAAAATTAGGATTCCCCAAGAACCTAATTCATTTTATTAATTTGGTGTTCATCTTGATTATTGGCTTCTGCGTTATCAGTTTGCATCATATATCATCTCTAAAGTCGCTAAGGATTTTAAATTTTCATGCTATCTGTATATGAAAAAAGGTCAACAATGCAGCATGGTTTGATAAATAACTAAACAAATGAAAAGTCAGCATAGGGTATATCATTTGAGCATTCTTCATGATAATCAGCATAGGGTATATCATTTGAGTATTCTTCATGATAATGTATCAAAGAATGCAAATAAATTGCTCATATCTTTAGCTAGAAACCAAAAATTAGGTCAAGAGACCCCAAACATCAAATTATCTTTTGACTTGTTCTTTAAACTATGGTCCCGGTTTTGTGTGTTAGGTCTAGAGGGTGGCTTATAGGGCACCGGGATTTATATGGCATTGGTAATCAAATGATCGTAGGGACGGTTTTATCTGATAGATACAATTAAAAGTAAACGTTGTCACAAATGGAATATCGTTTGTTTGAACATCTAGAGGAGAGCAACATTCATTCTTAATTGCCAAGTATCTGAGATATATTAAAAAAGGTCCTACCTAAATAATACTAAGAGCATCTTCACAAAAATGAGTTTTGGCCTCTATAAATTCAGACTCTACCTAAAATGCACTCCAACAACTCAAGACTCGGGGTTTAGATCAAGACTAGGAGGCCAATCTCTCAAGACCCTTCGCGCTCCCTTCCACTTTTAGCAAAATCTAGGCCCCTATCTAACAAGTGCGCAAATAGACACACCTATTCAACCAATACTTAGGGAGTCTTGAGATCGAGATCGAAATCAAAACCAAGACTTTTGATTGATTTATTTTTGTTGGAGAAGCTCTAAACATATTAGCTAAACTAATGTTATTCACCACTCACTTAACACTTACAAAAAAAAAAAAATGACAAACATATTAGCTAAACCAATGTTACACAACTCATGCCATAGCCTTTTGGTATTATCGTTTTTACCCTTGTAGAATTAGAGGATAAAACTCAACTTTTGGGTTTGGGGAGTTTAATGGTTATTTTTAGTTATTTGGGAGAGGGTAGAACCCTAAATTCAAAATGTTTCAAGTTGATTGAATTAAATCCAGTTTGTTTTTAATTACTTCATCTTTCTTTTTTTATTATACATTAGTAAAACTCTATGTAATATTGACTAAAAACAACCCAATCATTTAGTTTCGCTGTTTACTGTAAAACAACATTTCTCTGAAAAAATAAATGAAATTGGGAAACTTGTTAATTAAGTTAAGGAAACAAATTTTAACCTGCTAGTGTTAAGAAGATATTGTATTTCGTTTAAAAAGGGATTACGGGAAACAAGCGCTATAGAGGATAGATGTGTTTCAATTGAAATGGGAGTGACCATCATGCGTTCCATATATATTTTTTATAACGGTGCAGTATGATCATCAACATAGGATCTTCTATTTAGTTAATTGGTATAGTGCTCAAGCTCCTTCGAAAATGTTGTATGATTATCGTTTCATTTGTGTTATTTCAATATAAACTTTTTGTTGAAAGTAGAAGGTATATCAAGACAAATTACTGAGGGATAATTCGGCTGAAGCCTGAAATTCGGAAATCAGACTGACATTTCACTTAGGAAGGAGGAAGACATCGAACTAATCTGTCTTTTAGACTATACAGACTTATTAGAGTATTTATCGACGGAGAAATGCCATATCACTGGTAATCATAACAAAAAATGACGAGCAGATGACATTTATCATAAAACATCTCTTCCAAAATGCTAATTTCTCACACTTGATTGCGTCATTTCAAGAAAACTAC
Source organism: Kingdonia uniflora (assembly GCA_014058105.1). Taxonomy (NCBI): domain Eukaryota; kingdom Viridiplantae; phylum Streptophyta; class Magnoliopsida; order Ranunculales; family Circaeasteraceae; genus Kingdonia; species Kingdonia uniflora. The sequence goes on along the minus strand of JACGCM010001796.1, from coordinate 1,469,120 downwards.
TTCTCATGGGTTTGAACAATAACATCATGTACTAGAGAAACAACGTTTTCAGTATAAGATAAACACCTCTTAATACAGTTTTTGAACAGTACCAACAGTAGAAGAAAGGCTAAATGTGAATTGAACAATAAAACAAGTAAAGCTGCGCAAAAACTACGACTTCTTAATACGTAATAGAATAGAAGTTACCAGAGTCCTGTCTTTGAGCTGAAGCAAACCGTCACACCTAATACATGTAGTGAAAAAAGAAAAGTTTCCTCTAAAATCGTCTCTAAACTGAGCTACAAAAAGATGCACCTCAGATCTAGACCTTCCACGCCAAATATATGCGAATTAACCATCTCCTCAAAGCACAATTCGAAGCCTGTTGATAAATGGAGTTAACAAAAAGTGCACAATAAGATTTTAAAATCATGATATAAGTTGACAACCTCAAATGCATGCATAAACGCTTAGTCAGAATACACAAGTGTGTTTCGAGAAACCAATACCAAAATAATGTGGTAATTACGTGTACAACTAATACTTTTAACTCATCAAAGAAACTGAGCATAGATTAAATAAATACACATATAATTTAAATTGTATAGAATGATTATCAAAACATAACAAAGAGGTCACTGTACAAGCAACTAGTAAGGCAACATAACCTTGAAATCAAAAAGGGTTTTGTACGATATAAGACCGATGAATCGCCTATCTCCACCTCGATATGCTGGTATGCCTAATTTGTAAGGAAATTGTCAATCTTAAGCTTCTCTAATAATACTGGCTTCTATAGTGTTTGAACGGTGTTAAAGTATTCAAGATACAAGTATTTACATTGTCCTAACATGCCTAGGTTTAGTATTTGATTAGTCACCCTATTATGCTTTACTCAAATGAGTTTTTGATTTTTTTTTCTTACTTGAAAACATCTCCGCGAGACAGACAAATATTTTTGGGTCATTGATCCCCCTTCCTCACCAAAATTTCTCCCTCGAAATTTTAAAAAAGCTTCTGATAAGAACCTGGGCTTTGGTCGGAAAACCACTAAATATCAGAACATGGATTTTGGGGTGGAAACTACAAAATCATTGATCTTAGACATCAGCGATATCGTCCAATGAAATTCAACTATAAACAACTCCTGGTTCCGTTTCAACCATGATTGACTATACAGAAAAATAACTAATGTTGCTCAACATGTCACCTTAGTTTTCCCAATCCCCCCACACAATAGCCAATCATTAAGGCACTCAATTCAAAACCATCATACAAAATCCCGTCTTCGGCCCTCCCATTAACACCTTCACATGAGCATTCATCAACTCTCATCCCTCATTAGTATTCGCTTCTATGGTCAATGAAGGAACATCAAAGTTTTCAAACCAACCATCAATTTATGCGTAAAACCAGATCCCTACAACATCTTCGCTATATATCTTCTACAGCATCACAAGTATCGTTGAGAAATTCCACCCAAAATATTTTCTATTTGCTGTCTTGAGCTCTATCCCTTTTTCGCCTCTTTATTTTAAAACTTCTCTCAGCCTCTTGGCTAGAAACACCTCCACTGAGGCTCCAATAAGCATAGTAGCAGCAGCAACTTCACACAAATGAATCTACCTCCTTGCTAACCCCTCTTCAACTTACTTCTCATCCCAATGCTCTCTCAAATGTCGTGGAATCAGTTGTTGCCAAGTAAAGAAAAATCTGAACACCCCTTAAGAACATAGAGTCCATGACAATCAATGGTTAACAACACAAATCTCTGTTAATGGCTTAGTGGTCACCAACATTACGTTATCAAAATATGCCTGTTGCACGATCAATACATAATCTTGGCAACACTGAACTTTAAAACTCTTCAGGACTGTGATTAGATTCAATATAACTATGATTAATAAATTCAAAATAACTATGATTAATACAATTTGGCACTCTGTTTATATTTTATCAAAGAGACTAATCTATCCATAAGATTGGATAGTTCTAACACACCTCAGCTTTTACATACTGAATTATCCGCCTATTATGCGTGTATCAAGGAATTTTAAATGTCCTTTATTTCTACTAGAAACACCGACTTGCGAAGGAAATTTCTGAATTATCCCTAGTTGCTTAAAATGTTAAGAGGACTCGCCGTGCAGCAAAAAACATTTCAGGAAACCCTTCGTCTCAGGCAATAGTGAGAACTACCAGGGATCTCCATTCTTAGTCCTTCTTGACCCCATTTCTACCCTTCTAAAGACAACATTTGTCACTCTACTCCAGATACTACATCCAATCAATTATACAACCCTGCTCAACTGTGGTTTAGGTCCTCCTTGGGTTTCAAATCATTCTTTCTTATTAGCTTACGGATCTTAAAGATTGCATGTTCTTCACAACTGTTATACCGTCTTGAGATTTTTTTTCCAAAACTCATATAAATGAGTTTTATCACAGCTCCAAGTTTCGTAGTGGGGACTAAAAGAAGCTTCATACAATTATCACCTAACTTCTTAACTAGTATTGCCTCGCCTCTCAGTTTTCCCAATAGCTATAACCAAAAGCTAATCGTTAGGGGATCCAATCTTAAAAACACATATCTCTAGTTCCACACAAGATCATCTTACTGATCAATATATCTTACAACCATTAATACTAAATTCTAACCAAATCTATTTCCATACTTCAATCTCAATGCTTGTCAATACAATTCACAACCAAACTGCTAGTCCTTCCACTATAAAACAGTTGTTAACACTACTATCTTACTAAGCCAAATTCCATATCCACTAAGGAAAAGCATGAAATATATTCACAACACATACTTAAAGATACAAGAATGTTACAGTGTCAACAATAAAAGGATAAATCAAAACTGAGAAGTGACAAAACATGTAACATAATTTTTTACCTTTCTACCACAAGGAAGGTGTGATCCAAACATAATAATTTGGGAAACATTCTTCACCGGCTGAAAAGTACTCGATACTGCCATCGTCCAAGCTGAAAATACCACAACTAAATCCTCTGTTGAAGTAAACACAATTTTGCTTCATTCCAGGGTTATTGGAAGCCAAGATAGATAAGGAATCGCCCTTAAGACCTAAGAAAAGTGAACGGTTCCCTAGGCTTTTCACCTCAAACCACTTTTGTGTATCTTGCTCAAGCCTTATAATGTCAAATCCCGGAAGTGTTCCAATACGACCATAACGCCGTTTAACAAATAAGAGCTCCCCACATGATTCTATTAGACAGTACAGGATGCATTCTTCAAGGAATTCTGGCAGTGAAGAAATTGGCCTAACCCCGGGGGTAGGACCAATATCACAAACTACTACGGTTTGCTCAATTATGTCAAACGCATAGAATGAACCATTGCAATATGTAGGCTTCATAAAAGTATATTTGCTATCGTTCTCTATCAATGTCCACTTTCGATCCCCTAGCTTACAAAATATTATTTTGCCTTCTACCAAACTTATTAATGAAACCATGACAATGCAATTATCCCCATTGTTGTCTAAAGTAGGATGTGAAGATATCGCAGCAGCTGAAAAGTCACGAAGTTCACTAGTCCAGTTGATAAATGGTAACGTTGCTAAAGCCGGAAGACATATTTCTTTCCTAGTAATTGGGTTTACCAAATAAACACCGGAAACATTTTCGTTACCATCCATATCCGCCATAATTAACCAACCATGACCACATCCCCAAATCAATGGTCGATTAATCATCGATATGTTGATATCACTCATGTAACGAATGCTGCTATTAGTGATATTGTATAAGCTTCGACTATGAGATTGATTTGTTAGCATGATCAAAGGGACGTGAGGGGGTACATGGGTAGGTTTTCTTAGAATTACGGATCTCCATGGTTTGCAAACAACGCCAAAGCGAACATAATCATCTATACTTCTTACGTAAACCCTAGTTGCGATTACTTCTAATAGATCAGATGGGAGTTCAGACCAATTAGCCATTTTGTTAGATTGATTTGAGAGTTAGGGTTTGGATTGAACTAAGACTCAGATCAGATAAACCCTAATTTCAATTTGGGGGTTTAGGGTTTGGAAGACTGACCTAACCTTTGTATCTCCGTTCCCGCCTTCTCTGGACACTGGTAAACCGTTTGCAGTTGGTAAAAGCTGGTCATAACTCGTAAGACAATCTCCAGCAGTGCATGAAGCTTGTTCGTGGTATTAAGCCCACGTTGCCCTTGTGCCGACGCCCCTGGTCTGGCAATTTGCGGGCAACTGCACGACCCTAGAGAATCTAGTTGGGAATGGACGGTCTAGCCAGTGGCATGGATACAAAAATGGAGTTGGTTCATCATGGGTAGCTCCATGTCAACTAAAACATGGCCAAGTAGTAACACAGAAAAAACTGTAGCTCGGGACCTTCTTGTATAGCAGACAAACCAATTAGCGGAGAAATAAAGATTGATGGTAATGGACGAGATTATAAAGTGTTGGAAGATGTACAGTTGTGATATCCCTTAAAGCGGTGGTAGATTTCGTTCATGTTTATCTTTTTCACGAAGCAACTGTCAATTATGAGATTATGAATAAACTGTAGGGACCTGTCCCTCGAGCTATGCCAAACTCGAACTACCTCAATACCAGAATCATGCATTATACACGTGACATACACAATTAGCAATGACACCTGGATCACGAACTGATGAAGAACGTGTATCGAGCACTACAGATAAAATAGAACAAGTCAAAGACACCTGTCTCCCACGAACTAGCAGTTACACATCCAACTACCACCTGCCCCCATTTTTAGGAGAACGTACATCTACACAATAACAAAATGAGAGTGAGGTCTATAAAAATGGTGAGTTCTAAAGGAGAAGGGATTAAAGTTTTTCTAGCTCAAGAGATCACAAAACTTGTAATCAAATATTAGCCTCAAACAATAAAAGTTACCGTTACTAAATCCTCAAGGTGAGGTCGTAGTTTTTACCTATTCAAAGGTTTCCACGCTAATCACATATGTCCTTTTAATATTGTGTTATACAAATTCTTGTCACAAGTACATTTGGTGTAAGAGCCTTTGGAGCTATTACAAAATTAGGCCCGTACATTTGGCGTCGTCGATGAGAAAGAAGACATTTCCACAAAATCCTAAGGCAGACAGTTACTCAACGATCAATTTCTAGTCATGGTGACTTCTAAGCAACCAACCACAGCAGTTCAATATGAATTCTCCATAGAACCTGATCAGCTAGCAGAATTAAGGGCGAACCTCAACACCAAAACAGAGAAGCAGAATGAGCTCTAATGCCAGTTGGTGCACAACCGAGAGCTTCACGACAAAAGCTCGAAGATGAACGCGAGCTTGACAAACAGAGTTCAAACGACATTAAGAATGGATGACCACGTTGTAGACTGCCTTAAAAGCACTGCATCTTTAGCTTATTTAGCTGGGGTATTGTGTAGAGGTTATATATTTATAAATTGAAGTAATATCAACCCCCAACATCGATCACACTTCGATATGTGCAATCAATACTGGGGGTGATAAAAAGGAGGAAGACGATTGGAAATAGCTTCATATTCAATGCTTAACCTCACCTTCAGATTCAATGTTCGACTTCATATTTTAAGCTCGACCTCAGCTTCAGATTTAATGTTCAACCTCAGCTTCAGATTCAATGCTCGACTTCATATTCTAAGCTCAACCTCAGCTTCAGGTTTAATGTTCAACCTCAGCTTCAGGTTCAAAGCTCGACCTTAACTTCAGATTCAATGCTCGACCTCAGCTTCATATTCAATGCTCGACTTTAACTTCAGATTCTAAGCTCGACCTCAGTTTCAGATTCAATGCTCAACCTCAGCTTTATATTCTAAGCTCGACCTCAGCTTCAGATTTAATGCTCAACTTCAGCTTCAAATTCTAATCTCGACCTCAGCTTCAGATTCAATGCTCAACCTCAGCTTTATATTCAAAGCTCGACGACCAGCTTCAGATTCAATGCTCGACCTGTTATGATATGAACTCGAATCGTGTTAGAGGAAGTTCATCGGAGCTCGTGGGACGAACGAGGATCGAAGATGGTTTGAAAAAAGGTTTTTTCAAAGTCCTGTTCGAATAGACTTTTGTTTATTCGAACAGAAGAGACAATGAAAAGTTTATTCGAATAGAAGTCATGTCTATTCGAATAAAAGGAGACAGGGAAAAGTTTATTCGAATAGAACTCATGTTTATTCGAATAGAAGGTATGTCTGCTCGAATAGACTTTTGTCTATTCGAATAGAAACGTTCAAAACCCATCTTATTCGAATAGATCCAGAGTTTATTCGAATAGACTTCGTAAGTCAGTTTTAGAAGGTGTTTTTTGGGGACGTTGGTCTGTCTCATGATCCGTACTTCGAGTCTATTCTTATGTAATGACTTCCCATGTTTATAAGGGTTTCTAGGGTTAGTTGTAAGCCTAATCTTGTGTGAGTTTAACCTTAGAGAGGGTAGGGTTTGAAGAGTCTCCATTAAAGCTTGAGAGATCGTTGTAACCTTTGATCTTTGATTAATGAATTGTTCTCAGGGAGTGGTTTTTTATCCGCAAGGGTTTTCCACTTCCTTCCCCAGGTAAATTATTGTGTTCTTGCTTCGTATAATTTCTTATTGGCGTTTTCGTTTATCGTTCATCGTTCTTGGGGCGAGGGATTGGGATTAGCTACCCTTATTCCTAACATGGCCTCTGCTTTATATTCAATGCTCGATCTCAGCTTCATATTCAATGCTCGACTTCAGCTTTAGATTCTAAGCTCAACCTCAGCTTCAGATTCAATTCTCGACCTCAGCTTCAGATTCTAAGCTTGGCCTCAACTTCAGATTCAATGCTCGACCTCATTATTAATCTTTTCGGTAGCTCTCAACTAGCTCGACGATCAACCACATTATTAAGATCTTCACCAGCTTTCAACTAAGCTCTATGTTTAAACTCAATGTCAAACTTAATGCTCGACCTCAGCTTCAAACTCAATGTTCGACCTTATTATTAAGCTTTTACCAGCTCTCAATTCAAGCTCGTTAACAAGATCATATCCAATAAGGTGCCCGAATCAGTTACAAATTTGTTTTTAAGAAAAATATTCGACCACAAAACTCAAGCTTGAAACATCCATATTTGGAGTTTGTTTCATTCTGTATCTAGAATAGATGTCAGCACTACCTCGTGGTTACTCGTCGTTAGAGATTGCACATGGAGCGACTACAACTAGACTGACACTAAACAGGTATGTGGGTTTGTACCTCTTCACTCAAAAATATCAAGCACTTAATATTTTACAAAAGGTCGAAAGGAAGTGATGTGTTTTGGAGAAAATAGGCTTCTATTCGAACAGTCTTTTGTTTTGTTCGAATAGACCCTGTTCAAACAAGCTTTTGTTCTGTTCGAATAGACCCTGTTCAAACAGGTTTTTGTTCTGTTCGAATAGACCATGTCTGAATAAAAATTTTCTCTGTTCAAACAGGTTACTCATAACTTTGTTTCTTCGAATATGATCTTGGTTTTGCTCGAATAAACCATTGTCTGTTCGAACATACTATTTATCTGTTCAAATAGAGTTCGGGTTTTCAATTTTTTAATAAAAGACATCCTTTTTTATTTAACTTTTCAACTCTTCCAAAACCTTTTTTTAGGGCTTGAGATTTTAGAGAGAATGAAGATTTCAGCGAGTGATTCAATGCGAAGTAAAACTCAAATTGAATCAATCGAAGAATTTAAAAACCTAATCATTGATTTACAAAGCTTGTGAGTTTCAAGCCTGGATGCTTTGACAGAAGATTGAAGCAAGGCGTTGTGAGAACGAGGAATCAATTGCAAGGAGCTTGATTAGAAGAGAGGTAACCATAGGATGTGTTTATCGAGTCTATAAGTTATTGAACTCTTGTAATTTCATTTTAATATGGGATTGCTTAGCTGTCGGGACGTGATTCGGTAGCGACCTGTAGGTTTTTCTCCTGAGAAAGGTTTCCCAGAGGGTTAAATTACTTTATTCTTGTGCTTGATGTACTTGTGCTTGTTGACATTAGATAATCGAACCAACTCTAATTAGGCTAGGGTTAGACCGTTAATTCAAGGATTCAGACCTATTAATTTTGACCTAAATTAATTAAAATTGATTAGTCTCAAGTGATTAGATCTTTCAAAGCTCATCATCAGATAAAAGTTTATTGCCCCCAACTCTTTATCAAGCACGTTGCTCAAACATATATTACACATTATAGGTTAACAATTGGTTCGTCTAATTCGACCAACAGATTACAGGTCCACAATTTGTTCATCCAATTCGACCAACACATCTACTATATTACAAGTCAACAATTGGTTTGTCCAATTTGACCAACATATCTACTATATTACAGGTCCATAATTGGTTTATCCAATTCAACAACACATCTACTACATTACATGTCAACAATTGGTTCGTCTAATTTGACCAACAGATTACAGGTCCACAATCGGTTCATCCAATTCGACCAACACATCTACTATATTATAGGTTAACAATTGGTTCGTCCAATTCGACCAACACATCTACTATATTATAGGTTATCAATTGGTTCGTCCAATTCGACCAACACATCTACTGTATTACATGTCAAAAATTGGTTCGTCCAATTTGACCAACACATCTACTACATTACAGGTTAACAATTGGTTCGTCCAATTCGACCAATAGATTACAAGTTCACAATTGGTTCATCCAATTCGACTAACACATCTACTACACTATAGGTCAACATTACAGGTAAATATTACTGGTCAATAATTGGTTAATCTGAGATGCCCTGCAAAACCACATTTGATCACTTCACCATCAGCAATCCATCATTCAACTCATCAGAAAAATAGTTTTAATTTCCAAAGAGTAAGCTCGATTAGGAACTTCTCAACAATTAAGGCACAATGCTCGATTAGGAACACCTCAAGCTCGATTAGGAACTTTCTCAATTCGATATATTAGACAGCATTACTCCAAAACTTTTTCATTAGCTCAAAAATTCACCTTACAGAAAGCAAAATTTTCAAAAATTTCTTACAGATCGATTTACAGGTTACAATAAATATCGATTATCCACAATACTTCCAATTCGAGCACCAGAATCTTCCTCACATGAAACACTTCTACAAGAAAAAGAAGATGGTTGTAATAGATAGAAACATATTTCCAATCTGAAACCACCACCACCGTCTCTTCCTCCGTAACCTCCACCGCTCAGAAAGGTAGAGAAAGAAGAAGATATCACCTTCTAGAAAGCCCAATAGATCGCAGGATAGCGGCAATATTTCTTAGGACGTACATCGACTTCCTTATTCACCTCATTAATGACATCATCTGTAAGAAGATGAAGACATACTTGGAACTGCTCACCTAATGCAATCAAGTGATGGAACCGCCACATCTGGTAATAGTCATCCACTACTTTATCATATGTCATTCTCCATGATACGTAGGAGGAACAGGTATGGGAGTGGGCAAATTTAACGGTTGGGTTCCAAAATAGTAAAACTGGAGCTTCTGCACTATAAATAGCTTCGTATACTTGGCGCCTGGTAGTCCCCATTCTCAATATAGGAGAAAATCACAGTATATTTCAAGCAACATAGTACTTTCAAAGGGATAATCGATGATACAATATTAACAATATTTATAGAAGAACAACATTCAATGCAAGGAAGGATTTTCAAAGCAGTCTTTATTCAAAACAATACTTACTGGGAAACCCAACAGCCAAATACATCAGTCCTCTCAAACATAATCAATACCAAGCCAATATCCCATAACAGAAGTTACAATACCCAAACAATTCCACATCAACACCAAACCTTTCCAAATTTCAACTCACAAAAACTCAATGACGTTCCTCAACTAAAGCCACTTGTGCCTTCAGTTGCGAGGGGGCGATTGTAGGGACCTGTCCCTCGAGCTGTACCAAACTTAAACTACCTCAATACCAGACTCACACATTATACACGTGATATACACAATCAACAATAACAACTGGACTACGAACTGATGAAAAACGTGTATCGAGCACAACAAATAAAATATAACAAGTCAAAGACACCTGTCTCCCACGAACTAGCAGTTACACGTCCAACTATCATCTGCCCTCATTTTTAGGAGAACGTGCCTCTACAAGATAACGAACTGAAAGTGAGGTCTATAAAAATGGTGAGTTCTAAAGGAGAAGGGACCCAAGTTTTTCTACCTCAAGAGATCACAAAACTTGTAATTAAACATCAGCCAATAAAAGTTGCAGTTACTAAATCATCAAGCCGAGGTCGTAGTTTTTACCTATTTAAAGGTTTCCACGCTAATCACCTGTGTCATTTTTATACTGGGTTATATAAATTCTTGTCACGGGTACATTTGGTGTAAGGACTATTTTGAGCTATCTCAAGCTACTACGAAATTAAGCCATTACACCGACGTCAGCATGACTTAGTGTTACAGTGCCTTGTAACACGTGGTTGAACGTAAGACGCTGATAGATGCGGATCGAAGGTCTATATTGTCCCGGCTCGAGCCGGCAATATTACTTTTGGGAGTTGCTTCCATCATGCTGACGTATTCAAATAGTACCCGAATACGTGGAGAATTAAGGATTGTAGATATCTCCAGATGAAGGGTTAATATTGATTGGCTCAGTGAACCGGCTCGAGCCGACACTATTCCTTAGGAGTTAATATTGAATTCTAGAGACCACTATTCCTTAGGAGTTAATATTATTCGGATGCCGCTCTAGTATCCGTGAATATATTCCACTGGCGCCGCTACGCCAGTGAAGAAGGCTTGTGCATGCCGGTCGCACGTGTATGTATGCCGCACGGCCTCATATTCTGCTGTGCTCCGGGCACTGTAGTGCCGACCCCAACCGGGCCGTGACACCAGGGGCATTGCACAAAGCCAGCTGAGGTTAATACGAGGAACCAGCTCTTTGCACTGCTGGAGATTGTCTTACGAGTTATGATCAGCTTTTACCAACTGCAAATAGTTCACCAGGCTTTAGCAACGTTACCATTTATCAACTGGACTAGGGGACTTCGTGAGTTTTCAAGTGCTGCGATATCTTCACATCCTACTTTGGACAACAATGGGGATGATTGCATTGTCATAGTTTCCTTAATAAGTTTGGGAGAAGACAAAATAATATTTTGTAAGATAGGGGATCGAAAGTGGACATTGATAGAGCACAATAGCAAATATACTTTTATGGAGCCTACATATTGCAATGGTTCATTCTATGCGTTTGACATAATTGAGCAAATCGTAGTAGTTTGTGATATTGGTCCAATTTCTTCACCGCCAGAATTCCTTGAAGAAAGCATCGTGTGCTGTCTAATAGAATCATGTGGGGAGCTCTTATTTGTTAAACGGCGTTATGGTCGTACGGGAATACTTCTGGGATTTGACATTATGAGGCTTGAGCAAGATACACAAAAGTGGTTTGAGGTGAAAAGCCTAGGGGACCGTTCACTTTTCTTAGGTCTTCAGAGTGAATCCTTATCTATCTTGGCTTCCAATAACCCTGGAATGAAACAAAATTGTGTTTACTTCATTACCTACAACAGAGGATTTAGTTGTGGTATTTTCAGCTTAGACGATGGCAGTATCGAGTACTTTTCAACCGGTGAAGAATGTTCCCCAATTTATTATGTTTGGATCACACCTTCCTTGTGGTAGAAAGGTAAAAAATTATGTTACATGTTTTGTCACTTCTCAGTTTTGATTTATCCTTTTATTGTTGACACTGTAACATTCTTGTATCTTTAAGTATGTGTTGTGAATATATTTCATGCTTTTCCTTAGTGGATGTGGAATTTGGCTTAGTAAGATAGTAGTGTTAACAACTGTTTTATAGTGGAAGGACTAGCAGTTTGGTTGTGAATTGTATTGACAAGCATTGAGATTGAAGTATGGAAATAGATTTGGTTAGAATTTAGTATTAATGGTTGTAAGATATATTGATCAGTAAGATGATCTTGTGTGGAACTAAAGATATGTGTTTTTAAGATTGGATCCCCTAACGATTAGCTTTTGGTTATAGCTATTGGGAAAACTGAGAGGCGAGGCAATACTAGTTAAGAAGTTATGTGATAATTGTATGAAGCTTCTTTTAGTCCCCACTACGAAACTTGGAGCTGTGATAAAATTCATTTATATGAGTTTTGGAAAAATAATCTCAAGACGGTATTACAGTTGTGAAGAACATGCAATCTTTAAAATCCGTAAGCTAATAAGAAAGAATGATTTGAAATTCAAGGAGGACCTAAACCACAGTTGAGCAGGGTTGTATAATAGATTGGATGTAGTATCTGGAGTAGAGTGACAAATGTTGTCTTTAGAAGGGTAGAAATGGGGTCAAGAAGGACTAAGAATGGAGTTCCCTGGTAGTTCTCACTATGTGCAGTTATGACTCTCGAACGAAGTTCTCAGATAATTTGTCCTTCATTTCTCATACTAAGAAAACACTTAGTGAAGGAGTGGTTATTTAAGGATGATCAGGAAGATGTGTTACTAAGGTTCCTGTGTCAACTACTGATGACTCCAGACGAGTGTGAAATGAAGAAACGGAACCGACCTTTTCCCCAAGGCGAGCTAGTGGTGGTTCCCCCATATGCAACTGTTGGTGATTTGAAGATTGCATGTAAGGAAGCGCTGAAAGATACCTATTGTATTATGAAAGGGCTGACAGTGGATGAGATTGAAGGGGTAGATGTGATGAACGATGAGGAGGTTCTATTTGGGAGTTTCGAGTCAGGTGCAAATGTCTGGGTGAGAGGCAGTGGTATGGACTTAGAGAGTAAACTGACATATGAAGGTGAATCAGACAGTTGGACGGTGAACCTTCAGCGTTGTTGCCTATACCGAATACATATTCGATGACCCCTCACGAGTATCCAGGATTGTCCGGATGTCGCTCTAGCATCCGTGGGTTGTATGCCACTGGCGCGCCGCGCCCGTGAAGATGGCTGGTACACGCCGACCGCACATCCGTGTACGCCGCACGGTCCCTTATTCCGCTGTGCTCCGGGCACTGTAGAGGCAGGCCCGGGTTGGGCCGTGACAGATGGTATCAGAGCAAGGATAGCTTGTTAAAGCTTAGCTCTTGAGTTGGTAGAGCGTAGATGGATTGTGCCTACGTCTCTCAGAATCAGTCTAGAGTTGCGCCGAGTTATCAGATCTTGTTAGAGCAGATCTTTGTGATGGTTCCCGAGTTGGAAATGCGGGAAATCTATTTGTCAGTTGTGATCTTCAGAGCCGTAGTTGCTCCGTACAGATGATCCAAGCACCGTTGTGAACGCTTGTAGAGCGAGTTGCTTACATGTCAGCTGATATTGGACGCGAGAAAAAGGCTCCATATCTGAGCGCGAGATTGCTCAAGTTAAGTGTGCTTTGGATAATGACGCTAAGATGAAGGATTGATGTTTGAGTTGGATGCGATGATCTATATCGTTGGTTGTCTCTAGAAGGCTGGTCAGTGTCGCAGATGCTCTATGAAGAATAGTAATAGGGCGATCTAGCAGGTTGTTATTGCATTTAGTCCATATACGCACTGCGAAGTTTAGTAACAGTTGTGATCAAGGACGATTCCCCTCAGCAGAGATCGATATGGTCAGTGTCAGTTGCCGAGTACTTTCGTGTGGAAGCCGCGAAGCTTGGTTTGGTTGGAATTCCTTAGTGTTTACAGAAAATTGAAGAAGAATCCTAAGAGATACTCGTTGTGATTGTCCTGAGTTGGACACAGAGACGTTCCAGAGGTGAATGTCATGAGCCGATGTTGAGACGGCATGAAGTAAGAAATGAAGACATGGTTTGGGTCCCAAGTTTGCATACAGTGATGTCGTCAGGTAGACGTCGAGGGCAGAGTTTCTCGTTGTTTCGCGACATGAACTGCGACCTCCAAGATGGGTTGTCGCTTGTCCGCAGTTGGTCCCTAGTTACACAGGACACTGCTTTGCTCACTCAAAGAAGGCAAGTTGCCAAGTGATGTTTGCTCTCTGGCTCCGTAGTGAGTTTCAGGTTTGTCGGCGTTCGAGTGCTCTAGCCGAGTTGATCCATGTTGTTCCACAAGATGGTTCTGGGTCATTTTAAGCTCACAGATGGATGAAGACTCACGTTTCTGAAGGTTAGTAAGTTACGTGGTTGTCGCAGAACAGAGTTGAGCTACAATCAGTTGTGCAGGTTACCTCAGACATGATCTCAGATGGAAGAATGCTCTAGGATGAAAGATCATGAGCGGGATTGGATGTTAGTTTCCCAATTCCTTATCACTTGGTGGTTGGCGGTAGGGATAGAGTTCCCGCGCCTCGTTCTTTGTTTATATCGATGGAGGGTCTTTAGAAGACCGCATCCCAGTGACCGTTCAGAGTTGGCTGGACTTACAGAAGCTAGTTCAAGAGACAGAGAATGGATACGCTTCAGTTTAAGGATGATTGCGACAGTATAAAGGTTGGTCTCCGTGAGTTTGATAGCAGTTGGACATGGCAAGCCAACGAGCTCAGGGCGACAGGTGCAGTGACAGTATCTTGTTCCCAAGTTCCCCAAGTACTCAGGTTGGAGTAGGGATGTAGAGATGGAGAAACACTTCAGCAGCAGTCAGTTATATGTCACAACTTTGTTCTCGACGCGGACGTCGAGCTTATTGAGTGTGGGAAGAGTTGTAAGTTGTGACGTAGATGTACGCAGGTTCCAGCATGGGTCATTACCACCAGAGTTTGGTAAGTACAGATGCTAGTGTTAAGTCCTCGTCAGAGAAGAGGCATTGAGAAGTCCTCCTTGGAGAGTGAGGCATATTAGAGTCCTTCGAAGTGGAGAGACCGTGGTGACGCCGTAGTAGCGATCACCCTTCCTGCAGCCAAGTTGGTGCAGATGTCATCTAGCGTTACATGGGTTAGGTGATGGCCTACTACAAAGTGGTAGGGCAGAACGTGGCTGCACAGATAGATGTCTCATGGGCTTTATAAGTTCACACAGGACGCCTTTATGGTGGACCTCGATGGTTAGCTGGTGGTAGGGAACAGAGTGCCCGTGCCTTGATAGGCTGCCTCGATGGTTTTGTTGGCAGTAGGACAAGAGTGGTCCGCCCCTTGTTGAGAGTATGCTACCTTCTAGGAGCTATCCTCCCTCGCCCAAGTGAACAATGAGTACCAGTTCAGTTCTATATTGGTAAGGCTAGAGTGCCGCATCTTGATGTTGTATCCCAGATGGTCCGTAAGAAGGGCGGACATGGTTTGAAGACCTTTGCAGAGTTAGTTGAAGGGCAGTCAGGCAGTTTTAATGCGTGGCAGGTGTTCCGTTGTGATTGGGGAGAGTTTACCTCTTGGTTTTAGAAGACTTGTTCCTTACCACTCGCAGAAGAAGAGTGAAGTTTGAAGCAGAGATTCACAAAAGATTGAACTCTCGAGCAGCGAAGGCATTGTGTGACTCGGAAGTGAGCGCACTTTTGGACGGGATTGCAAATATCCTCGTCGGGCTGTCCGGAGGAGACGCCCTTGGTTTGTCGAGAAGAGCGACATTCCACATTGTGTCAGGGGAGAAGGCGCTTGCAGCAGGATGCAGCGCATTTCAGAGGGTGCGATGCTAGAGTGCACCGCCCATACATCTTTCAGAAGGCTTGAGACCACGGGACAATATACAGACGAAAAAGCAGACTCCAGAGTTCGAATCAAGGCCCAGTCACCACGCACTTCAGTTGGAAAGGGCAAAGTTAAGGTTCAGTTCTGAAGACACAGTTGTCAGCATCGAGACTAGCAGTTGGGCTCAGTATCCGCTAGTGCAGAATAAGATATAGTACTCTGAACTAAGTGCGGGAGAGTTATTGGTTTCTTGAAGATGCAAAAGATTGAATCCTTGCAAAGCCATGTTGAAGAAGGTTCTCGACGAGGACGTCGAGATTATTTTAAGTGCGGGAGGGTGTGACGACCTACCGAACGCCAGCCAAATCCACCCGAGCGTTTTGAGTAATGTCCGAGTATATATGTTCTCTATATCCTAATATAGTTGCACGCCAAGTTTAGTTGAATTCAAATTCGGTTAAGGGGGCGAAAAGGGCCAGTACGCTTCGTCTCATGTTTTAACGTTTCCATTTAGAATTTGATTATTTACTTAGTAGCTATATTAAGGAGGAACCTTGGTCCAATCCTCCCCATGACTAAAAGAGCTTTAATGCTTGGTCATCAAGGACCCCGGCTCATGGGCTATCTACAAGGGATAGTCATGAGTTCTCCTAGGCCTAGGGAAGGCCAGGGGACATTGCCTCGCAATGCAGGCCCATTTTCCAAAGAGGGCTTCAGAAGGCGCCGCTATTCCCCGCAGGCTATCCGAGACGCACCGCCTCTTATAGATGGACAATATAAATACTCCAGGCTTGTCGCCCCTTCATATATGAGTCCCTTACTTGGAAACTGGCATATTGAGCTACCCTGATCCGCTACAGGACAGATGTGCTTTTCGTACCTCGTGCGCGTCACGAGAGATTACGCTGTAGGGATTATTAAGGGAACCTTCAGCGTTGTTGCCTATTCCGAATACATATTCGATGACCCCTCACGAGTATCCAGGATTGTCCGGATGTCGCTCTAGCATCCGTGGGTTGTATGCCACTGGCGCGCCGCGCCCGTGAAGATGGCTGGTACACACCGACCGCACATCCGTGTACGCCGCACGGTCCCTTATTCTGTTGTGCTCCGGGCACTATAGAAGCAGGCCCGGGTTGGGCCGTGACAGCAGTTGTGGTGCAAAGGATGATGACGGGGAAAGAATGGTGTCATGTGATATTTGTGAGGTTTGGCAGCACACAAGGTGCAATTGTATAGATGATAATGAGGTTGTGCCAACATTATTTCTCTGTTCTAGATGTTGTTCTTCGATAATACCCGCGTTGGGCGACTATAAGATGGACATGGAGTACTATTAGTGAGAAATGACTTGCTCTCTGGATGCGCCGAGGCATCCTATGGAGCTAAAGATACACAAGTCTTCAATGAAAACATAGATCCTTCCTTTTTTGTTTCTCCTTTACATTCAAGCATTGCATTTCTAGAGCCAGTCACCTTCTGCATCTTTTTGGCAATCTGACTCAACTGTCTAAGTTCAAGCTTGACTGCAGAGGAAACAAACACTGCAAGAGCATTCTCCTTTTTAATAAGATTCAACTTCTTAGTTTTCATTATGGAACTCAAAAAGCTTGACGTCCATGGTTCTAACTCTGTACTATTCCTCTGATCAGTTGACCAAGTAATAATGGGGTCAAAATA
This sequence comes from Kingdonia uniflora, assembly GCA_014058105.1. Taxonomy (NCBI): domain Eukaryota; kingdom Viridiplantae; phylum Streptophyta; class Magnoliopsida; order Ranunculales; family Circaeasteraceae; genus Kingdonia; species Kingdonia uniflora. The sequence goes on along the minus strand of JACGCM010001796.1, from coordinate 1,451,869 downwards.
ATCCCTCTACCAAGTAACTGAGAAAGCTTGCAAACACCTCCATTAATGGATTCATTCTTGCATAACGACTCACTCTGTTCACTTGAAGTGACTAACGGGGTTTTCTTCAAGGGAATTAACTTCATGGAAAGTGATTTGTGTAACGAGGGATCCATCGAAAAGATGTCTTGCGAATTGGATCCATGTGGAGCAATAGAGTGATTTAAGATATTCTAAATTTAGGGAAATTTTAGGGAAAACTAGAGTGCAGGCTCAATTTAGAAGATAAGGATTGTTCCAAATTTTGGGAAGAGATGACCAGAAGACAACTTGTTTACCTGTTAGAGGAAATTTGCAACTCGGGTAGTTTAGTCAATTCATGTCAAAATTTGAGTTCAACGAAGGTTGACCGGTGGTCAGAGACAATTTGGGGACCAAAACTACATATTTAAACAATTTGGGGACTAAAAACAAATATTCATTATGTAGGTGGGACTGTAGTCAAATTTTCCCCTAAATTATCAAACACATATGAGGTACAACCGAAAATACGCAAGTGTGTAAAGTTTACTTCTTTACCGGTCTATGCTTCTTCAGGAAGTCCAAAGTTCAAAGCCGTTGAAGGCCCTCTGTTAATCAAGTACGTCGCCGTACTAACCGCATCCGTCCAAAAATATTTTGGCAATCAAGCGTTGAGTCTCATACTCCTCGCTCTTTCGTTTATTATTCGATTCATGTGTTCCGCAGCACCATTTTGTTGCGGTGTTCCGGGAATAATCTTATGTCGCCTAATCCTGTTTAATGCGCAAAAGTCTTCAAATTTGTCATTACAATATTCGTCCCCGCTATCCGACCTAAGACACTTCAGTTTCAAACCGGTTTCATTTTCAACTAGAGCCCTCCACTTCTTAAATTTGTCGAGCACATCTGTTTTGTTCTTTGCAAAGTAGACCCACAGCTTGCGAGTAGCATCATCAATGAAAGTAACGTAATAATGAGAACCACCAAGAGAAGATACCATGGTTGGCCCCCAAACATCTGTGTGTATCCAGCTTTCCAGGTTTCATTGATCTTCTAGTTATTTTGAAACTGACCTTCTTCTGCTTCGCAAGAATACACTCTTCACAAAACTTGAGATCAACCTCATCAAGACCCTCTAGCTTTCTTTTGTTACAATCATCTTCATCCCCTTTTTACTCATGTGACCAAGCCGTTTGGGCCAAGTACTTGTATCAATCCCCGGAGTAGTCGTACAAAGAGTAGAAACTGTGTTTTGCGTTGTATACATTGTTCCTTGTCGTAAGCCTCGAGCTACTACCATAGCTCCTTTGTAACCTTCCAGAAGGTTGCACCAAAGGTGCTTATATAATTACTATCATCCGCCAATTTTCTAACCGAGATAAGGTTACGCCCTAATTTGGGTACAAGTCGCATATTCTGTAAAACCAACGTTGCCCCCGAAGGCAACCTCAACCTAGCGTTTATATTTTCAGTAATATTGCGTGCACTCTTATCTGTAAGAAAGGTCGTATCAAAGTCGTATTTAACAATATTGGTTAGGAAACCTACATTTGCAGTAGCATGGAAAGAGGCATTGAATCAACTATCCAAGATTCATTAACATCGTCACACAAAGTAATAGAGCCTCATCAGAACTAACCTCCTCAATAAGGTTCATTGTTTGTTTCTCCTCGTCATCAACTTTCTTAGAAGAAGAGCTACAATCTCGCCTGAAGTGACCCTTACTTCTACAAGTCCAACACGCACCGAGTGGCTTAGACTTTCTTTTTGACTGTAATCGACCCCTTCCATATTTTAGCCCTTTTCTATAAGACCTCTTATTTCCTCGACGTTCAACGCATTACCGTTTGAACTCGAAGAGGGTTAAGATGTTTTACACATATTCTCTTCACTCATAATCTAATAAACTATAGTGCCAAATTTAATGTCATCCTTCTGCGATGAATTGCTCACAGCTGTAATAAACCCCTCCCAGTTCTCGAGCATCTGCCCTAGAAGAGCCCACGCTTTCACCTCCTTGGTAAAAGTAATTTTCACGGATTCAAACTGAGCATGAATTGTATTGAACTCACTGATATGAGCTTGTATACTACCGTTCTCCTTCATCTTCAAGGTAAATAAACGTCGTAAAAGATGTACCTTATTTGCCTCGGACGGTTCCGAGTACATAGAGGACAAAGCCTCCATCAAACCCTTCGTTGTCGTAACTTTGGAGATCATGTGTAGAATATGAGATGACAACGCTAACCTAACGGTTCCAAGCGCCTTGCGATCCAATCGTGCCTACTTAGCAGTATCGTAATCTCCTGGCTTCATCTCAACTTCACCCATCCATCTGAAAGAGGTAATCTTCTATCTGCATCTTCCACACTCTAAAATTAGAACCATTGAACTTCGTGATTTTCAATTTCTCATGATCGGCCATCGTTATACACCACACAAGCCCTGCAACTCTGCAACAAGCGCTCTGATACCAATTGTTGAGAATTGAGGTAGGTACTCTCTCTTCTACGACAAGAACGATACGCGGAATAAACCTAAAAATAGAACAATTAAGCGAGAACAATATAAAGGACAAAAAGATTTTTCCCATAGGAGGGAAGTGGAAAACCCTTGCGGATGAAAAACCACTCCCCATGAACAATTCACTAATAATCAAATAGGTTACAACAATCTTTCAAACTTTCTCTAGCTTTAATGGAGTCTCTTCAACCCCTAGATCTCTAGAGTTAAACTCACCAAGATAATATTAGAAACACACCCTAGTATCCCTTATAAACATGGGATGTCATTACATAAATATAGACTCAAAATACGGATCACGAGACACATCGACACCTCCAGAACAAACTTTTAAAATTGACTTTACGAAGTCTATTTGAATAGACTCTTAGTTTATTCGAACAAAGTAAGTTCTGAGTGTTCTGTTCGAACAGACAAACTTAACAGACAAATAGTCTGTTCGAACATACATGACTTTTATTCGAATAAACAATATGTCTATTTGAACAATCTTGCCCTTGCCAGTTTTGTTCGAACAAACAAATAGTCTGTTCGAACAGAACATTGAAAAAACTTTTTTTTCAAACCGTCTTCGATCCTCCCTCGTCCCACGAGCTCCGATGTGCCTCTGTGTTTAAGGATCCTTCTCACCGCACGCAAGTTACACAACCAGGCACCTCTTTTGATTCGAGTTCATACCTTAACACCTAGAGCATTTGAGCTGGTGCTTAGAGCTTAAGCTTTAAATTTGAAGCTCATGCACAAAGCACTTGTCAAGATGTTGTAAAACATGCCCAAGTAGTGACACAAAAAAACTGTAATTCGAGCCCTTCACGTCCAGCAGACAAACCAATTAGCGGTGAAATAAAGATAGATGGTAATGGATGAGATTCGAAAGGGTTGGAAGATGTATAGTTGTGATATCCCTGAAGCAAAGATAGATTTCATTCATGCTTATCGTTTTCACGAAGCAACTGTCAATTATGAGATTAGGAATGAACCACAGACAAAAATGAATTATTTGTGTTATAAGATCAAATATCTCTTAAAACAAGCCACCTTCTCGTATTTGTTCTTGCTACTTCACGGGAACAACTTTTGATGGGTTCGTAAAACTTCATCTTGTACTAAATAAACGATTTTTCAGTATTAATAAAACACCTTGTTGGCTCCTGATACAGATTGTTCAGCAAAAATACACTTTTATTGCACCAAATCCTTGGCCCTCTTCACGGCATTGTTGTCGCCCATTTTTGGTAGAAAACAAAATCAAATTAACACATTCTCTGCTAAAACGACAATTCTAAATGAAAATACTACAATAGATTACTCTGACATAATTAAACCCCAAAAATACAGTTTTCATACGAACATGAATAATAGACCACAAAAGAGTTATATGTTTACACTAAAACAAGTTAAGATGCACAAAAAACTTTGCTTCTTCATATGTTAAATTAGACTAATACTATAACTCAAAAGATGGATTAGAAGTTACAATTCTTGTCTTTCAGCTGAAGCAAAACATCACTGTTAGATACACCTAATGAAAGAAGAAAAGTTTCTTACAAGTTTCAATTGGCTCTTAGTTTTGGTTTTTATGTTTTGTACGCCATTTCACTTGGCACGTAGTTTTGTTTTTTTAAATGTTTCCACCCATTTATTTTTAAAAAGAAGAAGAGAGTTAGTGCGCCCATTGAGTGGGCACAGGCATTCAGTAGATGCTGCGCTGCGCTGCGCCCACTCAATTTGGTATGGCAAGCTAAAATTCCCATTTTGGAACAAAAATACCCTCAAACAATTTAACATAGTACATGTGAGTAGGGTAAATTGATGTTTTAGTCTAAAGGTATATTAGGCAGTAGAAAAATGTGATTTTAAGCTAATTTGGACGATAATCCAACGATGTAAAATCAAGCATATTTTTAAGGTTTTAACTACAGACATTCATCCTGCCTAAACATGTACATGGATTTCTGATCAACATCATAGATCTAAACTCTTAGCATATGGCTCTTCTTTTAGTAGTATAGATAGATATTTAGAAAATCGATTTGCCACTGCGTATCCCCAAGTTGTAATGCTTGTGCGCCGACACCCATCATAGCCTCCCTTTATAGTAATGTGCGTGCGCGATCCATCTATCTTTTTCTATTATTATTAAAAAAAAATTATGCTTCAATTTCCGACTAGATCCCCTAGGGTTTGTGCAATAGCCCGCAAACCACACGAACCGAGCAAGCCGACCACAGACCGACGGGCTCATACCAACCTCGAAGCCCACACGGAGGTGAGAATCGAATCCTTGACCAACCTCTCCATGTCTCACAAGAGCACAAGGTACCACTAGCCACTTAAGCTATTGGCAGTTGGTCTATCTTTTGTTGGAAAGAAGACCTAAGAAAAGTGAAAATGACCCTAGATTTTTCACCTCATACCACTTTTGTGTATCTTGCTCTAGCCTTAAAATCTCAAATCCAAAAGTATTCTAGTACGATCAAAACATTGTATTCACATGCCACTTTCTTCAAAAAATATCTAGTGCTGAAGAAATTGGCCTAACCCCAGGATACACACACCAACATCACAAACTACTTCGGTTCTCTTAGTTGCTCTATCAACGTCCACTTTTTATCACCAAGTCTACAAAATACTAATTTTTCTTCCCTTAAAACTAATAAGGAGACCGTGACAACACAATCATTCTCTAAAGCGACGGATTAACTCCACTCCTCTTGTGAGAAAATGGTAACTTAAAAACTCCCCAAAGCTGGAAGACATTGTTCTTCTCATGTTTATCAAATTTATATCCCCTGAAATTTTACGCTTACTCGATCCACCACAACTAACCAACCATGACCACTGAAGTCATTTCTCCTTTTTCAAATCCAGGCGAATCCATCTCCAAATACAGTACCGAACAGACCCTCTCAGACGAGAAAAAAGAGCGATATACGCGACGCATGCCGTATACCGTTATGGCAAGTAAAAAAAAAAAACTTATATGGTAATGGCATGCCAGTAGCCTGCTGAGTAGGTGTGCCATACTAAACTATCTAATGGTTCAATAATAACAGCTCCTCTCTCTAATGGAGTCAAAGCCATCTACCACTTTGATTATAACTAATCAAACTACCAATACTTTGGATTAAAGAGTCCAAAGATTCGTCCTTTTATACTATATTTCTCTCTTTGATTCATAGTTTTGACTCTCTCTCTCTGTAATGGCTTCTGCCCAATTGTTCTACAACAACCACCATTTGTGTTCTTCAATCAATGGAAGAAAACCCAGGAATTTTAGCAAAAATGGGAGCTTTTCTGCATTTGTGGGCAATGGGTATTGTAGTTTCAATAAGAAACTACAGTTTCAGAGAACCCCTTTGGTCATGGCTTCTTCTGAGTCAAGAACAAGCAGAAAACAAGTTGAGGTATTTTTTGTTTGTTTTATTTTGTGGGATTTGTGTTGTTTGAATGTTTTCTAATAAATGGTTTTGTGGGGTTTTGTTTAGATAATTTATAATCCAGATGAGAGGTTGAATAAGTTGGCAGATGAAGTGGATAAGAACACTGGGATTTCAGGGCTTACTTTGTTCTCACCTTGCAAGGTAGTATTCATATAACTCTTCTACTATGAGTTTTGTGTTTTGTGATTGATTGTTTTGGTTTGATTTGTGACTTGAATTTGGTGTTTTTTGAATTCCAGATTAATGTTTTCTTGAGGATTACCAGTAAGAGGGAAGATGGGTTTCATGATTTGGCTTCTCTATTTCATGTAAGTTCATTCAAGTTCCTAGTCATTTTATTTTTATGAACTGTTAGCTGTAATCGTACAAGCAAAAAATTAAGTAGAAGGTGACAGTTAATTAAGTGCAAAAAGGGAAGGAGAACAAATCACTAGAAAAGAAATTTTGCATTCTTTCATATATTTTCCACTGTTATCTTGAATAGTAATCTCTTTCAGTTCCTCTTGAAATCACAAGGCATAATTTCCTTATAGTGTACATGGAGTTAGGGTGGGTCCTGGGCTCCTGGCTAAGTGATCAGCAGCCCCTGTTGGTCTATCTGAACACATGAACAATGTCAAATTAGTCTATCAGATTTATCATAGTTTTGATCCTGTGTAGCGATGGATCAATTTTCTCTTTAACTTAAATAATAGCTAGGTTAGAATCAGAACCAGTCTTAACTTTGGTAATACCCTTTTTAATGGCCAATGTCAGCCCTGCTTCAATGGATTGTAATTTAGGGACAGGAATTGAACAGCATACAGTTTCCCCAGCAACTGCAATAATAGATTCCTCCTAGGAATTCCATATGATAGCACCAGAACTACCTTTATCATTCAAGGAACCATTAGCATTGATAAGAAAGATATCTGGACCAGGGGGATTCCACTTGCAGTAATTAATCTTCTTGATGGCAAACTGCACATTGACATTCCACCTGTCCATGAAAGCTCTATTAGAGCGGGTATCTTCAATGGTGTTTCCCTGGTAAGTAATCTTCATCTGACTGTCACTAGTAATCTTGTGCAGAACTCCACCAGGCTTCATACATTTAATCTCGAAGATTCTTCTATTTCTCTCAGCCCAGATATGATAGAAGTAGGCATTGAAAGCTAGTTTCTTGATGTTGGCAATAGAGTTACAGCTCCCAAAGTGAAAGACACACCATCTGATTTCATTCAGGTATTTGGTATTCCTCTTGTAACCAAAATCCTGCAAAACCCCCCTTCCTGACAGCCACAGAGAAGGGGCATTAGAAAAACAAGTGGTTCTCAGTTTCCCAAGGACCCCAACAGAGTGCACATATAGGGTTCTCAATACAAACCCACCTTTTCAATTTCTCACTAGTTTTAAGAGCTTTTCTCATAGCCAACCAAGTGATCATACTTTATCTGAGAACAGTCTCACTAAACCAAACCAGGTTTACTCAATAAACATCGGGATTCTTATGCCTCATATGGCATTTAAGGCCATATTCCCCTGTAATGCTGATTTTCTAGACATCCTCATCTCGTAGGACATGGTTATAGGTGCATTTAAGCTTGTATTTCCCTGTAATTATAGTTCCTAGTCCTTTTATTTTCAGAAGCATTGGTTTTTGATTTAGTTTTTTATTGATAACTCCGTTAACTTTGTAAGACTTCCTTTATCGGGAATTGGAAAATGCTAGTTATTGTTTCATCTATGATAGAAAGTTTCGTGAGTCAAACAATTAGCAGTTTTTAGAACGAGTTAAAGAAAATGGGTTGCTTCAACCCCATGTGTATCTCAGTTATGCTTGGGGTCGATGCAGTCCATTGCTTTCCCGTAATATCTTTTTGCCATGGTCTATGTATAAATACCCCTACACCCCCACACAAAATTATATCACATTGTATGCGCCACAAGCGCAGTTACAAAGTTCCAACCTAGGAAAACATCAAATTAGTCTGCAATTAATGTTTCAGCTTTGCAAATTTCCACCTAGTCCTGAATAATCCTTGAACTTCGATCAATTAATATTCAGATGATGTAGTGAAAAAATTTATGTTTTCATTCTAAATAGTTTTTTCCTGGTCTATGTGATCATATATTTTTTTGTGGTGGAATCTCCAATTTATCATGTCATCACCTTTTGTTATACACTCGAATATGCCTCTCTTTTATGATTTTTTTCTTTCTTTTTTAAGCTTGATATGAGATGTTCCTCTAGTTGAGAGTGCTCATTTATCATTTTTAGTTGGGATGTTATAAATTTTATCTTCTTCTCAATATCAACTGAATTTCTCCGAGCTAGAATGTTCACAAGTATCATTCCTCCATATACTGTGACTTTACTTCGTCTCTCATTTTTTACTTTTACAGGTAATTAGTCTTGGTGATAAAATTAAATTCTCCCTATCCCCGTCTAAAACCACGGATCGTCTTTCTACCACCGTGCCAGGAGTGCCACTTGATGATTCAAATTTAGTAAGTCTTATTTGCGATCTTCAGTTTTTAGTTTGGTCTTCTATCCTTATGCTCAAAAGCTTATGATTTTGGAACTTTTCTTTTCAGATAATAAAAGCGCTTAACCTTTACAGAAAGAAGACTGGCAGTGACAAGTTCTTTTGGGTAAAAGCAAAGTAGATTAGATATTCTTTTTCTTTCAAGGAATTTGCCTTTTGATACTGAATTTTGGGTATTCGTGCTTGTCTACTTAATATATACCTCCCTTATTTATGGCGACCCCCTCCCCGAACACTTTCAGTTTTGAACAAAATATCTAAATCAACAGAGAATATTTAAGAGGAGGGTTATAGTAGGCGCTAGACGCGCACTTGAGGTAACCTAATAGGTATGGACCGTGTGGCTAGGCCTACTTCGGGGGCCCGAGGTAGTTGAAGGTTCGGCTACCTCATGTTAGCTGGAAAACAATAGCTCCTATAAAAATGGGTTGGGGTGCATCTATAGTCAAAAGGGTGTAGTTTTATTTGAATCAACTAATGCAAGGCAAAATTTATATATCCCTTTACTTTTACTGGGCAGATTCATCTTGACAAGAAAGTGCCTACTGGGGCTGGACTTGGTGGTGGAAGCAGTAATGCTGCAACTGCATTATGGGCAGCAAATCAGTTTAATGGTTGTATTGCCTCTGAAAAGGAACTTCAAGAGTGGTCGGGTGAGATCGGCTCGGATATCCCGTTCTTTTTCTCCCATGGAGCTGCTTATTGTACAGGCAGAGGTGAGGTGCGTTAACATCTTACTAAATGTCCTTTGAACAACAAAAATGTAAAAATCTTGGGTTTTGACCGTATTCCATGGTCCTCAAGATACTCACTTTTTTGTTTCCCGCTGAGACTTTATGGCCTTCACCCGCACCATGTAGTTTATTATCATCTAGGGACATGTGCAAATATTTTTCTTTACCATCTATATAGTACATGATTGTTCTGGTAACCTGTGTATTTTCTTTTAAGACAGGAAGATATTCCGTTTAAGCACAAAAGAAGATACCGCAGTAGATCAGAAAGCCCCTACTGACTTCTGATCTCAAGGGCCAAAAGGCAGAACTGCAAGATTTACAAAAGATGGCCCAAGAGATAGCCTTCGGTGGTAATATTGAGATGGAAAAAAAATCACATGGACGTAAGAATATAGCAACATGAACTACAATACGGGTTCATATAATTCCAAACCCGAAAACAGAAAGTGACATAATCCTCTCCCAACTAAAAGTAGGTCCATGTATCTGGTCACTCTAATTTAAAGTGACACTAATCAAATTTATGAAAGCACTCCATTGAGCAACTGTGGATATATTTTTCCTTGACATTTAGTTGTGGTTTTATCTTGCATTTAGTTTAAACTTTAGCGGTTGGATTATGACTTATATAATTATATTTGAGAAGGTTGACTTATAGAGTTCGGATATTATCTGTCCAGGTTGTTCAAGACATCCCGCCTCCTATACCAGTAGATATGCCAATGATTCTTATAAAGCCAAAAGAGGCGTGCCCCACGGCTGAAGTTTACAAGGTACTCATATATGAACTCAGTTAATTATTACCTCCATCGCCTCCTTTAACAGGCCAGTTTTGGTCTTTGTTAATCTTAGATGTTACTGTCATCTTGCGAAAAGTGTTAATTTTCACTTTCTAATTATAAATTTTAATCTGGGGCTATTCAGGCATTTCTCAATTATAACATTTGGTGCTTAAAACTTATTAATTAATATAGTGTTTTTCTTATAAAAAAAATATTGATCTGCTTATTGCTTCATTTTAATGAAACTTAAGATTAAAAAAACTTGTCCTAGTTGCACTATAAATATAGACAACAAATGTTCTTCTAATACCGAATTGCTAAAAAAGATTTTGATCTGTTTAGAGACTGCATTTGAGTCAAGCTAGTAAGGTTGAACCTTTAACCCTGCTGGAGAAGATCTCGGCAAGTGGAATCTCTCAAGATGTTTGCATCAATGATTTGGGTATAAATTACTTCGTGAAATTACTCTTATTTTCACTTTTTCAATTTCCTATTCGGTTTGTTCTGATATCTATAATTTTATATTTAATAACATTGTTTTACAGAGCCTCCCGCATTTGATGTCCTCCCATCTCTTAAAACGCTCAAACAACGTGTTTTGGCGGCTGGTCATGGACAATATGAGGCAGTTTTCATGTCAGGAAGGTAAGTTAGACATTATGCTGGGCGTTTAGTTCTATGAAATCATTTACAGTTCAGAATAATGTATGTTATACATAATTTAATGCGTTATTGTTTGTTTTGTGACCTTTCTTGCAGTGGAAGCACAATAGTGGGAATTGGTTCTCCTGATCCCCCGCAATTTGTGTACGATGACGAGGAATACCAGGATGTCTTCTTATCAGGTAAGCTTAAGTAGTACTCATTTAAAACCCCGTTATTTATATTGCAGTACCACTTGTCATAGATTTTATGGAGATGTAAGAGGCCTAGCCTAGTTTCGGGTATTTCTGTCATCCTCAAAAGGCTCGTTTACGTGGGACATCTATAGCTTATTCTTTTACGGCTCATTTATTTTGCATTTTGCTACTGCAGAGGCTTTCTTTATCACTCGCGGAGAAAACGAGTGGTATACAGAACCTGGTTCAACATTGAATTCCTGCGACCCGTCTACAGATCTTCCGTTGGAAGTTGAGTAAAATATGTATTCATGTAACAAAAGAAAAGGAAATTAGATATTGTGTTGTAGCTTGTATTTGGGATTCACCTTCAATAAAACAGTTTCCGCTACTTTCAGGATCTGAGTTTGTGATTAAGAAGAAATGTTGACGGGTTAATTATCACTATTTTTTTTTTATTTCTTGGCTCTGAAAAATACAATTGGGTTATAGGAGAATCTTCACTATGGTCAGAAGAATAGTTTGAGAGGTGTATTTAGTTGCTCAGATAGTCTAGTTGTGAGAAACAACCCACAGGCGGTACTGTAAAAAAAGAAGGAAAAAAAAAAAACTACTCGTGCTCATGAAATGCGGCAGTAATGTGCAATGATTAATGAACTCATATACATACACAGCTTAATGAACATGCTAACAAACATTGCAGAATTTTCACCAGGGTTGGATATCCATGTAACATATTACATCTGCATGTTATAATAGAAAGCACCATCGTTATTCTAAGCAGTACACAATTAGTAACTGCATTAAACGTGTTGCTTCACATAATCTCGGAGCCGCAGATAGTAACACCCATAACAATTAGGTCAAGTTGTAAGACTTCATTTTCTCTCCATGTTAGTGTTAAACACCAGCTCATGGTAAAACGAAATTAATTATTCTCTATTGTCACCCTAAATTTCGAATCTTTAGGAGGAAGTATCTAAGAATTAAGCTCATTTCACAGATAATGGTCATAGGAAGATAGGTAAGCAACATGATAAACCTTTCAATTTTCTTGATAAAATTTGACGACGACAACACCTGTGATGCTGTACTGATGATTTTGATGCAGTTTATTCAGGTTTCTGAGAAAAAAAAAGGAAAAATCTTAGTGAGTTTTCTCTGTTCGAAAAGGATGGCTCGTAGATGACAGACAGACTTTTGCTCAAGCCGTCATAGCCTTTTCATATAAGCCTTGTGCAGAGATAGTTTTATTTCTTAGATACTACACATTTGAGATCTGAAACACAACATTACTGAACCAACCTGCGTTACTCTATCACACCCACTGACACAAATTGTACAAGCTATTGAGTTTTTCATTTCACTTATCAAGAAACACGAGTGTTCAAAATCATCTTTGGTGTCTTGCGCAGATAGATTTCCAACAAGCTCTTTTAAAAGAATATATCAGAAACAACTATAAACTTACGCCAAAACTCGTTCTTTTCTTTCAGAATGCTCTGCATTAACTGGGTTAGGTCCTCAGAATGCTCAACCCTAAATGGGCTAGGTTCTCAGACTCTGATCTCATGTGCACTATGGAAAGTAATCTTCCATATTTTCCCATTCTGCCTCCATTCTCTAACAAATCATTCTGAAAACGGCCTCACGTTTCCCATAACTCTTACGCAATATCTGAACACAAATTATTAAGGTCATGACTAGTAACGCTCATACTTTTTTCTCGCTTTAGCTCCTGTGTGCACATTGTGTGTTGCTAGTTACAACAGTTATCACAAAAAGGAGGTACAATGAGCACTATCATTTTTGCCACCCTTAACAAAGCTCATATCTGAGTTCTCTGAAATCCCCTTCTTCAAGTATTATGGTTGCAAATAAGATGAAACGGGCCAGGTTATAGATATTTTACTTGCGATTTCAACCTCCACATGCAATGTACTCTTCATTCGCCTTAAATTCACCCATTCTACCACAAATGTTCCTTCGAGTTCTTCTCCAAGCTGTACTTGTATGGAGGGACGTCTAGTGCTTATTGTAACTGGCGTGTGAGGAAAGGCAAAAGTTGGAGCTACTCTTCGGCATCTGGAAAATACATATGTGAAGGATGTCCTTGCAGAGAGCTGGCATGAACTGTCTGTTGGAGATGAATCTAAGAAGCTACAAACTAGGATCCCAAGCTTATAAAGAATTAATCTTCAATATAGCCATCATGGCAAGACTTAAGTAAAGAAATGTGGTAAGATGTCTAGAATGGTTTATCATTTCCACTGCTCTTGAAGATCCAACAGTGGTTTCTGGGGTTATTAAATCAGTAATACCTAGTAAAGAACATTAATGTAATAGCTATACTTATTCTTATGTTTATGGATTTTATCTTGTACTAGTATTATGTACTCATCATGCACGTCCAGCAGGAGATGTCACTACTCCCTAGAGTCTATAAGTCAAGCTACTATAAAAAGATAAATCGAAATCATTTTTCCTACAGTCCTACTTTTGGGTTTTTTTCCCGCCAAATGCTTTATAATTGTTTGGTACACCAAGTCGCAAGAATTTAGATCAAACAAATTTTCTGGCTATTCATTTTGACATTTATGACCTCTAACCAATTTCAGAAGCAAGTTTCCCCGTTCATATCAAGAGAAAACAAAATGTACCAAGTTTTATGACTAGGTGTATCAAGCAATGATAAAGGGTTTTGTGGGGAAAAATGTACTTTCTCAGAAAAGTAGGACAAGAGTAGGAAAATTGTACCTCGTTCCCAGAGTAAACCATCACAAGGACCATGCGAGAAATGGAGAGTAACAGCAAATCAAAACCAAACAATCACCCAAGGAGATTAGATTTCAATTACTGGCTAAAGAGCAGAGCAGAGCAACCATAAAATCAAATTTAAAAACCCAACACCAGCATCAAAATCCAAACCCACTTTTATGTCTGTCATTTTCTTTTTTCCATTTCTTCCCTAAAGGGAGGGGGAGGTAACAAACGACCTGGGTAAACTCAATAGATCCGTCCCAGCGAAAGGAGACGTCCACTCATGTGGCGGTCCACCCCCCTCTGAACTTGTAGAGGCTGCTGAGGATGAGGTTTCTGATGGACCTCCCGCTGCAATTCCGCCACCCACGCCGCCGTTAATTGATGTCACTGGCCTTGTTGTAGAGGAATCGTACATCCTAGTACTGTTGTTGTTGTTGTTGTTGTTGTTCATAAAAGACTGAAATCCCACTAACAATCCATTCCTCTGCCTAGATAAAGAAGACGAAGCTGATGATTCTAAAGTCCAGTCAATGTTGGTGTAATCACAATTCTGCATTGATCCCCCAGTGTTCCAGTCCACAGGTGAAGACGATCCCAACCGCTGTCCGGCTGACCCCCAACTGCCTGAAAATAGGCCCAAAGAAGATGGGGGAGCAAGTGCTGAAGAAGTTGAAGGGGCAGTGGGCCCCAGGCCACTCCAGCAAGAATCCACGTGGCTTCCCACAAGCTGTTGATATCGCGGCTGCTGATGGTAAAACTGAGGCTGAGAGGTTGGTGGGCTCGGGATAGTTGGCGTTGGACCAACATTTGATGACTTCATAATCTCGACACTTGGACTAGTGTTTGAGTACATCCATCCCGGGTTTGAGTTTAGATTCTGTTTTAGGTTGTTGATGGATTGAGGACGCTGCATCATGATCACAGGCTCCCTCAACGTTCCTCCATTTTGAATACCATTCTTGACTTCAACATATCGAACCTCTGATTTTTGTGGTGTATGCGGCGGAGCCAATGAATAAGAAACAGAAGGAGTTGACCCTGCCACAGCTGGAGCACCCATCCATCTCTTCTCTGCCGCTGGTGCTGCCACTTGTAGCGGTCGCGCCCACTCGGACGACTTCGCCTGAACCCTACTCCTCAAAGACTGTAGGTTTCTGTTTGCCAATTCTGGTGACGAAGCCGCAGCTGTCCCCAATATGGGCTTTGCATAGTTAAAATCTCTTTCATCTCTTCTTTGCTGTATTGTAACAGGAGAATTAAGATTTTTTATTTGTGGTCTCATTGTGTTTTGAAGAGAAGAAACCGCAAACTTACTAGTACCACCATTGACAACCGGCAGATCTCGAACTTCTTCGGATTTTGAGGGAGAAACTGGCGGTGGTTCTTGTTTCAGTGCCTTTAAGGAATCAGCTGCTTTCTCCAAATCGCCTTCACATGACACAATTGCTCTCTCTACCTCTTGCTTTGATAATTTGAACCTTTTCTCCATGTCGGTCACGCGATTAAGCTCTTCCGTAATATCTATTTTCAAGTTACCCCCGCTATCAAGACTTTTTTTAGAGGATTCCTTTTGAGATGCTTCTTCTTCGCCCGCCTCGAATAACCAATTAACAGATTCTTCTATTCGACCTTCATTTAATATTAGTGCCATAGTTGAACGCTCAGAAGAGAATCCCATTGCCACAAGCTGTTGAGAAAGGGCTTCCAATTTGCGCGACATGAGGTAACCACTGCACTTCTCATGTAACTCTTGGGCCCGCCTCTCCCTCTGACGTTGGTGCTTCCGCTCATTTTTCTGACGAATCTTTTCCCGTTTATCGTTATCGGAACCAGGAATCACCTCTGCCAGACGAACGGCATTACCAGTTATTGTTTTCTCTTTCAGGTCTTCGGACTCACCTGAGCAACTATCATTGTTTGAAACAGAATCATATTCTGCCCCAGTGCCAAGAGAACTGCCGGAGTGGTCATCATTCTCGTCTATATTACGATATCTTCCATTTCCATGGGGAGGCGGGGAAGACGCTGTTGGTGCTGTATCAAGAGTATGGAATGTTCCCAATAGTGGATTATATGCACTTGCCATTACTCCAGTACCTGGTGTGCCATTAGGTGCAGAAGGCTTGGAGAGAGCCTTCTGTTGTTCCTTAGCTGCCAACTTGGCAGCAATCTTATCCTTAGACTTAGATTTTGATGCTGGAGACATCTTTAATTTCCAGGTGAGATATTCCTGCCATTGATAAGATAAATTTTTTATAGAAGTTAATTATGGAAGTTAAAGTCACAAGGACGTTTAATGTAAATGATAAATTGATAACTACAACCATTCACCCAAGGCATCGAATATTTGGTTCACTGAAACTACCGATAGTGTCATGAAAATGATCTACAATGGTATGTATTTAAAGAGTAAGAACTACCTCTTCAATCAGGGATTTACTGATAATTCAAATAAAATAAAGATGTCAACACAAAGCTTAAGTTACTTTCTATCTAAATTTACAATGAAATTCAATATACAAACTCTACAGGCAACATTACAAACAGTATACCACTCTACAGTCAGCATACAACACTATAAAATAATAAAACTTAAGAACTGGAATAGAAATCTAAAGAAAATTGATAATCGGCTGACCTTATCAAACAAAACTATGAGGGACAATGATCAAAACTGCCACAAAAAACTACAAATAAGAAAAGAGCTCCCACTTCATATAAAGGTGGAAGTAAAAAGTGGGAGAAAGTTCCAAGCCCAAGGCCACGGACTACGATCATGTCAAATGCAATTACATATTAGCATGTAAATTCACGTGGAAGAAAAGGTGGTAAGACGAGCACACTTATCAAGAAAATATAAGGGGCCCTGGGGAAAAACTCGAGACACGTAACGGGACAGTGAACATCTCAGAGATTTGAATAGTAACTCATAGCGAATGATCGGACATGTAATGACCTCCTTCAAGAGTCATTGATAATTATGATCTACAAATAACTCAATAACAATTGACTGATATAGATATATTATGATCATGTAGCAATCCCAATGTAGAATTAGAATTAGTGAAAAAATGATAAAACTCCTACAAACCTGTAAAGACGTATTATTGGAGTAATTATTCAATATTGACAATCTCTTCTATCTTCAATTCACTTCTGAACTCATTTCTCTATTGATCTCAATTTGGACTGCCTCAGTTATTTAAATTTCATTCCAGGGTTAGGGTTTAAAATTTTGTGACTTAAGTGTCGCCTTAAGGGATTTGGAGTCGTTGTTCAATCTGTAGATTTATTAGGGAAAAAGTGCTTTGTTGCATCCTGTTTAAATGTCTTTGTTTTGTGCATCTCACTAAGGTGCCACTTCCCGCTTCAGTCTGTAGTTCAATAGTTTTGAAGAAACGTTGGGGGAAACTAGTCATTCATAGAGAGAATCCATTTATCTTACCGGATTCATTCTCAATATTAATAACCCAAACCATTTTCCTCTTCGGGAATTCACCTAAATGTCTATTTCAGACAATTTCTGAGGTAAAACCTGCTAATAAAAACCTTCTACAGATGGTCATACGAGGTTCCTTGTAAGCACCTAAGGCAACTAGATTAAGTAATCAACTAGCTTCCATTGTTAACATTGTTCCCCACAATGGTATTTGTCAAAAACCCTCACACTTCAGATTCAAATATGAAGGAGACCTTCAATGGAACTCGGGGCGATTCTAGGTCCGTAAGGGACAAAATTACTAAACTTCCGGTTTCAATCAACATATGTTTCAGACACTATCCTCATGAATCTTTAGCTCGTTTGGCGGAGTTAGAGGTTCATGCACCTTAGCTCCGCGCTTTCCCTGACAAAGAGTTTGAAACTCGTTCGTGAAGATGGTAATAACTGGCCCCTGGTTCAATTCCCTTATCGAGTAGCTTACTCCATTCTAAATACCCTTCCTCAAACTTGTTTCTCTTGGACAGGATCATCAAGCTGATGTCCCAGTGGGCCATGCAGGGTATCAAATTTCAACCTTGATGAGAAATAAAAAAGCTCACAGGGAAGTGTATTCTTCTATACAATTATACCAAAGCACTTGAATTCAATGACAACAAGGTTGGACATCGTTCAACTGGTGTAGCTGTATTAGAGAGGGTTCCATCAGACGTGTGAGAGAACACATTATATAAGCAAGAAAAAAGAAGAAAACCCTCAGACGATAGAGTTCTGTGGAATTGAGATTCAGTCATATAGGTGAGGTGGTAGCCACAAATAGGACATAAAGAGGAACAGATTTCCCAAAAGTTGCCGTGTCTAATCCTGTCTCGTCGTTAGGAGCTTTTGGGAACGACTCTCCATGACTTTTCATTTCCCGAATCAAATCAAACCTCTTCGGCTGTTATTTCAATGTCTTAACGGCCTGAATAAATATAAGCAGAACAGGAGAATCTCATTGAGCATAGGCAGCAATAATGACAGGCTAGATATTAGCAATGACAGAAACAAAGAGTGCGAAGCTTCCAAAGAAGAATTTGAAACTCCCTATAGTTCCTCATATCCATGCAATCATAATTCACTGATTAATTGCTTTAGGGGCTGATCCAAAGTTTATTTTGCTTCATATGTAGGACTTGATCAAGTGTATATTACTGATTATATGATGATTAAGGTCTCCAACATTTATCTCTAAATATGTATGATATATCAAATAGCTTCCAGCCAAAAATTTACCAATTATACCAAACATGCTACACTCTCTATGGTTGGAAAGATTAATCACTTGCTTCATGATTCATACTTATTTCTTCTTCAAAAAAAATATCATACTTATTTTCTCAAAACTCATAATAACTTCAATCAACAAACAGAACGGTATCTTTTCCAATCGAAAATACAGTGAGTTTTGGTTGTCGTCTACACTAAATCAGCGACATTAGATTCGGGAAATTTCAGCCTATTTCAACGGTGTAATAGCACACAGGGAAGTCTTCCATGCTACATTGTTTGGAAAGTCACTCTACATGTTAAACTTTAGCCAACCTCCAACTAAGAAAATTCCAGTTGTGCCTTTTCCTGTACCAGTAGTGAAGAACTCAAAGACCGCAAGTAAATATATTTTCAGTACCTAAAGGTTAACTGCGAGAAACTGGACACAGGTGAACGACCTTGGCAAAAGAGCACTACTCATAGGCAAATACTTCTCTACATCATTTCTCAGCTTGCATTTTCACAGTTGCATCTACTACAGAAAAGACGCAACTCAAACTTCGGTATCCATATATTGGTACAAGTTATGGTCATCTAAAGCAGATTGGTGCCCAATTTTAGAGAATTAAGACTACTGCCCCCCCCATTTAATCAAATATAGTTATCGACGCAGAAAAACGCATAATTTACCATAAGACAAGCAGAAAAACATGTCCAAAATCGAATCAATCAAAACATTTTAACCCTAGAAACTAAAATCACTAGTACCAATTAATTAAAAATAACATTTTTCAACCTCATGTATTCTATTAAATCAAAGACCAATAAATAAATAAAAATCAAAACCCCCAAATCCTAGAAGCATTCATGCAACAACACCTACAAACAAACACACAAGAAATCCCTAACAGAGATCTATCAAACTACGCCCAATCAAGATATCCAATCCCAAAACCCAAGAAACCCCCAAATTCAAACGCCCTAATTGAAATTAGCAACAACACCCAACCGATCTACACTAATACCAACCAAATCAACAACACTAACACAAATCTCTCACAAATTGATCCCAAATTAACCAAATTTGAATAAAAAAAGATCAATCGAATCAGACTAGATTAGGGGAAATCAAGCATTGAAGCTTACCTGATCAAGGGTTTTAGCTTCGAATTGGATTGAAACGATGTGAAATCGAGTCGGCTGAATCGAATTAGGGTTTTTGAGATTCAATGTTATTCGTTGGTTCTCTCTCTCTCTCTCTTCGAATTAGTGAAATAAAAATATAAGAAAAAAAGAAAAGTATTTTTTGTTTTTACGTGCGCGAGGCCAATATTTAGTCCGATTTAAATGGATTTTGACGTCCGTTGTTTTAACAAAATAGTACAGATGGGCATATCGCCCTATATATCGGCTTTAGATTCCGGGAGTTTCGGGTTACGTATCGGCTACTCTATGTTCATATCTCTAGGAAGATCAAACGGTTAAGAATGAGACTAAAAGTGGAAACTTGGCCTAATTCTCACTACTTCTCACTTTTGAAAAAATGCTTGATTTGAACTTCAAGTAGCGCATGAAACTAACTAGTATGACTGGAAGCTTCAATTTTTTGTAATTGGAAGTTGTTTGTGATGAGATTTGATCCTGTGATGACTTACTTCTGGTCTCGAACTCAATTGACATTTCAACAGAAGGCAACATGTCACAGTGGTGACTCGTTAAAGAAGCCATTACAAGAAAGAGGGATCACACATACCATAATACAATCGTTATGAAGGCTTATCAAAATTGTTTTGTAACGCCCATCATTAAAAGAAGATAATGGTCATAATAAGAGGCATATAAATCAGACCTAGGAAGAACATATGAGAGAGATCTTTCCATCTAATAAGTCTAGGCAATACCATCCAGAATATTGTTAATAATTTGTAATCACGAGATAAATAGCATTCTCTGTAGGTACTTATCCCTCGAGGTGGGAAATCATTGAGCTAATACCAAGTCAGACTCACGCAACGTGCATGTGACATACGCTATCAACAAACTACAAAAGAACGTGGCTCGAGCACTCCAAGTAAAACATAACAAGTCAAGGACACATGTCTCCAATGAACTGATAGTTACAGAGATAGCCTCCACTCCTCCCCCAATTCAGGAGAACGTATTGGTACATTAAACGAACTGAGACTAAGGTCTATAAAAGAGACATAACACAGAAGAAGAGGGGACCAAGTTTTTCTATCTCAAGAGATCATAACTTTTAATCAAAATATCAATCTCAATCAAACAATAAAGTAGCAGTTACTAAAATCATCAAGCCGAGGTCGTGGTTTTTACCTATTCAGAGGTTTTCCACGCTAAACCTTATGTCAATTTCTATTCTTATTTTATTTGTTGTTACAGGTACATTTGGTATAAGAGCCTTTAGAGCTATTACGAAATTAGGCCCTTACATTCTCATTTTCAAATTCTTTCAGGAGGTCGTTAATCCACAATACGAATAGAGAAACCCTAAAATGAATAATTGTACGAAGAACAAACCAATTGGTTGGGAATATCCCTTTAGAGCTTCAATTGCTTAATCAATAATCAATTATAATTGAATTTCTCTCAAACCCTAAGTCTATCTCTTAGAATTGTATTGATCTAACATCTAACAACCTCTAATTTTGCCTAGCATTGCCCCTTTTATAGGGTTACAAGTTCTTAGTTACAAAATATGATAAATATGCCCTTAAAAGCCTAAAGAAATAGGCTGAATCGCGCCTCTGTTCAAACAGAACAAACATATGTTCTAACAGAAAAAAGTGTATTCGAACTGACTAAAAGTCTGTTTGAACAAAAGACTCAGACGGGTGTTTATTCGAATAGAAATCAAAGTGTATTCGAATAGAAAAGAAGTGTATTCGAACATACTAAAAGTTTGTTCGAACAGAACACTCAGACACCTGTTTATTTGAATAGAAGAAAAGTCTATTCGAATACAAAAGGGGTAAAGTCTGTTCGAATAGACTTTTTAAAAGTTAAAAAAATGCTCAGATTCTCCTGGATCACGGCTCCCCCCTTTAGGAGCCTTCAACTCCTGCTCAAGCTAGAACTGGAGATGTGAGAATGCGGCGGTGCCCATTTCCTTGCTGTATCACTTCGACTTGCTAGGTAGTTGACCATTCTTCCCAACTCGGAATAACTCAATACCACCCCATCTTGTAACATGAACTTTCTTCTCAAGAATACCATCCTCCTACAACGGATCTTTCCCTTCCATCCATAAGTCATCAACTGACGGTTGGCGAGTGTCAATTGTAGAGTCTTCATCTAAAAGAGACAGTTCAAACAGCTTCAAATGCTCGGCATTAATCAAAGAATACATCTGCATAGAAGGCAGAAAATCCAATTCATATTCGCATATCTTTCCTTGTAGCAACTTTCGGCGAAACACACTACGCCCCTTGGGATCATCATATCCTACAGCATACTCTGACGTAACAAAAGGTTGTATCTGCATAGAAATTAACATTGCGGAAGTAGTTGGTAATGGGGGCCAAGATAACCTATCAGCCATTTTATAGTCCACTCCCTTCTTATACTATATAATCAAGGGAAATTATATGAGATACGACATCCCCTTCATCTGGTGAGTTTGTTGTAGCTTGGACTGTGTAGCTAAATACTAAAACCACCTCTTGCAACGACCCCATCTCGGTTTGTTGCTTATAAGACGTTGTCATTGTAGACAATACTCTAGCTGACATACCCTCTTGAACCGGTTGAACCAATAACATAAACTTGCCGCTTGCATTAACCAACAGCTTCACCTGAGTCATCGTTACTAAATTATTTATGGTGATATGCTCCTTATAAGCATTGATATGGAATTCATTTCCCTCCTTCACAAGACGATACTTGCGAGCTCTACGGTAATAAATCGCATCTCGGTCCTAAAGATAAAGGCTACCCAAGATGACCTGACACACATCCAAATGAACCACCTCACACGTTACCTCGTCAATAAACCTTTTAGTGATCGCAAACTTGAATGTACACTGCTTCGTGATCATCAAATCCGCATCTTTCTGAATCCACCCCAAACCATACGGCTTAAGATGAGTTGTAGTCGTCAAACCCATTTTCTTCACCAACGCTTCAAAAATAAAAAGTTTCTGACTACCCGGATCCACAATGACCTCGACTAAACTCTGCTTCACCTGAATACTGACATGAAAAAGTTATTTCTAACTCTCCTCCTCGATAGCCAAAGTCCGCTGAAACATAAGTGTAAGCTTAGGATTCGATTTATCTAAATCTGGGAGGTCAACAACCTTTGCGGCTAGTGCATATCTTTCTTTCTTGTTATTCTCCTCCTCCGGCCTAAGCTCCGGATGAAGTTTCCAATATCTATCTGAAATATGCCCACTAGCCAAAGTCCGCTGAAACATAAGTGTAAGCTTAGAATTCGGTTTATCTAAATCCGGGAGGTCAACAACCTTTGCGGCTAGTGCATATCTTTCTTTCTTGTTATTCTCCTCCTCCGGCCTAAGCTCCGGATGAAGTTTCCAATATCTATCTGAAATATGCCCACTCGCCTTTTAATGATTGTAAATAATTCTCCCTTATACTCGTTTTTCCAACTAGACCTGTACCCCAACTTGTTCTTGTCGTTCTCTTTGTCACTCTTCAAGTACTTACCTTCAATAGCAATTACATTCACGGTAGCGTCCTCGATATTGGCCACAGTAAAGAGCTTCAACTTTCTTCTAATGGACTCCGATAAACCTCGCGTGTACTTCATGAACACCTCATACTCGTTAACATCAATGTCCAAAACCAAAGCTTGGTTATGAAATACCGTAGTGTACGAATTGCTCAAATTTTTGGCGTAAATTATGTCATTTATACCATCCCTCTTGCTTATACCCAATCGGAAAAAATTACTTTCGCACTAATACCTTAAATTCTTTCCATCTCAAATTTTCTACATCTTGGCGTTTTCGATAAAATTTCTACCACATGAGTGCATGACTTGCGAATTTCAACGTAGAAAAGCATATTTTATGAGTATTGGAGTATTCATAAATGAAAAAAAATGGTCTTTAACCTATCTAACTAATTATCCAACTTCTCGGTATCGATTGAACCGTCGAATACCAAAATTTCAATCTTAAAATTGATACGAAGATTACGTAAAGAGTTCGATAACTTACCAATACCTGATCGTTCCTTGACGGATTCGGTATCACTAGAATCGATATATATCTGCTCGGTACCCTCGTCATCATCCCCCTCCACAACTTCTTTGTTCTCCGAGCAGCCTTACCGTTTCACCAAAGCAAAAGTCTTCGCGAGGTTCGTGAGATGCAATTATTCTACCAATTCCCCTAGAGTAGTAGTTAGATCGAAACCTTTTATTTCCAAAGACATGAGTCGATCGTCAGAATCGCCCATCTCCGAATTGACCTTCTTATTCGTGTTAGGTTTTTGATGAATCGTCAATGGATTCACTAGCTTCTCCTTCGTTTGCTTGAGACGGTCACGTGTAGAGACCATAAACCACAATCACCCTCGAGAATCGTAACTGGAAAACTGATACCACTTAATCTACAATACGAAGAGAGAAAGCCTAAAATAAAGAATTGTACGAAGAACAACCCAATTGGTTGGGAAAATCCCTTTAGAGCTTCAATTGCTTAATCAATAATCAATTATAATTCAATTTCTCTCAAACCCTAAGTTTGTATCTTAGAATTGCATTGATCTAACATCTAAAAACCTCTAATCTTGCCTAGCCTTGCCCCTTTTATAGGGTTACAAGTTCCTAGTTACAAAATATGACAAATATGCCCTTAAATACCTAAAGAAATAGGCTAAATTGTACCTTTGTTCGAACAAAACAAGCCTCTGTTCGAACAGAAAAAAGTTCAAACAAAAGACTCAGACAGGTGTTTATTTGAATAGAAATCAAAGTATATTCGAATAGAAAAAAAATGTATTCGAACAGACCAAAAGTCTGTTTGAACAGAAGACTCAAACACCTATTTAATCGAATAGAAGAAAAGTTTATTCGAATAGTGAAGGGGTGTATTCGAACAGACCAAAGACTTTTTAAAAAGTCAAAAAAATGCTTAGATCCTCCTGGATTAGTCATGGTTTTTACTTGTTCAGAGGTTTCCACGTTAATTCTCGTGCGTTAAGTGGTTATTTGCTATTATTAGTATTCTACTCATTTTTGGTTTGAAAAACTAAGTTTGAGTCCTGAATTTAGGCTCTTATATTTGGCATCGTCTGTGGGAGCGATAAGATTCGCTACAAGTATCAAATCCAACAATTATTAATCAATTTCACAATGGGAAATTCCAGTCAATAAGCTCGACAGTCGACTACATTATCAAGCTCTTCGCCAACTTTCTGTTCAAGCTCATCCTCAAGCTCAATACCATCTCATAAGCCAAAGTCGATGCTCAAACACATTATTAAGCTATTCACAAGTTTTCAACTACGCTCCATGTTTGACCTCAATGTCAAACTCAATGCTTGACCTTAGCTTCAGACTTAATGCTCGACCTCAACTTCAAACTTAATGTTTGACCTCAGCTTAAGACTCAATATTTGACCTCATGATTTTTTTTTGACAGCTCTTACCTAAGCTTGACAATCAGCCACATTATTAAACTCTTCACCAACTTTCAACTAAGCTCCATATTTGACCTCGTACCTCATTATTAAGCTTTTTGTCAACTCTCAATTCAAGCTTGTTAACAAGATCGTATCCAATAAGGTGCTCAAGGTCGGGGTATTCGAGCCAATTACAAATTCATTTTCAAGAAGAATGCTCGAGTACAGAACTCACACTCATCATCAGATAAAAGCTTATTGCCAACTCTTTGTCAAGATCAATGCTCGAGCACATAACTTAAAACTCGTCGCCACGTTAGTAATTGGTTTATCCAATTTGACCAAAAGAAGCCACTACTTGCTTCCTACATAAACCAAAAGCATTTGACTCACTCAGTCAAGCTGAGTCATACTCGAGGTCTTCACATAAGCCATTGCTTGCTTCATACATAAACCAAAGGTATTTGACCCACTTAGTCGAGCTTAGTCATGTTTGAGGTCGACATAGAAGTTACTACTTGCTTCATCCAACATACAAACCCGGATTCAGTCAATTGACTTAAATCATTCTTTGAGGCAAGCTCGACCAACATATTACAAGTTAACAATTGGTTCATCCAATTCGACTAATATATTACAGGTCAACAATTGGTTCATCCAATTTGACCAACACATTACAGGTCAACAATTGGTTTATCCCATTCGACCAACATATTACAGGTCAACAATTGGTTCATCCAATTAGACCAATACATTACAAACAAACAATTGGTTCATCTAATTCGACCAACAACACATTACAGGTCAACAATTGGTTCATCCCATTCGACCAGAATATTACAGGTCAACAATTGGTTAATCCAATTCGACTAACACATTACAAACAAGCAATTGGTTCATCCAATTCGGCCAACACATTGCAAACAAACAATTGGTTCATCCAATTTGACCAACACATTATATGTCAACAATTGGTTCATCCTATTCGACCAACATATTATATATCAACAATTGATTCATCCAATTCGACCAATACATTACAAACAAATCAATTGGTTCATCCCATTTGACCTACATATTATAGGTCGACAACGGGTTCATCTAAATTGGCCAACATCTTACAAGTCATCTATTGATTCACCCAATTCGACCAAAACTTGGGAGTGGCCTTGAAGCTTTTGCATTGCTTTTAGCAGTTAATACATAACCCTCAGGCATCAGAGTCAGTCAATAGACTTGAATCATACTCGAGGTCGACATTGAAACATTTTATTGCTTCTAACACTTATGCAAACCCCAAACAATAGATTCAGTCAATCAACTTAAATCGTACTCTAGGGTAACCTCAAAGCCTCAAATTCCAAAAGGCAAGCATTGACGGCATCAGTAATGACTGCACCAAAATCAAGACATAAGCGTCAAGTAACGGATATAGGACAAACTTCTTAACCAAAACCACTTATGCTTTTAGTTGAGAGGGGGCGATTAGAAGGGCCTATTCCGATTCTCGAGCTCAAGCCCTAACTTCGATCAACATACATTTACTCGACCTCGTCAACATACGAAAGCGTGACACATTTATGGTGCATTATGAGGCAGTTACAAAGAAAAAAAGTCACTCATGCTATTATACAACCGTTACGAAGATGCCTTATAACTATTTTTGTAACGACCAATAAATAAAAGCAGAGAAAAACAAATAAAAGACAAATTTTCTACCTAGAAGTTCTAAGCAACACTACCTAGAATACTCGTTGTAATAAGTAGTCACTCAATAAATAACAAAATTGTTTCTAAATCCTCAAAAGAGGTCGTGATTTTACATATTCAAAGGTTTTTACGTTATTTCTAAATCCTCAAGAGGGGGCTATTTCTGTACTCCCTATTATGGTTTAATATTAATATGTCGTCGCTTACAAAAAATAAAGGTTTTTAAGCTATATTTTGTTTTCATTTGTGGTTACTTGTTTACTGTTTAGTATTCTGTTTATATTTGGTGTGAGAAACTAAGTTCGAGTTCCAAAGTTACTCTTATATATCTTAGGACTTCTTGGTGCAAACTGAGCGCGTTCTCGTAGGTAACCAATTCCTTTTTGAGTTCGTCTTATAATACATGTGGTCAATTTGGAATGTTAAAGGTCTACTCCTTGTATTGTTGTTGCTATTGTTGTTTTGGATAAATAAATCCAACCAAACAGTAGTTGGGTCTCACATTTGGTTGGGAGACAAGATCATCATCCTACTACGCCCACCTATTCCTTTCTTTTCTTTTCTTTTTTCCCACACAAGTACACAACTATTTTTTTTTTTTTTGAGCAGACCCAACTATTAGACAAGAAATTGATTTGTCGGTCACCGGTGTCTTGTATCTTGTTTAGATGCTTCAGAATGAAAATGCAATCAAAATTAGTTGAGCTATTCCATAAAGTATATCCAAAGAACAATATAATAAAAGTTTTCAGTACTTCAAAAGCCACCCCAAGTCCTTCCTAAGCAGAGACTGAAAAGGATTGCTTCTTGCATAGTCTCACAATTCTGTGAGTGCAACCCTGGCAGAAGTCGCCATTTTACACAATCGTACAACTACTAATGAAGCAACGTCAAGCCTGATTACAGAGCAAACATGACATCACAACTACAAGAGTCCCAACTTGTTACAATGGCTCCGTAAAACAAACAATACATAGTACCAGACCAAGATTGATGATGGCCTGAAACTTTTGATTACACAACCAACCAACCAAATGGGCTCATGAACAGAAAAGTAATTCAATATTCATATTTATATATCATCAATCTCCAAAGGGTTAATATATTTGTAAGAGGTATAAGAGGTACCCAATATTAGATTCACCAGAGTTGATTCCTCTTTTACAGATATCATACTAACATATATAGAACTTAATTCTAACAAAAACTCTCGCATTTAGGAAGACGAGAGAAGATATAAGGACATTTCTTTTGGTAAAAAATCATCTGAGCCTTCTGGCTTCTCTTTCCGACTCCATTAGGGCAAGAATGTCACCTGCACGAACAGGTCCCTTCACATTCCTCATGATCTGACGGCTTTCATCACCCAAAAACTTGACTCTGACTTGGGTCACCTGACCTCGAGATCCAGTTCGTCCAATTACATTGATCACCACAGCTAGCTTCACACTAGTATCCATTCTTCCTGTTAAGAAAGAATCCAAGAGTGGCATCTTTAGATAAAAACAACATGGAGGATTTCAGAACGAAAACAATAGACATTTACTAGTATTGTTTGCAAATAATTTCATCAATAGTAATCTATGGACTGAGGTCTGTGTCATCAGGAAATACCATTCTACTCTTTAGATCTACGACAAAAATATTTAGAGAGCATTCAATTCAAACTGAGAATCAATCCAAGTATCAAGAATATTAACATAAAAAGAGTAAAAAATGCAGATGTAATCAGTCAAATTCAAATTCAAATTCAAGAGCAAGAACTCAACAAACAATGCAGGGGTCTGTTTTTGGAGGCCTCAGATTATCATAAATATTATATCACAGAATTCAAACAATGTAGGCAATACATATGAGCATCATCACTGGCCTTTATTTTTGTTTTCTAATCACGCTACTCAATGCATACTAGTAAGAGGAAGTGGAAATTGTTCTTATAAGTTGATCTTTTAACTAAAACACTACCTAATAAACAACATGGTTAAATACACCAGATGCAGCTATATTCAGCTGCAGTATAATCATGAAAGTTAGGTTGCAAAGAAAGTCATAAATGAGAATAATGAAGGGCGCTAAGAAGGAATATCAATAAATATTGTATACAGGAATATATATATATAGCTGCGAGCATATTATATCTACAGATGAAGTAGAAAATAATGTGGGGTCCAAATGGAGCAAGTGTGGGCATGAAAGCAAATCACACCTGCAACGATGAACCCGCTATGATCTCCCAGACTTGTAACTGTGTAATCACCACTCCATATATAAGGTGAACACATGACTAAGTCTGACTCAACATATTATAATCATCATTCTTCAGAAAAAGAAACAAGAATAAGTCTCGACAGAGACTGTTGCTTGCACGGCAAATATGTTATTTGTAATTTCATACTATTTTTACACATTAACAAACACCAAATAGACGCAAAACCTAAACATTCACATTGAGATACAATAATTAGTTAAGCATGAAGCTTGTGCATAAATATGTTTGGAAACCTCAGTTGGCCAGAAATTTGGTTATACGGATTAACGCAAATGAAATGGGGAATATCTTAATCAAAGATACAGCTAATTCTAGCCTAGACAAGAAAAACACAATAATCATCTCAATTGCAGCTAATGCAAGTCCAGTCATGTGACATCAAGAACTTAGAGATTGGAAATGTACGATAAATTTTACAAGCACAAAAAACTTGCAAAAAAAAATGTGGGGCCCAAATGGAGCAAGTGTGGGCATGAAAGCAAATCACACCTGCAACGATGAACCCCATTTGATCTCCCAGACTTGTAACTGTGTAAACACCATTCCATATGTAAGGTGGACACCTGACTAAGTCTGGTTCAACACTAAACACCGTCAATTTCTTCAAAAAAACAACAAATCTCAGTCTTAACACACCTAACTAGAAGTTTCTATATAGCAAAAATCTACAGTAAGTGGTAAATAGGAGATTGGAATATAAAGTTCACGCAAGATAAGTATGCTATAATGGATACACCGGATAGATTTTGAGTAACTCATACATAGTACGCCACATTGAGCTCAACAAACACTAGAAGGGCACGCTGAGCAAGCCAGGTATAAAGTCGGGTTTATATCAAGGAAAAAACCCCAAAAATTGTCCACAAGATGGTAAAAAACAACACCCAGACGCGCATTATGTACCATACTTGAGCTCAATGTGCGTAAACCCCAAAAACAAAAATAATATCAAATCCATAATATTAGAAAACCATGTCTTCTAATAATCCCATGTTGGCAATACATTTGGGATTAGGTTTCTGGGGTTCTTAAGCCCTCTCCTAAACGGTCTCCCTCCATCTAATATCGCTTCTCGATTAGGTTTTTAGGGTTCCTAATCCCTCTCAGTCTCTCTCCCTCTAATGCATTTCTAGGGTTTAGGACAAAAACAAAGATAACCCCAAACCCTAAATCGATTCAAAGACAACATAATAGAGACATTGTAACCCTAAATGTGAAGAGCTTACAGAGATTGAAGAACAAACGAAACCCTAGCGTCTCTCTCCTGATTCTTAGAGCTGCTGTGGTAAAACCCTAGTCTTAAACCCTTGCAATTATATAGGCACCACATATGGATCCTCTTATGATTATGGGTAACAAAAACCCGGTAGGCCCACTTGCTTACCCTATAAGCCCAATCGGATAGATCTCAGGTTTCTTGAGGTTAAGGAAAGACTACGCTCCTAAGACCATTTGCACTCCACTTGCCATTTTGATAAGTTATATTTAGATAGCGAAAATCGTACAAACTTGTCAATTAAAAGCCAAATTTGGCTACCTATATCACTTACTAAAAACTCCAAATTTGATAACAAGTGACGTGACAACTCTCCAAAATCTCACAATTTGGAGGGAAGTATGACATGACAAGTTTGACTGTATATTTTGGAGATTCGAATGGAGTAGAAAAATTATTTGGCTTTTAACGAGTGTTTAGTTTGAATTTGACAACCAAAATTTGATTAAACGAATGTAGATGCTCTAAGCGTATCTTTAATTGGCATGTGTCCGGCGAATGGGAGGGTTATAGATGGTTCGTGTTAATTTGCTTTATTTGTCGCTTTGTGTAATTGCTGTAGTAGGGTATGTTTTGAGAATATACAGTAAATTTTGAGTATCAAACAGTATATTAGTATTTCCTGTCCCTGTGTGTTTAGCAGTTGCTGGATAAGAAGGCGTTCAATACGATTTTCATGCTAAGAATATTTGTGAAATGGTTTTTGTTGACGAAAATTTATAAAGAACCTGTAATTATGCTTTCCCCAAAACGGAAAAGCAAATAGATAAAGTCTAAAGTACCGGAAATAACACAATTCTCAGCAACAACAACAACAACAACAGTATGCCAGTTCTTGATAATAGCAACAACAACAGTAGGTCGGTGATACTTTGTTTGTTCAGGCAGCTTTTGTTTCAGAAGATGGCCACCGAAAGAAGTGATCAGCAGTAAGAACTGACTATTATGATCAGCAGCAGCAACAGCAAAAAGTGGAACTGTTTTGATCACGAACAAGAAGAAGCAATAGCAGCAACTTTAACAAGAAGAAATGAATTGATAAAGTAGGTCGAGCTTGCTTCAAACAGCAACAACAAGTATTCTTTTAACATTTGAACATCAATAGGAAGGTCTTCTTTGAATAGCAACAACAAGTTCTGAACAGATGAATAAAAGCAACAACAAGTGATTAATATGAAAGAGAAACAAGATGATTAGCGCTCGAGGCGTGGGTCTCACTATCTTTAAAGAGTATCTCACGTACTCTCCCAGGATACAACGAGCATAAGTATACAACAGCTTTACTCAGGGGAAGTCTACGTAAAAGAAATCAAAGGTTTTGCACCTCAAAATTTAAACCGTATAGAGAGAGAAAGAGAGGAGATAATGAATAGTGGTCGATGAACAGTAGTTCTGTGTTCTTCAAAAGGTGATAGAAAGGAGTTTATATAGGGAGAGTTTACAACGGGCCAACGGCTATAAGCATGATTTACGTGCAAAAACTTGAATGCATGCGTAATGTGTCATGAAGATCAGGTCTTCGTGAGAACTAGCCGTTGTCAATCAAGAGATGAAAGATCAAGTTTTGAAAGAGATGAAATACCCAATTAACAAGACAAGGTCCAAGCCTTATACCCAAACTCAAGCCTAAGCCCAAGGCTCAAAAGAATGTTTTTAAAAAAAATCAACATTTTCCAACTTAAAAATGGTATACAAAATGTGTTTTATCAGACCGTGTGTGAAATAATATAATGTTTGTTTTTTTAGGGATTTCAAAGTACACAGATAGCTGGATTCACAATAAAAGTCATTATTATTATTTTTTGCAAAACAAACTAGGGATGGGTGCCCCATGGACCATCTATACAAAAGAATGAAAATATTTACATCCTAACATATTTCTTACCCCTAGCATCCTCCGTAATAAGGTCCCTCAAAACATTAGGCTAGGAGGAGCTAGTGAGCAATATGATTTCATCATCTACAATACAAAAAGGAGGCAAGAAAATTTGAACATTTATTGGACTCCCTATAGTTATGAACTGGCCTATTTGGTGATGGATAGTTTGTAACAGAATATTGCAGTTCCAGGGGGTGGCTGCTTCTTCTCAATGTATGCAAGCATCTGCTTGGAGTCTATACTGATCTGAATATTCAGTTCCCCTCATTCTATGCATTGTTGGAAACCTCTCTGGAATGCAAACATCTCTTGAAAAGTGACAATGCTAGCTTCACCTTGCCCACTATAACAGGAAATGCAGACTTTATTAGAATCTCTCACAATTCCTTCATATCCACCTCTTGTTCCCATAGCATATCCATCAGTGTTTAACATGTCACTGCCCTCCCTTAGAGGATCCCAAGAGCACATTTTAATAACTGGGAGCTCATACATTGGTTTCAGACTCCATCTGTGACAAATATCTTTATTTCTTGCTGTATATTTGACTTTAGTAATAATAAACTTGGCCCTTGTAGTAATGTCATTGCAGATGTCATTAAAGACTATATATTTGGTCTAATAGGATCTTGTCTGAATAAGTGGTTGTTCATACTCTTCCACACCTGATAAACAAAATAAGTAAAGGCAAGTTACCATTGAGCTCTTGGCTCAGTGGCTGTGTGACCCTCCACCCCATGAGAGGTCATGAGTTCGAACCTTGAGAATTGTGGACATCCTTTGGGTTGTCTTGTGGGGCGCCTTTGGGCTTTGTACCCTTCGGGGCTTGTAGCCTTCAGACTTTGTAACTCTTCGGAGGCTTGTGGTTGCCTTCGGGGCTTTGGACCCTTCGGGGCTTGTAGCCTTCAGACTTTGTAACTCTTCGGAGGCTTGTGGTTGCCTCCGGGCTTTGGACCCTTCGGGGCTGTGGTTACGGGTTCCTAAAAACTGGCTGCCTACCCTTCGGGGCTTGTAGCCTTCGGACTTTGTAACTCTTCGGAGGCTTGTGGTTGCCTCCGGGCTTTGGACCCTTCGGGGCTGTGGTTACGGGTTCCTAAAAACTGGCTGCCTCAGGCTTTAGAAGCCCTTCGGGGTTTCTCCGGGATTTGGACCCTTCGGGGCTGTGGTTACGGGTTCCTAAAAACTGGCTGCCTCAGGCTTTAGAAGCCCTTCGGGGTTTCTTGTTACTCTGTGGTTACGGATCCTTAAAACCGGCTTACCTTCCAAAAAAAGTAAAGTAAAGGCAAGTTTAAGCATTCTTGTACGTGGAAGGCATGTTGCACATCCATTCCATTTCATGTTGTAGATCACCAATTTGCCTTTGGTAGCCAATTTTAACTAACAATTTTGACCGCACACCTACAGAACCCATGTCTAGGGAGTACTATGGAGTCCCATGCTTTCATTAGTGTTCTTGCAAACTTGACAACTGTACCATCTTGTCCTGAGTAACTAGGCAATTGTTGATCAACATCCAAGATATAAACCCATGTCTAGGGAGCACTATGGAGTCCCATAATAGATGTTTCCACTCAACTTTAGGATTGATAGTTCTCAACTTGTCTATAACAAAGGCTATTGTGAAATCTCCATGAACTGAAGGCTGCCAAATAATTGTCTTTGGCCCCTGAAACCTCTTACTTGGCAGGGAGATCATTCATAATGGCAGTCACTGAATGTTTAATGTGATGTGGTATCTTCCATTTGCTCATATGAACAAAATTGCTTACTTTAGCCTGCATCCCCAAGTAAAAATTGTATATGTATGCAGCCCTGAAGTGATCCTTGAGAATACCTAGCTTATGCCAAGGGTCAAACCAAAAAGAAGTATTGCAGCCATCTCCAACTAGGTACTTGATGCAATGCTGGGCTTCTTCTCTAGAATTAAACACTTGTCTCCAAGCCCAAGAACACTCTCTAGAATTAAATTGTGCTGCACCCACTTTACCCAAGGATAATCTTCTTTGGTTGCTATCCTAAATGTGTGTCTCATAATTGAAGCCTTGTTCTAGCTGTTTAAGTTTCTTAAGCCTAAACCTCCTTCATATTTAGGAAGACAAACACTCTGCCAAGACTTAGGAGTACTCTTCTTGCTTATTTCATGACCAAACCACAAGAATCTTGAGCACATAACATTGATTTTGTCTAAAACAAATTGAGACATAATAAATATGTTGAACCAATAGACATTAAAGCTAGGGATGACTGATTGAAGAAGTTGTAGTCTGTCTGCATATGAAAGAAACTTGTATTTCAATGAGAGAATTATTGTGGCCATTTTTTCTATTAGAGGGTTGCAGTCTCTAGCTTTCAGCATTGTGGAAATGAGGGGGAGCCCAAGGTACTTGAAAGGGGTTTCAAATTCTTTAAAATTCATGATGTTGCATCTAGTTGTTCTTATGGCTAGGTCCACTCCAGAGAAATAAAGAGCCGACTTAGAGTTGTTGACTTCTAGCCCTCTGAGAGTTTTGAAGGTGGATAGACCATCTTTGATTGCCTTAGCTGAGTCAATATATCCTTTGCAAAACACCAGTAAGTCATAAGAGGAGAGATGAATTGTTAGAAGATTGAAGAGAGATTTTTTATCACATGCACATGCAAAAAATGAGATAATATCACAAACATTTGTTCGTACATACCACACTCTTCTCAATTTTCTCCCACTCTCCAGTTCACCTCGAACCCAAATGAAATTCTCTCCAATTTGCTTCTCATGCCCTCTTAACCTCATTATAACCTCCTATATTATTCACAACCGACAAATTTCTTACCACTTTCCCTCTAGCTCACAAATTTTATCCTATTGGCCTCTCACGATCTCTGGATGCCACTACTACAACTCCTTTTGTGATTATTGCACACCCCTACGTCTCTTGTCGTTTCCCTCCAATGACCAGATTACTAGTCATCCCACTGTTGGAGATGCTCCAAGGTAAGGACCTAGCTCTCCTCTCCCCCAAAACTTCATAACGCGGGAACAAACAGCGTCTCTCTCTCATAGTGCAACAATTACTCTTCCTGCTCTCAATCTCTGCAGGTAATTTCTCTCTTTTAACTCTCAAAACCCCACACCTCCACATGGGAGATGGTTAAGTGGGATAGTGGAGTCAGTGTGGAGCATTACATAGTCAGAAATGAAGATATACAACTTAAAGGTATTTCGATATATCGTTCCTATATACGTGCTGATGGAAAAAACTTTGAACATTACTTCAAGTCTATAGAATTATGTCCATGAAGAACTCTGATCTCGGTATTCTTTGTATTAATTTGGAGGGGCTTATGGCCTTGCTGCTCTAATTAAGATAATTGCTTTGCATCTGGATGCTAGCTATGGGGCATGTTTTGTTAAGCTTCTTCCACGGTGTGAAGATCAAATGTCAGTATGTGCTAATGCAAGCCCGGGAGATTCTTTAGAATCTTTAAGTGAAATTCTTATGGCTTTTAGAAATGAAGGGTCAAGAAAGTCTTGGAAACTTCGTTTAATATGGTGGTCTGCTCGCCACTTCAGCTCTAATGTCCGTACTTCAGAGATCAAATCAGGTATATTCTGAATGTTTCAGTCTGTAAAAGGGTTATTAGTAGAGTAGGGTTATTTGCCGAGTAGGACAAATATATAGTGTGTTTGTCTGTTCTCCCAATTAAATGATCGTGAGTAGACAATTCGCTGAACATCGTTTTGGTTCGAATCTAACATTCTTTAATTAATATTCCTATACACGGGATATATTTATGAAAGCACAGTGTTATTCTTCATAGCATGGATCAAGATTTCCCTTGCTGTGTGTTATACTAGGAATGTGAAAGATATTTATGCATTGCCCATCTCTAATTTGGCATTTTCATTTTACTTTTACGTAAATCATATTTTTCCACATATATGTTGTGAATATCATATTTTCTTTTTATTGTACATGACTAATATAAGTTTTTGGTATCGACTCCAACAGGTGATTTGTTGCTCTTAACTTTCAAAGCAGCGTGCGCATCACACTTGTATGGACCTGCCTTTGAGTACTCGGCGAGTGTTTATAGTTATTTAGAGAAGAAGGAAAGCCTGGACAAGATCTCGTTTTTGCAGGGTCACGTAGAGAACTCAATTAATTTCTTCGATAATATGAATAAGTTACGGATGTAAGTAGATTAATAAGTAATTATTATTCTTTTTATTTTAACGTTATCTTCATGTGCTTAGTTCTTGCAACTTGTACAAAAATGGTGCTTTGTCCCCTGTCAAGGAAAACTCTAGCATATATGTAGTTAATATGGCCCTTGTATATGATCAGTGTAACTTTGAAGAGATGCATTTAAGCATTCCTCGAAGAACTTACATTCTTGATATTGCCTCTTTTTGTATCAGTTCTTTACTTTTCTTTTCTTTTCATCCCAATGACCTTTGTTCACAGCCCTTGTGGTTTGCTTCTCATCGTGTTCCATTCGAGTTCTTCTTAATCTCCTTCCTTTTTACTGATATTTGCTTCTTGAAACTCTGATAAGTTGCTACAGTATATGATCAAGAGTTACATATGACCTTCAAATTTAATATTTTAGTCTTTTATTATCTTCTTCATACCAGAAAAGGGCAACTAAATAAAAATTTGAAAGATATCATATCGAACTGGTATCTTGTATGGGGAGCTCAGCACAAGTTGCATTCTTTTTTCCTCAAGTTAGATCATTATGCTCTGCCAACATCATGTTCATTTGTGTTTCTTACTTAGCATGAGGGTTTTTATCTACCGTTGTCTACATTGTGCATCATATATATTGCTGATTATGTACGTGAACATTGTTGGGCATCTCAATTATGGGGAGTGTATGATTTAAGAAGGAACATTGTTGGCCAGCAAATGTAATCATTCGGGTTGGCAAAAATACCGAAATGTTCAAATAAATATTAGTAATCATGCCAACAGTTATCACAATTAAGAGAAGAGAATTATATTAAATACACTTCTTTATTAACCTTTGTGTCAACTTATCTGTTGGAGACAGTTGGAATCAAAATTGGGGAGCAATTAGGCCCAAATATTGAGATCCCAATAAAATTGGGGAGAAATAAATATAAGTACCTAGCAGGAGAAACAAGAGCCTGTAAGAGAAACAACAAACATTGTTGTTTTCAGGTGATTTCTTACATCTTTGTCTTTGCATTTACATTTATAATCTTAGCTTAACTGTGATTGAGTTTTTGAATTGGGGACAACAATAAAAATAACGACCATTGTTATTCTTAGTGTTAGCCCTATAACGCTTCATGTATCCAGCCCCACAAGTGCAATGAGATCCAACTTGTACCATATTTGCAAGAAGCCTAAAAATAACCAAATTAACATTTAACTAGCATAGATCACCAAATCACTAATTTGTGTTTAGATAATTTTCTTCATGAGCTCAATCCATTCTTCTTGTACAATGTACATTGTATGATTGTAGCGCCCCGCTTTATTTTTTTCCGTTATATAACTTTGTTCTAGGTTAGCTGTATTAGTTTAGTAAGTTGCACTTAAAAGTATGTTATCATAACTCTTTTTCCCAAATCAATTTTTAGAACCCATTCAAACCAACACCACCGTCTTCACCAAAAATTTCTCCCGAGAATCCTCCACAAAATCTCTTCTTTCCTCTTCTCTTGTGAGCCTCAAAATTCCTCTCCAAACGCAGCTATTCCTCTACTATAACCTTCGAGCAATCTAGAGTCTTAGAGAGAGGAGAAACCATCTTTTTAGATTCGGCAACTTTGGGGAAATTACTGATTTCATTGGAGCTTTGAGGGCAGATTTCCCTCTCTTCTAAGCCCTAGATTCTTCGATCAGGCAAGTACCATTATCACCGTACACTTAACATTA
The DNA here is from genome assembly GCA_014058105.1 of Kingdonia uniflora. Lineage (NCBI taxonomy): Eukaryota > Viridiplantae > Streptophyta > Magnoliopsida > Ranunculales > Circaeasteraceae > Kingdonia > Kingdonia uniflora. The sequence continues at coordinate 1,413,936 of JACGCM010001796.1, read as the reverse complement.
AATGATTGCTATGATTCCGGATGCAAATTGAGTATAGTTAATTGTATATGCCGTATTAGTTGTTATCGTTGATTTCGTATACTCTCTTGCGATTTTAGGTCAGCATCGATAGTTTGAATCTGTATATGTTTGGAAATTGGTTATAGGCTATGTATAAAATAGTTGTTCATGTTTGGGGATACTAGTTGTATTAGTACAGTAGGTTATATAAGTGTATAAAAATTAAGAGGGAGCTTTCTAGCGCTTATGACATTTGAATTTGGGATATCAGGTTATTATGAGGGGTTAAAAACTTCATCTTCTATGTACAACTACTATTGTATGTTCTATAACAGTTAACTACCATGCCTATTATTTACAAGTAATGCACTACCTCGTTTTGTATATATTATTTAAGGATCATGAATTACATATCTAGGCAGACTTTATATATTCCCTCTACCTAATATACATAGGTATATATATGCCCTTAGGAGTAAATACTTGGACTTTGTAAATATATATTGGCTTTGTGATATTATTAGTCAAGGAATGCAACAATTAGAAGGGGGTCTTGTAGTATGTGGCTTGTAGGTGAGCATTGTGGTTGTTAGTTCTTTTAACGTAAGGATCACTGAGAGACCCAATGTACTTTTAGTATATTATGGTAAGTGTACAGATGTTTACCGATAAATAAAGATATTCAGTTAGCGGCTTAACTTAGGTACTATTTTAGGACTTCAAGTGATAATATCAGCGACTGAGACCCACTCCTATATATGTGAGGGTAGAAAGGTCATTGAGCATAAGATCGCCAATCATATGATATAGTCCCATTGCCTATAGAGCAAGGACATATAGGTCATTTTGATTGAGTGTCGGTCTCTTAAATCATTCATGCATATGACAACTTAGAGTCCTGTACACAGTAGGGCTATGATGTCAGGGTCCTTAGGTTTGATTCCCTAAACAAAAGATTAGGCGACTGTTTATCAGTGTTCCAGGGTTGCAATCCCCTAAAACTCTTCCCCAGTTACATATCGGCTTTGTTATTCTTTGTGAATACTCCCCGTGGGCATAGATCCTTAAAAGTGAAAATAAATCAGGCTTTAGACCTGTAGGTTGAAACTCTTTGACCACCTTGATCCGGTGATTTCCCCGCTAATTCCTGGCTCACTAAAAAGGAATCCGCCAATCCCTGGCTCGACAATAAGGGATACGCTTCTGTTGAGGACAGAATGGTGCGAGAGCGTGGTCCCATTGAATTAAAAGTGACCCTGTGTACATCGTCTGTTAGTTATCCCTCACACCTAATAATACTCTATAACTACTTTATAATACCGGTTGACGCTGTGACGACCTACCGAACGCCGGCCAAATCTACCCGAGCGTTTTGAGTTATGTCCGAATGTATTTGTTCTCTATATCCTAATATAGCTCCACGCCAAGTTTCATCGCAATCAGATTCAGTTAAGGGGGCGAAAAGGTCCAATACGCTTCGTCTCATGTTTTAACGTTTCCTTTTGGAAATTGACTATTCACTTAGTAGCTATATTAAGGAGGAACCTTGGTCCGATCCTCCCCATGAATAAAAGAGCTTTAATGCTTGGTCATCAAGGACCCCCGCTCATGGACTATCTACAAGGGATAGTTATGAGTTCTCCTAGGCCTAGGAAAGCTAAGGGACATTGCCTCGCAATGCGGGCCAGTTTTCCAAAGAGGGCTTCATATGGCGCCGCTATGCTCCGTGGGCTATCCGAGACGCACCGCCCCTTACAGATGGACAATATAAATAGTCCAGGTTCGTCGCCCCTTGAGATATGAGTCCCTTATGTGGAAACCGGCATATTGAGCTACCCTGATCCGCTACAGGACAGGTGTACTTTCCGTACCTCGCGCGCGTCGCGAGAGATTACGCTGTAGGGATTATTGAGGGAACCTTCAGCGTTGTTACCTATACCGAATACATATTCGATGACCCCTCACGAGTATCCAGGATTATCCGGATATCGCTCTAGCATCCGTGGGTTGTATGCCACTGGCGCGCCGCGCCCGTGAAGATGGTTGGTACACGCTGACCACGCGTCCGTGTACGCCACATAGTCCCTTATTCCGCTGCACTCCGGGAACTGTAGAGGCGGTCCCGGGTTGGGCCGTGACAGACGCCGACGCTTAAAAACAACATTAATAATTGAACCTCATTCCTCAATCCATTACATCATTTACATATATTTATAGGATATTATATCACACTAGTATTTTTGTATAATAGATCGGTCTGTCATGTTCAATGACCGGTAATAATTGTGCTTGCTTGACGCCTTGTGCGCTATATTTTTTTCAGGAGGTCGAGCACAGTAGGTTTTTGCTTAGTGAGGCTTGGTTGATCATTTTCGGGATTCTTTGAAGTTCTTTGGATCGCTGAGTTGTCGTAGGGTATTTATGATATTTATTTCATATTTCATTGTCGTAGTTTTATTCTCGTTTTTAGAGTTAGTAGAGATTTTATTCACTTTAATTCATTTATTTATTTAATTTATATTGAGTTATTTTCCGCTGCGTTTCTTTGGTAAGTAAATGTAATTTTTGTTGAAATATAATACATCTGTGGGGTTTCATCCGTGGGATGTCCGACTTGTCAAGCCTTAGAATGTGCTTTATGATTTATTATCAGAAAACGGATTTTGAGACGTGACAATGATAAATTGATTTCTAAGTAAATGTCTCATTGTACCACACTCTATTTTATGAGCATGAACAAATGCATGTGATGCTCTTTTGTTGAAGCCTAATATTTTGGTATTAGCAATTGCACATGTTCTTTTATTTATTTATTTATGAAAGTTATATTTTTTGGGCATAAAAAACTGCATTTTCTTTGTTAAAGAAAACCTCATTGCAGTTTCCAAAAAAATGTAGTTTCCACAAAAAAAATATCACACACAATTGATAATGCCTATATCCAGCCTCTGCAAAAGAGTGAAGCATGCAATTGCTGCCCACAGTCTTGCAAGTATTCTTTCACATACATCAACCCATTAAAAGTATACACAACAATAATTCATTAAGATTATGAAGAAAAAATATGAAATTAAGAAACCAAAACCTCTATATTGATAATTTGATATAAAGTAAAGTATAAAATTGAAAATACCATACTTTTACCTATTTTCTAAGCTTCATCTTATAATAGTCTAGAGAAAAAAAATGGGACTTTAGAGAGAAAGAGTAAAATCAGAGAGATGTCATAATTCATACAAGAAAAATTAAAGATATCATACAAAATTTACAAGGCGTAACTCTAATAATGAGATATCATACACATTAAAATCAGAGATATCATACAAGATTACAAGGTAAAATCAGACAATCAGAGATATCATACAAGATTACAAGGCATAACTATAATAATGAGAGAGATATCATACACAGTAAAAATATAAAATTACTATTGAGACTTGATAAAATATTAGAATTAGGGTATTTTAGAGAGATATCTACGATACTAGTAAGTAGCAGCGATACAAGGTTTTCATGAAAAGTAAAGTTGCCTACAATTTGACCTCAAAATTCAAAAGTAAAGTGACAGAGATAAAGAGTAACCTGTTGAGAGTCTTGAGACTTGAGAGTGATCTCAAAAGTAAAAATAGAGTGATCTCCAAACGATGAATTGTGAATGATCTCCAAACGATGATCTTCAAAATACCCCAAATTGATAAACTATTGAGACTCGGGATAGTGATATGAGACCAAATCGAACAATCAAACAATAAGAGTGAAGTTCAGAAGTTGTCATAGAGACTCACCACAAAGTCACAAACGATGAATTAAGAGAGTAGGAGACTCACCAGTCACCACAATCGAACAAATTGATGAATTGAGACTCACCACAAACTGAACAATCGAACAATAGAGATTAGAGAGTGAAATTGTCATACAGAGAGTGAGAGACAGACTCACATCTCACAACGGCGGTGAAACTTGAAAGAGAGAGTGAAGTGGAGGAAATGAGGTTTAGGTTTAGGTTTAAATACCCTGTGGAAATTACCAAAAGACTTTGAAACCTAAACAAAATTACATAAGAGTAAACGGGTTTGTGGGTCAAATTTTGAAACACTGACCCGACCTGTTTCGTAATCATGTCTAGCGTGTCAACCCGTTTACGACCCAAACCCGTTTATAGCAGGTCGGGTTCGGGTTGGATTGACAGCCTAACTCTCAAGCTTCTCCTCCTCGTCTCCCCCAAGCTATAACTCAGGAACAAATAGCGTCTCTATCTCCTTAAAATTGTTTGGATTGCCAAACAGGGTTTCTCTGCAATCCCTCTTTCTGCTCTGAATCTCAGTTTCTGCAGGTAACTCTTTCACTATTTAACTCTCAATTTAGAGCTATAGCTCTCAGAGCTCATAAAATCTTTAGCTTGTTTGAATGTATTTTGCTGATTTGAAGTACTATATATATTAAACCCAAAGTAGATAATTAAAATGCAATGTTGTTATGGTGTCCCAAATACATGCACCCTTATTATTAAAACATATAACATTGGGTACTTTATAGGACTTTAATGATGTTCACGGCGAGCTGTGAAGACGTGGTTAATGGTGTTTGCCATGAGGAAGAGAAGGTTCACAGTGAGGTTGTTGAAGATGGGCGTAATCCCAAAGTGAATAAAACATTAGGAATAAGCACCCCTTGTATGAAGCAATCTGGAATGCGTGGATCATACATTGTGCGGTCGCAGCATCGTGCTAGACTAAGACGTTTACTTGATAAGCTGATGAAACAACATAATTGGAAGGAAGCTAGTGGCGTCATGAGCATGTTATTGAAGGGTATGCAAAAGAAGGGGCGTTCGCCAAAGGAACATGCTGAGTGGATAGTATGTTTATGTTTACTTATAAAGAGATTTCGTATGTTTTGAAGTTTAATTCTGAAAAACCCTATTTTTTTGATTATCAAGGATTAGTTCAACAACAAAGTATAGTTATGTAAGTCATCCCCTTTTCTTCCTACATGTCGGGGTTTCTCAAAAATACCCCAAAAACATAGGGGTTGTCTTACATCTTTCGTTAACCCTTTACGGGTAAAGGGTGATATAATGATGATCATTTAAGGGATATTGTCAAAGGATAAGACGTTTACTTAATAAGTTGATGAAACAGCATGATTGGAAGATAGCTAATGGTTTCAAGAGCAAGTTACAGAAGGATATGCAAAAGAAGGGGTGTTTGCTGAAGGAACATGGTGAGTGGATGGTATGTTTATGCTTACTTATAAAGAGCTTTCGTTTGTTTTGAAGTTTAATTTTGAAATACCCTGTTTTTATTATTATCAAGGATTAGTTCAACAACAAAGTATAGTTATGTAAGTAATCCCCTTTTCTTCCTACATGTGGGGGTATCTCAGAAATACCCCAAAAACATAGGAATTGTCTTACATCTTTCGTTAATCCTTTACGGGTAAAGGGTGATATAATGATATTCTTAATGATGATCATTTAAGGGATATTGTCAAAGGATCCCAAAAGAAGGGGCATGTCAAAAGTAACTGTTAAGAATTTTATAGAAATCTCTTGGTGGTATTGTCAATTTGTATCTAAGATGTCCGCATGTTATATGTTTTAGGTAGCAATGGAGCTTCTAAGCGGGAGAGATAACCATTGCCAACCAGAAAAAATATGGGAAACCTATGGAGTATTGAGTTGGAAGGAGAAAAGGACCAGGCAAATGAAGAAGTTGTCCGTAATGGTAAACTTCAACTGCATTACGTTGTAATTTATGCATTTCTTCTCTTTGATCATCATGAATAGTTAATTTGTGTTGTAGAAGCTGGTATATTACCCAAATTTCCACCAAAAATTGGAAAGAAAAAATGGAGAAATTAACTATATACGTGTGTTTGATTATCTAGAACTCAGAAGGAATAATGGAGGTTTGTTGCCTTAATTAAACTCAACATGTAAACTACCCTCCTAGTCCATGAGGGAATGAAGATACTGAATATATGTTTAACTAGTTTGAGACATCAACATTTGATGTTTAACTAGTTTTATCTTCCCGTGCTTCGCACGATTTACCTTGAGTTTGTCTCTTTAGGGTAATTTTTTAAGCACTATATTATTTTCAGGTAAACACTATATGAAATTTGTACAAATCAATATTTCTTATACATATCAATAATGATCAAAGTAGCAAAATATAAAGTGCTAAAAAAAGAAAAGAAAAGCAAAGCATGTAAAGTACCATACCGCAAGCCTTCAACCATTTCTGTCTTTGATGCTAATGTTCAAGGTGCATATATTGTATTGAAGTTGTAGTAGTTGTGACCCCATAAAGTGCTAATATTAACCTAATTCTCCAATATCTTGTACTGATTCATTACTCCACCTCATTTAATAAAAACTAAGTAAGTGACACGTGGCGCTCTATTTTTTGAGAGATTGGTGAGGATAGCTCTCCATCTTCCAAATTCCTTACATTTCATATAGAAGTATAGATTTTCTAAACGAGCATATGCTTTGGCATTATTTGTTGTTTATTGTTTGTTGAGATTATTTTCTCCAAAATATGATTAATCACGATTCACAGTCATATCTTATGATAGACTGTGATATCATCTACTGGACTAAAATCTTGCAATCTACATCAATGTACACATCGTGTTTGTTGGCGCGTTATTTTCTTCCGCTTGAGTAATATATGTTTAAGAAGTGAAAAATTGTTCATGAAAGTAAAACATGGGATATATTGAGCGGGGGAGTTGGAAAAACATTGATTGTCAGTTGAGGAGTATTTCCCTCTTCTGATCATACAAATTTGATGTAAAGAAAGGTTGCGGAAGTAAGACTTGCTCATCAAATACGTACCAAGATAAATAATAAACTAGAACTTCTTTTCAATCTCCAAACACTAATTAAATTTTTTACTACTCAATTCTCAATCCAAGCTAACTCCCCTATCCTAAATCAAGGACCTCTCTTTATAGATTAAAGTGTCTTTACAAAAATGAAAACTTTTCTAATAGAAAATTCCTTCATTCATGCAATTAGAATTGAAATCAAATACTAAAAACCAAAGGTTTCTGAAAAAATAAATAAAGAATATGAGAATGAGAGAGAGAGAGAGAATTAGGGAACCTTGCTGTGTGAAACAACCCGTGGCATATAAAATATTTTTTTGTTCTCTTACATATGTTACCATTATCTGTTAAAAGTTTGATGTCATACTTATTTTCTAGGAGTACACGATTTTGTATAGCATACAATCATGTTGATGTAAATACTTGTTAACTCGGCATTTTCTTTTACTATTGAGCAGGATAGATACCAAGTTCGATTGGAGTCCCTCCTCTCAAAAAATATACACAGAAGTTTCAGAGGAAAGAACGACACGGACGCCTTCATTGAACGAGCACGCACAAAGTGCAACGAGTATGGTTATCTTTAAGTTTCTTACCATCTATATTCCAAATTACAGACACTCAACAAATTGACTGTACCAACTTTTATTCTAATACTAGATGAAATTATGTCCATCATTTATTAACATGAATATCCTTTCTTGGTTTTAAATTTAGCAAAATCACTATAGCTAATTGTTAGAAAACTTTGGTGGTAAGGTTTTTGGAAACATATGCCCATTTGTTAGCTAACAAAAGGAGCTATTACAATGAAAATAATTGGAGAGTTGCATAAGGAAGGATCTATGAAGGAGGTGTTAGTACGGGGCCTATATACGACACTTTAAGCATTTTGAATTATATGAATATTGTAGTGCACCATATTTTCGTGCTCTTTGTGTTGTAAATTCGTTTCTCAAATTGGTGTAGAGAATGGATTCAAATAGACTTTGCCATAAGAGATGGTTGTCTTTGTCAAGCTTAACTAAACTGAGATTTTATATATTTTGAATATGGAAGGAAGAAGAAGATGCTATAGATTATTACTTGAAGAAATGGTTGTAGAAGAGGTACTAGAATTGTTGTAAGGTAAGAACCTTATTATTGCTTCAAGACCACAATAAGTTAGAGAAGCTGAAAGATTGAACTTAACACAAATAAGTAAAAGATTTATATTTGCAAATCAAAGTATACAAGCCATTAACACAAATAAATTAAAGTATATCAAGCCATTGACACAGGCAACACTGACAACTTGTACGAACACAGCCAGTCCATTGTAAACCTTAACCATACCAAGCCCTTGTTCAACTTGTATGCACAAATTCATGGCTAAACATCACCTTTTAAGAGAACCCATTTTGATTATGTGGAGGACAAAGACATAAATTGAAATGTAAAAAGCCCTTGTTTGCTTACTCTTGAATTTCACCTTATAAAAATCAAATTAAACCGAGGCGCTGACGGAAATTTGTTACAGAATTGCAGTAGCTGATAAAAACAGTCTTTGACGTTATTATTATTTGTGTGTGAGAGAGAAAGCTATTGTTTGAGGAATTTTTCTTCTTCTACATTTTCATTTTTTGAAAAAGTGGAAACGCGATAGAGAGTGGAGGGAGTATTGAGGTGAGAGATATATAGGGTTGATGTTTGTGGGCCCCAACCAACTCTATGAAGGTTTTACCAAAGACCCGGGGGGCGTGAGTTCAACTCCACCCTTTGAGGAATTGAGCTACTTTGGATTTTGACTGCCTCGATCAATCCGATGTACGAGACACTCTGCTCGAGTTTTACTGCCTTGTATTTTTTCAACTCCTCCCGCAAATTCGTGTATCTAGCACGGCCTAAGAGTTACAAACTGATTAATGGAATACAAAGAAGCTTGTAAGTTGTGATTAAGATTTTTAAGATACACTTTTTAGAATTTCCTGCATATTCCTTTGGAGGGCTTTTGGATTTTAATTTTTATAGAAAATCAAAATACTAAATTACAATATTTATTGCCCTCTCTAAAAATGACTATTCTGTATGTTATTCCTACACCATTCTATTATGTCCACTCATAAAAAGTCCTTATGAATTTAAGGATTCTGAACAATTAAATCAAATTTTCTAGCGTAGTTGCCAACAATAAAGAGAGAGAACATATGATGTACACAATTTTGCTAGCTTCTATATAAGAGGAAAATTTTCATATTTACCGGGTTTTTTGTTGTCGCAGTCTCGTACAGGAAATGAATTATGGTGAGGACCCTGTTTCAAACATGATGTTGGGCCTGTTCTTTTATGAGCTTTGGTATTCTAGCATTCCGGAAGAGATGAAATTGGGAAGTTATGTCACACCAAGTATACCAGAGATCTCAGAAATGGAATTCTGCAATGATGCTCACGACATGGAATCTGAATTATTATGTGGTTCAAATAGCTCCATGGCAATGGATATGAATCTTCTTGTGGGTACTGATAGTGCTGTTCATAAGTGGCCTTTCTGCATGGGCGAATCTGTCGAAATGAGTGAAAATGAAGGAGCTACCATCTCTAACTGTGGGCACATATTGAGGAGCACTTCCATTTTTCACTCAGGTGGTAAGATTCTTATTCCTTAATATGTTATTCGATTAAACAGTAATCATGCAGAGTTGAAAATGATTTTAGTACTTGTTTTGTTCATCAAAACCAATTTTCCGGGCCCATGGATTATATTCTGCTCAGTTATGGCTCGAATTAGTAGTCATTGTCTTGTTACTGATAGGCTGTTTTATTTGGGAGTGGTAGGTGAGATGGGAGAGGCGAGGAGTTCATGTACTTATAAAACCCTGTGTGAGGCATTTTTTTGGTGTGAGGGGACTCTAGGGATATTTCAGTGCTTTGTATTTTATAAGTTGATTCAGAAATTGGGGTTTTTGGGGGCAAAGAGTCCCCTGGAGTTGCCTATACCATCCAATTCGTTGGGCATTCTTTTTCATGTGTATGACTCCCGGGATATTTCATTAGTGTATATGGTAGTTTGATTTAGAGATAGGGTTTGGGGTTCTTAAACCAACAGTGTTTGTTGGGAAGTTAAGAAATGTCTTAAGTTAGCCTCTCTTTTTTTTTTGTTTCTTCTGAAATCTTTTGTCATCGTCCCCCTGTTTTTTTATTTTTCAACTGAAGGCTCCCTCTTAAAATCCTTTCTTGCGGTTTGTGACCGTTCTTCTTTATCGGTTTACTGTTTGTACTCATCATTTGATTTGGTTGACCCTTTGCTATTGTGAAAATATTTTTTTCATAAAATGTTTTTAGGCAGGTTCAGTCTAGATGGCCACAAATGTAACAAGTCCAATGTAGTATTATTATTTACTTAGATCCCCATCAATATGCTTGGGAGAAAATATCATTTCTTCATAATTCAACATAAATTTCACTTAACCATCCTTGCAAGTCTATCACCAGGGGCCTTTACCTCTGTTATAGCACAAAACTTGAAGATTTGAACATTATAAATAGTTCAAATGAAAATGGTTTAGCTGATAACGAGGAAGAGTATTTTGGTATACAAATATTGATGTAGTGGAGGCTCTTGGGCCTATCTCAACTTTTCTCTATATTCGAAAGACCTACTTAAAATAGAAAGTCATCATTTATATCATCTTGACATGTTACTTGTGATAAGGTTCTACGATTGACAAAGAGAGAAGAGAAAGTATCGATGTTTATCATTAGAAACGAGAGCTTAAGCTGTAACCTACAAGTATGGCTGTATTATTGAATATAAGAAAAATAAACATAGAGAACCGCCCTTAAGGCTGAAATATGACTCTAATACCACCCCATCAAACACATAACGCTACATCAAGTTGCAGCAAGAGTTTTGTTAAGCAGAAAAAGGAAATGCTGTACAACGTGGGACTTCATAAAGAAGTTGGTTAGCTGCATCTGGGACTAAATGTCAGGTAAAAAAGAATGGCTGAGCTGCACGTAATGGCGAGCAAAATGGCAGTCTGTCTCAATGTGCTTTGTCAAAATTGTGTGCTCGTAATCTGAATGGTAGTCTTGTTCACACAATGCATAAGGGTGGAAGGAGGGAGAATGAAGCTTTTAAGTGAAATCGAAGCCAACAGAGTCACACTATCTCATTCGGGGCAATAGCCAAAGCACGATACTCAGCCATAGAAGGTCGAGAAATAGCGGTATGGTTCTTAGTATGCCCATAGCTAAGCGAGTTACATAGAAATGTACAAAAGCCCGTGATGGATCGGCGATCTTCCCCAGCCAGCATTTGGGTGAGCCCTAAGTATCAAAATGTGGATGGCAGAATTATGAAGGTTTGTAAGAGAGTACCCTAAAGGTGCCATAGGATCTGAAGGACACTGACTCTGCTAATATGAGCACCATAGGTGATATTGCGCTGATTAATAGTCAATTTCACAACGCCTACAAACATTTACCCAATACAAAGTAAGATCGCCCAAATGTAGCCTATATGAACGAATGGGGCGAGCATGAAGCTCAATAGGGGTGTCAGTAATCTGAGTATTCGTCAGCAAGCTCTCACACTAACATCTGCAATTAATTTTGCACTGAGGCAATAAGTAGCCTTTGAGAGACGAGTCTAACTCAATGTCAAGAAAATAACGAAAAAATCCCAGATCTCTCTATTATAAAGATCTTGAACCGTGGAGAGTGTTGTTCATAGTAGAAAAGGGGGAGCATCTAAACAGAAGATACAGCAGTAACAATGTTTAAATGACCAAGGATGTTTTACTGTTGTTGGAGACCCCCTGAGATAGGTTGGTTGATGTTGAATACCGATGGTTCTTTTTCTGAAGATGAGGACTTTATGGTGGTTCCTTAGAGAGATCAACTGGGACTGTAGTTTATGTTTTATGATGAGTGTGCTGTTTGATTAGTCACTTATCATGAGCTTATGTTATTTAAAGAGAGCTCAGACTTGCTATCTCCCAAGGTTATAGGAAAGTATGTGTCTACTGATTCTGTCCCAATGAAAAATTATGTTTAGGAGAGACCCCCCCCTAGGACTGTTTTATTTTGGTAAAATACATTCTCAGGCAAGTTGAGAGCTTTGAAGCCTTTGACATCATTCATTTCTTTAGAGAGGTCAACAAGGCAGCAGATTTTTTCTTTGTAATTCTTCGAATGTATTTATTTGTTTCTTAGCTCATTTCTTATGAACCTGTGTCATGCTAGAGGAGGATGCTAGACAGAAAGTGTACTTAAGGATCTAATTCTTTCTATTATTTGATACATATTCCGGTTGAGGTCTGCTTTCCATGCCCTACAGAAAAAGGAGGAAAGAAGAGAAGATTTTAGAAATCTTGCATCGTCAAAGACAATAATAATGATATTGTATCATCTTTGAATATGTTTTGCTTGAAGGCACATACTTGCACCTGCACGTCAAAGTTGTAACTCAGTGGGGACTGTAAATCCCTTAAGGTACATTGCATAATAACATAAAGTGCACAAGAGAGAAAAACATGGGTAAGTAAAGGTACTCTGTGGTGTAGACATGGGTGATTGAAAAAGTATGTAAACTGCAGTCGCGTGACAAATTGTGGACTGTAGTTGGAAGGCACTAAAAGTAAAATATGGAAAATTTGGGTTAATAATACAAAATCTTTGGACTGGGTATGGGTATAGGCTAGTTTGTATATAATAAGGGCAATTGATCTATATGTTCACCTATAGCCCAATGCATAGGGTTAGTATAACAATTCCATTTGTTGGAATGCTCTTGATTATGATTTGATCATTCTCACAATGTTCTATAGTAATTCGAAACATTTAAGCCATTCAATATGCCATTCAAGTTAACGGTGGAAATTGACTATCTTTGGATCGTTTAGGTAAATTGTATATTTTATGGGATCAAAAATATCGAAACACTACAACTTTGTTGGGGATTATCTAATAATGAAGTAAGAAAAAATTCTCACCAAGTGGATTTTTCTTCTAACCATGTATTGGGTCTTTGTCAATTTCCATAGGTTTGTGGATCTCCCTTCGAATTATATTATGCACACATATACTTTGCTGTTTTAGGGTGCTGATGCGGATTTACCTTTATCTAGTGTGGCATTTTGGTCCTTATTTTGCTATTGGTCCTGGTACGGTTTGTCTTACTATTTGCTATAAAATTCTTTAATTACATGATTTGTTCATAATGATTTATTTGATGCATCTCTTAATCTTCAAATTATTGTTGAGATTTTGTTTTTGATTTTTGTGTTAACTGAATCTCTTTGTTGTCTTGCATTGAACGGTTAGATACGACTTTGCGGTTGCTCGATTCAGATGATAACTTTGAGGATCCAAATTCGGATAAGCAAATATTTAATAAAGACTATGATAATGCGGTGAAGCATTTAGAAATTGCGCTGTTTTCATCCCAACCAGTATTGGCTGCTTTGCATCCTATGATACAGGTAATCAGAGTTCCCATTAATAATTTGTACTTACGGAAGAATTTTCTAGCTAGTTGATTTGTTCATGTACACCAGTTGTTGCTCTCCAAGCTGTTGGTCCTTGGAGATCAAGCTACAGAGGCTTTGGAGAAGCTTGAGAAGTTGTGCTGCAGTTCGAGTGAACTACTTCTGTTAGGGTTCTTGATATCAGACACCAACTTTTGTTTAGCTAATGTTTCTTTTTCCGAACTTAGTGATGGTCTGAAAGCTTGATATATTCAAATTTTCCGTTATTGATTTATGGAGGTCCTTCATTTGTTCATTTCTTTCATTTCATTTGCGTTCGCAGGTTAAAAGTTATTCTATTGAAATGTTTTGGTGATAAGGACTCTATCGAGCTTTCAACGCACTACGAGGATATCTTAAAAAAGGACCCAACGTGTAGCCACTCACTAACGAGGCTCATCATCCTGCACAGCAATGGTACTTTCCATTTTTACAAGTATTGGAAAATTGGTTGACTGTAAATATATATCCGCTAAAAAGTTCTATTTTAAGAAAATATTTCTAATAGTCCCACATCGATAATGATGAGACGGGTCGTCCCCACTCCCCATAGGGGGGTTTAAAAATCCGCATCTCTTAGAAAACCTAAACCTACCCTTTTAGGTTCTTTTAATTTTTATTATTTTATTTGTGCTCTATTTTTGTGTGAATAAATGAAGTAACATTCTAAATAAAAATAAGGCTGTGCTTGGTAGCTTGGGGTAATTGCCAAGTATCAGTTGCTTAAACTCCAAATGAGTGTTTGGTAGGTTGAATTTGATGGGGGAGGCAGGATCTAAGGCTAATTCAAGTAACCAAATAGGAGTTTTATTCCATCCTCCCCCTAGTATTTGTAGAATGTAGAAATTGGGTTTTCTCATGGATTTGATGTTCCTACAGTAGGTAGCCTCCCCCCCCCCCCCCCCCCCCCACACACACACACACACACCTTTTTTGGTAAGAAATTGGGTACCCATATTTAAACTTTGTTTAATACTCCTATACACTAAACAAAGAATTTGATTTCAATCCCAAATACAAGGGTGTCCAGCTCTCTTGAATTTCAACTTCACGCTAGAGTTCATAGCCTAAGAATTTCTAAATTGAAGGCTCCTTAGTGTTGTATAAAACGGGGAATATGTTTAGTAGTTCTTTAGTTTAAGAGTTTTTGTAATAAAATTCCAGACGTAATAAAGATGAATAGTTAATTTGGAGCACTAATTGTTAGGTTTTGTCAAAGCCTATGCTTTCATTGGCTTGACTCTATCAGATGGGGATCTAGTCTCGAGTTAGATTTATTAGTATCCTTGGCCCTATCACTTGGCACCTAAACCATTTATAGGGCAAATAAAACCCCACACCTCCACATGGGAGATGGTTAAGTGGGGACAATATCGATAGTAGAGTCAGTGTGGAGTATTACATAGTCATAAATGAAGATATACAACCTAAAGGTATTTCGATATATCGTTCCTATATACGTGCTGATGGAAAAAACTTTGAACGTTACTTGAAGTCTATAGAATTATGTCCATGAAGAACTCTAATCTCGGTATTTTTTTGTTTTAATTTGCAGGGGCTTATGGCCTTGCTGCTCTAATTGAGATGATTGCTTTGCATCTGGATGCTAGCTATGGGGCATGGGATATATGGCGAGAGCTTGCTTCATGTTTTGTTAAGCTTCTTCCACGGTGTGAAGATCAAATGCCAGTATGTGGTAATGCAAGCTCGGGAGATTCTTTAGAATCTTTAGGTGAAATTCTTAGGGCTTTTAGAAATGAAGGGTCAAGAAAGTCTTGGAAACTTCGTTTAATATGGTGGTCTACTCGCCACTTCAGCGCAAATGTCCGTACTTCAGAGATCAAATCAGGTATAGTAGACTAGGGTTATTTGCCGAGAATGACAAATATATAGTGTGTTTGTATGTTCTCCCAATTATATGATCGTGAGTAGACAATTCGCTGAACATCAAGAACCTACGTTTTGGTTGGAATCTAACATACTTTAATTAATATTCCTATACACGGATATATTTATGAAAGCACAGTGTTATTCTTCATAACATGGATTAAGATTTCCCTAGCTGTGCGATATACTAGGAATGTGAAAGCTGATGCATTGCCCATCTCCAATTTGGCATTTTCATTTTACTTTTACGTAAATCACATTTTTTCCACATATATGTTGTGAATATCATATTATTTTGTAGATATAAATATACCTGAAATCCTTTATTAAATAAAAGGAAAACTGTAATAGAAGAGGCAAGATATCTTAAGAAATAAGATATCCCAATTGCAGTGCTATTTAGTCTTATATCAGCAGTTCATATTTTCTTTTTATTGTACATGACTAATATAAGTTTTTGGTATCGACTCCAACAGGTGATTTGCTGCTCTTAACTTTCAAAGCAGCGTGCGCATCACACTTGTATGGACCTGCCTTTGAGTACTCGGCGAGTGTTTATAATTATTTAGAAAAGAAGAAAAGCCTGGACAGGATCTCGTTTTTGCAGGGTCACATAGAGAACTCAATTAATTTCTTCGATAATATGAATAAGTTATGGATGTAAATAAATTAATAAGTAATTATTAATATTTTTATTTTAATGTTATCAGATATATATTTGAGATTATTGGCACTCCATGTGCTTAGTTCTTGCAATTTGTACAGCTCAGCTAAAAAAGTCGCCAAACTGCTGTTTTTTCTTGATATTTCCTTCATTTGTATCAGTTCTCTTTTAGTCCTCTTCTCTTATTTTTCATCCAAATGACCTACCTTTGTTTACAGCCCTGTGGTTTGCTTCTCATTATTTGCATCGAACACTTGTACAGTCAGGGACTATTCTGCAGTTCAGTCAGTCATCTGCGGAATTGATTTTTATGCATTTGGATGACCCTTTACCACGATCTCTGGAAAGATGAGGCTGTGTGTTGTCTCTGTAATGGAGTGTAAATATTTCCCTTCGATGCTTTTAACATATATCACGAATTGTTAGAGGCAGGGAAGTAGTGCGCTTCACTAAGAGTTTCCTATCTTGTCTCTAGAGTTTTCAGAACATTTTCACCAGTTCCTTTTGATATCGTTCAGGTTTCATTAGAGGATCAAACTTTATGCAATTTAGGTTTTCTGTGCCTTGTGATTCTTAATGCTGTTTTGAACTACTCGTTGAACCCATCAACCCAACCTTGGGCAGTGGCTCATGCACTGGCTAAAATATTTGTGGTTTCAGACACAAGTTTACTATACAAGATGATTCACAGCAGACTAGCAACATAAATACAAGTCAAAACGATAGAAATACGATTTCCAATATTGACACCTTACAAGAACATTTTATTTTCGGAAACGGGAAAATCTTGCCGAGTCAAATCCTGCAGCTTCATTCAAAGTGAGTCAAATTCAAACCTCTGTTGATCGGTAAGGCAAACTAAATACTGAGGCCTCTGCGTTCAGTAATACCAAATTGTGCGTGGGAGAGGGACTTGTAAGAATACAGGGAAACTTATTTTTGCAATTTCAGCTGCTCTTGGCCCAGGCACAAACACAGTTGCAAAACTGTATGGTTTGTTTCTTCGACTACATGACTACAAACAAAATAATTGGATGCGAGTCATGCGACTAGTTGTTGAAGTTGATTCTCAGATCATACTATTTGTTCATATTTTGAGCAAAAACTCGCGATTCCAAACAAGTTGGCGCTTAAGGATTATGGCAGAACCTGGATTCAGATTCTCAAATCTAAGTGCATTTAGGCTCTGTAGATACTAATATGATATGTTGTCAAAGTTCTAAAAGTATGGTTTATTATTTTTGCTCCAAGATGTTGCTATATTAAGAACAAGTTTAGTATTTGTGAAATGTACCTTGCATGATATACCACACAGTACATATGAACGTAAATCATAATAGTGTTTCGCTGGTGGTTATATAGCATAGAAAACATTGACAAAAACTCTCCATGACTTCTCCTTTTAGCCACCATATCCCACCCCATGGCCTTGTTTGATGTTTATTTATCACACTGTATCTACTATTTTACAATGGTTGTTAAGATATTGGAGTAGACTATAGAAAATCATTTAGCCAATCTCAACAGATTTTCTTGACGTTGAACCAAACCAAACCGTAGGTATTCATTAAACATATTTTACAAAATTGATGCATATCATCCAAAATTCTCAAAATAACATTTCAGATCTAAATTGTATAACTTCAAATGGTAGGCAAATTCGTTGAACATCAAGAACCTACGTTTTGGTTGGAATCTAACATGCTTTAATTAATTAATATTCCTATACACGGATATATTTATGAAAGCAGTGTTATTCTTCATAGCATGGATCAAGATTTCCCTTGCTGTGTGATATACTAGGAATGTGAAAGATATTTATGCATTGCCCATCTACAATTTGGCATTTTCATTTTACTTTTACGATTTTAAGCAGATGGATATTTATGCATTTGGATGTACTCTATACTTTTACGTTTACCATTTTGAGTAGAACAGACCCCAGTCTTTCATACCGATCAATACCTCAAAATGTGCCTAATTTCATTTCAGTGCCTTTGGGTAGGAACATAACTATGGCAAGACAAACAGTTCACTGTGAATAAGTCATTGGGTCGAGTATACCCAACTACCTATAGCATAACACCTCCTAGCTATGACGTCACGGCCCTAGGAGTTTCTCCCCCCATTAGGATGGTGAAAGATGTCGTTGTCCACACCCAAGTGATGGATGCGCAATAAATGATTTAGCACCGTGTACTACATCTATACCGAAGTATTAGATAATTCTTCCGATATATATTGTTTGGTGTATGAGTATGCCACTGCCAAGATGTTCGATCTGTAAATTGTGACACTACTTGATTTCCTAAGGTTTTTTATTTCGATATCCTTCCCAAGGCATTCGGTGGCTATCGCGATCTCCCATGGAGTTCTAATGATATCCAAATCATTTAGTACACTGTTATGATGACACTGAAGCTAGTTTCTATGTTCTAAATAAGAACGCATGGACAGATTATGATATTTACAAAATCGCCAACCTTTAAATACTCAGTCATCTTACTATGTCTCATGGGCCTTGATTGCTTCAAGTCAATAATAACTTTTCAAGTTTTATTACGTACACACCTCGTGCGTCGGGCTTAATTGCTTCCAGAAGCTTATACCTCCTCAGGTAAGCTTATACCTCTCCAGGTAGCTTTATGTAGATATCCGTATCTAGTTTGCCATATAAATAAGTGGTATTTATATCAGACGCATGTCTAGCTTATCCTCGACAATTTGACAGACTGATCAGTACCAAAATATTATAGCTAGCATTCATAACCGGGTAATAGGTTATATTACAATCGATGCCAGATCTCTTAAAGATTTCTTGGGCAACCAGTCTTGCCTTGACCAAATTATCTTTCCAAGTTAATCATGTTTCCGTACCTTCCATTTATAACCGACAGACTCAATGGTATCACTTCGCATTATGCTAGTACACTGAGCTCCGCTTGGATTCCAGATGCCCACTTTAGCCAATGTACAATAACACAGTTGTTTATAGTAAGTGGTTCTGAATCCTCATCCTTGATGGCGAGCACATCATCGAATATGAATACCTTGTCGACAAATGTCTATTGAACGATCCTGCGTTGTGCTTATTACATACATTTAATAGATTGAGATCTCCTTATTATCCTACGTTCATCTGCGGTACTAGTTCCCTCGGAACATTCTACTATATAGGTGCATTACTTGCAGGTACATACACTTACGGTACTTCAATAGTGCATATGAATGTGTCTAACAATTCATTTACAACCTATTGAAGGTTTGTAATCCGTTAAATCTTATTGTCACCTAACTTATGTATAGGGATCTAGATGAGACAACGATGGTTTGTTCTAACTAATCCTGGAAACATCCTCAGTATTAACTGTCATATCTCTCCCCAATGCTGGGAATATCGTCTCATCAAAGTAATAATTATTTGCCCTACAGTATATACGTCCCTAGTGGGTTCCAAATATTCAGTGATAAATACGAATCATAACCCACATAATACCAGGCCAATATTGAGAGTCTCATCTTCATATATTGTGGTGGTGCGATTGGCACCTGTACAAAACATCCAAATGTTTATCTATGGGCGATACCGGGCTCCGACCCAGTTACTAGTCACTTTTTGGGAAAAATAATTTAATGATTTGCTATGGGATGAAACCTAATTAGTGTTGTAGGAGGAAAAAAATGCAAATCTCACACACTAGCCAGAAGCTGTGATCGTAATAACAGTGGCCTAGCGATTATCTTAAATTGCTTGATTAGGTTCTCCGCCAATCCCGAGTTGGGTATGGTATGGAGTATTCATGGTGCTCAATCTTCTATCCCATTTAGCGGTACAATAATCACCAAAAGCATGTGAGTCCAACTCTCAAGCCCCCGTCAAGTCGCATCAATCGACTTTAAACTGTTAATCCAGGAACTGAGCCTGCGATCGAATGATCTAAGTGAGAAGTCGTGCTAGTGTTACATTTCTAGATTTTAATAATAGGCAAATGTAAGACCATCTCCTAAATGTGTCTATTATGACCATAAATATTCAAGTAGGTTACAATATGGATATATAGGTCCACATGTGTCTCCATGGATGCGTTTGGAGTAAAGGCTGAAGATCCCACTCCACCTTGGTCATACGAAGATAAAATAATAGACTCTCATTGAAAGTAATCGTTACACATATACTCTTTAGATCTTATCTCCTTTTAAAGAAAGTTGAGATGTAATCCCGATAATCTTCCACGTTATTCAAGCCCTGAAGAGTGTATTGGAAAACATTCCAATAATGTGTTCTAACCTTTAAACATGAAGTGAATACATAGAACCTTGTCTGTCATTTTCTCTGATAGTCATTACGTGATAAGTATTATCATGTATCTCCCTAAACTTAGTAAAATCCGATTGGATTTACTAGTTTATAAAGTAAACTAGATACCCCGTATCGTACCGTTATTGAGTAATAGCGTGATGCACTCAATGAATTCTATCATGTTGGCCGTGCCAATGATATTTGTGACATCCTCGATGCACTAGGTTAAAGACAAGAAATATGTTTATATCTTAAAAGGATCGAGTGCGTGGTACTAATATCTCATAGACATATGTCGCCACTCATCCGATTATCAGTCATACTCAATGAGCAGATAGATCCATAGGTGGGTTGTATATAGTAGATCAATTATCATACATAGAATTTAACTATTTCTCAAGCAATAAATTCGAATAATCATAATTTAGAACAAATTAAAAATCTCATGTATGTCATGAGTACTTTATTGAAACATAAATGATTTGTTCCCAACATAATAAAAAATACTAACAATAAATAAATCAAGTCTTTGTAAGAAAATAAACTATAAGTGTTCTCTATTGTGACATCACATGTCTACTTAGATATCATTACGGATTACTCCGTATGTTGATCCATGTCGGCATCAGTGTCACCGAAGAAGTCTGACGCTACTAACTTCATAGTGATGAAAGTTATATCAGTGGTGATGTGGTTAGCCTGGACTTTGACTTTAGGCACCCTCGGTGTCTTGCAGTCTCGTACCCAATGTCCAACTGCCTCACATCTCAAGTATGGAGATTCTAAATCTGGCTTACTAATCTTCTTTGGTGTCTGTAGTTTACCAACCTTTGTAAACCTGTTGTTCATCTGAGGGCCTAGGAATCCCCGATTCCTGCCTTTAATCACATTCTCACTTCCAGAACCCCGTTCATGGTTGTCTTTGTCATGAGATAAGATTTTCTATGCAACTAGTCTCCTCCTCCTAGGGGGATACTTCTTATTTTTCTTAAAAACAAATTTGCCTTCTTGTTCAGCAGTGAGCAAAAGTTGGATCAAATCTCCAGGACTACCGAATTCTAATGTTGCATACTAGTCCCTGAGAGCAGCCTGTGAATGCAGAAATGTTGAAAGAACCTTTTATAAAACCTCTTCCACAAAGACATAATCATTATCGAGCCTCCTTGTTGAAACAATTTTCTGTAGTGCTGATCCAGGAGGATCTAGGAACGTTTGAAGTTTTAGTAAAAGTCGTTCGAACGAGGTTGAGAGTCGTTCGAATGACCCAGTCGTTCGAACGACTCCCAATATTGTTCGAACGACCTTTGTCATGCTTTCTAGAATTTGGCCTATAGAGGATTTTCGTTCGAACGAGTTGTCAACTTTTTAGGGTTTTAGACCAATTAGGTGTAAAGTCGCTCGAACGACTCCCTATTTCGTTTGAACAACTTTGGCGGTGGTTGTATTTCTGAGGAGTGCTTTTGCCTCGAGATGCATTATATTTGTAATTTTTAGTTCCCTCTATATAAAGGGGACTTATGTTATTTATTTTCTTATGTTAGATTTAGAAAAAATTCTGAGGAAGAAGCCCAGGGTTTTGGAGTGATTCATTGTAATTACTTCATTTTTAAGTAAATTGAAGCTTTATTTTTCCTAATCAATTGGTGTTCTTCGTACTTTTAAGCTAACTAGAGCTTCTCAATCATATTGTGGATTAAGTGGTATTAGTTTTCCATTTGTGATTCTTAGGGGGTTGATTGTGCTTTATGGTCTCTACACGTGACCGTCTCAAGCAAACGAAGGAGAAGCTAGTGAGTCCGTTGACGATCCATCGCAAACCTAATTAGAAGAAGAATGACGATTTGGAGATGGGCGATTCCGACGATCGACTCACGATTTTGGAAACGACAGTTTCTGACCTAACTTCTACTGTAGGGGAGTTGGTAGAACAATTACGTCTCACGAACTACGTGAAGGCTTCCGCTTCGGCGACATGGTGAGGCCGCTCGAGGAAGAAAGGGGTTATGGAGGTGGATGAAGATGACGATTTTAAGAAGATCGATAATGATTCTAGTGATACCGAATCCGATAAGGAGCGATCGGGTTTTAGTAAGTCATCGAATCGTATACGTAATCTTCGTATCAATTTTAAGATTAAAATTACGGTATTCGACGGTTTGATCGATACTGAAAAGTTGGATAATTGGTTAGATAGGTTAGAAACTTATTTTTCCGCTTACTAATACTTCAACGTTCAACAAATATGCTTTGCTACGTTGAAATTTGTAAGTCATGCACTCACGTGATGAAAATCTTATCAGAAACACTACAATGTAGGAAGTTTGGGTTGGAAAGAATTCAAGGTTTTAGTACGAAAACAGTTTTATCTGATAGGGTATGAGCAAGAGAGATGGTATACATGGCACAATTTGAGCCAAAAGGTTAAGCAATCTGTATAGGAGTACACTACGGCATTTCATAACCAAGCTTTGGTTTTGGACATTGATGTGGACGAGTATGAGGAGTTCATGAAGTACACAGAGGGTTTGTCGGAGTCCATTAGAAGAGAGTTAAAGCTCTTTACTGTGGCCAATATCGAGGACGTTACCGAGAAGGCAATTGTTATTGAAGGAAAATACTTGAAGAGTGACAAAGAAGACAACAAGATCACGTCGGGGTTCAAGTCTAGTTGGAAACACGAACATAAGGAAGAGTCTAAAGGAGAGGGGTCTTCGTCCAAGGAGTATCATTACAATCATTGTAAGGTGAGTGGGCATATTTCCTATTATTGTTGGAAACTTCACCCAGAGCTTCGGCCGAAGGAGGAGAAGAGCAAGAAAGAGAGATATGTACTAACCGCAGATGTTATTGACCTCCCGAATTTAGATAAACTGAATCCTAAGCTTACACTTATGTTTCAGTGGACTTTGGCTACCAAAGAGAAAAGTTGGGAATAACTTTTTCATGTCAGTATTCAGGTGAAGTAGAGTTTAGTCGAGGCCATTGTGGATCCAGGTAGTCAGAAAATTTTGATTTCTGAGACATTGGTGAAGAAGATGGGTTTGACGACTACAGCTCATCCTAAGCCGTATGGTTTGGGGTGGATTCAGAAAGATACGGATTTGATGATCACGAAGCAGTATACTTTCAAGTTTGCGATCACTGAAAGATTTATTAACGAGGTGACGTGTGAGGTGGTTCCTTTGAATGTGTGTCAGGTCATCTTGGGTAGCCCTTATCTTTGGGACCGAGATGCGATTCATTACCGTAGAGCTCGCAAGAATCATCTTGTGAAGGAGGGAAAGGAGTTCTATATCAATGCTTGTAAGGAGCATGTCACTACGTTTAATTTAGTAACGACGACTCAGGTGAAGCGGTTGGTTAATGCGAGCGTAAAGTTTGTATTATTGGTTCGACCGGTTCATGAGGGTACGTCGGCTCGAGTATTGTTTCCTATGACAATGTCTTATAGGCAAGCAACCGATATGGGGGCATTACAAGAGGAGGTTATGGTACATACTGATCACAAACCGTTCTAGTTTTTATCTACATAGTCCAAGCTATAGCAAGCTTGCCAAATGAAGGGGATGTCGTATCTCCAACAATTTCCCTTGATTATGCAATATAAGAAGGGAGTGGACAACAAAATGGCTGATAGGTTATCTCGACCCCCATTACCAACTACTTCCGCTACGTTGGTTTCTATGCAGATATAACCTTTTGTTACGTCAGGGTATATTGCAGGATATGATGATCCCAAAGGGCGTAGTGTGTTTTACCGAAAGTTGCTGCCAGGTAAGACATGTGGTGGTATTGAGTCATTCCGAGTTAGGCAGAAGGGTCAACTACCTAGTAAGTCAAAGTGGTACAGCATGGTAATGGGCAGTAGCGCATTCCCACCTCTCCAGTTTTTGCTTGAGCAGGAGCTCAAGGCCCCTAAAGGGGGGAGTCATGATCCAGAAGGATCTAGGAACTTTTAAAGTTTTAGTAAAAGTCGTTCGAACGAGGTTGAGAGTCGTTCGAACGACTCCCAATTTCGTTCGAACGACCTTTGTCATGCTCTCTGGAATTTGGCCCATAAAGGATTTTCGTTCGAACGAGTTGTCATGCCGTTCGAACGAGTTGTCAACTTTTTATGGTTTTAGGCCAATTAGGTGTAAAGTCGTTCGAACGACTCCCTATTTCGTTCGAACGACTTTGGTGGTGGTTGTATTTCTGAGGCATGTTTTTGCCTCGAGATGTGTTATATTTGTAATTTTTAGTTCCCTCTATATAAATGGGACTTAGGTTATTTCTTTTCTTATGTTAGATCTAGAAAGAGTTTTGAGGAAGAAGCCTAGGGTTTTGGAGTGATTCATTATAATTATTTTATTTTTAAGCAATTGAAGCTTTATTTTTCCCAATCAATTGGTGTTCTTCATACTTTTCAGCTACCTAGAGCTTCTCAATCATATTGTGGCTTAAGTGTTGAGTTATAGCCAGCTACAGTCTTAAAGTCACATAACCTCAAGTTGTTCCAACAGTTATGGTTCTTAGAGGTCCTTAGGGCCTGCTGGAGACCAAAGCGCTGCTCTAAGCTTGTCTATAACTCATATGGATCTCCACAACGGAGATGCTAAAACTTCAGTTTTGGCTCAAGGTAGGCTCGCATAGCCAACATGGCATGTGCCCTGAGTGGTTTAGAGACGGTGTTATCTGCAACAATAAACTTTAAGACGTTAATTGTTTTTAGATGGAATTTTATGTCCGTAGACCAAGAAAGGTAGTTGGAACCATCATGCCACAATGGTTCGTAATCGTAACATGGGCTAACAGACATCTACTATGCAAAATATATATCGTAATTAGTAATAATTCTTGATAAACATTTCAAATACATTAAAGATAGATCATAGTACTTAGAATAATATAAAATAAATGATTCCTAATCATATTATAGTTGAACCCTGTTCATATTCTAAAACTCATGAAATTCATTTCTAATAATTAAATCCCAATTTTACCCTGTAAAATGATGATGTTAATGTTAGATGCGCATTTTAATAGAATCTTAGCCAATATTAATATTCAAAACCACCATATGTGTGCGTTCCTTATGAAATCTTATTTAAGTACATGATTTCCAATCATTACTAAAGACAATTCATAGTATTTAAGTTAGTGATTCTCAATCATTACTTGGAAGTGAACCTTGTTCATATCCTATTACTTATGAAATCCTATTTAAGTACATGATTTCCAATCATTACTAAAGGCAATTCATAATATTCAAGTCATTGATTCCCAATCATTACTTATAGGTGAACCTTGTTCATATCCTATTAAACATCATATCCCAATTTTACCCTGTAAAATGGTGATTTTAACCTTAAAGTGCATTTTAATAGAGTCTTAGTCAAGATATATATTCAAAACCACTAGATGTTGCAAAATAACTAGGGTATTTTAAGCCCTAAAGTTTTATAAGGTCTAAATATTCTAGCCAAATGACTAGGGCTGGCAATGGGTCGGGTTTGGGGCGGGTGGAGTAATACCATCCCCATACCCGCCAAATTACCCTACCCCCAAACCTGCCCCAATACCATTTTACTTAAATGGGGAATACTCAAACCCGCCCCGTTTAAATTTGCCTGTACCAAACTCGCCTCAACATCCACTTAATACTCGTTTAAAAATCCACATGTTTGATACAGTGTTATTTAATGTTGTCAACAGAATCTAAGTTTTACAAGACTCTAAAAAAATATAAGCATTATTAATACACCAAAGATGGGATGCAATTCAGATGAAAATACTTGACAATATAAGATTGGTGTGAAGTTCGATGAAAGCCATTTTCCAAAAAAATTGTTGAAAATGAAAGTTAGTTTGGTGAAGAATGTTGTTTTGGGTCTGAAATTGAATTAAGTCTTATACCAATTATAATGATGGAGTACATAGATAAAGATGAATACTGGTATATAAATGATCAGAATTGGTAAGCAAGTAGTAGTGGTAATCAAAAGGGATGAGAATGCCAATTGATTCAGAAAGAGAGAATGGATACCTTTCAAACAAAGATATCTTCTTCTTCTTCTTCTTCTTCTTCTTCTTCTTCTCTTATTTGTTTTAATCTCTGAGGAAAGAAAGAAAGAGAAATCCAAAATCTTCTTATTAAAAGAAGAATGTGAGTTTCATCATAGATCCATTACAATTAGAACACTCACTTGACTTGAGCCACAAATGAAAGTTAGTTTGGTGAAGAATATTGTTTCGAGGTTAAAATGAAGACAAGAGGCTGGACTTAACTAACATGTCTTTAGAATTAGGTTTAACTTAAGGGTATTTAAGTCATATCATTTATAACTGGGTCTGGTGACGGGGCCCTATTTATTTGAGCCTAAAACTAGACCTGCCCCAATAAATAAATGGTTTTTTAGACCAAACCCACCCCATACCCGCTATAGTAATACCAAAACTGCCTCATTAAGGGTGGGGTGGGGCGGGTTAAATTAACAGCCTTACAAATGACCATATTTGCTACGAATATGAGGGATATTAGATGTTTAGGTGACAAGTGGTCCTACCCCGAAGTCTGCTAGGTTCACAAGATAGGTAGATTATGCATGTCTTTAAACTAGCATTTTAGGGTACTATAGGTTGCTATCAGTGCTTATATACCTCTAAATGTTATTGTGTAACATCTAATTACACATAGATACAAAAATTTGGTTCCTCAGACACCAAGTTTGTAAAAATAAGATTAAGTCAATTCCCAATTGAGCTCTAATTATTTATCCTTGACAATTAACTGTGATTTAGATATGACTCCTAATCGTATTATAAATTAGCATTGGTTTCGTATTATCTGTGATCCCCTAATCATGATAATTAGTATCCTAGTGGCATACCATTAATATTTGTTGGGGGGTGAACATGCGGAATACATCCCCCACGCGTAATTTGGTTTTATCCGTTATCTCCATGACATACAAATAATCAACCAAGAAACATAGACACAATAATTTGTGCATACAAAATATAATATTTACCGGAGGTTCACCTTAAGGCTACTCCCCATTACTAAGTTAGAAATCCAATATGTATTCAAGTTTAATTACAAGCCCTCAAGAGATTCTAACGAACATGGAGTTCTCTAATCTCATAATATCCTCACATAGATTTACAAGAGAAGAAGAAAACAAGAGATCTATCAAGAATCCAAAGATTACCTCAACAAAGACCATGTTGCATACCTTCTTCTTGAAGCCCTTCAATCTTCTCTCTATATTGATTTTTCATCTTAGCAACCAAGAGGTACTTCCCCTCTCACCATTAAATCTCAAGAGAACACCCTCCACCTTCTTCCTTGTAAAAACCAACTCTTTACAAGGTCTATCATAGAGGCTACATCTCTTTGAGATTTTAAGTTTCTCTTACACAGAGGTTTTTTAGCTTACACACACTGTATAGAGGCTTTGAACTCACACTCTATATTTATAGACTCTCTATTAGGTCATCAACAAAGTACGCATCACGAGACAAACCATCGCCTTGGAATATATCCCCTTCAAAAATGAACTTAACAAAACAAACACCGCAGTTTTCGTTCGAACGAAATACAGTTTCATTCGAACGACTTCAACGGAAAGCTTTTTCGTTCGAACGACTTCGTATGTTTTGAGCCGTAACCTAACAATATCCTATTAGCTATCGTAAGATACTTAAATAGGTATTAATCCATTTAATTATATCCCATATATGTGAGACAGTTTTCCTATACGAGGCACCCGTTTCCAAATTTTTTTAAAAAATGAGTCACCCAAACCAAGCCAGGCCGGTCCAGGACCCGGGTTGACCGGTTAGACCGAGTTAAACAGGTCTGCCATGTGGCACGTGAAAAATGCTGCCACGTGTCACACACGTGCCTGCCACATGTCACTCCAATGACCGTCTGGTGACTGTTACGTGTCCTGCACAGTGACTGTCACGTTAGCAAAGTGGTGGACCCTACTGCCACGTTAACATGCCATGTGTTCTCGACATGTATTACTGTCACGTCAACAAGTGGGTCCCACTGCCACGTCAACATGCTACGTGTCCTCGACACGTGTCACTACCACGTCAGAAGTGGGTCCGCTGCCACATGGCATGCCACGTGTCCTGGACATGTGTCACTATGGATAATGATGACATTATCAGATAATAAAATAATATAAAAAATAAAGAATATTTTATTGCTGACGTCAGCATGACCTAAAATCTCAATTTTTGATCGTGAACTGCCCAAATTCAACGCCATTTTCCCGGCGATTGGGACATCTCCATGAGACATGCCATATACTGTTGGAAAGCTTGTAGAATACGCTATCCAAAAAAAAAGTTTTGCATCTATCCATTGTCCACATAAAAAATATTTTGATTTGAAAACAACCCTTAATTAAGGGTAAAAAACACTAAAAAAATGTTATTTTTAATCCGAAAAAAATATGTAAAAATTACTCTAATCTATATACAGATATCTTATATTATAGATTAAAAGAAAAAAAAAATTATATCTAAATTCGAAAATAGGTAAAAGTACCTCTTAACAACGCAATAATTCTCGAAAAACGCTGATTTTTGGAGAGTTTTTTCTCCCTCTTGATCAACTAACTCTATGTGCTGATAAGGTGTTAGACAGTAATAGATTAAGCTACAAGATCTATCAAGAGCAATTGAGAGAGAAAATTGAATATATTTATTGATTGAATTGTGTTTCTCTGTACGTACTACAAAGAGGATAACCTAACAAATGAGGTTACCTATCCTACTTAAACTCTCCCCATGAACCCTAAAGGCCTATGGGCTTGTTAGGAGTCCAGTAGGACACCCCAACCCAGTTGGGCTACCACCTTAGGTTGGACCCAACTCCTAACAAGTGGCACTCTCTCATTTGTGGTCATTATGCTCTATGACCCAGATTATCACCCAGCAATCAAATTCCTTACCATACTACTGAAATAGTATTTTTACAACTTGGGAGATCAAGAAATAAATTGTTGAGAACGATTCCACTTAGCCCATTTTAAAAGGGCATGTGACTAAAATTCTACCCAGCAAAGGTAACACATGTACATTCTTAAAAATAAATTTGATCCAGAAGGATCTTAAGAAGATATGAAGTTTTTCATGTTTCTATTCGAATACATTTCTGCATGAGGTGTTTTATTCGAATAGATTTTATTCTATTTGAATATATTTATTTTATTCGAACAGAAACTTGTTATGTTCGAACAGAGGTGCGATTCAGCATTTTTCCTTTTGGTGTTAGTTGTATTTTTGAGGGGTGTTTTACCTCGAGATGCGTTATTTTAGTATTTTAAGTTCCCTAGTATATAAAGGGGACTTATGTTATTTCTTTTCGATGTTAGATTTAGAGAGAAGTTCTAAGGAAGAAGCTTAGGGTTTAGAGTTTATTCATTGTAATTACTTGGTTTATACAATTGAATCTCTTATTTTTCTCATCCAATTTGGCGTTCTTCTTCGTACTTTTCTACTAACTAGAGTTTCTCAATCGTATTGTGGATTAAAATTGTTTCCAAAAGGGAATAGTTCCACCAAGTCCATTTTAAAAGGGAAGTAGCTAATATTCAACCCAGAAAAGGTAAAACAAGTACATTCTCAAAAAGGTAACACAAGTAGGGTGATTCAGATTACGAAGGCGAAACTACGAAAAAATGCACCATGATTTGCTTAGCATTAATAATGTATTTGTTCTAATTGTCAACGATGGAATATATAAACTAGAGCCATTTGATTGAGTTTTGTTGTATTAATGATAATTGGTGTGATAGTTTGAGGCATTAAGGGCTGCAAACCTAAACTAACGAAGAAGAAGCAGAAATAGAAGACAACTATTAGGCGAAGGATCCACCTAACTTTAGAGAAAGGATTCCACTTATCTTTCTCTAAAATCATAATTTGGAAATCTATATATGGTCTGATTATTTTGCTGTGGGCAACTCAAAAAGATAAAAAGTCTTCATTTCGGTTTGTCGTATATTTTGGTTAGTCACAACAATGTACTCGCAATTAACAGCAAAATCTCACCCTTTAATCTTTTGAGTTTTCATTCATCTTATGTTGTTTGAAATTCAAGCTCTAAGGACTTCACGAACTTGCGTAGCATAACGACGATTTTACAATATTATTTAAACCCAATACTTGCAGCTAAAGAATTGAGATATGAGCTCTATTATTAACGATCTCTCAAATACCAAACAATTTGAACACATAGGTAGACATTTTACAAATAATTGTAGGCACACGGACGCGTGTGCCCGATATGAATTGCTATAGGCAGGAAAGTAGTGTGCTTCACTAACACTTTCCTATCTTGTCTCTGGAGTTTTCAGAACATTTTCACCAATTCCTTTTGATATCGTTCAGGTTTCATTAGAGGATCGAACTATTCCCAATTTAGGTTTTCTGCGCCTTGTGATTCTTAATGCTGTTTTGAACTACTCGTTGAACCCATCAACCCAACCTTGGGCAGTGATTCTTGTAAGTTGTCGACACCTTACAAGAAAATTTTATTTTCAGAAACCGGAAAGCCTTGCTGACCCTTTTAACATATCTCTTCAAATCCTGCAGCTTCATTCAAAGTGAGTTAAATTCAAACCGTTGTTGATCGGTAAGGTAAAGTAAATACTGATGGCTCTGCATTCAGTAATACCAAATTGTGTGCCGGGGAGGGACTTGTAACTTGTAAGAATACAGGGAAACTTATTTTTGGATACTCTGTTCTTGGCCCAGGCACAAACACAGTTGCAAAACTCTATGGTTTGTTTTTTCGACTGCATGACTGCAAACAAAATAATTGGATGCCACTATGTTGTCAAAGTTGTAAAAGTATGGTTTTACTATAATAAGAACAAGTTTAGTATTTGTGAAATGTACCTTGCATGATTTAGCCCACAGTACATATGAACGTAAATCACAATGTGTTGTTTCGCTGGTGGTTATATAGCATAGAAAACTCTCCTTGGCTTCTCCTTTTAGCCACCATATCCCACCCCATGGCTTTGCTTGAAGTTTATTTATCACACTGTATCTACTATTTTACAATGGTTGTTAAGATATTGGAGTAGACTATAGAAAGTCATTTAGCCAATCTCAACACAGATTAAACGCACTACTTCTATAGTTTCTCCCAATCAAAATCTGGCATGCTCGACTAAACACTCAGCATCAAATAAGCAATGTGAGATAACAACCAAGGTAATCTAGTATTTTTTAGCTATAACAGGCCTTGGCGAGATGAACCAAGTGAAATCAGGATAGCATGGTAATGGTTTGATTTTACAATCATCCATGTTGAACATTCCCATATCGTGGCCCATTGTGTCTTCGTATTCATCTGATTGGAAATTGTCATCAGTGAAGTAGATGCAATTAGCTTTACCTCCCGGGAAATCACTTGCAAGTAGAGAGAACGAATTATTATGACCTAGGACTAGGAACACCATGTAGCCATCTAATTAAGCTATTCATCTTGATCCATTTCTTCTTCCCACGCTCGGATCCTAACTTGAAAACTTCACTATCCTTGGGCCTCTTGTATCTATATGATCTGAAGATCAACAACAGCTCCCCATGCAAATCCACCAGGTACTTATTTTCGGTATACTCATGGACATGATCTTGCTCTCGTAGACTTGAATGGTATTTGCCTTTGAGGAAGCAATTAAATCACAAATTTCCACTGTTGCCTGACGATTTGCCGCATAGACTTGCCCCTTGAAGTATAACATCCATGAAGGCCATGCCTTCGTCAGCCTCTCTTCCATATTGTTCGCATATAGTTCACTTCTTGTCAGATGCTGGCTTACAGAAAGCTAGCCTGTTTACATCCCCACATACGGCTAAGGCGGTATAGTCGTGTCGTCACTCGAACTATTTGATGATATTATCTTCTTAATGTGAAAATCATCAGAAAATGCCTAGCTTCATTGTAAGAGATGTTGAGGTAGTCGTGGTCGTCATCTGAAAATTCCTTCCAAACATACTCCTCGCCTACGTTTGAAGATTGGGTCAGCTAGTCAGCTATCTCAATACTTCTAGCAATATGCATGATTATTAAAGAAAATAGCCCACAAATCTAACAACAGTCACTCCCTTCACTTACAAAACATCCCCTGATTTGAAGTCTCGATCTCTACTCTTCGCGGTCGTGGGAGATCAATAGCAGAGGAAAGAAACTCGAGAAATCATAAACTAATTAACCTAATATAGTAGTTTAAGACTTTAAGTTCCTGAGCAAAATACAATCCCTAACCCTAATTCATCCGTTGTGAAAACTCTTTCTCCCATCAAACCATTATTCAGGACATGAACCACATTGATAATAATTTGGAGATATAAACCATATTTAGACACAAAAATGTAATTAGTAAGGCACGTCATGAAGACGTGACCTTCGAACCATAAATTATATTTGGAAGGTACATATTAAATGACTAATATAAGTGCAACAACGGACATGACGCACGAACAAAACTACTGCAAACTCCTCAATGTCACCTTGTGTATATTCCCAGGAACTTAATCACTGCAGCATTTATCAGAAACTAAAGTCCGCCCAGCACGTACGTACTCTAAGCTTCTTCAGACTCTAAGCCTTCTTCAATTACGTCCATTTTGGTCATTCCTATCAAAGAAAGCAAGATAAAAACAGAGGTGTAAATTAACATAAACAATTTGGCCAATTTAAGACCATAATATTGAGATAAAAAGAGGTTTACCGCTCTTGCTTCTTGATCTCCTATTGGAACCGCGATTATAACGAGTATGGAAACCATGATTAGATCGAGTGCATGAACCCCGATTAGAACGAGTATGAAAACCTTCTAGTTTCTTAGACTCGGAGCCACAACTAGTACTATTATCATGATTAGTACTAATAGATAGACGGTTAGGACAAATATCAATATCCTTGTAACTCTTACATAAGTTATTAACTAAACCTATTGAATTATTTAAGCTGCACTTGGACTTGTAATTTTTACCAGGACTTCCGGCTTTCTTAGCGGCAGACTCAATCAGGGAGTTTGTAATGGTATTGGGACTGGAATTAGGATCGAAACAAATTCGAGCAAACAAATTTTTGATCTTGGACAAGCCTTTGCTTAACATTTTTGTATCTACCAAAAAACTTACTAAAAACTCAATTTTTTTTTATAACACAATTAGAAGAAATAATTATAAGAAAATATTTTATACAGTGCAACGAGTTGCATGATTAATTGAATTGTTTTCGTGTATTAATGAATTGTTTTCGTGTATTAATGTTCTAGTATTTGCATTAGGTACAAAATCTTCTCCCTTGCATAAATATATCAATCATCAATACGAGACAGTGCCCAAAATCTCCTTTTTCTTAATATTCAAATCGCTTTACACGCATGCATGTATGAACATATCAAAGATAAATAGTATTCCACTAATTCATCGAGAATATTAGCCGTATATATTAGCACTCTGGCTGCAATTTTGTATGACATGCAATTGATCTTTTGCATTATAAACCCGAAGTTCTTATATTCATTAATGGTAATCCAATAACTATGAAAGTCAATATCATATATTTAAATTTAGGTATGCGAAAGAGTAGGAATTTTTTCTTCTTCTCTCCAGCGCCTCATTTGGATCGGTACATGAATCCGTTGCTCCCAAGAAACATGTACCATTGAATCTTGAGTTGAATATCGTACTAGAGTAAACCATTTTAAGCAGGCTAATTATCTACAAACATTGTGTTAGTGTAGGCATTGGAAGGAGATACCATTGCGAGGTAATGAAGGTTTACGGATTACCTAGGTGGACGTTTATTGCATCATTTCAAGTTTACCATAAAAATATAATGGTATAGTTTCTCAATAATTTTTGTTTCACCTATTTTCAAATCAGTCCCCAAGCAGATTGGTCTTTCTTTCTCTGTTTCTCCCTATTTTATATCAATAACTTAAATTTCAACCCTGTTACTTTGAGGAATTCGTCAGGCATCCAGGGGGTAAAAACTAATTACAGGTTTGTCTCTCTTTCTCTGTTCCTCCCTCTATTATAATTATTTAAATTTCACCCTTAGTATTTTGAGGAATTTGTCAGGTATCCGGGAGAAATCGTATCTATTTCTCCGTCCTCCCTCCTATTATTAGTATTTTAATTTCACCCTTGGTACTTTGTGGAATTCGCCAGGCATCCAGACCCGAACCTACATGACAGGTTCGTCTCTTAGGTTCGCCTCTCTCTCAATTTCTATCTCAGCTTTGATAGTTCATCGCAATCTAATGTCTTAGGAGGGTTTGTTGTTGATTCAGGGCTAAATTTGAGAGATTTTGAGGCACAAAAAGGTTAGAAATCGCCACATTTTGATTATTTTTAGGGTTCAATCTTTGCAATTTATACTAAATACAACTGGGAACTTAGTATTTGTGATTGTGGTTAAATGTGTGTTTTTAAGTTTTAATTATAATAATTATAACTGCAATATAATAGTATGTCAAATTGTTGTAGATCAGTTGTAGTCGCTGTTAATGATTTTATAGATGAAGTTAATACCTTAAGGCCTTAAGATTCTATGTCATAGGGCGAAATTAAAGTAAAAAATATATATATAGAGAACAGTTTGTTAGCTATTATGTTAGAAAGGTTAGGCACTAGCTTAGTATGTTGAGTATGCAAAGTATGAAGAATACGAAGTGAAATGATGAATATGGGTGAAGTTAAAATGATAAAATGTTATTTTCTTTATTATTCATTTTTTGTAATGGAGATGGCACTTTATTGATAGAAAAAGATAATGCAAAACATGGGTAGGGCTTCTCCAAGCCATTTGAAGTACAGAGTATTTGCTAATGCAAGCGATTCCTATTTTATCCGAGAGCAGCTGTGAGTTTCTAGGAAACTCTAATGGAAGAAATGGTGTGAGCTATCTGAGAGCTCCTTAACTTGGCAAAACCACAAGCTGGTTGGTTGCCTTTGTAGATCACATGAGACGATGAGATGCTCAATCTACTTCAACACTACAATACCTCTAACGGGCAAGCTTGCATTTCAAATAAATACTACTGAATCTCAATTGGTCTCCTAGTTCATTAAGCATTCACTAGTAGAGTGTGGGAATATTTGTCCTAGACGATTGGTGCTTTGTGGTATTTTCTTATGAATTTGTGGGATCGATTTGTGGGGGGAATATAGGCCCTTCAAGAGCATAGCTAGCAAGTCCCTGTGGAGCCCTTTTCCCTTTACTATAGGTTGGTCGATGTGGTAAAAGCGGAACACCATAGTTTGAAAAAAGTAATGCCTTGATTCATAAGTTTGGATGTTTTGGGCGCCTTGCGGTATTGGGTGCCCGTTAATTCCAGGAGGTCTACAATAATGCTCTCAGTCTGTGGAGCTCGTTCATCATGTAGTTTGCGGTTTGCATTTTGTATCTTTCCCCACATATTTCTTAACGGGTATTTTCTGTACTTCTATAGCCTAGTGGTTGAAGCTTATGTGGTTGGTTATTCCTTTCAACGTTTGTGATTATCCTTTGGTCCCCTTAACCCTTGATTGCGTGATTATTGTACACGTGTTAAAAAGAAATGTAGAATATCACATTGTATCATTTGATGTAGAGAAAATGTTAACATTAATCAGTTACTTAAGGTAAACATAGAAGTCCCAAATGGATATAATGATACAACGAAGGACATGTTGGAGAGTAAAAACTTGTATGAGACAAATATCTCGTGTGAAAACGAATTCACAGTTAGGATATCAGTCCAAGCCCCATGTTTCTTTTCTTCTTCTAGATATAGATGATATATTTAGTTGACAAGTCTAGAGAGGTTAAGTGGAAGGACTCCTGAGGCTTCTTGGGGACCAAAGGCTTTTGTTTATCGCGGACAAAGGCAAGAGAATATGGATTTCGACTATTTTGGGCCATTGTGGTCTTGCTTACCCAATGCATTTATGCTTTGAAGAAAGTTACTTCTAAACTGAGTTTTTAGAAAAGTCTATACATATAATGATGTTAGAAAATCTGAATGAATTAAGAAGGCAAAAACTAAATATTTTATTGACCAATTAACTTACTATCACTTAGCATTTATCTTAGAGTAGTTATTTTCCTTTAAAAATCATATTTGAAGAGCAAAACATAATATATTTGCCACATTATACTCTCCATTTAAAAACCAAATATGCTTAAAGTCATGTTGAGTAGCCATATTTGATGACCTTGATTGGTAGCCACAGCCAAAATTCAAGTGGAGACCTACAATATAGGAAGCATTATCCGATTATGGCTATTTCAATGCAACAAACCCATAAAATTTGACTTTAAAGACAATGTAAATATGTTTTGGCTAACCAAATTTGATGAAACAAATACGGATGCTCCCATTTAGCGGTTTCAATTGAAGTTTTTAACTCTCCATAACTCTTGAATCTCTTGCAATATAAATAAGATTCAGCCCTCGTTAGAATTCACTATTCGTATATTCTATAAAATAACGCCCAATATATTCCAAGTTTCTGTTTATGTGCGTTTGTGTGGAAGTTTGAGTCACATCATTAAAATATAAATCCAAATTTGAAACTGGTCAGGGATTACTCTGAAAGTTCTAATCCAGTGATTTTGCTGCAGGATATGTAGATTATGTCTGAAGAAGCTAGAATGATAATGGAGGCCTATGACGATCCCTCAGACCAAAGATCGTTGTCTTTGGAAGATACCAGCAGCACTGAAGCATCACCAGAAGACACCAGACTAACACTAGAATCATCAGACGACACTATTCCCTACATCGGTCAAAGATTTATTACACAGGATGCAGCATATGAGTTCTACAGTGAGTTTGCCAAGCATTGCGGTTTTTCAATCCGTCGACATCGAACCGAAGGCAAAGATGGGGTAGGGAAAGGTCTCACAAGACGGTACTTTGTTTGCCACCGTGCCGGGAACACTCCGGTCAAGTCTTCAAGTGAGAGTAAACCTCAGAGGAATCGCAAATCATCAAGGTGTGGGTGTCAAGCATACTTGCGGATTAGCAAGACCGTAGACTTGGGGGTTTTAGAATGGCGTGTTACAGGTTTTGCCAACCACCATAACCACGAACTTTTGGAACCAAACCAGGTACGGTTCTTGCCCGCATATCGGACCATATCCGATACAGACAAGAACCGGATCTTCATGTTTGCCAAAACAGGTATCTCCGTGCAGCAAATGATGAGGCTCATGGAGCTAGAGAAATGTGTGGAGCCCGGATACTTGCCTTTCACAGAGAAGGATGTGAGAAACCTCCTTCAAGCTTTCAAAAAAATTGATCAAGAAGATGATAGCATTGACTTGCTAAGAATGTGCAAAAATATTAAGGATAAAGACCCCAATTTCAGATATGAGTACACAATTGATGCAAACAATAAGTTAGAGAACATTGCTTGGTCCTATGCTTCATCACTTCAAGCATATGGTACTTTTGGTGATGCTGTGGTGTTTGATACAACACATCGTTTGACTGCTTTAGATATGCCTCTTGGGATCTGGGTTGGTTTGAACAATTATGGGATGCCATGTTTCTTTGGATCTGTTATCTTACGAGAGGAAAGTATGCGATCTTTCTCGTGGGCTTTGAAGGTAAGGTCCATTATATTAATTAATTATAGCACAGCTTACTTGTGATTTGAATAATTTTGGTCTTCCAAGCCTGAATTAAACTTGAATCATTTTGTGTCCCATATTTTTCCCCGCATGCTGGATGATACCCTCAAAATTGTCATCTTTTATGAACAGTTATTAAGATTTGGCGAGCTCATAATCAAGTAGTGGCGATCTAGCAACTTAGAGTATTATGCTAAAACTATCTGAAGTTTCTTACGAATTGGCAGTTCGTTTCTACTTAGCCATCATCTGTCCGATACATAAAGTAGGCTTTTTTATATGTATAAAAATGTTTATAATCTAGATACTTTCTTAAAAGTTCCAAATATAGTCATGCTTTTTCTATATGATTAATTATGTTATTAGTTTATTTTGTTTGTGTATCATACTACAATTCAAAGAAATAGTTTTACATTATAATTTACTATATGGACGATTGAGTTTAGGTATCTCTTATACTTGTTTACTTATAATATTTCTTAGTTGCCTAAGATTTTTCTGCGCCTCTTATATTTTATCGAGTTAGACTCGACATTTTACATTCTTTTTGAAAACCATGCTTTTGCCGTATGCCAGGATTGATGCTTATGCCAGTTTATTGGTAATGATTAATCTCAGGATTGTTTCTTATATTTTAGTAAGTTTTGGCACGTTGTCTTCTCATCCTTTTTGTAACACGTGCTTTACTCTACAGGCTTTTTTGAGGTTCATGAATGGGAAGGCTCCTAAAACAATCCTGACAGACCAAAATATCTCTCTCAAAGAAGCAATAACCATTGAAATGCCAAGGAGTAAACACGCACTTTGCATTTGGCTCATTGTAGCGAAGTTTCCTTCTTGGTTTAATGCTGTTTTGGGTGAAAGGTACAATGAGTGGAAGGAAGAGTTTAATAGGCTTTATCGAGTGGAGATGATACAAGAGTTTGAGTTAGGGTGGGGAGATATGGTGAACTCTTTTGGGTTACATACCAATAGGCACGTTGCCAATTTGTACGCCTTGCGGGCGCTTTGGGCTTTACCCTACTTGAGAGACAACTTCTTTGCAGGGATGACTATAAATGGTCAAGCAAAGTCAATAAATTCTTTCATCCAGAGGTTCTTGAGTGCACAAACTCGGCTTGCACACTTTGTTGAACAAGTACGTAAACCTAACCCCCTCTATTGTTTAACATATCTTCCCTCACCCTACTGATACATTTTTACATTTATTTTGCTACGATACTAGTACTGCCAAAAAATGATCTCATGCCACCAAGCCCACCTGAATAGGAATTGAAGGGTGAGCTCAGCAAAGCAAATATTTTCTTCAAGAATCTCATCCGCATAAAAAGAAAAATAATCCAATTTTGAGGCCTCTAAGCGCATACTGAGTTGGATTTACTTAAAAATTGGATGCTCCAAAAAAAATTTCTTCCAATTTTGTGATCTCTTTTGGGTTAGAAGTATTCGAGATATGTATTAACACAAGCATGTTGCATAGTTAAATTACTATGGGCAACAGAAAAACATGAGATGTTTTTGTTTTCACAGTACAAATGTGTTTACCTATTTCTCCCAACGGCTTTATACTGCTGCTAACTTCACTCTACATAATGAAGGTAGCAGTTGCCATTGATTTCAAAGATCAAGCAGGAGAACAGCAAACAATGCAACAAAATCTTCAAAACATTTGTCTCAAAACAGGGGCACCCATGGAATCCCATGCAGCTTCAGTTCTCACCCCTTTTGCCTTCGAAAAGTTACAAGAAGAACTTGTTTCAGCAGCACATTATGCCTCATTTCAACTTGAAGAACGAGTTTTTCTTGTCAGACACCACACAGCGTTAGAAGGAGGTCGAAAGGTGATTTGGTCACCCAAGATGATATCATCAGTTGTAGTTGCAATAACTTTGAGTTCTCTGGGATTTTATGTCGCCACGCCCTCCGTGTACTCTCCACAATGAATTGTTTCCAGATTCCAGAACAATATTTACCTATTCGGTGGCGTCGGATCAACTTCTCCCCTATAAAACTCCATTCACTGCAGAGTGACCATGCTGAGAGAGTTCAGGTTTTGCAATCTATGGTTTCAACTCTTGTAACGGAGTCTGCTAAAACGAAGGACCGGTTGGAAATTGCAACAGCGCAAATTATGGAGCTTTTGTCTCAGATCAGAGAGCAACCGTCTTCAACACAAGGTATGAAAGACCTTAACATGCATAAAATTCGTTAACAGAGACTCTAGTTGAAGCTCAGGTTTTTGATTAGTAGTTGTGGAGTTCTGCGACTATATTTTGCCATGGGGGAATGTTGTTGTAAGGCTTGAAACTGGCGCTCATGCAATTATAATCATACATGTAATTTTTATATTTGTCCTTGTCAGTTTTCAATATATTTGTTGTGAATATTTAGAGGTGAATTTATTACGAGGAATTTTGAGAATCTATGCGAATTATGTCGGGGAAATCAATATGTTTAAATGTTTGTGCGGGGTTATGTGATGATATCTATGTGTGTGAAGTTGAATACATGAATTTTCTTGTGATAAAATACTGCATGGAGGCATAATTGTAGTTGCAGTGTGTGAAGTCGATACATGAATTTTCTTGTGATATAATACTGCTTGAAGTTGTAATTATATTTGCAGTCTGATCGACTAACAGTTATTGCAGCAATTTATATCCTCCACTACGCAATACAAAATTCATCATAGAAATGTGTTGATCTTCCTTGTTATCATTAACGGCTTCCATCATTGTTATGCAATTGGAAGTCTTGATATGTCGCCTGAGATCTTGGGAGTAAATTATGAATACTAGCAAATACCGTATCACTAATGGCGAGTATTTGTTTTAACTAACCAGTGGTTTCATCTCACTTAAACTACGCGAACCTTTGCCCTCATCTTGTATACTTGTTGTA
Organism: Kingdonia uniflora; assembly: GCA_014058105.1. NCBI lineage: Eukaryota > Viridiplantae > Streptophyta > Magnoliopsida > Ranunculales > Circaeasteraceae > Kingdonia > Kingdonia uniflora. Next base: position 1,373,191 of record JACGCM010001796.1, on the reverse strand, counting down.
GAGTTCCTTTAAAAATCTCTTCATCAGGAAACAAGAAATGAATCCTAAGAATCAGCATTTGCTTCGACAATCTATCATATCAAAGCACTTTGCGAATTTTTCAAGCTATATCAAGAAATGCTTCTCGTGTCCATGAGCTTACCCAAAACGAGATCAGAAGCGGAAGTGAAACATCCACCATCAAATTTATCTACATACCTCAGACTTGAGATTTGCTCAATGACCACTGACTGCCTTGCAGTTGCAGGTTACCAAAATTTCCTAAAAATAAATTACTATCCTGGTCTCACTGTAAGGAATGTGAATGAGTCCTTAAAATAGTGATGATGTCCCTCTTAGTTAACCCCCAGCTTTACTCTCAAAACAGAAAAAAGATTAGTACACCTACTGAGGAGTTTCAGATATTCCTCAATGTTCAAATCCAAACTCGTCTCAACTGGGTATATACAATACAAACTTGCAATATCAATGTATATATATTAAGAACATCACTGATACCTTTGAGATAAATATACCATAAAAAACGAGAATAATAGAAAGCAACAATAATAATAATAACTCGGAAATTAATAACTGAAGTTTCAGCTTTGCAACTCAATTTACCATTTAAAGGGTCTATTTGAACTTGTACAACTCCCATGCCCTTATATACTAGTTTTTGCTTGTAAATTAACTTTTAAGTAATAATCTCAATCCACGAATTACCGACTAAGTTCTTGATCAAAGATATTCAGCCCCACTCACGCAACTTCGAAAAAATCTAGCTACTGAATTTTCGACGGCTAGAAGTTACTGCTCACCCGGAAAAAAATGGCATCACATATTTACTTGGGCGTCTGATGCAGAGCAGTCCACAACTATGTTTCAAGGAAGACCCATGCAGCTTTTCCAAGTTCCATATGTGGAGCTGAAATTCCCACCACCATGCTTACGAGCGTACTCTACTATTACCTCCCGAGCACATTTATCCCAAGTCTTTACCATCTCCTTAAGGGACATCGGTTGGGATAGGCAGCGCAGAGATGTACTGAACTTCGACCTTGTGTTTGCTGACAAGTCTTCAGAGTTGTTACTGTAATCAGAACAATCAACCTTCGTTAGAAAAACAAGAAGGAATTTCTGTATAATCAAAGCATAACAGAGCTCATGAGCCTGCTGAAGATAAGTTGAATGCTGTTCTTCCTGTGAGGATGTCTCCTTCCATGCTCAACAAATGTCAACAGCTTAATCCAAAATGTTGAATTCGACCATTATATTTTTGTTAACCTAAATGCCTATGTCATCCATACACTGGCCTAGTGTTCAGACATCTTGATTCATTGGTCAATGTAATGCGTTATAACAAAACTTTGAATTTACGGTTGCACCAATCAAGGGTTTGTAGTCAAATTCATGTGGGGTCATATAAAGATTCTGTAATTACGTATTTTACAAATAGGAGTACCCTACAGTTACGTGAATCAAATACTTTTCAGAAATTCAGATAAAAGTCTCATTTAAACTAATGAGTTTTACATAAGAAAGGAAAAAAGTTCTGCAAGTATGTTATTTACACCTAAGCAAATGTTATTCAAAAACAACTCAGGAAGAATATGCCACCAGATTTCAAAAACCCTCTAAATGGAAAGATGGTTAACAAGGATTAAGATATACAAGATATGACAAAAATGGTTCATATAGATCTTATAAATACTCAGAGAACAAATAGTATCACAAAGTCTCGTTTTCTTACCTCAGTTCAACTGGAAAGTTGTCCAAGATTGGAGAAGATTTAGGATAATTTGTTGGAACTAGCAATCGTAAAGGCTGAATCTGGGACTGCACAGCCAAATAAACAAATGAACAAATCTACATACACATAAATTAAGAAAAAACTCATGCATGCCTCAAGAGACTTGAAAAATGAAAAAGTATAGTGGGAGATTAATATTTGTACAGTGTCAATACTGCATGCATAATAGTGTCAAGTAAGGTATCTTGAGGGCAATGTGCAACAGCAGACCCGAAGTATATATTTGCCTGAAGTTTTATTCCAATTATAAAAGAGTGCAAAAATGTCACCAGTGTTGCAGGTTATAAACCCACCATTTGCCCGGAATTGTATCGCGCCTTCAAGGCCGGACCAAGAGACACAGCAATAAAAGAACACTTGACAACTGTTCCTTCACCGACCTCAGCTGCCATTGGATCAATGTCCTCATCACTAACTGTCACCACTGTGTCTATCAGTCGTTGGTTTGTCTCATCGATTTCATCCATTAGAGCAGGATTGGCCTACAACAGACCACAAAATTTTCTGAGTCAAAAATTGGGGATTCAACTAAAGTTCGTAATCTGTCCTGAAACATGAAAGGAAAATTCCCAATCAGAATGTGCATCTAAATTTTACTCTCGAAACGTGAAAGAAAAACCTCAATTTGCTTAGCATAAGGATAAGATTTCACATCATATATAATATTGTGATCAAAACGTGTGTGAAAATACCTGACTTACCTTTGGATAAGAAAACAGGCCAACTTGAACTAATTGCCACCTAACCGGCTGCAATGATCAGTGATCAAGACATGAAGACCGCCTGACTAGTTTGCTCTTAAATTTTTTGCCTTTATTAATGGTTTGAGGGGGAGGGTATTTCAGGTCTTTTGCAATGGGTTTTCTTCATTGTAGAGCATGCGTTAGGATGGTTTAGATAGTTCAGGCATCGAAGTATTGTAAGTGTGGCATACCCAAAGCTTCGGGTTAGTATTAGTAGCATTAGATTCTATCTCAAGTTGTATCTATCTTTAGTAGTAACCTAGTAGAACTTAGTTGTTTATAAGGATTTGAGTAGTTTATCCAAGTAAATTCATGTCAGGTGATTGTAAATGCAATTCTAATATCAACAAATAATTTAATTTTCTTACTTGGTATAAGAACCATACAGTTTTTGATGAAACCCTAGACATCTTTTTAGTCTTCATTCATCAATGTCTTTTGTATCCATAGTTTCTCTCATAAGTCAACCTTGAGAGACCTTTTAGAAATTCAAGGTTGCATTGTTCAATAAGTTGTGTTTTCTAACAAAAACTTATGGTTCACTCCCAGATCTCTACATTTGATATCTTAAATTAGTCGTTTTTTTATCAAATATTCGTCGATATGTTGTTCTTCATTCTTCCACTATCATATTTGAAAATAGGGCTGTTTGATAACTATTAAATTATTTCATTATGAGGTCTTAAAATACATTCTAAGGGATTTTGGAGGTGTTTGATAACAATTATCTTAATTGTTTATTGAGAATGAGTATTTATTAATCAGCTTTTTGGAGAATGTGAAAATACCTATTTATTGAATTTGTGAAAAAAAAAATTGGGATCGAGATCTACAGAAATCAATTTTTCAAAAAAAAAAAAAAAAGTTTAGAAAAATAATCATGGAAATAAAATTAGACGTCTCCCTCTCAAACCCCTCTCGAATCAGATCTCCCAAACTTGAATCTTCTCCTCTCTTTTGATGATGTTCATGCAGCAAAATTTGTTACATTTGGCTGTCTTAACAATGCATCAAAATAGATTGTGATTAAATTGCTGTGTTTGGTAGCAATTCTCTAAGAAATGATTGTTCAAATTATTTCTTAAAAAACAAATTTAGAGATAATGGTTAACCAGTGAGGTTCGTACCTATTAGTTAAATTTCAATTCTGGTTCTTTGGGCTGCTGCCAGGCGCCTGCACCCAGAAATATGTCTTTCTGACGGGCGCCCAGCAAACTTCCAGACCCTATGTTACTGTAAACAATATTCTTGTCCCACAAAAAGTTTTAACAACTTCGAGCTTTAAGAATCATAAACCTAAGATTTTATTTTTTGCAATTTGATCAAAATATGGTTGCTAAATTTTCGCTCGAAGCATAAATTAAATCCGTGTGCTGCTTTGCATTGCATTCATCTAGATCTTAATTAATGTAGTAATATAGAATAAGAGAAAGTTTGTGTTTTTGTCCCGTATCTTTCGCAGTAATTTTTTTCGACTAGCACGTAGTTTTTCACGGATATGGGTTTCCAGGTCCTTAAATTATTATGCGATAGTTTATTTTCTTGTTTCATTGTTTTTTTGCTTCGGATTTTTTTTTTTTCCCTTCTTTGCTTTTAGTTTTATTAGATGTTTGGACTTTGCACAACTTTACAATAAGAAAGAAACTATGCTCGGCAGGAGTTTCTGAGTGCAGAAAATGACACTGCAAGAAAATACATACCTCGACTTTGGCCCTCTCCATCATAGAAGTCGCTGTTGACTCTGAATCAAGTGCCTCAAGACCATCAACACTTCCAGCTGATGAAGCGGCATTCAAAGGCATCGCACTCGTGTCACGCCTCATTTTCTTTGTTGCAGAGTTCCCATCGTGGGTGCTAACATTCTTTAATTGCATACGAGACTTTGTCACAGCCACCAGATCCTCTCCAATGGCAGCTCTAGACCCATTACCAGGTGCGGATCCTGCTATTCGATCACTCAAACTAATGAATGACTGGATATCACTTGCAGCGGTTCCTAATGTACTTGACATAGATTTTACCTGGGGAAAAAAGTATAGCATCTTATTGGTCATACATTTACCATTTTAACTTACTAAAACTCAGCAGAAATATACCTTGCATGTCCCCAAGGAAAAATATATTAAAGACGTCACTAATCCAATGAATTATCTTTCAGCCCAGATTAAGATATATCCTCGGTATAGGCCAATATAGTTTTACCTTCAACAGATAAAATACATGGGAACGATCGAACAATATACGGATGCATTACGATATACTCAACATATTATTTGTAGTACATTACGATATACTTCAAATAGAATAAAATAGTTAATCTATCATCGGTTCGTTAGATTGAGCAATCTTGTTACTTTAACCATTATATCCCAATAGACCATCCCTTCTTTCAGAACTTATCAAACTGATACAAGGAAGTATCCCTTACCTCGTGGTCAAAGGGTATCGTCATCCAACGGAGCATATATTTCAATTTATGACTACACACAAATGTGAACCCATGGTATTTTTGGTGATTTTTATGATAACAATACCGTTGATGAAAGAGAATTGCAAATTTCTTCAAAGATCTACAGATCACGAAACTGTGTGATATTCTTTTTGAGTAGGATAAGCGAAAGATGTGGTGAAAATTCGTCACTTAGTAAATTCAAGTACATTATATGCGGAATATATGTATTCAGAGTTCAGAGAACCCCAAAAAAAGTGAGACAAGTATCTTCAAATCTAGGTAACAACGACACGGATACGGGTGTCCGTGTGGTACGGAGTATCGGAAACGGCAAAATATATAAAAGTAGCTTGTAAATAGCATTGGACATGTGTGTCTGAGTGTCCAAGTGTCGAGGTGTTGGGGTGTCGGACACGTTTTATTTTTATTAAGTGAAGTGTCGCAGTTACCTAGCTTCAAATGTATTATATGGGGCAGCCAGATATTTTATACGCAGATGTGTGGCGATATATAAGCACAACAAACAAAAAAATGCAAGTTAAATCCACTAACCGCTTTAAGCAAACGATCTATAGGTAGCTCCGTAGCAGTTGATTTGCCAGATACCATAGCAGACGCAGTCCCGTCCAGACTAGTGAACTCTGCAAGCAAGGGGGAGGCAGATATCCCTGGTGTGCCAATGGCAAGGGATTGAGGCTGACCTAGTGAACTCATCGCCTGTGTTTGACCAAGATTTCCTACATTTGAGAGTGATGAAACACCTGGTATTTGTTTCTCAGGATCCCCCGGTAGTGGGGACGGAGCCAAGGGAGTTGAAGGAGAAGGAACAACAAAGGGTGAATTCACAGATTGCAAAGGTGTTCCAGCTTTTGTGAGAGATGATAACAGATTTTGTTGGTCAATTTGTGGGGAAGAGTGCTGAGAAATTTGAGGGGATTGAGATTGGAGTAGTTGAGGAGAGGATATAGGAAACTGGGCACCGGCTTTTAGCTGCTGATGGTGATGAGCTAAGCGTTGTTGTTGAGACATTCCAGGTTTAAAACCCCCCATGACTTGCTGTCTCACCTTTAAGTCCTCATTCATTTGATGAATCTGTGGAATTTGGTTTGATTGTGCCTTCAGTGGTTGTTGTTGCTGCTGCTGCTGCTGCGCCATCATCATCTGCTGATTTTGTTGCTGCAGCAACTGCTGATGCACCTGGCGTTGCTGAAGTTGTTTAATCTTTTGCGACTGTATGAAAATTGGGCACATTTTAGGAATTTTAAAATTATAAAGATACTAATTATAGCATTAGACATAACCCCACGTTGATCAACGAGAGGGTAAGTTTTCGTATAGTAGAAGTAAGAAAAGTATTAGACATAACCCCACATTTCATACGTTTTCATAAGATCATAATCGCACTTTTTGGATAATACAATTTAGCAAAATATTACAAAAAATAATGAATTTTTGAAAAAAGAGAACAACAAAGTTCTTGGTTAGTCCAGCAAAAAAAAAATCAATAATAAACACGGGGCCAACATGAATTGAACTCTAGTCAAGGAATTTTTGTAAAAAAAGAACAACAAAGTTCTTGGTTAGAACAGCAAAAGAAAAACTAATAATAAACATGGTGGCAACATGAATTGAACTCTAGTCAATGGGATTAGATCCTTGGTACTTCACCAACTAGGCTAGCATTTTATAATGATAGAGAAACAACAATAATAATATGTTTAGTATATTATAATTTTTTATTTATTTATTTTTGGGCTCTATACTAGAAGGTTTTTTAGCAAAAAATTAAAAAATTTGGGGGGTGGGGGGCGACCTAAATCCGCCCTTGGGCATATGTCAAAAATAAAAAATACGGTAACCTTGAAGTATTTGTAGGGTTGTTTTGCTCAAAACTCAACATACTTCGATTAATAATAGTACAGTCTACAACATCTACCCTTTGAATGGGCTTTCAGAATCTCTGAGGTAGCAAGGGCATTATAAAGTGACCAATGGAAATGCTCTAACAACTTATTTCTTTTGATTGCTGCAGATAAATGTTGAATTTCATACAGAAAAGGAACTTGGGGATACAAGGAGCAAAGTCAGGAAAGGACACCTAGTAGGGACCAAAAATGAAGACCTGCACACAAAATAAAGGAAAAGAAAAAATAAACCCACAAATTAAGAGAAAGTACCTGTAACAATTGTTGTTGTTCCTGTTGTTGCTTCAGATGGTGATGTTGAAGACTACTAGAATTTAACTGAAGGGGATTAACGTTAAGATTGTTTTGTGATAAGGTGTTAGGATTCATCTGTTGGGATGCACCAACAACATTTTGCTGTAAAGATCCCATACCACCCTGGCTCAATGATCCCATTGTGTTTCCTTGTCCGGACTCCAACATCGATCCGGTTTGCAGTGAGTTCATCACATTTCCTTGCAAGTTTGTCGGCTGCATCTGGGGGTTCATCTGATTTTCCTGTTGGAGATTCATCTGGTGGCCGTTAGGTGGCTGAAGTTGTTGTTGTTGGTTTTGTTGCTGTAAGGAATTAGGTTTTTTAGGGCGATTGATAGTAAGACAACCAACTATTTGCTTCTCAAATTGATTGATTTTCCCTCTGTAAGAAAGAGGGATTTGATTTTTTTGTATCTGCAAAAATTGTATCATCCGTTCCAACATAGATTTGTATCCTCTCAGCCGCTCAATTTGTTCTTTTGGCGCTTGTAAATTCTCACTCTGCCGAACACCAAAAGATATACATATTAACAGAAAGAATGTAAAGAATGATGTACGAGGAGTTTACGTAATCTAATACGCATTTGTAGAAAAGACCAAAATATTTACTTGCTGGAATTTGATGGAAATCTTATTGTGCATGTCACTTAGCTCTGGAAAGTACAATTCTTTCATAGATTTGACCTGCAAAATAACATTAACAAATCTCATATATATAATGGTGAAAAAAATCATCGACAATGGTGTTGTTCTACATTGTGCATAAGAAAATATGTATATAAAGTTTCTCAACCGATTTCTCCAAATTTGGAAAATGATTTCCAGCAATGTAAGGCCATGGTACCCGCCCCACCAGATATCTTAATAGGGGAGTACACATGGTGTACATAAAATCTCATCTTGGTCACACCAATAAGCAAGAGAAAAAATAACCCAATGGTACCAAAATTATAAAAAACAACCTTCTGGTAAAATTCTTCCTGCCAATCAGCTCCATTTGCATGTCCAGTTTGAGCAGTTGAATCGATTGATGCTGTCAAAGAGACAAGAAAACTAAAACATACAATCTCTCGGACAATTATTTGCATCAGTAAAATAATGTCTTTTCTCAAATAAAAAAGTAAACAACTCATGCTAAACTCCATAATATTGCATTCTTAACAAGGATATTTTTTAAGCCCAGGTTTCAGTATATTGTGGATATATTGCAGTAGGGGATAAATTTGTTGTTTCAAGGATAAATCTGTTGTTTCAACAAAGCAAAAAATATAGAAAACATAATTAACATGTCGTTCGATGTATTATAAATATATTACAATAAATCACTCTACTACATTATTAGTTTCTAATTTATACAGTAAAACCTCTCTAAAGTAGTACTGTGCGAACTAACCTCTACATTAGACCAATAACCTACTACTATGAACTAATGACAGTGTATGATTGCACACAACTTAATATACTACATTACACCATCTTCGATCCCATCGGTTTCTGGCAATATTTTTTATTAAAGATTTAAGCTTTAATGGAGGGGTCAGTAGTTAAATAGGCCAAATCGAGGAGTTGTAGGAAGAGACGACTATGAAACTATTGGCGAGGGAAAGTGCAGCGAGTCACATTGAGGAGATGTTGGGATTTCTCGGCAACGACCGATGTTAATTGCCCCCACTCAACATCAACACCACTGACAGCCACATTGCCTGTCAGTAACCAAAATCTCCGACCACTCCAACCTGACAATGACAAACTATGCAAACTATGTAGTTTAATATGCTCGCAAGTCCGTGAAAATGCAAAAACAAAAACAAATCAAAAAACACTCCAACAGCTACAAGTTTTATTACGCGCTTTTGTCCTACCTAACTGGTAATCAATGTACAAGTCACGGTCGTCCCCCACCTGTCTCGAGTTTCACGTATCGCGAAGCAACATGGACCTTCAATAATTTAGCAAGTCTTATTTATTTCTATTTTAGATAGATTTTGTTTAAAAAATCTTAAAAATAAGGAAACGTCCTTAATATGAGTTTCACCATAATTAGAGGCTTGAACTATACGGTGTATCATGATTACTCCAATGATTACAAGTATCCAGGGTCTTTGGTTGTTGGGGCAATGACGTATATCTTTATCGACTTCGCAGAAATTGAGTTCAAATTTATAGATTTATCTAGGTTTATTGATTACTTTTGGGTGACTATTGTAGCTCGATATGACGAACATTTGACTCCATTCTTATGAAGATTCTAATAACATGAGGCATATGCAAATATTAATTTTGAGATGCGAAACGAGTTTGATGGAGATATGATATTCCATATAATCGGTACATCAGTTGGATATGGCATAATCTGAGCTAGGATCTGAGGGTCGAAGCATATTGCAACAATATGAAGCCTTCAACGTTGAAGTTTGCTTCAAAGTAGGAAAGAGTTGATAGATCACGGTTGTCCCTCACCAGTATCGGGTTTCACGTGCCGCGATGCAACATTGATCTTCATTAATTTAGGAGGTCCTATTTATTTTATTTTCTAGTATTTCGTTTTATTTTTATTTTAGATAGATTTTGCATAAGAGATTTTAAGAATAATGGAACTTCCTTAATATGAGTTTCACTATAATTAGAAGGTTAGTCCATAAAAGCCTAGGTTGTGGTTTATTTTCTTAGGTTGTTGGAGTTAAGTTTGTGTTAGTTTAGATGATTTAATAAAGCTATTTTTGGATTACTAAATTAAAGATTTTCTCGAAACCCTAAATAGCATTTTTTAGGAAATAACACAATCGAAGCTTCCGCCGATTGGTTCTTATTATACAAGGTATTATATTAGGTATTATCCAATTAAGAAGAAAATGCTTGTGTTACTAAGCAAAATAGCACGTCGACAAATTGTTAGATGCATTTAGCACCACGGTTGAGGCAAATACAAAACCAAAGACTGATCTTTCAGTAGCACCACCAAACTCGTTTCAAACATTTTAAGTGACACATTACAATATGTCAACCGTACTAATGTATGGCCGTGGCTCGCGACGGATGAACACTTTTTTTGATCACATGATTGATTGTCTTCAGTACTATAACACGACAAAGGCGTGCCTTTGGCATTACTACTTCACAAATACATGCCTTTGGAACTATAAAGCAAGAACACATAAATCTTCTTAATCTTGCAACAATCATTAACCACAAGGTACATCATGCAATAAAAAATATGTGTTAATTGGGTTTAAGTGGAGATAGAGAGAAAAGAGTACCATGAATGGGGGAGTGACATAAAAAGATAAAAGAGAGAATACGAGAGTACCGATAAGGTCTACAACGTGAGAGGAGGTATAAGAGAGATAGATAGAATCGTCAAAGAGAGTAAGATGAAAGCGTGGAGGTTAAGTTAAGGTTGCTAGAAGAAGCAAAAGTGTTTTAGTTGTGTTTTCTTTTCTAGTTAAATATGTAGTGTTGAGTGAGGAAACGGAAGTACCCCTAATAATTACTATGTTATGTCAAGTATACCCTTATGTTCTAACAAAGCATCTCGTTCACCCATCCATATTTTAGCAGTCATCTAGATGGACTATACAATCTCTGCCCATTTTTATATTGTGTTAAGTGTCTAGACTTCTCTGTTTCATAATAGAGATGGTTCTATAAACGAAACGCTATATCATACTTGTCCACCATGATTTTTTTGTATATTAGTGCACATTTTGAACGACGATAATTACTGAAAAGTGATTACTAAATATAATAGTGTAGCAACATACTTGATGAAGCCTCAGGAAGTGCTCTTTGTGACTGAAATATTGGTTTCTGATCAATCACATTCTGAGTTTGCATTGATAGCCTTTGCTGCATATCTTGGTGTAATGAATTTGACTGTTGTTGCAGTCCGAGTTGTTGGATTTGTGATGGTTGGAGTTGGGACACCATTTGTGATTGTGACTGTTGTTGCCCTTGCAATGGTTGCAACAGAGTCGATGAAATCTGTGGGGCTTGTTGTTGCTGCCCAGCACCCTTACCTTGCTGCTGCAGCATATGCATTGACTGTTGATGCTGCTGCATGTTTGAGACCGTGGTTAGCTATCTTTCATGTAATTCAAGTTTAAAACACAAATAAACATTAGTAACTTTAAAATTTAAGTTGAATTTTCCCATACCGTATTTTTGTCAAATCCCAAATTGCCAACTAGGTTCGACACACCGGATTGGGTCCCCAATTGCTGTTGTAACCCACTGTTACCACCACTATTTTGTGGACCCAACTGTTGCTGTAAATTTGAGATATTATTTTGCTGGCTTATCAACTGTTGCTGCTGCATGCTTGAGAGATTGTTCAACCTCTGGTGTTGTTGCTGATGTTGTTGCTGTTGTAGGTCCGAGACAATATTTTGCTGCCCAATTAGAAGATTTTGGTGAACATTTGTTCCATTCGATTGCTGTTGTCCCACTAGTTGATTTTGTTGAGATTGTTGTTGCCGGAGAACAGAGGTTTGTTGGTTTTGTTGGGAAGATGGTTGCATCAAAGAAGGCTGTGTCTGCTGAAGAGTTGACTGGCTTGGCTGGAGGCCACCAGATGAAATTTGCACAAGAGATTGCTGAGAAGACTGCAACTGGGTCGGGTGTTGTTGAATGTGGGATTGCATGAGTGATGGTTGCATATTCCCCTGTTGGGCCTTCTGCTTCTGCATCTGATGTTGCATTTGTTGCTGTTGATAAATATACTGCTGTGGATTTGTAGACTGCTGCTGGTGTTGTTGTGGAACAACCTGTTTGTAAATTCAATAATAAAATAATATTAGAAATACTGCTATAAGAAGGGGACCAACTTGGGCCGGCTAAGCTCGAACTGTCTCAGCAAATCGGTGTTTTGATCGGGCTTGGGTTAGCATTATTAAAGCTAGGTAAGAGATATGCTTTAAAGATTTAAGCTTGTGTATAATTGGCAGGCTCGTGCGAGAGACACGGGCAAGCCAACCCAGGATTATAACGACAATACATTTACTTACACTGATGCAATTGGGCTCTGACTGTCATGACCCCACTCTACGCGCACCGATATTGTCCCCACTTAACCACTGCAGATCTCCAACAGTGTGAGATTTTTATTCCGAAGAAAAGGCATCGGTGACATGTAGAGTGAAATCTTAACGTAAGGACCATACGATCTTAAACGATGTGGGACTAAACTATTGGTGCAACTATCATTGTTATTGGGTTAAGCACCTTTTCAATACCAGCTTAGCCGGGGAGCCGGGGTGTTACACTGACCAATAGAAACTTCCTAGCGCAGAGGGACATCATATTAAGAACCTAGAAAGGGAAGAAAAAAATGAAGAACATGGTAAGAACCTGTTGTGGATGTGGCCTTCCTTGCATCTGCCTCTGTGAATTGGCTAGAATATTTGAAGGTATGCCTTGTTGTCCCATGGAGTTGTTACTAACTGAGTTCTGGGAAATTCCTGAAATACCCTGCAAGTTGGAACTTTGACCGACAGCATTTGGCATTGTAGGCTGAGAAAGACCAGTCACAGATGGAAGTGCAGACGTTAAACCAGAGGAACTTTGTACTCCAGCGGGCGCAATGTTATTTTGAATGCTCTGGGATAACAGCTGTTGCCTTCCTTGAGACTGATTAGGCAAGGGAACTGGCGGTTGTCCTTGGTTGCGCACTTGGGTTTGCATGCTATGAGATGCTATACAGAATATGAACAAAAACAAGATAAGTAATCTGAAAATACTGAGAGGACGTAGTGAACTGAATGAACAGTAAATTTATTGCTTTTTCTCAGTACGTAGAAAGATTACATTAATTGAGGCTGCTGATAGAAATTGCAAACTTTAGATATACAAAGCAAAACCCATAAATACGAAAATACATAATAGCACTCAAGATCCAACCCCCTATCCAAATTCGAAATCCGCTACATATCCTGATCATGTCCTTCACTTAAATTCGTCAGAAGATGTGCCTGTCTTGAGATTTAATTAGTGAGAACATGAAAATCTTATTACATTAAGAAGGCATTATTGCCCTCATTACAGATTAAGAATTCTTTGATTCCTATCCATCAAATGCCTCAAATCACTGAAAACATAATTAATTATCTCAAAATACTGCCTCCATAGGACAGACTCATTCTAGAACACTCCGCCTGCAAGTCCCTTCTAAACAGAGTTGTTATTCATAATTGGTCTACTTTGCATATTGAGATATCACTCTAATCTAGATCTTATGAAAAAGCACAAAACTGAGAGGTGTTTGTGCCTCAGTGTAGGGAACTTATAATGTTTCCCAACTGGTCTAAGGAGGATACTTCTCATTGCTGCTATATCTACTTCATAAGGGCCTAGGAGCCACCAAGCAATCATCAACAGTCAGTGAAGGAGATCCATTCAATGAAGAGCATGGCGATCCGAAGATCAATATCAGCTTCTTCGCGGGCAAGGGGGGATCTCGGAGCTTCGTCTAGGGAGGGCTGAAATATTTTTTTCTTGAAAAATAGGACATGGTAGAAGAGGAAATCGAACTCTGAACCTCTGAGAGGGAAATAATTTATCAAAACCACCAGAACAGCTTCAACTTTATGTTTGTTCTGTGTAAAAACTAAGAGATTCAGTCTGAAAGGATAAAATTTCATATTTTCAATATATGAATTCCTTTTCACCTCAAAGTCCCCCCCCCCCCCCCCCCCCCCCCAGCCCTAACCCGCCCACCTTGAGGTTTATCCCTGTTCGCGAAGCAATCGAGTAACCGCTATGGTGATAATGCTATCCAGAATTCCAATGAATAACAAGGAGAAGTCTGATGAGCTTTGCAAGGATGGCGCTCTACCGACGGCATAGCTAGTCTCGTTGCAGGTAGTGGCACATGACTAAATCTTGGTAATGAATCCTGAAACGAGCTTGCTGTTGGTGTTAATAGGGGGTGCCTCACTAGTGTCGCTCTTGGCGTCTTGTTTCTTTGTTGGTCCAAGGACTCTCAACCAATCGATATAGCCTCATAAAGAGCCTTTTGCTAAAACTTGAACAGGCGAAGGGGCCTCAAAGCCGCCCAAAGGTTGCTTGGCTGTGAGGCCACTTCGCTGACGCTTCCAAAGCCGCCACTACCTGCCTCAGAATAATAGCAATTGCTCCAGGGGCAAAGAGCATACCAGCCAAATAGTGAGGCCGTGACTGAGGTTCTTTTCTGAATATTATGACCTAACAGCAGGATTCTTAGTAGTGTGTAATTGTTCACATCAAAATTTCCAAAAAACAATACAATCTGGTTTTCTATCGTAATTGACTTGTATCATGCCGATACACCCAGATTGCGCAACACAGGGAAAATCCAGTTTTTTTCCCAGTCAAAAAACTGACTGTTTTTCTTTCTTTTTTTGTTCCTTACAAATCTTATGGGTTTGCCATTAGTCCTTCAAACATTTTCCTCATAAAAAGAAATTAACAGAAAGAGTAGCAGACATTCTTCTCTAGGTTTTTCATTCTGTCTTTTTCAGCGCATGATATTATTCCTTGACCTTAGTGGATAAAAAAATGAAGCCTTGATGATTTGTGCATACTTTCTTTTGGCAAGTTTGGCAATAACAAATTTATAATATAGACAGATTTTTTATCATCAAATTAATTGGTGCAAGTCGTCTAAATTGTCATGGCATGAAAATGTTACTCACTATTGTATATTTTTTACTTACGAACAAAACATGGGGTTTCCAATTTCGGCACACAATGTAGAAAATATATCTATGGTAATAAATGAAAATAACCAAAGTTTGGTCATGTTCGCCAAGCATTAGTCATTCATGTCAAGTGTTTACTTCAATGATAAAAATGAAAACACAAGAGTAAGAAAAAATGTTCTTCTACATAAACATTTGTCGCATTGCTTAAGAAGCACAACACGCTTTGGTGTTGTTACCTGGATCAGGGGGATTCTGAGTACTCCCAGATGCGTTTGAATTAGGAGCACCAGTATTCTGAGTTTTAGTCTCCATTGTCAGCATCTTCAGTGATATTTTACGCAGATAATCCGACTAAAAAAAAAGGAAGGTGACACTGTTATATCCAATGAATATGCAAGAAAATATCCCAAAATAAACAAATAAATACTACTGGAAGCTACAACTAAACAACTTAAAATAATAATAAAAATGACATTAGCAAGTGTTGCCTGGAAGGACCTTCTATTTCGTAATGGCATGTTGCTTATTCAAGTGTTAGGGGCAGAATTCTAGTCTATCATATTTGTGAGTTTCTGCAGCTGCATGCAATAAGTAAACTTTTACTATGCCTATTGCTCAAGAGCATCCACAAGTAACTAACGGTACTGGTTTATGCCAAGGTCGAGCGAAATAGTGGTAGTAACTCACTCCTCTGGATAAGTGGTGGAGCCAAAACCACATGGCGTCTACCTCGATGACAAGTAGAGTGAGTAGTAACTTATCAATTTTACTGACATAAACCTACACGGTAGGATTAAATTACATGGTGCAACAATCACCTCTACTGGGTTAAACGCCATCTGAGCATACCACCTCAGGGTATAACAGTTGTAAAGTAAAATTATATTTCTTAAGCATTTTCAATGTGTTTGGTAATGCCAAATGTCATTACTTTCCTCATAGCATGCTGTAAAAAGGTGCACATCTTTTACATTAAAAAAGAATACCTTAAAAACCTTTTCTTATAAAATAAAGAGTTAAAACCTTTTCATATAAGAATATTAAGAAATTTCATAAGATATAGCAAAAAATGGCAACTCTGAAAATACATATAATAGCATAAGAATGCTGGATGTACCTGGCTCGTAGCAGCAGTGTAAATCTTTTCCTCAAATCTTACGGCAATTTTCTTAAGCTCTTGCATTCCCTCGGGGCCAGAAATTGGAAGATGCTTCTTTAAAGTTTCCATTCTACACATAGCAAACCATATGCAAGTTTTATTAAGTTATACTGTTATAGTTATACTAAGCCAAAAAAGTCAATAATGAAAACATGGACTTAAATAAGGTAAACCTGGATGGAAGTGTAGAGACAAAATAGAAAAATTCATCACTATCTTTAGCACATACTAGTGTTCATGGCTTGTTTCACAGTTGCTTTAATCTATCTCACCCCCATGCAAGAACACAACAAAACATTTGCATTGGTTTTATCTACAGACCCTAATCTTTATATATATAGATTCACTCCCTTAAATTAAAATTCCAATAAGCGATTATTTTACTCATTGTTATATCAATAGAATATAATCATGAATTTTAATAATTACATTTAAATTTGTGGTGAAGAATCTTACCGATTACAAGCATCAATAAGAGCTAAAACATCTGATATTACGATGATTTCTTGCGATTAATCAGGAATTTTCACAAAATTTTCATGTATTTGATCATATAAAACCACTAGATTCTATAGAAAGAATGATCAACATAACAACATAAAAAAATAAGCAAGAAATTAAGTTTTACATAGTTTTGAAGATTCTTTCGCGTTTTTCGATTGGAAATTCGGTTTTCCAATCAATAGCATTCTCCGTCGAAGGATCCTCTTGAGATTCAGGACTCCGAATATTGGTAGCCATCGATTCAATTACAACAAATACAAGAACTAAAACACGGTCTCGATTGATGAAAAATTTGGAGAGGGAGATGGAGAGGAAGGGATGAGCCCTAGAAAAACTCAATTCCTAGTGACTGCTTTAATGAGGTGTTCTTCAATATAAGGTTTATTCAGCTAAGAGAGAGAGAGAGAAAGAAAGATTGAGATAGCAGCTCTCACCTCTACCCCTATTTTTATAGTAATTAAGAGATAACTACAACCCTACGATATTGCTCATAATCCCCCCCCCACACACACACACTTGCAGAATGAGATTACGACGTGTAAAACGACTAACGAACGTAGAAATGGCTACATGAACTCTAACATACTCAAATACGTTTTTGCTAGAATGGGGTTTCCTTAAATTAGGTTTCGTAACCTTTAAATTGGGTGGTTGTGTAGCGATTCAAGGACCTTAAGGGGTTTCACAAACATATGGAGTGTTTCTCAATGGGGACTTCCTTATAAATGTGGTTTTTCTTTAATTTGTCACTAATAAAACAAATTATTGTAATTGTTTTAAGATAGTTTATTTGTTCTTAAATTAATTTTGTCATTTGGTAGAAATTTTAATCACCAGTTAAAGAGGCAATATCTTGATGGGTTATAATTTTTAATAGATACCGAAAGAAGTTGCACCTTTTCCCTTTAGGTGTTAACAACTCATTTATGGTAAGAAAATAAATTAAATAATAAAGGAAATCTTGAGTACGGATGTTGTTGTTGTCAGCTTGGTACTATTTTTATACCTATGTTTCTCATTGTAAAGTTGGATAAATGTTGTATCATATTTTCCTTCATACCCACTACATTATTAAAGTATTGTGCATTTGGGCAATTGATGCACCATCCAAGTAATGTGGAAATAATATTACAATTATTTAAATTCATGGGCTCGCCTACAGTACTAATGGAAACAGATTAGGCTTTAGGACATCATGATTTTTATCTGGTAAATATGAAGAAAAAAAGTTTATATACCAAAGGAAATATTCCTAGGTAAAAAGAATAAAAGCCAAAGGCATAGAGAATATAAAAGAAACGTTTAACGGCATATCGGATCTGCTATTCCTAAATCCTTTCATCATATCACACGATCTTCAACCCCGCGCCCCCTTTTAAAGATATGTCAAAGATGGTGGATTTCATGGTCTTTGACTTCCCTTTAAAATGATATCGTCCCTCTCCTTCCAACAATTTAATATAATCGCTTATAGGGTAAGGTCCCAAAAAAAATTTCAATGATTATCATTGTAAGGGCTGTTCTTCTCAATTATTATCATTGTAAGAGTTCATTTTGATGATTATTTATTCGAGTGATTACTAATAGAAAATGATGACATACATTTTACTATATCATTACTCAAAGAATCCTTGTAGTATTAATCATCAAATAAGATCCTCATGGCCATATACGGATTTGAACAACTTTTTCGATGATTATTAACTATTTTTATGATTTTTACTATAGGGATTATGAAGTGATTTTTACCTTTTTCGGTAACTTTTATTTTATCAGTAATTAGAATTACCTCACTGTTTTGCCTAAATAAAGGATTATTAAAGATATTACGTAGTTTGTATATATTGTCTGTTGTAAACAAGTTTAAAGTGTACTACACTAAGTATTCAGTAGCATTGTAATCTTCACTATGGGGCATTTCGTTTATGTTTTGCAGGTTTTTCAAAATATTAAATATTTCTGGGAAACTGACCCAAATTTTCTGTAGGATGTCAGCTTAACTATATTTTGGCAGCTAACTTTTAGTGTATGCATATTCTCAAGTTGTTTGTTATGTAAACTATGTTTTCAATTCATCAATGAAACATTTACAAACTAAAGAATAAGTAGCATTTTTTAACATAAATATCCATCTATTTAATTTTCAGTTGCAAAGTTGGTTCTTTCAAAGACAACTTGATGTTGGTGATCTAAGCTCTTTTTATATATACAGGTTAAAGATAGAGTATAGAATCATTGAATTACTCTATCTAAACGTCAAAAACCACTTTTTTCGTAATCACCACAAAATTCACGTATTTGATCATATATAACCAGTAGCGTTCTATAGTAAGGATGACCAATCATAACCATATCAAAAATTAAGTCAAATAACAAAGGTTAATCACATAATGGTTACAAGTCTTTGGCGAGAATTGGATATTTATTGGGTACTCCAATCAGGGTATCGTCCATCACAGGATTCCCTTGAGCCCGTGGTCTCCACTTACTGTTATGTATCTATCTCGCAACAAATGGTAAGTGATCTTTCTACCTCGTGAATGGAATTCATAATTTGATTTCAGGGTTTTTTATAATGGTTATCATGGTCTAATTTTAGATATTCCTGTGTGAGATTCAATAAGGTGTACTTCAAAGTTTTACATCAAAGATGGTATTTTGATCGAATGACATTGTTTAAATTGGGGCTTTCCTTTAGTTAGGTTTTCTCCAATGGATACAACCTTCAAATGTATTTTTTCTATAGATTCTAGGGCCTAAAAATGACATTTTTCAACTAATATGGAGTTATTCTACAATGCTTTTTTTTTTAAAACATGTGGTTTGTTTAGAACGGATTTTCCTTATATTGTTACTAATAATTTTCATTGTTGTAGTTAGTTTAGGAGATTTTACTCATGCCAAAAATTTTCTTGGATTAATTTCTGTGATTTGGAAGAATTATTTTTATAGATAGTAACAATAAGGGGTTAACATTTTTATGTGTTATGAATTTGTTCGTTGATTTTAGTGGAACTCCAAATGTGATTGAAAGTTGTTGTTTTTTGTTTTTATATGATAAAGACACATTCATGATGGAAAAAAAAATGCATGGGAAGTCTAAGAGATGTTGAGGATATCGTTGTTGCCGACTTGATACTTTTTGTAACTAGGGTTTTCATCGTAAAGTTGCATATACAACGTAGTTTACATCATGAATGTGTATCATATATGATTTCCATGTTTTCTACATTACCAAAATTAATCGGAAACTCATCGATAACATTTTACCTGTTTTTTTCTATTTTTGCAGCTCGCTACTAACTATTGTTGTACTCATCTTATTATGTGCTCTGTTTATTTAAAGTAACTTCTCAATTCATCTTCTACATCTCAGAGATGAAGATGATAGAATAAAAAATATAATGATTAAAATGTCTTTCAATCATTACCTACACTATTGCGGCATCCCAATAATAAATCCCACAAAGTGGGCACCAATCGTTCGTTATAAATCATAAAATTCCCACTTCTTAACCTAAACATTCACTTTTTCTCACAATCACAATAAAATTCACTTATCTGATCACACATGCAACAACTAGAGTCATACACTAAGCATGATCAATCACAAATATATCAAAATTACAACTACAATATAAACAAAATTAGGGTTTTTTACATCTTAGAGACGATCCTTTGGCGAGAATCGGACTGTAATTGAATTCTCCACTCTGAAGCGTTGTTGTCCATCATCTGGTTGTCCCCTGGAGCTCCAGGTCTCCAATTATTGTTATCCATCGATTGAAATCAGTTGAATTTCAGCTGTAAATAAAAGGATTGATTTTGAAACCCTAATTTCAGAAAATTTTGGGGATTTGAGAGAGAAAAGTTCAATTCTCAAGGCGAGGGAAAACAAACACAAGTGTTTCTCATAAATAACCTGTTACTATTTTTATTTTTATTTTTATTTTAATAGTTATGTCACCCTTCGGTGACAAACGTATTCATGTGTATTTTACCGTAACTAGAACAAAAAAAATTACGAAATTTCGGTCTTTTACAAGTACAACACTATACGATATTTATTTTGAGATTTAAGTTTGCCATCATGTATCACACAGTTATGGTCTCATAAGCTAATCCAAAGCTAAAAATGCGAAATAAAACACCATTCTATTGAGTCTATCACGCCTTTGCGCTTACGTTCTCTTTGACTTTCCTCTTATTCACATGTTTTCAGTATGTATGAAGTGCTCAGTCAAGGGATTCTTGTCATTGTACATTTCACGGGATATATATAGACGTAGAAGTGAAAGTGAAACAGGGCAAGTGTTGATCGGTTTACTCCGTTCATGATTTTTGGAAGGGAGTGGTGTGATGCAACAATGGAGGTCTCTTTTGTTCAGGCAAAAATATAAGGCAATGCAAACTCGAAGAAGTGGTCTTCTCTGCAAATAGCACACCACACTATATAATGAACAATAAATAGATAACTCGCATGAGAGACCATAAGATGTGAATAATAGCAATCCCAAGGCAATGTAAATTTTCAGGGAATATAAGAATCTTGATCAGGTTCTCAAAATAGTCTTAATTACAAGTAGTAATAAAAAAGTCTGAACTCATAAGCATCTGACATAATGTATCTCGGGTACTTATTATAATTAACCCCGTAAATTGTACTTTCTGCAATGGCTGAGAAACATGACATTTTACTTCTGCTGAACGGAAATCTGATGATCTCCCTCAATTTAGATTATGTCTAGCTCGCAGATGGAATACTGCTTTTATTCATTTGCAGTGCACGCTCCAGTTTGATGCTTAAATTTTGAAGATTCTCCATGAAAGCCTGGTTTTCTTCTGTCTCCTTTCTGAACCCGCCAATTGAGTCTTTTGAGTCCTGTGCATGTGCATCAGTGCAAACAAAGAAAGATAAATAAGCAACAAAAAGAAAGAGGAATAAGGAATATGTACAAAATAAAGCAGTCATAATAAAGAAAGAAAAATATTCCCAATACAAAATTCATATTACCTTTTCGAAAGAGTTTTCATCCGTATCAACATTATTCTTCTGTTCGATCTGAGCTCCCGACTCTAGTAATGCTACAAAATAAAACGAAAAATAGATATAATTTTTTGTTAAACAAAAGAACGTCGCCTCTAAAGAGGAACAAAAAATACAGGTTCAACTTCAGAATATTGCATTGTCATACAAATATATGCACAAATAAACATACTTGATGAAGCCCCTGGATGCACAACTGCTGGAAATACTTCATTCTGCTCAGTCACTTCTTGATGTAGTAATAATGCCTGAATCCTTTGCCCTATAGAGCACAATATACATGCCTGTTGTCGCAGTTCTAACATGTCACGGCTGTATTGTGAGCCCAAATTCATATTTTGCTGGATCTCACTCGGCCTTAGTGATAGATCGATATCTATGCTCTGCGTGTTTAAGAATAAATATGTTTTAGTACAAATAGTACCTAAAACAAGTGTTTAACATTGTTTAAAAACAATAACGTACCAAACTCTGGATTTGATCTTTCAAATATTTAAGCTGTGTTTGATAATCCAAATTCTTCTTATAAATGCGCATATTCTCCGCAGTCAGGCGGACATTCTCCCCAGTCAGGCGGACATTCTCTTCATCCAGGCGGACATTACATGATTCCATCTGCAATTCTCGTTGTGCTAAATTTTGCTGCCGTACTAAACTTTGCTGCAATACGAGTTGTTGGAGTTGTGCCTGTTGGTGTTCAGACACCACTTGTGATTGTGACTGCTGCCCTCGGAAAGGTTGCAACAATGTAGAGGATATGTCTGGGGACTGTTGCTGCTGTCCTGCACCCTTACCTTGCTGCTGAAGGAACTGCCTAACTAGATGATTTTGTCCAATTGTTGCATTTGATAATTGTTGTCCCACAAGTTGGTTTTGTTGAGTTTTTTGTTGTTGATTTTGTTGAAGCAGCAGGGAAGGTTCTAGGGTTGGTTTCTGGAGGCTGCTGTATGACCTTTGCGCAAGAGATTGCTGAGAAGATTGAAATTAGATCAGATATTGTTGGATAGGATGACATGGTTAGCAACGGTTGCATTTTATACTGCATTTGGGAATGCCGGTGCATAGTACTGAAAACTTAGAGAGGGCTGTAGAACCTCCATTTCTTTTCTTTTCTTTTCATGTGAAAACATATATCTTTGAAAGATGAAACCAATAAACATAGGCCTCGCAAGCTGATCCAAGTCAATTTGACTTCGTGTAAGGGTTCACAATTCCAGCTTATGGAGAGGCTCGGAGTTAATTTGAGGTTGGGTTGGAGTCAGGTTTGGGTAAATTAACTGAAACCAGAGTAAGGATAGTTACCTGACCTAACCTTCTCAAGTTGCAGCTCTACCCCGAATAGTAACATAAAAGAACAAACAGAAAAGGGAATAATAGAGCTTACCATGGATAAAAGTTGCTGCTGCCTTTGCATCTTCCTTTGCATCGGCCTTTGTAAGGCTAGATGATTCGATGGCATGCCTTGCAGTCCCATGTAGTTGTTACCCACTGGGATCTGTGAAATACTAGTGATACCCTGCAAATTAGAACTCTGGCCAACATCATTTTGCATGATGGGCTGAGTGAGACCTGTCACAGATGGTAAAGTAAACTTTAAACTTAACGATGCTTTGAAGTTTGAACTTAAAGGACGAAATGGAGAATTAAATGCTCTGGCATAACAGTTATTGCCGTCCTTGAGATTGATTAGGCAAGGAAGCCGGTGGTTGTCCTTGGTTTAATTGAAATTGTGTATTATGAGATGCTATATGGAAAAATACACAGAATAAATGTATTTGCCAAGCGTTATCATACTTTAGCTTAAAGAAAGAAAAATACAAAGAAAATTGAGTATGTTACATGAACACTCCACTTCTTTTTGTTACCTGGAGCAGGAGGATTATTACTAGCAGATGACTTTGGTTGTAAAGAATTAGGCATACTAGTACTCTCAGATGTCTCCATAGTCAGCATCACTAAAGATATTTTTCTCTCATAATCTGCCTGGTAAATATAACAGTTACAATAGTCATTGTGGATACAGCTATCGAACAAAAAATTGCAGGAGTCTAAAAATGTTATAAAAGATAAACTTTATTAGATACTTCAGGAAAAACTTTTCGAAATGGACATAGATACAGCCCAAAGCAAGAAAAAACTAAAATAGTTTCTCGCAGGAGATATACAAAAATCTAGCAGGATCCAAAACGGCTAGTTGCCTCAACCGCACAACAAGATCCTTAAACCTGGCCTCTCTCATAATCATAAAAGCACTAGGTGCCAATAAAGAAGAATCCGACATGCGTATAAAACATAACAAGATAACTTGGTATTATTTTAGTGAGGGGAGGACGTCAAAACTGAGGTTACCGACATATTTTTAGTCAAATGATTCTATACTTTCTATCTAATCCCCATTCTCTTCGACCTAAGTTGCCTCCTTTATATGGGCCACCGGCCTAAGTAATGTTTAGGTGGTTGAAAATCTCATAGCTAGGAAATGAGTACTTGAAGTATTTTTTTACCTTACTTTTTTTCGTAGAATGGATATACTTCATTTCAGCAGTGCAAAGGATAATAACAGAGAATAGAAACATGATCTTAACAAAAGATTTCAATGAAGGTTAGTTTTGAAGACCTTGTTGTGAGATTGACAAATAAATAAGTATTATACTTATACTTTCTCAGTAAAAATAGAAAGGGACCCTTTATAATGATTTTGTGGGCAACTCAGTAGCATTTGGGTTTAAGAGTTGTATTATGTTTGGATGATGAGAATCTTATGACTTTGTAAATAATCGTGGCCTACGCTTAAAACTTAGGGTTTTTTTTTCTTTCTGAATTCCAGCCGCTTGATTAATAAACATCTGATCTAGGTAGTATTGACGCGGGTACGCGTGTCGGTGTCCTACACGGGTACAAGGTATTGAACACGGCGGATGCAAAATAGGTGAAAACGCGGACACGGCCTTATACCCAAAAATATATTATCATTCTTCATGTTTTCTGTATCGTGTCTTATTATATGTGAATGTATTATGAATATATATAATTACGTTATTGACTTACGGGTTAATTTACGACTAATGATAAGCATAAAATAATGATAGTAGTTAGTATGGTTGAATAGCATGTATAAGAAGTGGAAAATTTTCTAAAAGTATGCCAAAAAGTTGACGACCAAAGGAAGTGTCCGTTGGAGTGTCCACACGAGTGTCGGTGTGTCCGAGTGTCCGACACGTTTGGACACGACTTTTTTTTGGAATATGGAGTGTCCATGTTACATAAATAAACATATTCTTTGAATAGTAAGAATTATAATATACCAAGTTAGAAATACACATAGTTTAAAGTAACAGTTGCACTTTAATAGTGTCAAAATTCCAAAAAGAAAAAGTCCTCTGAGCAATGAATGTACCTGACTTGTGGCAGCACCGCAAATCATTTCCTCAAATCTTATTGCATTTTTCTTATGCTCAAGTTGTCCCTCCGAACCAGAAACTGGAAGGTGCCTCCTTAAAGTCTCCATTCTATTTTATAAAACCATATAACTGAATTATTTGATGTCCAACATAATAAGGTATAACTGATCACACTATGTCAAATTACCCGATCTTTTACCATTTATACATCTCGCTTTAAGCATTCAAATATATTCCACATATAAATACAAACTCTATTGTAACAATGATCAAACAACATGATTCCATCCTCAAGAATACTTATATGTATAATATATAAAGTGAGAGGGGGAGAGAGAATAATTACATCTCATTGACCACATTTTTGCGAAAATCAGCATGCAGTTGAGCTCTCCAATCTGAGGAGTCCATTAGGGGTTTACTTTGAGAAGCTCTGGAGTTATTGCCACCCATATCATCATGATGCACGTAAAGACTGTACCCTATAAAGATAGAGAGTTGTTAATATTTTTATTTCCTTTTGAGAGAGGGAGAGAAATGGCGACTGTTTTAGATAGGCTATTAAAATGTCATTCATGAAAGTTACGTCCATTATGTCCATACATATGTACAGATTAAGGCACTTTTCTACAAAATGTGCATATATACTGGCTACTACGCTATTACACGTGTCTATGGCACTCTGTCAAATGGGTGCATTTAGCATCCAATTCATGTGGCTTCAATTGCCATCCATGTGCGCCAAAAGAGACCAAATTCCTTTTTTTTTCATAGTGGTAATACTTAAGAGTGTTATTTGCTAGGATCAAATCCTTTGATTTCGATTCCGCAATGGTAATGTCTAAGAAAACTCCCACGTACAGTTCACAAGAGGATGACTTTTTCTATCAATGACAAGAGCTAGAAGCTTTGGTCGTTTAAAAGTAGGGGCCTCCCCGTCCCAACTAGGGGTATACTGGGATTCACATTAGTATTTCCCGCCAACCTAGTGCATCCACTACATGTGCCTGAACACTCCCTTACAATCCTAATTGAGTGCTACCACTAATCCTTTCCATGTAACATTTTTTTGGAAGGCCATGTAACAGGTAAGTTCTTGCCTTAATTAACGCCAAATATTTTTTCTGGGGATCCTAGAGAAATATTTTCCACAACAATTATGCTATGATTATTTTTTGCGCCCTAATTTTATGGCAAGCAAGTAATTATTAACAATAGGCGGGCTGTGACAGACCATATCAAGTCTTATATAGCTGAAATATATAAGAACCTACCTATTCTTAACCAAGCTGCTAAAGCTGCTGGAGTTGAAGAGATGGTAGTTTTAACCCCTACCACTAATAGGTTTTACTCAATAGTTGATCCTGTGCAGTTCATCAGGAGGAGAACTAGAGTCAAGATGGCATAAAATTTGCTCGCTAATCTTTTATTTTCATCCCTAAACAAGGCTTGATCACATGGAGGGCAATCGAAGGTACTCTCTCCACTCACGACAGGTTGCAACAAAGACAAGCCTTGAGCAGTTCCTTGTGTATGTTTAGCCAATCCTCAAATGAGGGCGTTGAACATCTTTTCTCCAAATTTACTTTTGCTGAGGATAATTGGCTCAGAGTGTTGTGTTATTGCAACATATCCAGATAGATACCACATTTGCGAATGAAGTACACTGCCTTTCAAAATTTGAGCTCTAAAAGAAACTACTTCGACACCAATTAGGCAGCCTTTTAGCACTTTTGTTAAACATGTACAAAAGGAGTGCAACAACAAAATATTCAGAGACAAAAACAACTCCCAAGTTCAGGTACTTCAAAATATTTTGTTTGATGTGAGATGTAGATGCAAATGAATGATAAAAAACCTGGAGGACAATCCAAAGAACAGGAAATTTTGTGGCGCATATTTTATTTACCATACCAAAAGTGATCAAGTGAAAATGGGTCTCCCCACGTGTACTGGAGTGGTGTCATACTACTCAATATTGATGGGTCAATAAATGGAGATAGAGGGGTCTATGGAGGAATGTTATGGAACCACAGGAGATTACATCATAGAATATGCAGGGCAATCAGTGACAAAGTCTGTTGCTTACCATGAGATGGAAGCTAAATGGTAAGGGTTACATATTCCGCTACATTTGGGCATGAAAGAAATATGAATTTCTACTGATTCAAAGCCTATGACTTCATAAATCACAAAGAAGGAAGCACTACCATGAACTGCCTCCACAAGGTAGATAAAATTTGACACGTGATTTTAGCACTAATAAAATTCAGGATTTTTCACTCTTAAGTCTTAAAGAGAGACAAAAATGGGAGTTGATTCCTTAGTTGATTATGTAATTAGTATTGGTAAAGTATTGCTATCCCCTAGCTCCGTGTACATTAATCCTAATACTATTATTGAAGAGTATGCTAAGTATTAAACATACTATATGATGTAATTAATTATATACCGTTCCTGTATATATCTCCATGAGATGCCTAACCGCAGCTTGCCCAGCAAAAAAAAACCCTCATAATGTGATTCATAGTAATAGAGAATATGAGGGCATGCAATTTTATATGATGGATTATTCTACAACATATCACAGGTTTCACTTATCGTAATTAATGCTGAACGATATCGAGTTGCATTGAGTAAAAATCAGTTAGCCAATTCTTGCTGTTACCTAGATCTGCAGGATTCTGGTTAGTTGTAGATTTGTCTGAATTAGGCATGACAGTGTTCTGAACTTTAGTCTCCATTGTCAGCATTTTCAAAGATATTTTCCGCAGATAATCCGACTGAAAATAACGTAAGGTTACAAAAATATATAAGCTAAATATGCAAGATGAAATAGTGCCAAAAGAAAAACTAAAAAACTACTGAAATTCACAATTTAACGAACTACAAAGATAATAAATGGCATTCGAGTTCCCAGAAGGACCCTTTTCTATTATTTTGAGAATCGAAGTACCTTCTATTTAGTAATGGCGTGTCGAGACCTGCATTACTTTTGAAAGTTTTGAGTTATCAGAATAATTAAACATTTTCCCATGGTTTCGTAAATGGTAGCAAGAATGAATGGTGGTCATTCAAGTGTTGAGGTTATGATGGCTTTCGTATTTATGAGATTTATAAAGCTAAGAGTATTATCTCAAAAGTTGAGTATTTTTTCACTATGCCTATGGTTTAATAAGTACGAATATGAGACTTGGAAATATTACACAAGACTTTCATCATGACAGAACTTGACGAGAATACGGCGCGGAAGTGGAAACGTTTCAATTTTACACCAATTAATAACAAAACTAAAGACACAAAAAATTTAAATTAACATAAGCTTAATCTCAAAACTTGAATTTAACTTCAACAACAAAAAATAATTACACCGCCTTCCTGCATTTATTCTCCAAAACCATAAGTATCTCCTTAGAATCTCTCCTGAAAGATCTCTCTCAATCCTACTAACCCAACAATAGAGGAAACAAAATATTAACACAACTCCAACAGTGATCTAACTAAAATAGGCTAGGCCCCACGCAACAGTGAGAGACGACCATGTGACCAGTGTCACATTAAATCCCTCCGTTTTAAAAAATTCTGTCCACAAAATTAGCGAGGTGGAACTCTTCTTGAAGTCGTCCGAAGAATTTTCTGTACCTAAAGATTGTGCCTGAAAGCGGGGGTACGACCCCAAGTCGACCAACTTCTGAAAGTAAAGAAAGTATTGTGATCCTCTTCTCAAAATTCGCAAAGAAATCATCCCAAATCGGATCGACTAGCGTTGGCTTATCGGTCATGTTTCAACACGTTTCTTGCTTCGTGCACTACTGGAGGACACCTTTTATTTGATATAAATCACTATTGACATGCCATATACTGTGCCCATGCATGCCAAGAGGTGTATGCCTTGGCATGCCCTAAGACATGCCCAAAAGATTTATCAATCAACTTGTAAAATAAAATGTTGCTGATGTGTTTGAGATATGGGAAGCACGTACAACACACGTGAGTTAGGAGGTTTTGCAACTCGTGGGCCCTGGATCACTAAATCATTCCTTCTTCCTTCTCGTTCGTGATGTTGCAACTGGGTTTCGGTCCTCTCGAAATAAAATTGATGGAGAAACCCAACTTTTGATTGTGGGAACCCAACGTCGCTTTGATTTGTTTCATCGTCGACCAACCTTCATTTCTCCTCCAATCTTCTTCTTCCCTCCTCTGCAAATTGCGACCAAAAACCTTTGATTGGTAAACGGGTGGGTTTTAGGTCGTGGGATGTAGCGTTTCAGACCTGCGACAACTTTGACGATCGAGCGGGTTAGGTTTAGGTTTGGGCCTGATCCAAGAGTGTTATGTAAGCCTATGCTGTCAAGGGCAGGGCGGAGCGCTAGGCGGTGGGCATGGTCACTGCCGGGGCGGGGCGCTAGGCGGGGCGGAGCGCTAGGCGGGAGGAGGAGCCGAAACAATATGTGAATAACATGTCAATGTAAATTTGTAATGTATTATTTAATTCAAACATGACTCAATGTATTATTTTTTTCTTGAACTTGGGTCTAGGATAAAGACCTGCAGCCAATTCGTAATCAAAGAAAGACAATTTTTTTTTTTTGAACTTGGGTCTTTTGGAGAGACCTGTGTACTTGAGAGAGAGAGAGAGAGTTAATGAGGAATTGAGGATTTGCTTTATTTTTATTTATTTAGTGTTTGAAAATGCCAAATGATTTAGCAATTCTATGTTTTTTTTTTGTTATTTATTTATTTATTTATTATTAAGCCAAATCATTTGGAAAAACTAGAATTAAAAAAAAAATGCCCCAGGGCGCCTCAGCGGCGCCCCGCCCTTTCAAGCGCCCTAGGGTGGCAGGGCGGATAGTTGAAAATTGGGCGCCCCGGAGCTCCCTGGCGCCACCCCTGACAGCATAGTAATATAACCAACGTGCCACCCACGTGATATTCTTTCTTTCTCAATCGCGATGCCTCTTTGGCTTGAGCCAGCAACAACACCGAATTTTTTATTTATTTATTATTTCAACCTCGATTTCGATCTAATACTCAATTTGAGATGCTCACTGTGACGATTTCTGATGTTCATCTCTCACTAATCGTAATTTCTTTTGTTTTTGAACTATTGGCAATTATGCCAGTTAGGGTTTTCGAACCAACGGCCTTTTCAATCCCATTTTCTGTTAGTAAGGCTCTCACGAATCCTGCGATCAACCCGTTGGCAGGGCTTTGTGTTGTTTCGACTGGTGTCGGCGAAACTGTCGTTGGCCCAAGCGTGGCCTTTAGGGGAGGGGGTAAGAATCCTCTCGAACCCAAAGGTTCGACTAGCTCATCGAACATTTTAGATAATTTGGCAAGGCTATCCGTCATGGTAGCTGATAGTTTGGTAAATGTCAAGCTTATCAGTCTTCTCTCTAGGAGATGCATATATATACATGAGTGCATAAATGAGTTGTTACATAGGTTACATAGGTTACTAATGATAATTAATTAGCAGTTACAAAGAAGTTGTTAAAAAAGGAAATTACATAGGTTACTAATGATGCAGTATAGAGTAAAGGTCCATAGTTTAACACTCCCCCGCAAACTTGGCGGTCTTTGATGGACAAGTTTGAACGCAATAACTCAAAGCGATGCTTGTGAAGACCTTTAGTGAAGAGATCGGCAAGTTGCTTGAACGAGGGAACAAACTGGACCCGATGTGTCCCAGAAACAACACGCTCACAAATGAAGTGATAGTCAAGCTCAATATGCTTTGTGCGAGCATAGAAAACCGGGTTAGAGGCCATATAAGTAGTGCTTAGGTTGTCACAAAAGAGAAATATGGGTGGTGGAATATGCATATGGAGCTCACGGAGAAAATGAGCAATCCACACCGTCTCTGCACAAACATGTGCAAGGGAACGATACTCAGACTCAACACTAAAGCGAGACAAGGTAGGTTGTTTCTTAGCAGTCCAAGAAATAAGATTTGGACTCAGAAACACACAAATGCCTAGGTAGAACGCCATGTATCAAGACAACCAGCCCAATCAGCATTACAAAACGCATGTAGTGATAGAAGGATAGAAGCTTGCCGAAAAGCCAAACCAAAATCAATTGTGCCTTTAAGGTAATGGAGAATACGTTTAACATTAAGATCCCCAGAGCGGAGAGCACTCATCAACTGAGCTACATGATGAAAGACAAAGGCAATGTCTGGCCTCGTAAAAGTCAAGTACTGGAGGGACCCCACAAGACGACGATACTCCGTAGTATCCGTAGTATCAGAAAGAGAATTACCAGATAATTGAGACTTAGCACTCAACGAAGTATAACACGGTTTATACTCGGTCATGTTAGTGCGACGAAGAAGATCAATTGTGTATTTTACTTGAGAAAGATGTAAACCAGATTCTATATAAGTTGCCTCAAGGCCCAAAAAGTAATTGAGAAGTCTGAGATCCTTTATCTCAAACTCCTTACCAAGAGTGGAAACAAAGGATGAAATGAGAGAAGGCGAGTTCCCTGTGAGCACAATATCATCTACATATAATAGAAGAACCACCATCTCGGAGGAAGCTTTATAAACAAACATGGAAGAGTCGGCTCTACTTTGAAGAAACCCATACTGTAATAGAAAACTACTAGAAAACTGCTGAACCGCTAGAACCAACGCGAGGAGCCTGCTTTAGACCGTAAATGGCTTTGTGAAGCCTGCACACATAATGCGGATGACTCGAATCTACAAAGACTGGGGGTTGTTATGTAAACCGTCTCAAAAAGATATCCATGGAGAAATGTGTTTTTCACATCCAACTGTCGGAGATACAGCAAGACTGAGAACTGTGCGTATAGTAGTAGATTTAACCACATGACCGAATGTCTCATCATAGTCAAGACCTTGTTGCTGGTGAAACCCTTTAGCCATTAATCGTGCCTTGTGACGTTCAACAGAACCATCAAACTTTCCCTTAAGTGTGAACACTCATTTGCAACCAACAGTGTTCTGAGCAGGCGATAGAGGAACAAGAGACCAGGTCTGATTTTTGAGAAGAACATTGAACTCATCAGCCATAGCAACACGCCACTCAAACTCTGAGGAAGGTACCTGAACAAGATAGGCCCGAGGTAGCGGGTACCGAATAGTATGAAGGGCATATGACTTTGGTGGAATGGTACCATCACAAGTTCTGGTCATCATAGGACGAGTGGATTGCTGAAGAGGTAGATATGTAGGAGAAATGGCTGGTTGAGTATCATTTAAGGAGTAAAAGTTGAATGACCTGACTCAACATCTTTCGGTGGTCGCAACTTTGAAGAATCATTAGCAGGCGGATGCGTGAGCGCTGATAATACAAATGAAAATCTCGTTCAACAATTGGTAGAGGTTCAGCAACTGATGTAGGTGGAGTGTGACAAGCATGAGCAAGTGGTTATGAAGGAGATGTTATCACATGAGCAAAATCCAACTCAATGTAATCAGGACGGGGCGCCATTAAAGCATGTTGTACAAGGGCAAAGGGAAACTGTTGCTCATCAAATCTCACATGGCGAGAAACATACACACAATTGGTAGCTGGATCAAGGCACCTATACCCCTTATGTTGAAAGATGTAACCTAAAAACATGCATTCAACAACATGCATTCAACAGACCTTGGCAATAGTTTGTTAGTAAAATAATCCCCTAAGTGTGGATAACACGCACAACCGAAGGCACGGAGGTCAGTATAGGATGGGGTTTGACCAAAATGACGAGAATAAGGGGAATCCCATTGGAGTAATGGCGTGGGAAGATGATTGATAAGATAAACTGCAGTGGAAACGGCTTCAACCCAAAGGTTAAGTGGAGCTTGTGAGAGGTAACTAGAAGAGTGTGTGCCATGTCAACGATATGACGGTGCTTCCATTCAGCAAGGCCGTTTTGTTGTGGGGTGTAAGGGCAAGAGAGACGGTGGTGAATGCCTAATTCATGACAAAGAGAACCAAACTGATTTTCAGTACCCCCATCACTTTGAAAGAACTTGAGGCTACTATTAAAAATAAAAATGTTTCGGATACTATGAAGGAATGTTTAAGAATGTGTGAATACTTCAGACTTACGGCGCATGGGAAAAACCCAAATGTACCTAGTGAAGTCGTCAATAAACAAAACATAGTATTTAAAACCATAAACAAATATAACATGAGACATCCACGCATCTGAATGCACAATATAAAAGGGAGATTTGACGCTTATCTCATGGCTATTATGAAAGGGGAGGTGTATGGAATTACCCAACGCACAACCTTTACAAAAGGAATGATTTCGATGAAAGTTCGGACTAAGAAACTTATTTGAGCATAAATAAAACAAGATCCAAGCATTTGGATGACCAAGCCTATTGTGCCATAAGTGAGTAGATAATCGAGTAAAAGCCTGAGGAGAATCACGACATAAGGAAATAGGATAAAGATCACCCTTCCATTGGCCCTGAAATAGAGGAACACCTGTTGAAAAGTCAGAAATAGAATAACCATAAGGAGTAAAGGTGAAACTGACAGAGTTATCACGAGTGAATCTAGCAACCGATAATAAGTTCTTCTACATTGCTGGAACATGGTAGGCATTATGTAAATGAAAAATACGAAAACCAAGGGTAAGAGGAATGCTACTAGTATGGGATATGTTAAGCGTTGCACCATTGCCAAGGAGAACATAATTATTACTAGTGTATGGGGCGCAATTTTGAATAGCATCGGCATTTCCGGTCATATGATGCGTGGCTCCAGTGTCATGTCAGGATACCAGTTCGGATCCATAGGTAATGTCATAGGCAGTCCAAGAACCAACAAAGGTTGTAAGAAGCGAAGCTGGTTCAAGGTAGCATAACGAGGACAGGCGAGAGTCATGTGTCCGACTCTACCACAAACCTGACACATGAGCAGGTGGAGTACCAGGAATGCTAGTGTTGTTGTTCATGTTGATATTGTTGTTGTAACCACGTGTCTGATTGCGATTCCTGTTGCAATTACCATACTAATTGTTCCCACGATTGCCATGTTGGTTTTGCCCGCGATTTCCACGGGATGGAGTGTTCTCAGAAGCAATAGTTTTGAGTGGCTAAGAGACTTGTATGAGGAGAGACAACAGGAGAAGAATGAGCCATCTAAGTCTCAAATGCAAGGAGACACGCACGAAGATCCTCATATTGGGGTAAGGGTGAAAAATTAAGGATTGTCGTCACAATCATGCCATAATCAGCGTCCAAGCCTCGCAGAATAGACGTTACCAAATCGATGTTATACACAGGCTGACCAATAGAAGCTAAGGAATCAGGGAGCGTCTTAACGTATTGTAGATATTTAGACACAGTCTGAGTGCCTTTTGATAGAGAAAGAAGCTAGAAACGCATGTTTGCAACATTGGCCTCAGATTGTTGGGCAAAGTGGCGAGAAAGACAATCCCATACTGTGCACGAGAAGTAGCGGTGCCAACCACTAAAGCCAAAACAGATTCTGTAAGAGTAGAGGTGATATAACTCTTTACCAATTGATCAGCAGATCAGCAGTGTACTCCGGATTACTACGGATAGGAAAGGTGCCATCAACAACTAGAGTGAGAGAAGGGGGGGGGGGATGAGAGCCATCAACAAAGCACATACAGTTATGGCCATGGAGGAAGAGTTTCATTTGACACAACCGTGTCATATAGTTGCTATCAGTTAACTTGATGAAGTGTCCAACATTGGGAGTAGACAAGGAGATATGTGTTATAGAGGGTGACATGAGAGTAGAAGAACCAGAGGAAGAATTCGCCATTGTGGTATTAGAAGTGCTAGAATTCGCCATTGTCGATGCAAAAATAGAATAGGTTGTTTGGGTAAGAGAAAAGATTGATGAAAGAAGAGATGGATAGGAGATGGGCAGCGGAGAGCTAGGAGGCTGGAAGTTAGAGAGGTCGTAGACCGTCTGATACCATGATAGTTTGGTAAATGTCAAGTTTATCAATCTTCTCTCTAGGAGGTGTATATATACATGAGTACATAAATGAGTTGTTACCTAGGTTACATAGGTTACTAATGATGATTAATGAGCAGTTACAAAAAAGCTATTAAAGAAGGCAGTTACATAGGTTACTAATGATACAACATAGAGTAAAGGTCTATAGTTTAACAGTAGCATTGGTCTTCCTTCGAGCCATTGCAAACCGAATCAAAACCATCCTCGGGATCTGGAAATCGCTCTGATGCCAAATATTACGAGAAAACAACACGGAAGCGGAACCGTTTCAATTCTACGCCAATTAATAACAAAACTAAAGACAAAAACAAATTAAATTAACATAAATTTAATCTCAAAACTTGAGTTCAACTTCAACAACCAAAAAACAATTACACCAGCTTCCTGCATTTATTTTCCAAAACCTTAATTATCTCCCTAGAATCTCTCCTAGAAGATCTCTCTCAATCCTACTAACCTAACAATAGAGGAAAAAAAATATTAACACAACTCCAGCAGTAATCTAACTAAAGTAGGCTAGGCCCGACGCGACGGTGAGAGACGACCATATGACCCGTTTCACATCATAACTAGTCACATTGAGAAATCGGCAGCTTATGTAAAAGATGTTAATTTTTGGTAAAACTTTTATACTTTATTTGCTTCACACAATGAACCGTCCAAAATCCATAATAATTTAACTAAATACCAATCTTGGGGAAAAAGATCAACATATTTTGATGACTCTGTAAGGCAAAATATGTCCCTGCATTGAAAATAGAGAGGATAGAAGGTTATATTGGCCAAAGAGGTGATTTGAGACAGAAAGCTCAATCCCTTAGTTAGATATGGAAAACGTGGGAGAGGTTTATAAATTGCATAATCTTTTACTTTATCTTATAGTGAATGAAGGCAGAAGCAACACAAGCCCATTGATGGATAAAAAACACAAAAATAATGATAAATCGAATTCTGGGAAGTTTCTTTAATGTTCTCTAAGGATTTTCCTAACTACATGCTACTAAAAAAAGAATTGAAGTCCTAAAAACAAAAGAAAGAGAAAAGAAATAAGGGGAGAAGAAAAAGGAAAGAGATGGAAATGAGTATATGGATTAGAAGAGAAATCGAATCCGTTATTGTGTCTTCTCCTTTTGTGTTTTCCCCATTCAGGGGATCAAAAGTGCTTAAAATGACACTAACCCTTTTTGTGTCTTCCGAATAACGTTCGAAACAAATGGGGAATAAGATCTGGTTTCCCTTTTAAACACATGTTGTTCCCTCAATGGTGGGGAAGACACCAAAAATGCAAAAAAGGAGAAGACGCACAAACAAACTCGTAGAAGTCATTGAAAGTGAGAGATTGTTTTACACAAAGAGAGAGAAAACATGCGACTATATCAGTTCAAGCAATTATCATCACATTGTAATTAGTGCCCTACTTAGTTAAGTTTTTAACCTAGTTGCTTACTTTCGTAAAGTTTCTAATCTAGGTAGTTCGGTTTCTAATATCGTTACTTCAAATTATAGGCATCCAGAGAGTAAAGAAACACAAGTCTAACTTTTCTTCTTTCTTATTTCACTCATCACATTTCGTTATGTTGACTGAAGGATGGAATGGTACAAAATAGCTTATAACGATAATTTAATCAACGACCTTTTTGGACATAGTTAGGTGATGGGAGAGCTGTCATTGCCGCCATAAAAACACATGTAACTATGAAGTTAATGATGTCAGATATTTCTAGAATTTGTATTGGTTCCCTCTTTTCATGGATTTGACAGATCACATTTGGGGATAAAGAGTCCCGTCAAACACCACCTGCTTTATATGAAAATTATACCTAGGTAGATAGTAGAGGTCAAATTCATTGCTTATAAGTAAACCATGTTTAGATATTTCATCACTTTTTTTTATTATCATTTAGTAGTGTTGCTCGGGATGTGAGACTGTAATTCTTTCAAATAGTTCAAAAGTATTTGGTTGTGCCTAACATCCCTGCTTCCCTCATTAGAATGTCGTATAAAGGTACATCTTCCAATTTCTTATGAAAATGAAAGGATGTCATTGAATAAAGCAAAAAGGCATCTTCGGAGAAACAAATAAAAACATTAAAATCCGCAACTAATAAATCTACCTGGCTCGTAGCAGCATCGTAGGTTTTTTCCTCCAATCTTGTGGCAATTTTCTTAAGCTCCTGTAGTCCATCAGGGACAGAAATTGGAAAGTACTTCTTTAAAGTCTCCATTCTGTACATATCAAGCGAAGTTTTATTAGGTTATACTTTATAGTTACACCAAGGCAAAAAAAAAGAGGAAATAATGAAACTAGTGTTCTTATAAGGTAAATCTGGAAGGATTCCTAGAGAAAAGATAGATTAACTGAATGGTTTTTTATTTATTTATTTATTTTGCAAGGCTGGGGTTCCCCGTGATCAAGTATAATGAACACAAACAGAATACAACCTAAAATGTGTAATACCCTTGACATCCTCTTCAAACAAAATAAGCAGTCTAAGAGGGAGATCCAGGAACGCAATTTCTCCTATTACATCATGAAAAGAGGCCAAAAGTCAGCACAGAAACTACTCTCCCTATAATCATGGTATGTACTGAATTCCTCCAGTAAAGGTATCATCCTCCTTGTATTCTTCATCATAGCTTTGCACTGCCAAGGAGGAGAATTAACCTAGCACAGACTAGAAATCTAAATATACTGATTAGGTCATATTATCACAGTCTTCAGTAAAAATTAGTGTTCATGGGTTGTGGCCAAGTTGCTTTCATTTATCCCACCCCAATGCAATAGCACATACAAAACGTGGGCATAGGCTTTATCTCCAAACCCTAGTCTTTATATCAATAAATCTTCTCCCTTAGGCTACAATGAATTGCCACAACACCTGAGGCACTATTCAACTTGCAAAACCAGGATCATCGGTCACTTTCCATACTGCCAATGCATAGTATCGCTTCGCTGGTCTAGATTTAAGAACCCAATTAGCGATTCTTTTTACTATAGGTTTAATAATGGCAACAAATCCTCAGTTCTAATTATTATGTTCCGGTTTGCAGAAGAAAATATGCCCCGTAAATAACGTCAATCTTGTCCAAAAAATAAAGGAATTTCGTGATTTATCTTGATTAACTGGAAATTCTCATAAATTTAGTACTTCTCAAGATTAATTTTGCCTTTTTTTTCATGAAGTACTTTTTCTTTGTGTAAATTTACTATGTAGTATTTAGACCAGCAATTAACCTCAAGTTTAGCAAGTAAAGCACATATTAAACTTCAAACTATGAAAACGGCTTTAGTTTCGCATGTAAAACGATAAACCAACAAAATAAAATATGATTTTTTTATGAGTTGCGATTCAGAAACTCTTAATTCTAACAAAACTCACAAGAGGGTACAAATCATTCACTAATAACACTGGATATTTCGTGATTTCTCTCGATTAATTGGGTGTGCGCATAAATTCGTACTTCTCAAGATTTTTTGCCTCTTTTATGAAGGATTTTTTTTACCTATTTATCTAGTACTATTTATATCAGCAATTAACCAGGAAAAAACTTACAACTGCAAAAGAACTGCTTCAGTTCCACGGATAAAACAACAAATTGCTAAAAGAAACTACGGTTTTTCGATTTAAAACCCCTTGATTTTAAAACTCACAAAGTGGGTATTTAAAATTAACTAAAAATCATTGGGTTCCTAATTCTTAGCCCTGATCACCACATAAATCAATTACTAAAAGCTATAACCACTAGAATTCTACAGTACCAACCAATGATCAATAATAGCAAACATATATCACAACAAAATCAAGTAAAAAACACAACTTTTCAATGAATCACAGCTTAAAACCCCCTTGATTCTAACAAAATACACGCTAATATTCAATGGGTTCCTAGTTCTCAACCTCAATCACCACATAAATCACGTAACTATAAGTTAGAACCACTAGAATTCTACAGTAACGATGATCAATCAATCAATCAATCCTAGCTGGTCTAAAATCAACTAAAAAACATTGGCTTCCTGTTTTGTAACCCAGATCACCACATAAATAAATTACTAAGAGTTAGAACCACTAGAACTCTACAGTAACGAATCTAACGAAGATCAATCAACCATAACTATAAATTTCACATACTCAAGCAAAAAAAAAAAAAAAACTTTCCGATAAATTGCGACTCAAAACCCAGCAATTCTATTAAACTCATAAAGGGGGTACTTATTATGAACTAAAAATCATTGGGTTTATAGTTCTCAACCCCGATCACCACATAAATCACTTATTAGACGTTACATACACTAGAATTCTACAGTGACCGTGATCAATCAATAATAGCCAACATCAATCAAAACCTTGATTCTAATAAAATACACAAAGGGGGTACTTCAAATTAGCTAATATTCAATGGGTTCCTAATTCTTAATCCCTATCACCACAATAATCAATTACTACAAGTTAGAACCACTGGAACTCTACACTAATGATAATAAATCAATCATAATTACATATATCACAAAATAAAGTAAAGAAAAGAGGGTTTTTCTTACATTTTGTTGACGATCCTTTGGCGAGAATCGGGTTGTAGTTGGAGTCTCCAATCAGGGACATCATCATCATCGTTGTTGTTGTCCTTGTCCTTGTTAGAAGCTCTCCAATTGTTGGTCTCCATTGTTAGGAGCCCAAACAAGGTCGATCGATTGATTGATTGATCGAGAGAGAGAGAGAGAGAGAGAGACCTAGAAAAGCTCAATTCTCAGATAGTGAGAGAAGAGAGAGACTCCCTCCAGTGTTCAAAGCTTTATATGCCTGTAGGAAGTGTTAAATCACCACCTGGTGAGGAACTTAGCTCACCGACTCTATCATGGATAAGACACGTGGGATGTGCCAAATGGTTGTCATCGAAAGTGGATACACCATGCAATAAGAGTGTCCGAAAATAACAAATTTGCTGAGATTTCGTAATCCTTTACTTTATTCATCCATCTCCAGCAGTGCACAGAGCTGGTTTTTTTTTTTTTTTTCTTCTCTTTTTTAAACTCCACAATAACGAATTCGCTCGAGCATTAGTGCCTCATGTGTTTTTATACCGTTTAGAGCTTAAACAATTATACGTCTTTCTTAAATTTCAAGTAATGTATAACACTGTTTACAAATTTAAAGAAGTTATGCGTTTCTAATGCTTTTTGAAAAAGAAAATCACGTAATTTTTGTAGGGAGTACAAGTGGGAATGCATAACATTTATTATTAGCAGTTAAAGGGAGGTGGGATATATAATTTAGGTGAATGTCAGGTCAATATTTAGGTCTCAAATGAGGCCTCAAAACAAGTAGTACTTGGAGCATCTTCAAAAAGGCTTCAATGTTTTTTTTTTGCTCAATGTTTGAATTTTTCAAGCATTTGAGAGATCTCTTCCAACAAGGTTCAAAGTTTGAATTTCATTTAAAATCATCAAGCGCATAAAGGTTATGATCCCCATGGTTCTAATTAAAAGAAAGAATTGGGCGCATAAAGGTTATGCGCATGATGAGCTATTTCTTTTTTAAAATTACATTATGCGCCTGACTTTTAACTCAACATTCAAGCATTATTAGGCTTGAAATTCAACCCTGATGCTTAAAATTCAAGTATTGAGGCAACCGCCGGAGTCCCCAAACTCGAATAATCATGTGGTATGTGTTTTTTTTTTAAGTATTGAGGCAACTAGTGATAATACTCTAAGATAATAAACCCATGTTTGCGATACTTTTACTTTGACGTCAAAACGTAAATTTCATAATCAGCCCATTGTAGTGCTTAAGATAAACACCCTCAAAACAAGAAGTATTGTTATCCCCTAGCTTCTTGTACATTGATCCAAATACTATTAATGAAGAGAATGCTAGGGATAAAACATATTACAGGATGTAAATAAATTATATATCGTTCCTATATACATTGTCCATGGGTGCCTAACCGCAGCTTGCCCAT
This sequence comes from Kingdonia uniflora, assembly GCA_014058105.1. NCBI lineage: Eukaryota > Viridiplantae > Streptophyta > Magnoliopsida > Ranunculales > Circaeasteraceae > Kingdonia > Kingdonia uniflora. The sequence continues at coordinate 1,332,266 of JACGCM010001796.1, read as the reverse complement.
CAAAACAACTCATAATGTGAATTATAGTAAATTGAGAATATGAGGGCGTACAATTTAATACGTTGGAGTATTCTACAATATGAGGAAAGTACTGCGAGTACACTTTTTATAGTATTTTCACTCTGCTTGGGCAGCAGTGGTGTCATTGACAGGAGGATTAGGATGACGAGCAACAGCAGCAAGACCCTCAAACATGCCAATATAAGGGCAATGTTCATACTTGTCCACAGTCACACACATCTTCTCCAAAACTGGCATCCATACCTTCTCGAAGTTTGTCTTAGTATGGGCTTCTGCGTTAGCAATGGCATGTGCATGGCCCACTCTAAGAGAATAAAGCTCCCTCTTCAGATCGTTCGACTCCTTCCGCGCAGCATTGGCATCTTCGAGTGCCTTGTACATCTTCCCGGTCGACACAGCATATTCAAACTTTGAGACTTGCAGCTCATCCTCGAGTTGCTTGACACGAGCTTTATAGTCGTCACTGGCTTGCATCATACCACGCATCATCAGAGGATACTGATAAAGCAAAAGCAACAAAGTAAACAGGCAAAAGACGAGAAGCTATGCAAGATAAAATATCGAAAATAACAAACCTCGTCCAACGAGCGGTTAAGATGAGCTCTAAGAGTTCACACATAGTCATCACTTCCCTTTATGGAAACAACAACTGCCTCGAGCTCTGAGGGCAAGAAAGGATCTTTCAGCGTCCGATTGAAGATCCCAGAGTAGCTAGGATTTGCAGAGGGAGCAGGCACATAAACTTCGGTCCTCGATGTCTTTGCCCGATCATCTTTAAGTGTAGAGGACGCTTGAGCATTCCCATCGAGCCTCCTCTTTGTGCCGGACCGACAACTAGCACTGATAGAACCAAGAAAAGCGGTTGGGTCCAAGTTCATCTCTGCCAAGTTGTCACAAGGTCGACTAAACACAGCACTAGGATGAATAGAGTCTGAGGCAGCCTGAGAACCCTCGTAATCATCAGAACTGAAAAATTCCTCGATACCGAACACCTCCGCCATGACAGAAGCAAGAAGCCTCTCGGTCTTACTGGGTTTAGTAATATTGTTATCTTGGGTCGGCGTCCCAGGATTCTCCGGAATTGGATCTGCACGAATAAAATAACAAACATCAAACGACCAGTAGATCAACACGATAATAAGAAGTTAAGCACTAACAACAATTTAAACTACCTGTGAAGTTATAGCAATTATACTTGACATGCCTATCATTTGATGTGGGATGTAAATGTAAATGAATTATAAAAAACAATGAGGATAATCCAAAGAACATGACAATTTGTAGCAATTGCAGGTTGCCTATTTTGTGTACTGTACCAAAAGTGATCAAGTGCAAATGGGTCTCCCCACCTACTGGTGTCATACTACTCAATATTGATGGGTCATTTAATGGAGATAGAGGGGTCTATTAAGGAATGTTTAGGAACCACTCAGGAGATTACATTATAGCACATGCAGGACAATCTGAGGCAAAGTCTGTTGCTTACCATGAGATGGAAGCTAACTGGTATTGGTTACATATTCTGCTACATTTGGGCATGAAGGAGATAAGAATTTCTACTGATTCAAAGCCTATGGTTTCATACATCACAAAGAAGGAAGCACTACCATGAACTGTCTCCACAAGGTAGATAAAATTTAGCACGTGATTTCAATACTCAAAAGAATTCGGGATTTTTCACTCTTACAGAGAGACAAAAATGGGAGTTGATTCCTTAATTGATTATGTAACTAGTATTGGTAAAGTATTGCTATCGCCTTGCTCCTTGTACATTGATCCAAATACTATTTTGAAGAGGATGCTAGGGATAAAACATGCTACATGATGTATAATTAATTATATATCGTTCCTATGTACATCTTCCATGGGGTGCCTAACTGCAGCTCGCCCAGCAAAAAAAACTCATAATGTGAGTCATAGTAATAGAGAATGTGAGGGCGTGCAATTTTATATGTTGTAGTATTCTACAAAATATCAGAGGTTTCACTTGTCGTAGTCAAACTCGAGAGTTGCAGTGAGTAAAAAGCAGTTAGCCAATTCTTGGTGTTACCTAGATCAACGGGATTCTGGCTAGTAGTAGATTTGTCTGAATTAGGCATGACAGTGTTTTGAACTTTATTCTCCATCGTCAGCAGCTTCAAAGATATTTTCCGCACATAATCCGACTGAAAATAACATAAGGTTACAAAATATATACGCTGAATATGCAAGATGAAATATTACCAAAAGAAAAAAGAAAAAGTACTGGAATTCACAATTTTACGAACTACAAAGATAATTAATGGCATTGTCAAGAGTTTCACTCTCAGAAGGACCTTCTATTATTTATTTATTTTGAGAATTGAAGGACCTTCTATTTAGTAATGGCGTGTTGAGACCTGCATTGATTTTGAGAGTTGAGTTAATGAGACATTTTTCCATAGTTTTCCGCAAATGGTAGCTAGAATGAATGGTGGTTATTCAAGTATTGAGGTTGAACTGGTTTTCGTATTTATGAGATTTCTAAAGCTAAGAGTATGATCTCAAAAGTAGGGTAACTTTTTCATTATGCATGTGCCTTAATAAGTACGAATATGAAGCTTGGAAATATTACACACGATTTTCAACATGACAAAAAGGTAGTTAATGCGTGTTGCGATGCGATCACGAATGAAAAAATGCTACTGCAAATAAAGCGAGTTTTATAACGCTATTGTGCATGGTGCGACACAGGCAAAAATTGCATAAAATCCTAATATATGTGTATATCTACATATGTAATATATTCATTAAGAAAAGCATATAAAAGTATAATATTTAGCAATTATTTTATTGTATATGCTATTTTTGCGTAGTATTAACGTATACACGCACAATATTTTTCTTTTTGTGTGTTTTTATTGTTTTTCAGTTAGTTTCTCACATTTACGTTGCATTAGAAAATGTAACGCATCTGCATTCGGTCACATTCACATTTAAGGAGTTGCAATAGAGACGGGATGCGATTCCATTTAGCATTAATCACATCTGTTGTTGCATCTGACTACTTCACAAAACTAATCATATTGAGAAGTCGGCAACTTATTCAAAAGATGCTGACTTTTGGTAAAATTTTAATACTTTATTTACTTCACACAATAGGTGTCCAAAATCCACAATAATTGCACTAAATACCAATCTTGGGGAAAAAGATCAACATATTTTGATGACTATAAGGCAAAATATGTCCTTGCATTGAAAACAGACATGATAGAAGGTTATATTGGTAAAAGAGGTGATTTGAGACGGATATTAAATCCCTTAATTAAATACGGAAACGCCGGAGAGTTTCTAAATTGCATAATCTTTTACTTTTTCCAATAAATAGATGAATGAAGGCAGAAGTAACACAAGCTCATTGATGTACCTCGTGAAACTATGGTAGCCAAAAACCAAATCACGCTTATGCTCAAAAAAATTGAGTGCTCTTGCTATAAATAATTAGGCGAAGCAATAAATAAACAACACAACATTAACGATAAATCGAATTCGTTGAAGTTTGCTTAATGTCCAAATAAACTACAAGTTGACTAGTCTCTAAGGATTTTCCTAACAACATCCTAAAACAAAAATTCCAAAACAAATTGAAGTCCTAAAAACAAAATATAAAAAAGAAATAAGGAGAGGAAAAAAGGAAAGAGATGGAAAAGAGTAGGTGGACAAGAAGAGAAGTCGAGTTCATTATTGTATCTTCCCCTATTTGTGTTTTCCCAATTAAGGGGGAGTGTTTAAAATGACACTAACCCTTTTGGTGTCTTCCGGGTAGCGTACGAAACAAATGGGGCATATGAGTTGATTTCACTTTTAAACACATGTCCCTCAATGGAGAAGACACCAAAAATGCAAAAAGAAGAAAGCGCAAAAACGAACTCGTAGAAGTCATTAAAAGAAAGAGATTGTTTTACGCAAAGAGAGAGAAAACATGCGACTATATCTGTTAGTTACTACGATGGCGGAAGCGATTAAATTCTCTCTAATTGCAAATTTTAGAGTTTCTAGAGTTTTACCCCAAACTCTCACAAAAAGAACTAGAAAACAAAGAATCCCCTAACATCAATTTATAGAGAAAATAATAGGTCGTGGCCTCATGGGTAAACGACCCACGAGGCATGATCTATCAATATCAATTCGAGTAATTATTATCACATTGTAGTTAGTGCCTTACTTAGTTAAGCTTCTAACCTAGTTACTTACAGTAGTGAACTTTTAATCTAGTTACTTACATTAGTTAAGTTTCTAACCTAGTTACTTTTGAGTTAAAGGCGTCCAGAACGTGAAGAAACACAAGATAGTTTATAACATTTCGTTATTTTGACTGAGGGATGGAATTACAAGATAGATTATAACGATAACTTAATCAGCGGCCTTTTTGGACATAGTTAGGTGAAGGGAGAATTGCCATTGGCGCCATAAGAACACATGTAACTATGAGGTTAATGATGTCAGATATTTCTAGAATTTTGTATTGGTTCCCCCTCTCATGGACCCGAGTACCCAACAGATCACTTTTGGGGATAAAGAGTCCCGTGCCAGCCAAACACCACCGGCTTTATATGGATATTATACCTAGGTAGATGTTAGAGGTCAAATGCATTGCTTATAAGCGACCATATTTAGACATTTCAACACTTTCAGAAGAAATTATTTCTTATGAAAATGAAAAGATGTCATTGAATAAAGCAAAAAGGCATCTTCGGAGAAACAAATAAAAACATTAAAATCCGCAACTAATAAATCTACCTGGCTCATAGCAGCAACGTAGATTTTCTCCTCAAATCTTGTGGCAATTTTCTTAAGCTCATGTAGTCCATCAGGGCCAGAAATTAAAAGGTGTTTCTTGAAAGTCTCCATTCTGTACATATCAAGCGAAGTTTTATTAGGTTATAATTACACCAAGGAAAAAAAAAGGACAATAATAAAACTAGTGTTCTTATAAGGTAACTCTGAAAGGAATCTTAGAGAAAAGATAGATTAACTGAATGGTTTTTATTTATTTATTTTGCAAGGCTGGGGTTCCCCGTGATCAGGTATAATGACCACAAACAAATTAAAACCTAAAATGTATAATACCCTTGGCATCCTCTTCTAACAAAATAAGCAATCAAAGAGGGGAGGGTTCAGGGTTCAACGCAATTTCTCCTATTACATCATAAAAAGAGGCCAAAAAGTCATCATGGCCTTGCACTAGGGCTGACAATTTGACCCGAACCCGTTAACCCGACACGAACCCGACCTGAATTTCGCGGGTTTGGGTTTAACTTTCATGGGTTTCGGGTCAAATCAGGTTGACCCGGCTAACCCGTTTAGGAACAGGTCGGGTTTGGGATCACTAGTCTCGGTTCCGGGTTGACCCGTGAACCTGTTTACTTAAATGTAATATTATATAAGAATATGGGTAGTTTAGGAATTTTATACATGATGTAAACCTACTACTCTACCTCCAGCCTCCATATATATATCACATAACTCTTCAAAACCTACTTCTTTATTCACCTCCAGCCTCTCTCTGCCTCCAATCCAACCTCTCCCTCCATTACCCAAATCGATTAAACCTACTTCTTTGATGAAAACCTCTCTCCGCCTCCATTACCCAAATCGATTAAACCAACTTCTTTGATGAAAACCTCTCTCCCTCCATTACCCAAATAGATTACTCCATACATGATGAAAACCTACTTCTCTTTGAAGAACACATCTTTGTAACTTGTAAGTTTCTTCTACAAAAATCAACCCTAAGTCGATTTATCTCTCCCTTCTTCCTCTTAATCTATGTTCATGATTTAACCCACAAGTTTGTGTGTTTTTTGTTGCAGATTCATCCAACAAGTTCATATTCAATCTATCTTGTCTTGGTCTCTCTAAGAGGTACTTTCTCACTCTCTCTCTTAAGTTTTACTGATTTGGGTATCTTGAGTTTTACTGATTTAAGGGTATCATCACTTTGTGGTAGATTCATCAGTTTGGGTATCTAAATTTTTTACTGATTTGGGTAGATTCATCAGTTTTACTGATTTGGATATTATTGTGATGGATTATTGAGATGTATTTTTTCAGTAGTTCTACAGTTCTACTTGTTGGATTATTATTTGTAATCTCTCAGTAGTTTTACTAGTTGTAGATGTTAGAATGTTAAGTGATTGTTGGATTATTACTTGTAAAATTCACAATTGATGTTAGTTTTACTAGTTGTAATCTGTCAATAGTTTTACTAGTTCTACTTATAATGTTAGATTGTTAAGTGCATAAATTCCCTTCTTTGCAAGTTGCAATGATGACAAGAGATGTGTTGTCAATCCCGACATCAGCAGTCGCTTCTGAATCAGCTTTTAGTGTTGGCGGTAGAGTTATAGATGCTTTTCGCAGTACACTAAGGCCCGTGAATGCTGAAGCCTTGATATGCTCTCGTGATTGGATATTTCATAAACAAGGTACAATCCTTATGTTTCATTATGGTTTATACCTTTTGTTATTATTCATTTTCTAGTTTTCTGTTATCAACTATTACTGATTTTCTGTTATCAATGGGCAACGATTGCTGATATTTACTGCTTATATATTGCTTATATTTTCTGTTATCAATGGGCATAGCCTTTATTCATTTACTGCTTATATTTGTTGTTGTAGTTGTTGATATACTGCTTATATTTTCTGTTATCAATGGGCATAGCCTTTATTCATTTACTGCTTATATTTACTGTTGTAGTTGCTTATATACTACTTATATTTTCTGTTATCAATGGGCATAGCCTTTATTCATTTACTGCTTATATTTACTATTGTAGTTGCTGATATTATGTTGCTTCCTCAATGATTTTGTTGCTGATATTATGTTGCTTCCTCAATGATTATGCCTACTCATTTCATAGTAATACATTTTATTACTTTTCATCTTCTAATGTGATGCTAGTAATTGTTGTAGGTGATCCAATTATAGATGATTTTGAAGCAAAGCTCGAAGACATAACAAAAAATATCATGTTGTTAGATATTGAGGGTAAGAAGTCCAAATTTATAAGCCTTTAATTTCAAATGAGTTTTATATCTATTGTTACTTATAAATATTTTTTATGAACAACTCAACAAGAGAGTTGCGGAGATAATGGCAAGGGAGAGGCGAGCGGAAGTGTATCTAAAGGTTGATGAAAAGAACTCAAGTATTAATTAGCTAGTAGACAACTGACAACCTTAACTTTGAAGGTCTTAGCTTTTGGGAACCACTTTTTGGCATATATTATCTTGTTTTTGTTACTAATTATATGGTATATTTGTAATATGTGGGTTTGATGAGTTTTGGCATGCTCAAATGTTGTAAAATTGAATGGGTACAACAAGTTTTTGTAGAAGAATTGGTTATGTTTGATATTGAACTGGTATTATTTATTGTTGATCAAGTTAGCTATTTTTGGTCAGTCCTGTTTTGCCCTGGTCTATTTATTTAAAAATCTTAAATGTAAGACAGGTCAACCCTGTTTATGACCCGACCCAACTATTTTATGGGTCAACGGGCCGGGTCGTGTCAACCCGTTTATTTGCAGGTTGGGTTTGGATTCACACATTTGACCTGTTTAATAAATGGGTCGGGCTTGGGTTTGATGTTTCCCAACCCGAACCTGGGATGACCCGGGCCGGGTTGACCCGACCCAACCCAATTGCCACCCCTACTTGCACTGCCAAGGAGGGGATTACCCGAAGTAGCACAGACTAGAAATCTAAATCTACTGATTAGGTCATATTAACTCTTTAGTATATGTTATTGTGCCTGGCATGTGGCCAAGTTGCTTTTATTTATCCCACTCCAATGCAACAACACAAACAAAACGTGGACATAGGCTTTATCTCCAAACCCTAGTCTTGTATATCAATAAATCCTCTCCCTCAGGCTACCATGAATTGCCACAATACTAGAGGCCCTATTCAACTTGCAAAAACAGGATCATCTGTCACACTCCACACAGCCAATGCATAGTATCGCTTCGCTGGTCTAAAATCAACTAAAAAACACTGGCTTCCTGTTTTGTAACCCAGATCACCACATAAATAAATTACTAAGAGTTAGAACCACTAGAACTCTACAGTAACGAATCTAACGAAGATCAATCAACCATAACTATAAATTTCACATACTCAAGCAAAAAAAAAAAAAAAACTTTCCGATAAATTGCGACTCAAAACCCAGCAATTCTATTAAACTCATAAAGGGGGTACTTATTATGAACTAAAAATCATTGGGTTTATAGTTCTCAACCCCGATCACCACATAAATCACTTATTAGACGTTACATACACTAGAATTCTACAGTGACCGTGATCAATCAATAATAGCCAACATCAATCAAAACCTTGATTCTAATAAAATACACAAAGGGGGTACTTCAAATTAGCTAATATTCAATGGGTTCCTAATTCTTAATCCCTATCACCACATTAATCAATTACTACAAGTTAGAACCACTGGAACTCTACACTAATGATAATAAATCAATCATAATTACATATATCACAAAATAAAGTAAAGAAAAGAGGGTTTTTCTTACATTCTGTTGACGATCCTTTGGCGAGAATCGTATAGTAGTTGAAGTCTCCAATCAGGGACATAATCATCATCGTTGTTGTCCTTGTCCTTGTTAGAAACTCTCCCGTTGGCCTCCATTGTTAGGAGCTCAAACAAGGTCGATCGATTGATTGATTGATCGATCGAGAGAAAGAGACCTAGAAAAGCTCAATTCTCAAATAGTGAGAGAGACTCAGTCCAGTGTTCAAAACTTAGCTCCATCACCCTCTGATGAGGACTTAGCTCATTGATTCTCCTCGGCACGACACGTGGATTTTCTGATGTGCCAAATAAATATAAATTTTGTAGAGATCGAAAAGAATGAATTTAGTGACAAAAGATTGTGTGGGTCCTTTACTTATTTGGTTAGTCAATCTCCAGCAGTTTAAACCCAAATCAAGGTGGATATTCCCCAGCACAATTCTGAACTCTGCGGGACAATTGTTAGTTACCACGTCATACCATGTGATTGGGTTTGGCAATTATTTGCTGGATTACCTAATTTACTGCATTAAGCTCGTGTGAGATACCCAATTCATGCAATTTTGGAGCCTATCGAATATGTTATACTGCATATTTTTGGATAGTTGAAGAATTTTTCAAGTAAATCACTTTGTCCTAACTGAACTAAATTGCTGGCTTTTTAGATACTGTAAATGGAGGTAGAAAAAAGAAACCTACGGAGTGCAACCGGGATACTCTTCATAGGTATGTATACCAGTCACAAATTATAAATGTTTCTGTATATTACTATTCTGGCAAATTGAATGTGCATATGGTATGCTCATGATTTTCGCTAACTTTAAAGTATACATGTTTATTATTTTGGCTACAAACTGCAAAAGAACGTGGCATGTGGAAGAGAAGAGATCGCATTTCATTAGCTCCGACAAGGTATATCTTTAATCTAAACTTACGCACCTTTAGACTATAGTTTTATGAAATTATTACATACACATTCAACATTTATGCGCTACAGACTCAGACTTGTAGTTTGATCAAAGAAAAATCCATAGTTTTCTTTGTCTGTGGCTTTTATCAGTATTTTGAGAAGGTGAATTGCCAACATTTTTTCTTCCCGTAAGTAAACCACATGCTCAAGATAGGAACAAATCTGACCCTCAATAAGGTATTCATTCCATCTAATATTGTTTCAGAAACTTCAGAACCTCTCATTAATCTTTGATGCCATCAAGTTCAAGCCCATATTTCCCCAACTCATTTGAAAACCTTTTGTTTTTTGACTGTTCTCTGCCGTTATCATGTTTTGGCGGTCTGTGAGTCGCACAAACCTGTAGGATCATGTGTTCCCTGTAAATTATGTTATTGCCATTGTTATTCAAATTCATAAACCATTCATATGTCTTATCTGTGTTTGATTTCTTTAATGATGAAGGTGGTGCTACTAGGGGACGAAGTGGAATCCATCTTCACAAAGCACTTCGCCAACAACGATAAGATAAAAGCAATGAAGTTCCTGAGACCACAACAGAGAAAAGAATCTCACATGCTCTCTTTTCTAGTTGGTAAGTAGAAACTAGCATTATGTCTGACTAAGCAAATGGAATAAAATACATACGAGGTTATACCCTATGATCGCTCCAAGCCCTGCAGGTTGGCAAAATGGGATTTATGTCGTGAAACTATTTGGTTCCACATATTAATCGGGATAAGTTCCATTTTGGACACCCCAAGATGTCTTGGCAGTAAGTCGTATCTATTATGATGTAGGGACTTTGTGATGTGATAATTAAGTTAAATGATTTAATCAAACAGTTCTCTGCGCTTACGTTTTCCTTCTTCTTTATGGGAGATCCGAGTATCATTTTGCTTTAGTGTTGGTAACTCGGAAGTTTTTTTTGGGACAATGGAACCTTTTTACGCCTAGATGAGAGAGCTCAGTTACGGGATACATCTGACATTTTTTTTGTTATATGCAGGGTTGTCTACAGGTTGTTTTGTAACGCTATTCTGTATGTATGCCATCTTCGTGTACTTTTCTGGCATGTTTGCCTCCACATCCGAAGATGGATATATGGAGACTATTTACCCAGTTTTCAGGTAACTCAACCTTACCACTTGCCAACCAATCTGCTTTGGGCACCCCCAAAACCATCACTGTGTAGAAACTATACTTCGCATTTGTCGATAGTTTTCAGACGTATTCACTATTTATTAGCAGTCTGTCATTAGTTCTCTTACAAAACCAACTTCTCAACCATCCGTTAGTTTTCTGTCATCAGATGGAAATATAATGACGGTGTTAAGTTGTTTTGTGCAGTACGTTTGCTTTGCTTAGCTTAGCTTGCATTTGTTTTGCTATAGTTGCAATCTATACATGTGGAGGGGCACTAGGATCAACTACAACTTCATATTTGAGTTTTCCCCAAGCACATCCCTCAAGTATAGAGACGTGTTCTTGATCTGCACGTCCATTATGACAGCAGTCGTGGGTACAATGGTGATACACCTTATCTCGAGATCGAGTGTGCTTGCTCCTAGTCATATTGATGCCATTCCAGGTGTTCTTTTTCTGGTGAGCAATATCTTCAGTGTTGGTCATCTCAATATGTGAAATTAAGCAACTGATTTAAATTAACACTTCTGTTTCCGCATTTTCAGTTTTTCACAGGACTGCTCATCTGCCCACTCAACATTTTTTATCGCTCTAGTCGTTATTGTTTCCTTTCGAGTAATTCGTAACATTGTATGCTCTCCCTTCTATAAGGTATATAACTACATAAGATTTTTTTTCTTTTTGATTCTGGATTGGGGTCTTACATTCATTATTACAGAGGACTAAATAACGGCAATTCATGACGGTAGATTTCTTTATGGCAGATCAGCTCACTAGTCAGGTGACGTTTCTTTACTGTAAAGCTTAAATCAGAGTAGTTTATCACTTCACCAATTAAATTAGAACAAACTCACCTCTCACTCTGTAACAATCAATCTGATTGTGTTCCGTATCCTTTTCTATCAGATTCTTTGTTGAGACACATGGAGTCTACAGCGTGTTACTTCCTTAGTGGAAGTTTTAAAACTCACCACTACGAAACCTGCCACACAAGCAAGCTATTCAAGGAATTTGCATATATTGTGATGTGGAGAGCTCCTAGTGCACGTCGTCCACTCGTTGACGGTCCTTATTTATTTTAGCTTATTATATTAGGGGCTTAACTATTTGAGTTGCTTTTAGTTTAAAGTTTAATTAGATTATAATTTGGAGAGTTATGGGACTTGCTCTTGAGGCCGGTACAAGGAGAGGGTGGTGTAACTTTATTTCCCAGTTGTTATTTAATAAAGCTTCAGGTTTAGCCATAATTTAGTTTTTATTGAGTTTTGTGTTTAATAGAGAAAACCCTAATTTTAATTAGGTTTTCGTAATCTTCAAGTTTCCGCTTCTGCGACTTGATTTTACGTTATATTGTCTCATTTTTACCATATTTTTGGCGTGCTATGCAGGTATTTATATACAAAGATTATGTAAACATTAGGGTGTAGGGAAAATATCTTGTATGAGGTGAGTGAGGTGGTTCGATGAAAGTGAGGTGGACCATTTGGCTAACTTCTAAGAGTTGTTTGGGTGGAGAGTGTCATGCATTTCAACATGGGGACTGCAAAATCTCGACTTGTCGACTTTGTATTGGCATCACTGGAGATAATCCGACGTGGGCATTGGAACTTTTATAGGTAAGTTCTATTATTTTGTACTCTTCCGCAAGTGCTCAGAGAAAGTTCTTCATGTATTCGTGATAATAATTTTGAGTGAGATCGACAGGTTGGTGAACGAACACTTGAACAACGTTGGGAAGTATTGATCCAGGAGGATCTAGAGTTATTTGAAGATTTGTCAAAGTCGTTCGAACGAAGTTGAATGTCGTTCAAACGAGATGTCATGTCCTCTGAAATTTTGGCCCAGAGCCATATTTCGTTCGAACGACCAAACAAATTTTCTAAGGTTTATACCAATTAGTCGTAAGTCGTTCGAACGACTCCCTAGTCCGTTCGAACGACTCTGGCGGTGCTTTGATTCTCAGGCATTGTTTTGCCTTGAGATACGTTCTATTTTGTAATTTCTAGTTCCCTCTATATAAAGGGAAGCCTAGGGTTTTGGAGTGATTCATTGTAATCTACTTCATTTTTTAAGCAATTGAAGTTTTATTTTTCCCAATTAGTGTTCTTCGTATTTTCTCTACTAACTAAAAGTTTCTCAATCGCATTGTGGATTAAGTGGTATCAGATTTCCAGTTATGATCTTCAGGGATTGATTGTGGTTTATGGTCTTCACACGTGACCGTCTCAAGCAAACGAAGGAGAAGCTAGTGAGTCCGTTGAAGATCCATCGCAAACCTAATTCGAAGAAGAATAATGATTTGGAGATGGGCGATTCCGACGATCGACTCACGACTTTGGAAATGACAGTTTCCGGCCTAACATCTACTGTAGGGGAGTTAGTTGAACAATTGCGTCTTACGAACCTCGCGAAGACTTCCACTTCGGGGAAACGGCAAGGCCGCTCGAAAAAGAAAGAAGTTATAGAGGGGGATGGCGACAAGCGTACTACGGAGATCGATAGTGATTCCAGTGATGCCGAATCCGACGAGGAGCGATCGGGTATTGGTAAGTCATCGAATCTTATACGTAATCTTCGTATCAATTTTAAGATTGAAATTCCAGTATTCGACGGTTCGATCGATGCCGAGATATTGGATAACTGGTTAGATAGGTTAGAAACCTATTTTTATGTTTACAAATACTCTAATGCTCAGCAAATATGCTTTGCTACATTTAAATTCGCAAGCCATGCACTCGCGTGGTGGAAATCTTATCGGAAACGGCACGATGTAGGAGATTTGGGTTGGAAAGAATTCAAGGTTTTAGTACGAAAGCAGTTTTATCCGATAGGGTATGAGCAAGAAAGATGGTATAAATGGCACAATTTACGCCAACAGTTTGAGCAATCCGTACAGGAGTACACTACGGCGTTCCATAACCAAGCATTGGTTTGGACATTGATGTAGACTAGTATGAGGTGTTCATAAAGTACACGGGGGTTTGTCGGAGTCCATTAGGAAGCTCTTTACTGTGGCCAATATCAAAGACCCTACCCTGAAGGCAATTGCCATTATAGGCAAATACTTAAAAATTGACAAAGAAGACAACAAGATCAAGTCGGGGTACAAGCCTAGTTGGACAAACGAGCATAAGGGAGATGGCAAAGGAGGGGGGTCTTCGTCCAAAGAATTTCATTGTAATCATTGTAAGGTGAGTGGGCATCTTTCCGATTATTGTTGGAAACTTCACCCGAAGCTTAGGCCGAAGGAGGAGAAGCGCAATAAAGAGAAATATGCACTAGCCGCTGAGGTTGTTGACCTTTCGGATTTAGATAAACCGAATCCTAAGCTTATACTTATGTTTTAGCAGACTTTGGCTACCGAGGAGGAGAGTCGGGAAGAGCTTTTTCATGTCAATATTCAGGTAAAACAGAGTTTAGTCAAGGTCATTATGGATCCGGGTAGTCAGAAAATTTTGATTTCTGAGACATTGGTGAAGAAAATGGGTTTGACGACTACAGCTCATCCTAAGCCGTATGGTTTGGGGTAGATTCAAAAAGATGCGGATCTGATGATCATGAAGCAGTGTACATTCAAGTTTGCAATTTTTGAGAAGTTTATTGACGAGGTGACGTATGAGGTGGTTCCTTTTGATGTGTGTCAAGTCATCTTGGGTAGCTCTTATCTTTGGGACTGGATGCGATTCATTACCGTAGAGCTCGTAAGTATCATCTTGTGAAGGAGGGAAATGAGTTTCATATCAATGCTTGTAAGGAGCATGTCACTACGTCAAATTTAGTAACGGTGACTCAGGCGAAGCGGCTGGTTAATGCGAGCGGCAAGTTTGTGTTATTGGTTCGACCGGTTCAAGATGGTACGTCGGCTCGAGTGTTGTCTCCGATGACAACGTTTTTGAAGCAACAAACCGATATGGGGAAGTTGCAAGAGGAGGTTGTGGTACATACTGATCACAAACTGTTTCAGTTTTTTGCTACACAGTCCAAGCAAAAACAAGCTCGCCTGATGAAGGGCAGCCGTATCTCTAATAATTTCCCTTGATTATACAATATAAGAAGAGAGTGGACAACAAATTGGCTGATAGGTTATCTCGACCCCCATTACCAACTACTTATGTTATGTTGGTTTCAATGTAGATACAACATTTTGTTACGACAGGATATGTTGCAGGATATGATGATCCTAAGGGGCGTAGTGTGTTTCGCCAAAAATTGTTGTTAGGCAAGACATGTGTTCGTTTTGAGTCATTTCGTGTTGGGAAGAAGGATCAGCTACCTCGTACATCGAAGTGGTACAACAGGGTAATGAGCAGCACCGCATTCCCACTTCTCCAGTTCCTGCTTGAGCAGGAGCTCAAGGCTTCTAAAGAGGGAAGCCATGATCCAGGAAGATCTAGAGTTATTTAAAGATTTGTCAAAGTCATTCGAACGAAGTTGAGTGTCGTTCTAACGAGTTGTCATGTCCTCTGGAATTTTGGCCCAGAGCCATATTTTTTCGAACGAGTTGGATTTCGTTCGAATAACCAGACAACTTTTCTAGGGTTTAGACGATTTAGTCGTAAATTCGTTCGAACGACTCCCTAGTTTGTTCGAACGACTCTGGCGGAATTTTGATTCTCAGGCATTGTTTTACCTCGAGATGCGTTCTATTTTATAATTTCGTGTTCCCTCTATATAAAGAGAACTTAGGTTATCTTTTTTTCTTATGTTAGATCTGAAAGAGTTTTGAGAGAAGTCTAGGCTTTTGGAGTGATTCATTGTAATCTACTTCATTTTTTTAAGCAATTGAAGCTTTATTTTTCTCATTGGTGTTCTTCGTGTTTTCTCTACTAACTAAAAGCTTCTCAATCGTATTGTGGATTAAGTATAGGGCAGTGAACACTGCTCCTTTGCCGTTCCGTGATATTGACTTTGATTACTTAAATTTTTGGTGGAAAATTGGAACATATAGTATGACACCTTTCTTTCCCTAATTCAAGTCATGACTACATATAGCAATGCTCTTGTTGTATATATGCCAGTGTAGAAGAGCAAATTCTCTCTAACGATTCATGAGATCTTGCTCATTCTTCATCTGGTCCTGAGCAAGAAGCAACGATTCCTTTGCCATGAGGACCGTGTATGCCATATAAACTGGTTCTCGTGTATCATAACTGGTGTAATTATAGTGCTCGTAACTGTTCAGAGAAAAAAATGTATGCACTTGAATGTATTACACAAAAATAACTGCCATTGAGAACTGGATCCCAAAGGAGAAAAAACATGTCTTTGGATTATCGAATGGAAGAGTAAGAAAATGATGATAAGATCTGGGCAATCAACTTCCTTTAGCTTGTCAGCTATTGGTGTAACTCCCTCGTTGGGAAAAATTAAGAGATTACCTCTTACCTTCGATATTATAACATATGAAGAGGTGTCCATTTAAGTTTAGGAATGGGGGTGTAAGCTGAAAGTTACACTTGAGTTTATATGATTTGGTTTAAGGGAGTCTAACATTAGCACCTCCATCTTGTCGTCTGCAACTGCACGAAACTCAATCACATTGAACTCAGTTTGTTGTAAACATTTTGTAACCTAAGCAGCCAGAAGATAGTCAAGCACACTGCACACCTTCACGATATTTAAGCTTGAACCATATTTGCTCTTTTAGGACCTAAGAGGTGGAAACTTCCTGTAATACGGGCAGAGGATCAAAGACTACCTTCCTGAAATAAATGTAAAAAGCACACATTATTAAACATTGTATAACTAAAAGTGCAATGATGATGGCGTACCTCCAATTCACTATCTCATATCTTTCTTCGGCCAAGTCATCCTTGAGAGCATCCACAACAGTTGGGTGGGTGGATTTGCCCAAAATGAGGGTGAATCCAATCCACCCCACAACAGTTTGTCACAAATCAAGGTAAATAGCACTACGCGTAGTTCTGAATCGCGCGGCGTCACTAGGCGTAGTTCTGAACTGCGCGGCATAATCAAAAAATATAAGATCTCTCAACGTTGCTCAATCTGGAGTGTCCATTACCCAACACGCAGTTCAGAAGTGCGCGACATGAATCTACCATCGCCACGTCACTGATTCACCTAGCTTCTGGGATACAATTTAGGTGGATTTGAGGGTGAAAACCAAATTCAACTTGCCACGTCAGGGTATACCTAGCTGTTGTGGATGTTCTGATGTGTAAATTTAGAAAATGTGCCTCCTTGTTTTGATATCTAGAAGAGGGAATTGTGTTTTTTGGGTTTGGGCCTTGGTCCTTCGAAGGACCCTTGAATCTGTTCGAACGACCCTTTGAAAACTCTCTGGAAGTTTGGCCCAGGAGCCCAAGTCGTTCGAACGACAATAAATCTCGTTCGAATGACCTTTGTTGAACTCCCTGAAAATTTGGCCCAGACGCATATTTCGTTCGAACGAAATCTGGGAACTTGGTTTATTTTGTTCGAACAAAATCTGGGAACTTGGTTTTTTTTTTTATGGTTTTCGAACCTCTTGATTGCCTCGAGATTTGAGCGATTGATAAATGATTTCCCTAGTATATAAAGGAAATCTTGTTCTTTGAGAGCCACCCTTTGGGTCATCCTTTAGAGTTTAGACAATCCTTTGGTTAGACCATTTGAGGAGGATTTCTTGAGTGGGAAATCCTAATTGGGTTTGAATGATTGTACTTGGGATCTTGAATAAACTCTATCTCTCTTTTGAAAATGGACGTAAGCAATTTGCCGAACTACTATAAACTTGGTGTTGTTTGTATTTCTTTGATTGTGTTTGTTTGTGACTAACCCAAATTAAGTTAGAGTTTGTGGCTTCCAGGCTTGCAGCTCAACAGGAATTCAATCTTCCTATCTATATTCCCAGGGGGCGGAGCAACGTTGTATCTAGACTATCAATTTTGTTCGTTCTAACATGGTCCTTTGAATTACAAGCTCACCACCTGAATGAGCGTCATACCTTTTTGTACCAATTGCATCAATAAAGACAATTGAAGGTCAGAGATCATCGACAACCCTGAAGACCTCTCTTACTAGTTTTGGGCCATCACCTAAATATTTTTGAATCAACTCACTCCAACCCAACAACATCCAAGAAAGTTGTTGACGTTGACCCATTGTAGAACTAAAACCTTAAGAGAGAAAGAGAGACTTTTTCACAATGTACCTATGCAAGCCTATCTACTTTATGCCAAAAATGAGCCTTTGAGTTGCCGTATACAATTATGAAGAATATAGGAGTGGCCCTGCTCTAAAGCCATATCCTTTTTCCTATTAGAAACATATTTAGACTAATTTCTCAGCATCATATGTTATGTGTTATGTATGTTTGCTACAAATGAATCGATAAACAACACCTAAGATCTTAACATGTGTCTCCATCTGGAGCGTCCAAATCCCACGTACAGTTCAGGATTGCGCGGGTAGTACCTGCATGAAATGCTTTTGATTTGCCACTTTAGTTTCACTCTACTTTCACAAATTTTACCAACTCCACCTTCTAGTTTACCCAACTTCTAACACAAGTTTCCTAAACCCCACCTAATAGTAATTCAATCCCATAAAACTACAATTAACAATGTCGGGGACTAGTCATTCAATTCCCAAAACTAGAAGAAATGAAAGTGATGTAGTTAAACGAAGAAGTAAAGAATTGGTCACGCATATGTGGCCGTTACACTTCACGCTGGATAATGATCCTGCCCCAACACTCGAGGAGTTGTACCGAGTGGATATCCTCCCGGACAACTGGGTCCACATTTCTATTGGACCGGAGGAATTGCCGGTAAGTATTTTGAGTAAAATTTATGTGTTATTAACGTTATTTATCAAATGTTCGACAAAATGCCCAAATGAGAATTTAATATGTTAATGTGCTGTTTTTTGCAAAATCGAGATGAAATCATATGTAGGGGATCACTGGATAAGGTCTTAAAGTGGTACCAATGGATTTTCAGGTACCCCACGTTGAAGACCTTGGTCGACAATATGGGTTTTGAAGATTTTTTTACGATTAAGGCATGAAACTCGGATAACCGCTTAATCCATGCTCTCGTGGAACAGTGGTGGCCTTCCACCAATATTTTTCACTTCCCTTGCGGGGAACTTGGCTTTACGCCATGGGACTTCGTCATGCTAACGGGCATAAGTTTGGGTGGAGTTTCGAACTCCCGTACGACGATAAGTACTCGAAGTTCGACGAAGCACAAACATTGTTCCCTGAAATCACTCAGGCCGACATCAAGTACGGCAACATCACACTAGCCTTTTTGAAAACCTGGAGAGACCCTTTGAATCCTTGAACCAATATTTACAACCAAGACATAGACCTCATATATGCTCGGGCATTTATTGCATACATGATGGGTAGTATCTTCTTTCGAATGCAAATACATCTCTATCGACCGATTATCTTGTAGCTTTGACAGACCACCATATTCTAGGTGCGTCGAGGTTCGACTGTGGTACTCCGATCATGACACATTTGTATCGGGGACTAGATGAAGTCTCAGTCCTGAAGTATAGGAAGGGGAAGAGATCAATCACAGGCTTCAATGCTCTGTTGGAGTTTTGGTTCTTTGAGTACTGTCACGTTGGAATGTATCTGGTCAAGGCAAACAACTTCAGCCATGTTTATCCTCGTATGATTGCGTGGAGAGATGAAAGGGCTAGTTCAGGGGCTGAGATTTATCATTCATTTGCTGTGATCAGAGAAATGATAGAATTGAAGGACATAACCAATATTGATTGACAACCATAGCTGAGGAGTAGACAATCAATGCGTCCAGAGGTAAGAATTTCCACAGAGCTTAGTCAACGAAGGATTCTATTAGTTTCAGTCCCATATGAGAACAATACACTTTGGTATTTAGGAGACCGATGTATGCATCAGAACACCGGGGTTGATAATGTTCCCTATGACCCCCTACAAGAGATTATAGAATTTCTGCGGTACGATCGAACGCTTTATCAGGGACTGAGAGAGGTGGATTTCTATGTTAGACACAATTGTATCGTTGCTGACGTGGATTACATGACATTTTGGTAAGCCGCTTATCCAAGTCCTAAGATCAGTTGTAGTTTAGTGAAGAGGGTCAGGAATATTTAAATGGTCGGGCGTGATCTAGTGAGGCCTGATGTTGCTTTGCCACCTACTTCGAATTTAGCCACGTCTTCTTAGGTGCAAAACTATGGTGTTGAGGCATACGGCGAGGAAGTGGGGGATCTGGGATGGTTCATGGAGATGGGAGGAAGCAGTGGAGAACGTAGGCGTGTACTGATCCCGGTCATGCAAGTATCACACCTAAGTACAGTGTGGATGAGTTGTGGACTCAAAACTAAGGAATGCGGTATGTGGCTTATGAAGATACAAAGTAATTGTTTCAACGTAATGAGGAGTTTGAGGAACAGCTTTAGCGGAGGGATAAAATTATCAGGACCATGGGAGAGAGACTAGCTGAGATGTCCATCAGCTACCAGACAGAGCCGGATGTGCAATGTACTTATGACGAGAGTCTCTCCCATACCAAATGCGCCTGCAAGACGGAGAGAAGTCGTCCTACTTAGGTTATGTTTTATTATATTTTGTCAGACTATCGAGTTTATATTATATTTTGTTTAGACTATCTACCTTTATGTTATGTTTTGTTTAGACTATCGAGTTTATGTTAAATTGATTATGCATTATGTTTAAACTTGTGTTTGTTTCAATTAATACATTTTTTCAAGTGTTTGAATGAAATTCCGTGGCAAGAAGAGCTGATAAAACAAGTGTTTGAATGAAATACTAGGTTTTCTTAGGTGTTTTGATGAAATGTCTAAACGAAGTCTTTGAAAAATTAAACTAAGTATGAAGAGATGCACACATAATAAAGGGCACATAAGGTGTTTGAGGAAATACCTCAAAGAAAAATCACAAAAAAAAAAACCAAGTATGGAGAATAGAAGCAAAGCCAAAAGTTTCAGGTTCTTGCTGCGCAGTGGCTTAATCTGGTCCCTTAAAATGAGACACATGGCAAAAGTTTCAGGTTCTTGCTGCGCAGTGGCTTAATCTAGTTTGAGGAAGCTTGCTACGCAATTCTGAACTGCGCGGCAAGAGTCTAGAACTTTTGCCTTTTTTCTTTTTTTTCCTCTCCACACTTGGTTTTTTTAGGTAAGTTTCTTTGAGGCATTTCCTCAAATACATTCCCCTGCCCTTTATTTTGTGTGCATTGGTTCATATTCAGTCTTTTTTTCTTCTCTTTCGTTTATGTATTTCCTCAAACACTTTCCTAAAGGATGAAAAATTAGTTATATTAGTTAAATTTGTGAGCTCAAAAATATAGGAAATTTATTTAAACGCACGAAAACATCAAACTATATTTTGTGAAAACTTGTTTTTTATGTAGCAGCTCATCGACTATATTTTTGTGGAAACTTGTTCACCAAGTAGCTCAACGGCTATATTTTGTGGAAACTTGTTCACCAAGTAGCTCAACAGCTATATTTTCGTGAAAACTTGTCTTTTGTATAGCTCAACGGTATATTTTGTGGAAACTTGTTCACTAAGTAGCTCAATGGCTATATTTTGTGGAAACTTGTTCATCAAGTAGCTCAACGACTATGTTTTGTGGAAACTTGTTTACCAAGTAGCTCAACGGACGGCTATATTTTGGAGAAACTTGTTCACCAAGTAGCTCAACGGCTATATTTTTCATCTAAAATGTTATTCATCTTCTACACTATCTTCTCTTAATTTTCTGCACTCTCCTCCCTCCTTAGCTTACAAGCTCCACCACCATGTCATCTTCAAGCCCCCAATCTAATTCTCAAAACCACTCTCAATCCTCCAATACGAACCAACAAGGGAACGTATTTCTGATGCAATTAGGCGCATATGATTTGTCGCAAATGCCTAACCCTTCCCAATATCGTGATCACCATGTTCGACAACTATTTCCACCATACGACAATTAATTTCTATCTCAAACCCAAGGATATTACTCTCATTACCAAAACCAAGGATATTGCCCTCAATTTGATCCTCATACGGGCGCGTACTCTCAACCGAAAAATCCATATTTGTCATCTCACACCGGTAGAAGTTCGAGTACCAAGCCGATAAGAGGTACATGGGGTTTAAATGATTTAAACCTCAATACATTACAGGTTGTCTCTCTGGTTATCTCTCCAGTCATATTTCCAGTAATCTTAAGGTTCTCAATCCGGTTCTCACGAGAAGTAATACGCGCGGAAAGCCGAAGCCTAAAAGAAAGACGGCACCGACACCTATTGTAGTTGAGGATGCAGTTGAGGTTGAGGATGAAGTTGATGACGACAAAGAAAGATACACAAACTCCAAAAATTGGTAGTCCGATGACTTCGTCAATCTCGCATGCGCTTGGTCTCAAGTCTCTCAAAACCTCGCTACGACGAACAACCAAAAAGCCGCTACATTTTGGTTTAAGGTGTGTGACCAATTCAACTCATTCTATAATGACCAATCGATGTGGCGATTATACAACGGTGTCAATTGCGCGTATAAGGGGCGGCTCAATAAGGAATATTCGATTTTTAAAGGCATCATTCAAGACCTTAAAAGCCAATATTTTACCGGCATTGGAACGGGCGACGTCGTAAGTAATTTGTTTTTTTCTTCTCATTCCATTAATTTTATTCCACAATTAGTACTCATTAGAATTTCAAACTTGATTTCTAGGAACGTATGGCATGCAAGACATTCGAAAAATTACAAAAATAACCATTTACATTGGGGGAGGCTTACAAAGTTTTAGAGCAATGCCCAAAATGGTTACAAATTAAGAACATCGGGGACCCCGCCCGCAACGTCGCTAGGAGATTAAATTTTAATGATAGCCCGGGTACTTTCGGCACCGATCCCTCTACACCTACTTTTGGCACTCCAAATGTGGTTATTCCGGATGATTCTATGGATGCACCACTATATGCTTGTGGGGAAGTACGACGGATGGCAAAAAAAAATACAAGGCAAAAGAAGCGGCAAAGTCAAGTATAGGTTTTTGGAGAAAAAAAATGTTTGAAATGACGACAAACATGATGAAGGCATGGAATGAGAGAAATGAGCAGAAGAAAGAGAAAAAATGAAGCTAGAACTAGAGCACGAGAGGAACAAAAGTTGCTAGAGAGGCATAGATTCAAATGAGACGTGAAGTAGAGCTAACTAGAAAAAAAAACCATCAAAGATGTGCATATGGTTAAGGTGATAACAACGGACCCAAGTAACCTACAACCGGCGCAAAGGCGTTGGATGAAGAAGCAAATTAAACTTTATTCGAAGAAGTTGAAGGAGCACTGTCCAAATGATGACGACGTTTCTAGTGATTAAGATTGATGTAATCATTAGCGTTAATAGTAGTTCTTAAGTTTTATGTAATTTAATTATTTTAATAAAATTATTATTTATGTTAAGTATTCCGCAAAACAAACTTCAAAAAAGTCTCTCAAAATACATTACAACTTCAACATAAAACTATAAACTTTGAAACCAAATACATTTCAACTTCAACATAAAACTACAAACTTCAAAACAAAATACATTACTCCGCCTATTTTTTATTCCACAAATACGCGACAAGTTTATTTCGTAATTAGAAATGAGCACCTTCATTTCTAATTTCAAGAATCTTCTCCATGTACTGTGCCATAGTGTTGATCACGTGTCTTAGATTTAACGTCTCCTTCCAAGTATCTACGAATTTTCTAAACTCGGGATCAATATCCACTTGCCGGATGTAAGTATGACGTTCATCTTCGACGATCATATTGTGCATGATTATACATACGTACATACCCTTTGCTAAATCACTAGGCTTCCAAAATCGTGCACCGTACGCCAATATTTGGAACCTAGCTTGTAATACCCCAAAAACATACTCTACGTCTTTCCAGCATGCTTCTTGCATCTTTGCAAAATATCTTTCGGCATTGTTGGACGGATTTCTTATGGTTTGAATAATTATTTGCCATTTTGGATAGACTCCGTCCGCTAAATAATACCTCATAATGTGTGGGTCCATGCCTATATGTTAATTATATGGCGGCGCAACTCCATTAGACAAGTTGTTGAAAAGCCACTCTTAATGCAAGACGTTCACGCCATTGTTTGGACAGGGCACCCCAAAGAATGCGTGCCATATCCAAAGATCTTGCGATATAACCGCTTCCAAAATTATTGTCGGGATTTTCCTATACCCGGTATATTATCCTGCCCACCCGGTAGGACAATTCTTCCATTTCCAATGCATACAATCTAAACTACCTAACATCCCCGGGAAGCCTCGCAATTCATTAACTTCTAACAAGTGTAATGTATTATTTTCATCGGGAGATCTAAGGTATTGAGTTTTGAATAGTGTAATAATTGTTTTGCAAAATTCTTTCAAACTCAAATTACTCGCAGACTCCCCAATTTGAACGTGTTCGTCTTGGGCGTCTACGCTCGTACCGTAACATAACATGCAGAGTGCGCATGTTATCTTTTGGTGCGAGGATAAGCTCATCGTCTTAGCGGTATTTTCTCTTTGAATAAAATAGGGGTTCGCAGAAATAACATGATCATGAATACGTTGATATACACCTTCGCTCATACAGAATCGTCGACGAAATGGGATATCGGTGTAGACTGGGTTGGCACCAAAATAATTCTGATTAAGGCTAAACTCACCCAATTTATGATCACAGCCTTTCCGTTTGTCAATCTTTCCCATTTTACTACCGTTCTGCCTCCGTGATGATATCGCTTCTTCGTCTTTTTCTTCCGCTTCTCCCATCTTAATCATAACCTTGCTATACTCGTGCATCATCTCAATTTAACGTCGGAAGATCTCTTCGCTTCTAGACGATGATGACAAGGATGAGAGTGATGGGTCAGACATGATTAGGTCCCCAAAATTAGGTTAGACATGATTGGGCAAAATTGATAACAAGAGAATAAAATAGAGTTTAGAAGTGAATAGTTTTTAAGAGAATATAGTTGAGTGTAGAAGAGTAAGAGAATAGAGTGTACAAGATGAATGGTTTTATAGATGAACAAAACTAACCATTGAGTTTCTTGTCAAACAAGTTTTATAAAGAAACAATCCGTTGAGCATCTTGTTAAACAAGTTTGGTAAAAAAACTAGCCATTAAGCTTCTTGTCAAACAAGTTCCGCCAACAAACTATCCATTGAGATGCTTGCCAAACAAGTTTTCTAAAAAATATAGTCGTTGAGGTTATTGTTGAACAAGTATGCCCAAAACTATAGGCCTTTTAATCACACAAAAAAATCAAGTATGGAGAGGGTAGGTTTACAAATTTTCATCCAGGCTCTAACCGCACAGTTCTGAATTGCGCGGCAAGAACTAGCCGTTAGCCAAGTTTGAATCCCAACTGTCCACGTGTCTCCATCTGGAGTGTATACTCTACGCACAGTTCAGAACTGCGCGGCAGGGGAGCCACTGGAAACTTGATAAATGTCATCATTCTATTGGCTCAAAGCGTAGGATTGATCCACCAAAATTTTACCCAGAGGGTGGAAAGACCACCCTTAAGGTGGGTTTGGGTTTGTCACGTCAGCTCCACCACCTAGCTGCTGTGGGGTGGATTTGAGAAAATGAGGGTGAATTTCTCAATCTACCTCACCACGTCAGAATCCACCTAGCTGTTGGAGATGCTCTAAGAGCATCTGTAGCAGTAGGGTGGGTGAATTCACCAAAACCTATGGTGGATTCAATCCACCCCACAGCAGTTCAAAAACTAATCAGGTAAATATTGGCCATTGTAGTTCAGAACTGCGAGGCACAATCTACGTCCATGATGTAGGCACGTGTCAACATCATAAACGTCCAATCCAAACGCGCAGTTTAGTACTGCGGGGAGGGAGAACCAATCAGAGTTTGCCACATTTTTTTTTAATTCATGTCGCGCAGAGCTTGCATGAAATTGCTTCGAACTACCTACAATCCTTCGACACCTACTTCTGACACTCCATATGTCGTAATTCCAGATGATTCTATCGACATAGATGCACCACTATATGCTTGTGGGGAAGTACGACCGGACGGAAAAAGAAAATACAAGGTAAAAGAAGCAGCAAAGTCAAATATAGATTTTTGAGGGAAGAAGATGTTTGAGATGACGACAAACATGATGACGGCATGGAATGCGATAGACGAGCAGAAGAAAGAGGAAAAGGAAGTTAGAGCTAGAACACGAGAGGAAAAAAAGTTGGCTAGAGAGGCAGAAATTCAAGGAGACGTGAAGGGGAACTAACTAGAAATAAAGCCATCGAAGATGTGCATTTAGTTAAGGTGATGACAACGGACACAACTAACTGATAGGCATGAAAAATGCCTATTTTTGTCCTTCAATTCACATTATCTAGGACCTTATTTTATGTTTCACTGGGCCTAATTAAAGTATGTTTGACTATTGCAGATAATAAGACAATTGCAACCAAGCCCAGTCTTAAAGCCTAACTTTTAGAATCTAAAGAGCTGCTGAAGATAACAAGTTATCAAGAGCTGCTGGAGATGGCCTAGTACTAGTCAACAACTGCTGGAAGACTTAGTCAAGATTTTGGCTAAAAGATCTCCACAAAAGGAGGGCTGTTGAGGGAGATGAGGGCTAAAGTTAGGTTAAGAGAAAGAGTTGTAAAAAGAGAAATAATTATCTTTATAGTTCACCGTCCTTTTTTTTCTACCGTAGTTCTTCTATGTTTTTCCATGTAAACCTTTTTTAATCAATAAAGAATGGTTTTTCTTAAATCACTATTATAATCTTTGCATCTCTCAGAACGAAACCCTTATGTTTTGGCTGGCCAAATCTACGTGTTGGTCTCGGTAGATTTTGCCTTTGTCAAGCTTTATTATTACTCATTCTCTTCGTCTGGTGCACATTGTGACTCTAAGTTAGGGTTTTAGTGTACTTGCCCATTGATCTAACCAAATCAATTTTTTTATTTTTTATTTTTCTTGTTTTGGTTGGTCACGAGTATCTGATTTCATGGTGATGGTCTGAATGGTAGCAATTGGGGTTTGTGTTGACTTACGATTAACAAAGATAGGGGTTTTGCTATTGAGGGAGAACCTTCCTGTAACTGCGTTGTTGCTGCTGCTGCCTATAACTCTCTGTTACTGTTGTTGTTGTTGTTGTTGGGTTTGATTCGTTTGCAATTGAAGATTGGATTTTTGTTGTTTGCAAGTTGGAATTGGGGTTTTGTTGACCTTACTGCTGTTGTCGCTTTGTTGTTGCTGTTTGTCGGAGTACAATCTACCTCCGGTTTCTTGCTGCTAATAAACTGTTAATTCTTGCACTGTTCAAACGAGTATTACTGCTGAATCTTTGGAGATTGGTAACTGCGATTTTGGATTGTGCTTGGGACACGGTAAACCAGTATCAAAATCTCAGTTTACTTGCTACAGTAATTTATTTTGTTTGCTCTGCTGCTACAGTGATTTACTTTGTTTTTTTATTTACTATGATGCTACAGTAGTTTACTTTGTTCTAATTTCTGTTTTTGGATTAATTACATTGAACTGTGATTTAAAGCTTGCATTTTGCATTGTTTTTCAGTTATTGAAGGATATGGATATGGTTGATTAAAGTAAAGCGTAAAACCAACATCAAAGAAAAAAGCGACAAAGCCAAAAAGACCTTTAGTTGTTTAAATTTTTTATTTTATTTATTTTATTTTTTATGTATTTTTAGTAGTGTAAGGATTGAGAAAATGTTTATGTAAAGTTTAATGAGTGACGCTCTGCAAGGTGAGGAAATTGTAATCTGCTGCAGGTACAGCTTCGGAACCCCTACTCAGGCCGAAAATCGTTTCAACGCGTACTTCGCAAACGATCCTGAGTGGGTTTTCCCAACAGTTTCACTAGGGTAACCAAACGTGCCCCTAAAAAGGCCGCCCTGTAGGTAATCATCTTTTCACCGCACCCTCCCCGTCGCGGTACATCATTGTTTAACTATATGTTTGATTGATTAAATGTTTAATTTTTGCAACAACACCTAGATAAGGGTGAACCAAAACGGGATTTCATCACCCGTGCGTGCCCACGCATTAGGACTCTGGGAGTTCATCACCCGGTTTTTAATCTTTTTGATATCGACAGTCCCGACCTCTTTAAAAGATTTTCAGATAAGAAACCATAAAAAACATAGTTAATCAAAAGGCTTCGCTCGGACCTGGAGCAACACGCTCACTAGGAAAACTTGATAAGTGGCTACGTTTACTGGAGGACGTACGTTCCCTGGCATAGCTACTGTGGATAGGTGACTCTAAGCGGTTCTCCCCGCCTTCCAGCACAGGTGCATCTAGGTGACTAGATAGCATGCGAGCTATTGCCAAAACGAGTAAAAACAACTCAAGTGTGAACCGATCTACTGTCAGGAGTAGGAGCATTAAACCCTGAGACCGGGTTCACAACTTAACTTAATAAAAGAGACAAGTAAAACATTCTTGAGTGCTTGCATCATTCTTAGAACTTTTAGTGTGTTCGCATTTATTGATTGAATTGTATGTTAGATTGGGGTAACACCCAAGCTCGGACTAAGAACACTGCTAGAATCAATATGAGTCAGACTGATGGGACTAATGGTCCCGAACCTGCTATTCCTAGGAACGGTCCCAAACCTGCTGCCGCGGAGAGAATCACTCTCCACAATTGAATGCATCTTACAATTGTGAGTAAGCCTTCATGTATTGTGATTCCTAGAAATGTAGGAAATTTTGAGTTAAAACCGGGATTCTTGCCTATGCTTCCCAAATTTCATGGTAGTCCCACTGAAAACGCGTATAACCATCTTAGGGACTTTAGGGATCATATGCTTATTTTAAACTTTGAACGTATTACAGAGGATCCCCTCAAATTACGTGTATTCCCTTTTTCTCTTATGGGAAACGCACGCGATTGGCTGTACACTCTTGAGGAGAACTCTGTAAACACGTTTGAACAACTCGTTAAGGAGTTTTTGAAAAAATATTTCCCTAACCATAAAACTGCTAAGATACGACAGAGTATCTATAGCTTCACACAAAACTGAAGTGAGTCATTATATGACTACCTACAAAGGTTTAGGGATTTAAAGCAAGGATTCCCACATCACGGGATTCAATTGATAGATATAGTTCAAACTCTCTATGAAGGTCTAGATTATGACACTAGAGCTCGTGTTCAATCTATGTGTGCGGGTACATTTGATGAAAAAACTGATACAAAAGCTTAGAAATTTTTAAATGATGTAGCGAATAAGACCTACCAATGGCAAACGATGAGAGAGAAAAAACTTTGTCACAGTGCAAATGTGCACCAAGTGGACTTTAATTCAGAGTCTGCAACTCTTAGAACCATTCTTAATTAAATGGAGAACTTAAAGATCGGGAAAAGGGTACAACACCCTACCACTTCTTCTATAAACCATGTGGCGATGCCATTTTGTGTGGTTTGTGAAAGTTTGGACCATCTGGTCCAAGATTGCCCTAACGTGTTTAGTTTAAAAGAGGGTAGGAAAGATCAGGCCAATGCCATGTATCAACATCCCAATAACCAACCTTTCAATGGTGGATGGAATAATAATTCCAACAACTCCAATTTTTGGGGAAATAGAAATTACCAAGAAGGTTCTTCTGGTAGTGCCCCTTATCAGCCGCACAACCAAGTAAACCAACACCAGTCTAGTTCTTCATGGCAACAAAATCCATCATACCAAGCTCCCCTTAATGTGCCTTATGTTCCTCCGCACAATAGGAATCTGCCTCCTCCAACCACATCCTTAGAAGATACTCTTAAGGCATTTATGCAAGTAACTCAGTCATCTATTGCTAAACTTGAGGGACAAATAGGTCAAATGACAACAGAGATAAGCACGAGAAACAAGGGAACGTTCCCCAATCAAACTCAAGTTAATCCTAAAGGGAATACTGAACATCCTAGATCTTCCAATCGTGATGGAGTCAACGCTATCATATCTCTTAGGAGCGGTACGAAAGTTGATAATTTGGTAAAAATGCCTAAGGAACCCGAGCTAGAAATTCAAAGTAAACCTATAGAAGAACCTCCGAGTGCGAGTGAGGAAGAAATCGCGATAACACATGTTCAGCCGCTGGCTCCTTTTCCTCAGCGGTTAACTCTTGCTAAGAAGGGCAACGTCTACAAGGAGATTTTAGGGATTTTTAAGCATTGTGTAATTAACATTCCTATCCTTATGGCCATAAGACATATTCCTAATTACGCAAAATTCTTTAAAGATCTTTGCACTTTACAGCAGCGCCATTTGATAATCCGTATCAAATCGGGTTGTTGAAACATAAGAGTTTCGTTCTCAGAGATGCAAAGATTAAAATTGTGATTTAAGAAAAACCATTCTTTATTGATTAAAAAATGTTTACATGGAAAAACATAGAAGAACTACGATTGAAAAAAAAAGGACGGTGAACTAAAAAGATAACTATTTCTCTTTTTACAACTCTTTCTCTTAACCTAACTTCAGCCCTCATCTCCCTCAACAACCCTCCTTTTGTGGAGATCTTTTAGCCAAAATCTTGACTAAGTCTTCCATCAGTTGTTGAATAGTACTAGGCCATCTCCAGCAGCTCTTGATAACTTGTTATCTTCAGCAGCTCTTTAGATTCTAAAAGTTAGGCTTTAAGACTGGGCTTGGTTGCAATTGTCTTATTACCTGCAATAGTCAAATATACTTTAATTAGGCCCAGGAAAATATAAAATAAGGTCCTAGATAATGTGAATTGAAGGACAAAAATAGGCATTTTTCATGCCTATCAAATACCCCCAAACTAACATATTGCTAGTCCCTTAGCAAAAGAAACGAAAACTAAACTCTTTTGTGGTTTCTTACGATTGCATTTAGCGTATACAACAAGCCTTTTAACCTATAGGTTACCCAAATAGGACGAGTTGTGTCTCGTGAAGGTTTTCAATGAATATACCCACAAAATTCTATCACAGACGTTCTGGTATTATAAAAAACTAATAATCATTGCTTCTGGTATATCTGAAAATGGATTAATTTCATCTCCTAGATATAACACTTAAACAAGGGTTAACCAATAAGACAATTGTAACCAAGCCCAGTCTTAAAGCCTAACTTTTAGAATCTAAAGAGTTCTTGGAGATGGCCTAGTACTAGTCAACAACTGCTGGAAGGCTTAGTCAAGATTTTTGCTAAAAGATCTCCACAAAAGGAGGGTTGTTGAGGGAGATGAGGGCTGGAGTTAGGTTAAGAGAGAGAGTTGTAAAAAAAAATAGTTATCTTTTTAGTTCACCATCCTTCTTCTTTTTCTACCGTAGTTCTTCTATGTTTTTCTATGTAAACATTTTTTAATCAATAAAAAATGGTTTTTAATTCACAATTTTGATCTTTGCATCTTTGAGAACGAAACCATATATGTTTCAACAACCCGATTTGATACGGATTATCACTAACCTACTATTGCCACAAAGGCGTTGGATGAAGAAGCAAATTAAACTTTATTCCAAGAAGTTGAAGGAGCATTGCCCAAGTGATGACGACATTTCTAGTAATGAAGATTGATGTAATCCTTAGCGTTAATAGTAATTCTTAAGTTCTATGTCATTTCATTATTTGAATAAAATTGTTATCAATCGTAAGTATTCTGCAAAATATACTTCAATCAAGTTGAGAAAATACATTACAACTTTAACATAAAACTACAAACTTCGAAACAAAATACATTACTCCGCCTCTTTTTTTTCCGCAAATGCGCGATAAGTTCATTTTGTAATTGGAAATGAGTACCTTCATTTCTAATTTTATGAATCTTCTCGATGTACTGTGTCATAGTGTTGATCGCGTGTCTTGGATTTAACGTCTCCTTCCAAGTATCCATAGTTTTTTAAGCTCGGGATCAATATGCACTTACCGGATGTAAGTATGACATTCATCTTCAACGATCATGTTGTGCATGATTATACGTGCGTACATAACATTTGCTAGATCACTAAGCTTTCAAAATTGCGCACTGTGTGCCAATATTTGGAACCTAGCTTGTAATACCCCAAAAGCACGCTCTACGTCTTTCCGGCATGCTTCTTGCATCTTTCCAAAATATCTTTCGACATCGTTGGACGGATTTCTTATGGTTTGAACAATTGTTTGTCATTTTGGATAGACTCCATCCGCTAAATAATACCCTATAGTGTACGGGACCGTGCCTATATTGTAATTGCATGGCGGCGCAATTCTATTAGACAAGTTGTTGAAAAGTCACTCTTAATGCAAGACGTTTACATCGTTGTTAGAACCGGGAACCCCAAAGAATGTGTGACATATCCAAAGATTTTGCAATGTAACCGCTTCTAAAATTACCGTCGACATTTTTTTATACCCGGTATTTTGTCTTGCCCACACGGTAGAACAATTCTTCCATTTCCAATGCATACAATCTGATCCAGGAAGATCTAGAGTTATTTGAAGATTTGTCAAAGTCGTTGGAACGAAGTTGAGTGTCGTTCGAACGAGTTGACATGTCCTCTGGAATTTTGGCCCAGAGCCATATTTCGTTCGAATGAGTTGATATTTCATTCGAACGACTGGGAAGTTTCTAGGGTTTTAGACCAATTAGTCGTAAAGCCGTTCGAACGACTTTGGCGCTATTTTGGATTCTCGGGCGTTGTTTTGCCTTGAGATCCGTTCTTTTATAATTTTCGAGTTCCTTAGTATATAAAGGGAACTTAGGTTATTTTCTAGGTTATGTTAGATCTGAAGGGATTTCTGAGAGAAGCCCAGGGTTTGAGAGTTTTCATTGTAATTACTTCAAGTTTAAGTAATCAAATCTCCATTTTTCCAAATCTAATTGGTATTCTTCGTGTTCTCTACTAACTAAAAGCTTCTCAATCGTATTGTGGATTACAATCTAAACTATCTAACATCCCCGGGAAGCCTTGCGATCCATTCACTTCTAACAAGTGTAATGTATCATTTTCATCAGGAGATCTAAGGTATTGAGCTTTGAATAGTGTTATAATTGTTTTGCAAAATTCTTTCAAATTCAAATTAACCGCAGACTCCCCAATCCGAACGTATTCGTCTTGGGCATCTGCGCTCGCACCGTAACATAATATGTGAAGTGCGCACGTTATCTTTTGGTGCGACGATAAGCCCATCGTCTTAGAGGCATTTTCTTTTTAAATAAAATAAGGGTTCGCATAAATAACTTGATCATGAATACGTTGATACACACCTTCACTCATACGAAATCGATGACGAAATGGGATATAAAGACTGGGTTGGCACCAAAATAATCTCGATTAAGGCTAATTTTACCCAATTTATGATCACGGCATTTCCGCTTGTCAATCCTTCCCATTTTACTAACCCCCCCCCCCCCCCCCCTCTCACCTTCGTGATAATGTCGTCTCTTGCTCTTTTTCTTGCTCTTTTCCCATCTCCATGAGAACCTTTCTATAGTCATGCATCATCATAATTTGACGTCGAAAAAGCTCTTCGCTTCCGAACGATGATGATAAGGATGAGTATGATGGGTCAGACATGATTGGGCAAAATTGATAACAAGAGAATAAAGTAGAGTTTAGAAGATTAAGATAATAGAGTTGAGTATGGAAGAGTAAGAGAATAGAGTGTACAAGACGAATGGTTTTTATAGATAAAAAAAATTAGCCGTTGAGCTTCTTGTCAAACAAGCTTGGCTAACAAACTAGCCGTTGAGCTGTTTGCCAAACAAGTTTGCCCAAAAGCATAGTCGTTGAGCTTCTTGTTGAGCAAGTATACCCAAAACTATAGGCCTTCTGATCACCAAAAAATAAAACCAAGTATGGAGAGGGAAAGAATAAAAATTTCATGCAGGCTCTAGATTGCGCGGCATGAACTAGCTGTTTGCCAACTTTGAACCACAACCGTCCACGTGTCTCTATCATGAGCGTACACTTTACACGCAGTTCTGAAGTGCGGGGCATAGGAGCCACTTAAAGCTTGACAAGTGTCATCATTCCATTGGGTTAAAGGATACGCGCAGTTCAGAAGTGCGGGGTATCAATCCACCTAGCTGTTGTGGGTGGATTCAAGGTAGAGTAAGGTAAAGGATGCAATTGCATCCACCTTGCCACATCATCCTTCACCTAGTTGCTACAGATGCTCTTAGCAGTCAAGAGCATGGCCAGAAGCTAGGTGGGTGAATTTGCCAAACCCACCCCAAACTTCAATCCACCCACATGTCAAGATCGCAACGCTTTAGATGCCCTGTAGTTCAGAAGTGTAAGGCATTCAAACGAATCAAACAACGCCACGTGTTTTATTTAATAAATCGTTTTTGATGCCCCACAGTTCTGAACTGCAGGGCATTAGAGCTACTTAAATCTTGAGAAGTGTCATAATATAATTGGTTATTGATGTCGTGCAGCTCTGAACTGCGGGGCATCAATCCACCCAAAATTCACCCCTAAATGTGGGTTTTGGGTGGACAGGGTGGCTTTTTGGTAGACACGTAGGCAGATTCACATAGCTGTTGTGGGTGGATTGTGGCTCAAACAAGGTGAAGAGAGCATATGCAGGAGTAGGGTGGGTGAATTCACCCAAATCCACCCCAAATGCAATCCACCCCACAACAGTTTGGACATCAAACAAGGTGAATACTACTCACCACATTTCAGTGCGGGGGACAACCAACACCTGAGATCTAGCCACGTGTCAAGATCGCAACGTTTTTGATGCCCTACAGTTCAAAAGTGTGGGGCATCCAAACAAATCAAACAAGGCCACGCATTTGATTTAATAATTAGTTTTGATGCCCCACAGTTCTGAACTGCAGGGAATGAGAGCTACTAAAATCTTGACAAGTGTCATTATATAATTGGTTTTTGATGCCCCGCAGTTCAGAAGTGGAATTTTGGTTGCCACGTAAGCCAATTAACCTAGCTGCTGTAGGTGGATTTGAGCTCAAACAAAGTGGATCTTGCTGTCATCTTCACCTAGCTACTACATATGCTCTAAGGAAAATGGGGAATGGCTCGCCATTTTTTTGGCAGTTCATATTCTTCCAGGGGAAGCAAGAGATATGGTCTTCTTATAAACAACGATGTTGAAAAATGAGTTTTCTACGCTTCTCCGTCACCCCTACTATGCTCGAAAAAGTTGATGCGAATGTCAGTTTGAAAAACGAGTTTTCTACGCTTCTCCGTCACCCCTACCATGCTCGAAAAAATTGATGCGAATGTCAGTTCAAAGTTTTAGTGTCTCAAATGTGGGAGCTAAAATAAATAGTGCAAACAGATAAACACGCATGTTGGGATCAACCCTTTAAACAGATAACGAGAGCAGCAAACAAAGAGAAAATAATTCAGTAGTGAAGGATAAAATCACATTATTTACTACCTAATAGTAACAAGTAGAAAGTCTTCAAGCTTAAACTACTGACATTTATGGGTCTGGATTACTCATAATTCTACCCTGAACTATTATTTCGGCAACACCACCTGAGAAATTTAACATTCTACCTTTTCTGCATCGAATCTCGCCTTCTCCAGTCATCTTCCTTGCACGGAGGAAGATAGATCCTTAAAGAATATATCATCTATCTCCATCTCCCATGGGATTGGAGAGATATCCCTAATGAACGGCTCATTTGTCTCCCATGCGGATGGAGAGAGAACACTAAAGGAATCATCTGCCTCGTGCCACTTGGTTATTAAACTGGGTAGATCCTCCTTGTATTCCGAGTTTTTGAAACCGTCAGTTACATCTTTTGAGGACTCTGTAGGAGTGTTAGTCTGCAAAAAAAGGAAAGATACATAATGAACAAAAGAAAGAAAAAAAAAAATGATGTATGAGATAAGTAAATCATGGTAAAGTAACAAAACTAAAAATTGTTATCATAGCAACAACAACAAAGAGAGAGAAAGGGGCCACTTTTCAGTAAGTTTTTCTCTGACTATGAACTTGTCGCAATACCTCAAGATATCGTTGTAAACGGCGGCGGAATGAACATGTCTCTTCTCGTTGCGTCCTTGGTGATAACATGCCAATGCTATGATATGGGGCCAAAGGCGTGTTTTGTTGGGACTCAATCGGCTTTAGTGGCAAATCAGTGTCAACTTTCTGCATTTTCAAGAATAAAAATGATTAGAACATATAGTATCTGAGTAGGACTTTATTATATATGTTGAGAATATGTACCAAGCTCTGGATTTGATCTTTCAAACATTTAAGCTGAGTTTGATAATCTAAATTCTCCATAGTCAGGCGGACATTTTCCGTAGTCAAACGCGCATTTTCTGCACTTAGACGCACATTCTCTGTATCCAGGTGCTCGAGCATTTGCC
The DNA here is from genome assembly GCA_014058105.1 of Kingdonia uniflora. Taxonomy (NCBI): domain Eukaryota; kingdom Viridiplantae; phylum Streptophyta; class Magnoliopsida; order Ranunculales; family Circaeasteraceae; genus Kingdonia; species Kingdonia uniflora. Next base: position 1,296,297 of record JACGCM010001796.1, on the reverse strand, counting down.
TTCTTTGTGAAACTCGTGTCCGTGGAATTGTAAAAAACAGTTGTGGTTGTGACTGTAGCTCTCCCTGTAAAGGTTTCCATATAGAAGATGAAATTTGCGGGGTTTGTTGTTGTTGTCCAGCACCCTTGCCTGACTTGCCTGACAGAGGGATATGCGTTGCCTGCAGATGATACACATCCTAATGTGCCACGGCTATATAATTCATGTCTCACACAAAATCAATTTTTCACATACCTGGTCCGAAAGACTGGATTGAGTCCCAAGAAGTTGTTGTGGTTGTTGCTGTTGTAACCCACTGTCACCATATGTGCCCAAATGCTGCTGTAAATTTGCGATATTGTAGAATGGCCTGTATGGGTGACCTATTTGTTGCTGCTGTATGCTTGATAAATTAGGTTGTACACTTGTTCCATTTGATTGTTGTTGTCCCACTAGTTGGTTTGGCTGAGATTTTTTTTGTTGCTGGGGTTGGAGGAGACCAGAAGATTCTTGGCTTGATTGTTGGGCGCTGAGGAATGGCAACGGCACAGTAGATTGCAATCGGGTTGCGTATACATGTCCGCAGTATGGCAAAGGTTGCATCTGATAGTGCATTGGTGGATATGCCTGCATATAAGGCGAAACATATGGATACTGATAGTGCATTTGTGGATACTCATACATATATTGCGAAGTACATGCATATACAGAAGGATCCTGCAAAAAAAAATTCCATAAGAGACTAAAATATTATAGAGAAACAATAATACGTAAGGGAAACTTGAAAGATAACCCCAACCAGTAAGATCACCGAAGTTACTCCTAAGTTCGGGTAAGTATACTGAAACTTGGGACAAAATCGAATTGATATCCAAACCAACCCAACCCACTCAAGTAGTAGGCTTGCAACTATTGTACGAACCGACAAAAGAAATAATTAAAAACAAACAAAAATAGTAAGAGGTGAACCCACCATGTAGTCAATTGCTTCAAAATACTGCCCGTCATGCATAGGACTCTGTGAAATACCAAAAGAACCCTGCAAGTTGGAACTTGCGCCAGCATCATTTTGCATGGTGGTCTGAGAGAGACCTGTCGTCGCAGATGGTAGATCAGACTTTGAACTAACAGGACTTTGAACTCGAGCAGGTAAAATGGGGATTTGGGTGCTTTGGGGAAACAACTGTTGCATTTTCTGAGACTGAGAAGGAATCGGTGATTGTCCTTTGTTCAATTGGGATTGCATGTTATGAGATGCTATTCGAGAAATGTACACATAAGAAACAAACGTTAGGCCATTAATAGTTCAGAAAATAAAATAAGCAGTACCTCCATTATAATATGTAACGAGTGTGAGCTATCGTGTTTTGCTGTGTTATTCAGATATCTGGTGTTTAATATTTACTCTTACAACACTAGAGCCCACTCCCGTTATCAAAAGCTATAAGTATATGACATGGGGACTTCTTTTGTAAATGCGAATAAAATCATCAACCAAGTTCTACAAGATCCAGTACGTACCCAGCACGTTGGAACTCTGGCCAACAGCATTAGGCATGGAGGGCTCAGTATGACCTGTCACACATGGTAGAGTGGACGCTAAACTTGCAGTACTTTGTACTCCCCCGGATGCAATGGTTTCTTGAATGCTCTGCGATAACTTTTGTTGCTGTCCTTGAGGCTGCAAGGAAACTGGGGGTTCTTGGTTCAGTTGGGATTGATTGCTATGAGATCCTATTTTGGAAAAACAATGGGCATGCTTTGTTCAGATAAGATAATTAACTGTATCTCAAGATATAGTGATGAAAAGGAGCATGGGCTGTCCTGCTTTCTTCTGTTGGGTGTCGTTAAAATGTGTGATATCAGGTATGTTGTTTCATCCAACGGTTACAACACTAAAGACCAGGCGGCTCACACCCCATTATCATAAGCTATAATTAAAATCGAAATCCTACTTTAAAATACAAATCAAACCATCAACTTGAGTTCTGAGAAGTTTTAGAAATACCCTGAGAGATGGAGCTTTGGCCAACATCAGTTGGCATAGTGGTTTGAGAAAAACCTGTTGGTGAAGTGGACGTTAAACCTGCGGAAATTGGTACTCCAGCGGATGCAACGGTGTTTTTCATGCTCTTCGATAACAGCTGTTCCCGTCCCTGAGACTGATTGGGCAAGGAAATTGGTGTTTCTCCTTGTTTTACTTGGAGTTGCATGCTATCAGATGCTAATTGGAACACATGCGAAAAGACACATTAAGTCATCTAAAGTTTCAGAAAATACTTAAAATGATATTACAGGAGTATCAATTTCCCTGTGATGAGTGTTAATATATGCTAATGTGTACAATATTTAAAATTAGGCCCCCCAACTGTGTTTTTTTATTTATGAAATCATATAAACAATCTTAATCAAATAAAGGTGAAGAAGGGCTGCTTTTTACGTCGGGACAGACAAAAAAAGAAGGATGGTGAGCAGCGGAAATATAGTATGTCAGGGATGGATCACATTCGAGGGGGGTAAGAGAATCGCATGCACCAACAAACAGACAAAAAAAAAGCACTAAGGCTATTAATGATTATTACAACTATAAAGAATAAGGGCCGGTACGTGTGTCTGTGTCTGGTACAGGAACAAAGGCCGTTTAGCGCTCTCTTTTAAGAGAACCCTAAGGTCTTAAAACTGAAATACATCTTTCGGCCTGAAAAAAACAAAATCTCTATACCTACTTGTTATACACATACCTACAAATATAACGAAAAACCTAAAGCAGGATTTGTCCACTTTTATGTTGCTGAAAGAGAGTAAAGAAGGGTTATAAGAAGTCTTACTTCAGGGAGAAGATAGGCTGGGTTAGGAGGCGGGGCTGAAATCAGTAATAAAAATAAAATAAAAAAGGCAAGCCAAGATAGAGGAGATACCGAAGGGGGAGAATGAGCTCGAGGTAGGGAGAAAGAATCTGTAGGATTCAAATCTTGAAAGCAATCATTAGGCGAGAATACTTTACACACTGGCTGAAATATTAAGAACTCTGGAAACAAAGGCGCTCATAAGATTTGTTGGATAAAGTCAATGAGCATTCTGATGAGCTTCTTAGCCTCTAACAGTGGCACATGCCAATAAAGTATTTAGGGAGAATAAGGATAATAGTTAATAGATGTCTACAAAGGGCAAATACGAAAATTTATAAGTAAAATAAAGTGCTGAAGGTCTATCTAGCAAAATAATCTACTTGAAACTAAGCCAGGCTTGGTAGTGTTAGCCAAGCATGTCAAACTTTAGCTTAGAAAATAAAAATGACACAAAAATTTGAGTATGTTATATAAGCATTGCACTTTTTCTTTTGGTTACCTGGATCAGGACTCTGATTACTAGCGGCTGAATTTGACAGTAATGAATTAGGCACACCATTATTCTCCATAGTCAGCATCACCAGAGATATTTTTCGCAGATAATCCGCCTGGTAAAGATAAAAGTTACAATGGTCATATCCTCTGAATGGTGCAATGCAGAGTTATTTAAAAAGAAAAATAATAATGGACCTGAAAAGATTTAAGAAGGCTTTACTAGATATCGCAAAAGTAACTTCTCCACGTGGAAAGTGAAATACAACCTGAAGTAAGAAAAAAATATATATAGCCTTGCCTTGAAGATAAGCAACAACTCTAGTGGAATCTAAGATGGCTAGCTGCCCGGCCTGCCCCCATCTCACAACATTATCAAACCTCACCGCTTTCATAATCTTAAATGTACTAGATGCCAAAAACAAAATGCCCCTTAAACTACGTAACGTGGACACTCCATATTTGGAGAAAAAAATATCCATGCCCAACCGTGTCGGACACACCAATGGGTACTCCTTGCTCAGATCACCACCTTTTGACGTGCATTTTAAAATTTCAAATTCAGACATGTTACTCAAATAGTCCTGAGTTATATCGATGTTTCTAGCATCATAAATATAATGATTCATATTACATTCGAAGTTGGTATGATTGCATATATAGTTAACATGAGAGAGTATAAGAAATGCGGAAAAAATGAGTATAATGTCGTCTCCGCGTTTTGACCTATTTTGCAGTCGACATGTCAAACACCTCGTACCCGACAGCTTACTGTGTCAATGTTACATAGCCCAAAAATATCCAACATGACCCCATCCACAGTTTTGCTTTCATGTTGAAGTGGGCGTTCATTTCCTTCCACAAACGTATTCAGTGGCATAGATGTGAGATTTCTCATAATCCTCCCAGTTTTTCTCCCATAGGCTTCGCACCACTAAAATACCAAGGCTTGTCCAGAGCCCTTCTTTTGTGTAACTTGAAGTACGTTAAGGTTTGGCTTGATGCTTACAAGGCTGAGATTTTCACGGGAAGTCGCTATACATCAGGATATTGTAGGATGGTAGGTGGTAATTGTGTTATTTCTCGTAGCAATCATCAAATGGTGGTTCGTTGAGAGTTGAGGACGAACAATTAACACAAGGACTGTGAGAGCTTGTATGGATGAAATTGTCATTGTTGAAGGTGGGGCTTTTTTTCATCGTCATAACAGGCTGCACGGGTCTTCGTGATAGAACCAATGACACTGGGTTTGACCGACATCTTATCTGCGAGAAGTTGATTTAGGTCCAAATTATATTTTATCTATCACCATTATCTAACAAATAGTCAATGCTCTTTCCAAGGATGTTCGAGATAAGCTATTTGTTACAACATTTACCAAGTTGGGCACACGGGAGTACTTCACTCATTGTTTCGCACAAACATGAGATGTGCTCAAATACTTATATTCATCTATATTTTCAGTTTGTTATTTATTAATTCGCGGCCATGTTAATGTAAGTGGCATATGTTCTAACTTCTTATAGAAGTTCAAAGAACCAGGGCAGAAAAGCTTTTCTTCTTCTCCCCGCACCCAGATATAAACTATTAAAGAAATATTGACATCCCTTGCATTCTATCTCTACTGGAAGCAGCATTTTCTGCTATATGGGCACTAAATCAGACTATGATATAGAACGGTAACAAGATAAACTGGAACCTTACTATAACGAATGATTTTCTTCAACTGGAGCTTTTGTTATAGGCACACTTAGGGTGTTGCATGTTCCTAACCCCATAAGGTAAGAAAAGAGGATACTGAAAACAAAGTTAATGACAAGTGACAACTTCATAGTTCTCGGCCAAATCCTTGTAAGTCGCCTCCCTAATATGGACATTATACCTACGAAATCTTTCGGTAATGTTTAGAAAGGCGGCCTACCTCAACACACTAAGGCTAGGGTGAGTCGTCGGGAGGGCAAATAACCTTGAGGAGCCCTACCTCAACACATTGAGACTGACACGCGACACGCATATCCGGTTAATTTTTGCATGTCTGCATAATATTTTAGGATGATTTCCTAAAAGAATCTTTTTGCATGTATGCGCCAGACTCTAACTATGTTTCCCTGTCAATGTTACATAGGCATTGATCATAGCATGATAGAAAAAGATCATTTATTTGCCCAGATCAGATTTAGATCTGTCTTTTTTCCTCCTAATAAGGTTCATGATGTGAACAATCGGCGAAGGCAACGTCTTTCTCTTGTTATGGTTTCTGTGGTGAATATTCAGTGATAGTAACTAGTTAAATACACACAGAGAAGTGTAATCAGAATCTTACAAAACACTAATTCCAACTCAATAATAAACCCGAATCGTACCATTCAACCCTCTCCAAGAAACAAATAGCTATCGAAAGAGGAATGTAACCTTTACTATAATAAATAAATAAATAAATAAAACGACGCCCTAAATTGCCATCGACATGATACTCACATGTCACAAGCAATCCGCTTCAGCTGTGTGAATCGTACAAGTTTTTTTCTTCTTTTCCTAAAGCTTGAATAATTGTATCAGTATTATACTTTCACCTTCTCAATAGTAAATAAAAACGGAATCATTTAGGATGATTTTGTGGACAAGTGGGTGTTGTCAAGTTGATTATGAGTTAGCATGCAGGCTAAATGGTTGCCTTACTAGATTTTGATATTGGAAATATGCTTCTCTGATCTCAAATTTTTACATACTCGTGGCCATCGCTTGGGACTTGAAACTTGGAAGTCACTTAATTATCTATTTCAGGTTTCTAGCTTTACAATTAATAAACTTGTTCAATCTAAAAATAAAAATCCTCATAGAGCACCAAAATGACAAGGAAAACGAATCATCTGAGTAATAGTTGTACCTGAGTTGTGGCAGCACCATAAGTTTTTTCTTCAAATCTTGCGGCATATTTCTCATGCTCAAGTATTCCCTCCACGCCAGACGACTCTGGAAGGTGCCTCTTTAAAGTCTCCGTTCTGTAAATTCCAAACCAAATTAGTTAAACAATATTACTGGTTTGCAATAATAAATTTCAATTTTTTTGTAACATGGTGATTCTTTCAGCATTGGGATTGTTCTATATCATTAATCAATCATCCCCACAATTGGATCATAAATGTTCATTCTAAATTCACTAAAATCTAACACAAAAAGGATACATATATCTAATCACCATCTCTTAACAACAATACCATGTTCCAATCTCATGTTTATCAATCGAAACAACGACATCATATAGTAAACAATGATCAAATTAGAGATAGATAGAGAGAGAGGGCTTTACATCTCATTGACGATTCTTTGACGAGAATCAGAGCAAAGTTGAGTCCTCCAATCTGATGAGGAGATCTCCATTGTTGTTGTGGGTTTCTCTTGAGGAGCAAGTGTGGTGACTGTCGCCCATTGTTGCACCAGAGAGAGAGAAAGAGAGAGGTTTTTTTGTAGTTGAGACTTGAGCATCTCCAGCAGTTGGGATTGACTGGCACTCAGGAAACAACACTTAAAAACAACACTTAGAAACAATTTTTTCTAAGAATCATTCATTTTTTGAGTGAAAAAAAAAAGTTAAATTTGATGAACAAGGACGTAGGTGTTTTATAAAGATTTTTGGCTCTTCAAAATTGACTTTAAGCAAATATAGAGTAGACTACATATGCTCTAATAAGCGTCACTGTTTTTTTAAAGCTGTGTGACGTTCAGATTCCTGTGTAGCACGGAGCTGCACTCAATTCTAAACTCTGTCACAATTCACACCCTACTTAGCAAAAAAAGTAAGTATAGCATACTCAGGCGGGGGTAGATATGACACGAATGAACGGATTTGTCATACATGACACGTAAAGCTGAAGTGCGATGGAATGTCATTGGATTTGAGCGTGAATTAACAAGCTTTTTCACTGATTTCAAATATATAGGGGAAACCAATGTGTACATTTCTTTCAACGATTTTTTTCGTAAACATATTGAAGATATTAACCACAATTTGCCGTCTTAATCTTTATAAATACTTGATTTTTTGAGTAAACATATTAACCACAATTCATAATCTCAATAAAACTTTATAAAGAGCACATTTTTAACTTGTCCCAAGAGTGTGCATTTAGATTTAGATTTTTTTTATTTTTTTTTCTGAATCCTCCGGAAGTTCTTTATTTTATTTTTCGGGCTCGCCACGGTACCTCTGCAAGCCGCACACTCCATTTTAAGTCAAAATAAATCTTGGCGGATGACCCCGGTGCTGGGTTTCAAACTCGTGACCACCCTCTCCTCTCTTTCCATTTCGCACGCTGCATTTAGATAGGTTTCACAATACATTTAGATCTCCATATATTATTTACCACCAAAAGGTATGGATCATTCTTGACGATTAGTGTTTATAAACCTACGGGACGATATGACGGAAGGGAAGGTTCGTAATTTATGAGCCAAAGCAAGCTGTTTTAATGAAGAACTAGCAAAGAAGAAGTGGGTTTATGGAATCGGTGTCGCAACTCCATGGGATCTTTTAAGTCACTGCTGAGACTGAGCAACCAAGAACTGAGTTTCTTCGAAAGATAAGTGGAGGACAAGAAGGAATGGTGGGTAATGTTGCTGTTCATAAGGTAATGACTTAACTATTTAGTTTTGGGAGGGAAAAGAACAGACGAGATGCCAAATGAATAATATCGCTTAGTTAATTTGCGTTCAGGAACTTGAAATATATTTTTCTGTATAAGCTGATCAAGATAGTTGTTCGCGTGCTCTTTTAATGTTCTTCGAGAATGCAGCTCCTTTTTGATAAAACCTTCATCTACCCAAAGACGGATTAACATCAAACTTTTGAATAGATGATCTTCAGGAAACATACCACAATATATAAAACAAGGTTTTAGATATGAAGGCAGATGAATGTAGCTTGATAATAACGTCCGGTTGAGTCTTTCAAGACCTTGATTGCTGTTTATATCACAATCAAGATTCTTAAGTACATCATCCCATTTCAGCCGGTCAGTGACTTCTATCTGCGATAAGAGACCCCCGGTGACTACAAGTGCCAGAGGCAGACCCCCACACTTCTGCACTATAGCCTCTGCAATGTGTTTCAGGTCATGAGGACAACAACCAAGAGGGTTGTTTTCACTTTGAAAGGCTTTTTTACAGAATAAAGTCCAGGCCAGTTCAGAGGATAATCGCTTTGTGAGGGTTTTCCCCTATAGGAGAAGCTACAGTCGTGATTAGAGTAGTAAATATAATTCTGCATCCAACTCCCCATGGGAGAGCGTGTTTAAGCTCTTCCCACAAATTATTCTCCCAAATATCATCAAGAATAAGGGCATACCTTTTATATTGCAAGTAACGATGCAGTCCCTCTTGTAACTCGTTTATAGCCATGTCCTTCAGGTCAGTTGGTGGCGCTTCCTTTCTGCTCTAACAGAACTTTTTAATCAGGCATCGCAAGATCCCCTTGGGAAACGGATACCCAAGTACTGCGATCAAAATTTTCTGATACGTTCTTGAAGATTTTTTTGACCAGAGTTGTCTTCCGGGCATCTCCCATAGCTACAACTGAAATAATTTTTTGTGTTTGATGATGTTTCTCGTCTCCATTTAGCAATAGCTTTTCTAACTGCTTCACGTCTTTATCAATCCCAATGATATCATCTTCCTCCACATAAGGAAGAGACGCACCGTAGTTTCCACGTGCTTTGTCTTGGTGACTTGATGTAGGTACCTGTTCATAAAAGTTGTAATCAAGCCTTCGCCTAGCAACATTAGTAACTTCCTTCCTGATGTCTTTAATCTGATAGTGAAACCGTCAACGTAATCCCATACATTTGAAGACGTTAGGTACATAGCTGATGCAGAATTTGATATCTAGACGGGCATCACGTCTCCTAGACTTGATCAGGAGTTACATTTGGAGAGAAAACTCCTCGAAAACGTACTCAATTTTGAAGGCTTCACATCTAACTTGTGTCACCCACTCGCTTACAACTTGGCTTTGAGCATCTTTCAGGAAACTCTTCATTTCTGCATCTTTAAGGCAAGCCTTCATGACAGAAAGCTCACCTGTGATGAACTGAATGTTTTCATCAATGGCCGTTCTAATTATAATTTCAGAAATAACTTCAGCAACAGCCATATCTCCTATTTTAATAATAACCAAATTAACCTAGCAATTCTTCTGCCATTTGAAACTAATAGTAACTCTTTAGCTCAAGCCACAAGATGATTGTATGAAAGCTTATCTGTTTTAAAGAGAGATTTAGTAAACACTTGATGACTTATGCATCTTAATAGTTACGAAAGGAGGATCTAGCTGTTGGCAGCCAAGAAATGCAATTAAAGTTGGCATTTTGTTTCCTTAGAATGCACTTGAATGTCTCATAATATGTCATCAAAAGCTACCTGTATCAATACAGGGATACATATACTAAGTCATCGTCAAAGTGCTTCTTCAACGAGCGATGTGGCACCTGGGCTCAGTTTCTCAAACTCAAGTCTTTTGTCTGTAAAACCAACAAAACCCAATGCTAATAAATTTGGAGGGAGGAGACAATTAGTTCAATTTATTAGTAATGAAGTCAATAGCTTAAGAATAGTTCACTAATATTTATAAACAGTACTAAATTGGCTGGTTGTAAATCGTAATACTCTCTGGAGAGAGTAACTGATAGACAAACTTTATCTTACTGTCTTACGGGTTCAATGTTGCCAATGCCACTTGATGTTTCCGAGGTGCGGGTATCTCCAGTTGATACACAACAAACAGGACCTAAGCCACTAGCAACACTTTCCTCTGTGTTCACCTCTCGTCCTCTCCTACTTCACTTTTTTTTCTCCACAGTATCAATGCCAGGTATCTAAGATTTTTATTTTCTGTTGACTTCATGGAGATGTGTTAATATAAACCTAGCTTTCCTCAATATAGAAAGTCCTACGCCCTTCATACTATAAATTTAATCAGGATTACCGAGTAATTCATACATCAGCTATCGTAAAATGGTTAAAGCTTGGCATCTCTTTGTACTGGTAACAGATCTAACCTATCACTCTGCCACTATTGTTGGAATTAGAAGATGACTTAATTTATAATATTAACGGCAAGTAAGTAGATTACACATCGCTTGGCAGTATATTAGTTACAAAACTACCACATCCTCTTGGACGCAAGGTTCCTGATACTGAGATTCTGTTGGAGATGGACTAAATGCAAGGTTCCTGATACGCATTATTTTCTAGACTTGAGGGCTTGTATCCGGGGTCCCAATACTCTGTATCAACCATTTCAAGTTGATCGCAATAGACAACCTTTTTACAAAACCATTTTCACAGGAGTGGAGTGCCAAAGTTAGCAAATGCTATTTAGAAATAGGAATAGCTGAGAAGACAAAAAAGAGAGTTTTTTTTCTTCTTCCTATTTAAAGAGTGATTTCTAATGGGTCGGTGGAGCTTGATCATTGGGTTATTGATATGACCAAAGTGACTTAGATGGGTTGTGTTTGATTAGAGCCAGATAAAGAAGCTCATACAATTAAGGAAGCCGGAATAGGATGTAATGGGTTTTATCAAGTTGGCTATTGGAGAAGGAGAACTATAAGTTTTCAGTTGTTCTTGTTAAATCACTATTACTGTAACCAAATGAGACGAGCTTTATCAAGTTGGTAAATGCCACTTAAACCTTTAACAGCAACCTGAACGGCTTCTTCAGATACAGTTTTCAACATGGATTTTCACAATTTCTTGAAACAAATTAAGGTGGGTTTCTAATTTGCTATCTGATGTTTCTTAAGACAAACCATAAAAAGTATTTTGAAAACCATTCATGGCTCAAGCACACAGTACTGAAACTCACAAAAAGAGAAACTTTTGTTATTGATCTCCAAGCCGAAAACAATAAACAACGTCCTGGATTCGATATTGATACTCGTATCCAACTTCTTCTTTTGAGAATCTCATAGATGCTTACAAAACTAGAGAACCCTTTGTTCCAAAATTGCAATCTTAATTTAAATCTTCTCATCTAAGCATTGAATATACTATAATAATACCTGTTGAAGATTAGGAACTTTATATGCATACTAAACCACACAAATTATGTAGAAACCTCTCTTAGACATGATTGACTAGTAATCATAATATGGAGCGTAGCTACAAACCTTTGCTCCATTTACACTCTCTGCTTTTGTTCCGCCATTCTAGCATTGAGACTTACAATATACTTGTTGAAGATCAGGAGCTTTATTTGCATACTTTACCACATAATTCCGGATAAACTTTTCCTTAGACATTAATGCCACTGAAAATAGAGAAAGTTTCTTCTTTATCAATTCCCTTGAGACTAATATATTCAACACCACATTCCTGGGCTTCTCCAAACTACTACTTAAGAGTGATGGCCTTAATGCAATATCCTTAGGCTTGTATCCGACTTCATTGATTAAGAAACTCATTGTTGCTCTAATATTTTGATCCGAGTACAGTAGGACATTGGGAAATTTCCTGAAAGCAGATATTATGTCCAGTTCAGACAACCCATAGCTCTTGTATAACAAGACCTTTGCCTCAGTAGTAGCTTTGTTCATGCTTCCTATCACCTTAACAGCTTGAATGAACAATCCAGAATCACGTTTAACCCCAAATTCATCAACCTGTTCATGCTTCCTCTTATTGTAGTCTACAAGGTAATCAACTACAATAAGAGGGTTCTCAATAGAAGGTCCATTACTAGTTTTGGAAGAAAATGGAATTAGGGTTAGGGTTAGGGTTTTGAAGTGATGATAAATATGAGATCTCTTACAAAGACAATACATATTTGATTTAATCTCACAAACTAAACAAAATTATATTATTGAGTCATAAATTTTTACCTTGCAATGCAATCAAACCTCAATGGTTTCATTTTTACCCACTTTAAAAGCCCCAGTGGTGATGGTGTGAAAACAATCACCAGTAGTAACAGTAGGTCAAGGCCTAGAATCTCACCACCTGTGGGGTTTGAGGTTGGTATGAGCCCGTCGGTCTTGCCTCGGAATTGACGATCTCGCCAGATGGCTCGGATACCTCTAGCTGCAATAAATAATAAAAATTTCATGGTCCGGGACTTCCTCGCGGACAAAATTGATATAACCCATTGCACTTATACAACCGTGCACCACGAGCTCAATTTTTCGCTATTGGAAAATGCCAGGGGAGATCATTAGATAAACTAGTAAAGCCATTAAGTGGTGGCTTGTGAAGGTCCACTGATTTCACGTCATCCATTTTCTCATCCTGGAACACCTCCCTGAAACAAGTGTTACTATTTTTCTCCTTTTTAAAAATAAAATCCGTCATGCCATAAACTAACGTGGCACACGTCCCTCATAGGTCTCTCTACTACCCGTTTGACATATATTTATGTTTGTACTTTAGCTTATGCTCTATTGGAGGAGACCTTGTGAATTATTAGTTGTAAGGGCTTATTTCTAATCTCGTACTTAGTCCGATATTCGAATAAGCACATTAATAACCAACCAAGGATTGAGGGAAAACAGATTACAATACAGACTTCCTCATCTACAGTTCGGGGATATTAAAGCATCCAGTAACATCGCACTGCAGAAGATACTCAGATGTCCATCAAACAGTTCGTATGCATACGAACATCCTTAGAGATCGTATATTCGCTAACAGTCCGAAGTTACAGCTAAGGTCATCAAGAGATCCGTTACAAGATCAACAAGTATCAGATAGCAAGATGTTACAAGAGACCTCATAAAAGACTCATCAAACTCATATATTGTAACGTTCCTCATTAAAGCAATAACGGTCATATTATAAGACCGATAAATAAAACCAGAGAGCTACAGATAGAAAAAACTTCTCTAACACATCTTCTGAGAGACTTTTTCTAACATCTCTCTCTCTTTGTAATAGCTAGCAATCTATAAACATCTCTCTCTTTTTAAATCCTCAGGAGAGGTCGTAGTTTTTAACCCATTCAAGGGTTTTCCACGCTAAATCTCGTGTTAGTTACTTTCAGTTCTTAACTAACACTCTATATTTCAAAGGTGTAAGACATTATCTTCGTCCAATACGAAAATAGGCTATTACATTAGCAGTTTTGTTTTTCTAGGTTAGTTTTCTATTTAGATGGGTTAGGGGACTGATCCTAGCGAAACCTAGGTTTTAAGGAAGAGGGTGGTGTAATCTATTTTCTTAGTTGTTAATGAAAATTTGAAGTTATCTTAGTAGAAACTCTAGTTTTTCTAAACCTAACAAACACGTGATTATTCTTACGAATCTAACTTTCGCATTCGTAGTTTCACATCATAAACTATTTATGCACTTCATGTTTTGTAATTTTGAAGGCATTCCCATCATGAAAAGAATTATGTCGCATATCATATTTCTTTTCTTTATCAAGCCATTCAATAAAAAATTGTGTTTCGCAAATCATTTTCAACCCAAAGATTTTCAAGCATTTACATTTGTAGAACAAGTCGTTATTGGTACATAGGTAATACAAAATTTGATATCCAGACAAGCATCAGGTCTCCTAGACTTGAGGAGTTGCATTTGCAGAGAAAACTCGAAAACGTCTTCAATTTTGAAGCTTAACATCTAACTTGTGTCACTCACTCGCTTACAACTTGGCTTTGAGTATCTTTCAGGTAACTCTTCATTTATGCATCTTTAAGGCAAGCCTTCATGACAGAAAGCTCACCTGTGATAAACTGAATGTCTTGATCAATGGCCGTTCGAATTCTAATTTCAGAAATAACTTGATCCAAGAGGATCTAGACATTCAACTTCTTCAAAAGATGTCATGTCGTTCGAACGAGTCTTGGAGCCGTTCGAACGAATTTGAGAGAACAAAAAACCAATTATGGTTGCCTCTGTTTTTAGGCAAAATTTGGCAAGTCGTTTAAACGACTGAGTTCCCAAATGACCAAATGTGACTGCTTATGTTTTTAGGCAAAATTTGGCATGTCGTTCGAACGAAATTTGGAGTTTGCATCGCTTCTAAATAGAGTCGTACGCAAATGTTTGCCTTCTATTACTAAGTAGGAAACTGGCTCCTTTCTTCAGCTCCTTTCTTCTATGCTAAAAGAAGAAACTACCTTGTTGCTTACGCATTTATGATCTGGGTTACTTCATTCCTCTCTATAGCTAAGTTTTGGGCTCTCTCTATTGTTTGTGTTTTTCCAAGCAAAGATTCTATAAGTTTTGGGCTCTCTCTCTATATAAACTCAAATGGGTGTTTTAAAAAACTAAAAACTTTTTTTTAGAGTTTTTTATGATAAAATTTGGTTGCCATTTGGTTCGGTTTTAAATTATATAGTATGAGTTGGGTCAGGTCGGTTTGCAGGCCCAAATCGAGTCAAGATGAATTTTAAGAAATCGAACTAGGTCGGTTCGGGTTCAGATTTGGTCAGAAACCGACCCGAATTGACCTGTGCTTAGCCCTGCGCACCAGTGAGGAGTTAAATAATTGCCTACAAGGGCAACTGTCTTAATTACAAAATATAACTCTGAAAGGGTTGAGAGCATATGATAGTTAATCCCTGGTCCGGACTATCTTCCAATAAGATATTGCCGAAGCTATCCTTAGTATTCCTCTCAGTGTTTTCCCCTCTAAAAATACTCTTCGTTGGCCACCGGAGTTTAATGGCCTTCTTACGGCTAAATCGGCTTACTGTACCAACCTTAGCATATGCCAGCCTGAGTCTGTCCGCCTCAATCTAAAGTGGGTCAACATCTGGCGTATGAATGTCCCTTATCGTATTCAATTTTTTGTTTGGAAAGCTTTGCAGGACGGGATCCCCACCAATCACAAACTAAGGTTTGTGGATAACAGCAGGGAAGCTACCTGTCCCAGGTGTCTTGAAGAAGTAGAGACTACCACTCATACCCTTTTCTTTTGTAAGAAAGTGCGAGCAATCTGGTATGCTTTTGACCCTTCTATTGATTTATATTTCTGGCCCTATTCTAATTCTCTCCTCCATATTATTCAAATGCTCACTAACAGAGAAGCGACCTCTTCGGCCCCTTCCTGGGCCTTGATTAACGCTATTCTGTTTGTCATTTGGGAGAACCGCAACGACTTTGTTTTCAATACGCCACCGATAACCCCTCCTCTTTTAATGGGGCCAAATCTTACATGTTTACCACCTCCCTCATTAACCAACTCCCAACCAGTCAGTATATCCACCCTATTCCGCTTGTTGAAGAGGGCTGGCATATTGTCTTGGTTGATGGGGATTGGTCCAGCCCTGATTCCCTGGGGGGATCGGGTTTTGTGATTAAAACTTATGATTTTTCGATTATTGGTGCAGGGCACGCATCTTCCAAAGCGGCGGACGCGGAAGAGGCTGAGGCGATCTCAGTGATCCGTGGCATGAGGGCGGCTCGTTCTGTTGGCCTAGAGAAGCTATTTTTGCTCACGGACTGCAGAAGATTGGTTAGTGCATTTAAGTTGGGATCAGATGACTTATCCTGGGGAGCTCTTACCCTGGCTCCTGACATGCTGGGCCTTATTTCCTGTTTCTCAGATTTTCGTTTTTGTCACATCAGTAGATCTCTAAATTGTGAGGCGCACGCCCTCGCTGCCAGAGACCCTCTTTTCCCCGCTGTATCTATTTTTGAGCCGTTGGAGGCCATCTCTTTTGTTAACTCTGCCACTTGCTCTTTGTAATATATGGGTTCATCTTTTCTTGCTTAAAAAAAATAAATATATGATAGTTAATCTAATCTAGACAACAACAACAAATAAATCAAAATCTTAAGGGTTAGACGATTACCGCCTTTTTCTGACAGGAACTCTTTCTTCTTCTTCTTGGATATTTATGTAATGATCAAAACTGACTTTGTTCTACCAAAAACAAGAAGCACCTCACTACCATCCCCAACTATATTATATCCACTTAGATACGTATTTCTGCCGAGTTTTAAGAAACCCAACCACGGTCACTAATATACTAATTTCTACCCCAACTGTAGATTATCCATAAGAACTGAACAAGAAAGATGCACCAAGTAATACCCATTAAGGTTGAGATGATCGTCTTTTGATTCTGATGACCCCTTAAGTTCCCCGTTCCAATACTTGGCATTGCTTGTAGTCGTGGATTTGGCAGATTGGTTTGGCCCAAGACTAAGAGTAGCCTTTAGCCCCTTTTGACATGCATAACTTTTTACACAAGACAACCAATGCCCATGGAAATATTTGCCCTCAACTTCTAACGCATTTTTTGCCCCTTCTACGGTCTTATATATAAAAAAACACAAACCCCTTTGGTTTTCCAGTCAATCTATCAAGCCCCAATGGTCTCTCTTCAATTTCGCCATATTTCGAAGAAGAAAAAAATCGTGTAATTTACCAATGGAAATCTCAGAATGCACATTACCTACATAGATTTTCCTCTGCAACGCTTCATCCGATGCCATCCGAAGCGTCTTTTGTTCTTGTAAGACAGTCGAACCCAATGAGGCAAGTCGACAAAAGTACCTCTCCTGCTCTTTTAACGCTTTTCGAGCACTTCTTCTCTCTTTCAAACATACAAAACCATACCCCTTTGATTTACGACTAATTTTGTCATATATAACATAAGAATCTGCCCATGGACAAAAAGATTGCGATGAGCCTTATCAACATCAGCAACTCGGTAGATTTTTTTAAGTACTCGACGGTCAAACGAAGCTGCTGTACAAAGGAGTTCTACAAGTTGTTCTTTGTTGAAGTGTTCAAGGAGCTTTACAAGGTTTTCTTCTTCGTCTTCTCCGCTAAACTTGAAATCTCGTTAGGGTCAAAGGGGAATCAAATACAATACCTGAGGACTGATGGGTCTAATGTGCTTATGATCGTTTCACCATAGAATTGCTATAGGGGTCATTTAGAAGCATTACGACTTACAAGAGATGATCTACAGAAAGAAGAAAAAGATACAAGTAAGTCTTTGAACTGATTCATTAAGAGTCTTATAAGCTATACACAATAGAGCAAAAAAAGATGTTGATATTTCTAAGTTTCTTGCATCTGTGAGGAAAGCCGATACAAGTCGACCAGAGACACAACTTTATTTTCAAATTGATTGACATCGAAATTAAGATGAAGACCAGGTCTGTCCGTTTCCAACCACGATATAATGTTCTCACATATATAGTTGCCGAAATTCAACCACCATAGTTGCTGCGGTGGGATAGATGGGGCTGCTTCAATCATATTTTCGATCTCTTCTTTCGCTTTAAGTATATCAGGTAGGTAGAGGTCTCTCAGAGACTTGAGCTGCAAATAGGTAAACAACACATCTGAAATCTGATAGGTAAACAACATATCCGCAAATTATATTTGGGTTAATAACTCTATAGGTAAACAACATTATATAGAGACAGTCATTATGCAAGTTGGGGGGCAATAATCTGAATAACAGGATAGTGGAGGAGTTCAGGAAGAGAACTTAAGCCAATAAGAAGGACAAATCGATGAACTATCTAGTGTGGTTGTTATAGGAGATGGCGTTGTTGAAAAGTCCGGTTTCAGTCACGAGGATTCGAATACATATGCGGTAATAATTCAGAGGAAAGAGACTGAGTCTAAGTAATGATAAAGAGGGAGAAGCTGGTGGTGAAGATGGACCATGCCAGCTAGAGGAAGATGGTAACGAGGAAAGTAAGTAGCATTTGTAAAAAAAACAAGGTTTTGCTTATCTTTCCCCAGTTTCTCAACTTGAGTGTTTGTGGCGATCTTACAATGTATGGTTTGTATAAAGTGTAATTTGGGTTCTGATGTATGTTACAGCTATAGTTTAATCCATAAAGAAATTACCTTCTCAAAAATGAAACCCCGCCAATCAACAGCATTTGCATGTATTATCTGAGCTCCTGAAAATATTATAACGTATTTGTATTAGCTATATACAATAGGTCAATAAAGAAAGAGTGAACAACATATGGTGTCACTCCAAAATATTTCATAATTATAAGAAATTAATTAGAAAATAGTTAAAACTATAATAACTTACTACTAAAAGCGTCTGGAGGCACTCCTGGTAATGCAAGCTGTCGGGTATAATTGAGGGTAAAAGATCTCATACAGGCCAACATGAACAGAGATCTTTCGCATAGAAACGTCAATTCTTCCTGCAAATAGCAACATTTCAACATGAATAAGAGAATAGTAAATTAATGCCATCAATCTGTACAATGTAGCATAGTTCAAGATAAAGAAAATATTTCTCCCAAGGAATAAAAACGAGAATAAAGGGTTCAGCTGAAGTTTCAGCCATCCGGAGAGATAGAATACAGTCCATTAATAAAGGAAGCAGTAGGAACCGTTGATAAAATTAACTGCAGATTTCAAACACCCACGCCCTCTCTCATATCCACCTCTTTTATCCCTCTCTGTCTCTCTCCAATAAAAAACCTAAATCTGTTCCTTTCACCATCTCTTTTACAAACCTCTGAAGATGTGAGTACCTATAAATCTGAACTCTACTGTTATTTCCTGATTCAAATATGTTATGTTTATGTGAACTTTATATGTTTTATTTCTAGTTTGGAACCACTGGTATTCTATCCACATATATCTAAGACTCAGTAGGTAGGTTGCAACGATTGGAGTAAGTTGTAATGTAATAGATATTTGGATTGTTTTTACTCTTCACAGTTTATTCAAAGTTCAAACATGAATATTTGTCAGTAGATCTTGAGTTTTCATGGTTTAGTAATTTGGTTGAAGGAGTTCCTTGCTTAGTAGAAGATCTTATGGTTCTCCCAATTATGTTGATGGCAACTAATCCAGCCATCCCTTCGACAACCACACCTACTCGAATACTTCATGGATTGATGAACTGAAGGAAATGGTATGCAGATAGTCACTTGACAGCCGATAAACATATGTGGAGTACTTTTTTGACTCAAGGAAACCATTAATGATGATCCTTTAACTTACGAACATGCTTCTCCAAAGATTTTATGTACTCAACATAATTCAAAAATTGATAAGCAGCCTGCACCCTCAAAAAATCTTGAACATCACATGTACACAGTTCTTATCAAATGTTCTACAAAGTATTGTTTATGTAGAACTCCACAAAATTGGACTTTGGTAACTTATGTATCATTGACATTCTTCTTATTACTTTTTATTCACTGGAAGTGTATATTAGACTACTCATAAATTGATGTACTTGAATTTAAGATTCCACAGCGGCAGGTACTAGTTTTTAATAAAATAAAAGCTGCATACCAGTGATAAAGTACCAGGAACAGCAATTTCAGATACTTCAAAAACTTCTTCTGGAGCGAAATTTATATATTTTGAATTAATACCATCACATCCTGCCACCTACATGAACCAATCTGGATCACCACAAGATGTAACGTCAGTAAAATCCGTGTTCATGGATGTTAATGTTAATAAGCGTAGTTATTTATTGAAGATAACTATGACCAACGAGTAAATAGGCCAAAAAACACTTCAAATTTTATCGATTATCTTGGGAAGAACTGCTCAAAGTACTATTAATAAAACTAGTAAAGTTTTGAAGGAGTGAGCAGATCGCTGGTGATAACCTGACTGGGGAATGTCTTTATTTCACTTTTTTTTTCTTTCTGTTCCTAACTATTAATTCATTAGCGGATATATTTTAAAATAGTCTTATACTATGAAAATAATTGTATCAGAAATAAACTTGTGGATCTGATAGTTCGAAAGTAGAAAAAATACCTTTTAAACTTGCCATATTATTAATGGCCATTTAATTTGTATTTTTGAACATTACAGTATCTATATCTGTGTGTTTTGTTCTTCTCTTTTCCACCTAGGGAACCTAGCCATTACGCTCTTCACTTTAGGAATTTTAAGTTTGTAAGAAAATCACCTGATGATTGCTTTAGCCTTTACTAAGACAGAATCCTTCAAGATTATTTTCCCCCAATACCTCCAAACTAGCTACCCATTAATTATATGCTTTCTAGGAGCCAAAAAAAAAAGCATAGTTACTTTTTTTTAATCTCTCTATCAACTTTATATTTTCTTTTGAAAAGGAAGATTTTGTCTACTATTAACTTTCCAGAATAGTTTCCAACTTGAAGGTAAGAAAAGAAAAAACCTCAACAAGGCAAAGCACCCATATCTGAAAGGATAAATGTCCTAAATTTCACCACGATAACCTCCCTAAATGACATTGGAGGCTAAGGATAAAACTGAACTGCGTCGATGCAAAATATAAAGACTTTTCTAGGCTAAGTCTTCCCTTAGACACATCTAGCATTCCCCTTCCCTGAAAGAAATGAGGAACGACTGGACTTTTCATCATCTGACCAGTTTACTCCACCACACCTTTGAGGAACCTTCAAACATCCAAGCAGCCACAAAATGGGTTCGGAAAATGTTCACACATCTCAATATAAAAGGGTAAGGAATATGTAAGTGGTCAATGATCTCCACATCCATGTTCTCTACTCATTAACAAATCTATAGTCAATGTATGTCGCCTTCGACCCTCCAATAAAAGAAAGCTACTTGAGATGTGATATCCTTTGTCAAAAATCCCACGAGAATAGAATCCATAAATCAATAATCCCTCAAGATACTCTTAACTTCAAGCAACGATCTGCACATTGGTCACACAGAGAACGTACAATGTACCGAGATTTCCTATCCCACCGGCAAAAGTATTTATTTTTTTCGGGTAAAACATACCTTTAAGCTTCATATAACTCTGAAAATGTAACAACATGGTATACCACCGCAAGAGGTTTAAAGTCATGCCTACGTCATAACAAAATCTTATCTCCACAACTTTTCTAATAATATATAAAAACACTCTCTGCAAGTATCCCAAGTGTTAGATATAGATCTCCAAATACCCACTCCTTAGCTAAAACAAGTGCAGTAAGTTGCGAGACAAACTCTTGAACTCATTCTAAATTTTCACCCCCTAAAACCATAGGCAGGCACCATCCATCCTAAGACTTTCACAAGCAATTACTAATAGCCACTCCTTAAATAAAAGGACTCCTATTTGAATGAGTACAACTTTCGAATTCCTCGACCCCTTGCCTTTAGAAGTTTTGCACCCTCCACTCAAGCCTCAAAGCCACCAATGCTGTGAGATAGAAAAGAGTAAAAGTAAACAGGTAGAGTAGACAGCATAACTAAAGTGAGCTAACCCTTTCAATATCACTTCTCTTTTCCAGAAACCCAGCTTTCTATCAAACCTTTCCATAACATCCAAGATCTCAGAGTCCACACACCACAACAAGGCTCTGAGAGATATCAAACTGATCCTCGGAAGAGTCCTGATACAGCCCAATGGGCTGGAAAGAATCTCTATATCCTGAACAACACCTATCTCTAGCACAATTCTTTGTCAAATTAGCGCACAACCTCAAAGTAAGTTAGAACTTCAAGATCACGAACTGAAATCAGAGTTGCCTTCCCAGTTACCTTAAATCCAAAATGAGGTCAAAGCCACAGCTCGACCTGTCACTACTAAGATATTCCATAACCACGACAAACAGAAGTGGAGAAAAGAAAATTTGATGCTCAATCACTTCTGAGCTTGAAAAAATACTTGCCAAAGCTCAACCAATCCTACCAACAAAAAAGCATTACAATTACAGACTCTTATTCAGTTTCGCCACTTCTCAATGAACCCCAGCCTTTCCAAGTACTACAAAGATGGCCACTATATAACCATGAGGCTACTAAAAGTAAACTCTGCAGATAGCTGCTGGGGTCCACTCTCAAATGCTGGATTCAGATTGCTTGCGGTCGATCAAATATACCATCTAGTGTATGAATTACATCCTCCCATGGCACATCTTTTCTGACTAACAATCAATCACTTATTCTTTAAACATGTGTTAACTAAGAACTAAAGAACACACAAATGAGTGCGTTAAATGAGTAGCGGATGAGTTTGGATGTTAAGAACTAGGCACACCAGCATTCTGAGAAGTTGTCAGCAAGGTAGGCAATGCCAAAGATACTTTCTGCAAATAATCTTCCTAAAAGATATAAAGGTTACAATAATTATCAGCTGAAAACAGCAAGGCATAATAGTCCAAAACTGTAATGCTGGAAGCAACAATGTTAGGAGTAAGTGGAGAAGATGCTAGCAAGAAGCACTAACAACTACAGAGTAAGACTCAATGTAGCAAATCAAGCAGGTATAACTTGCTTAAGATGTATCAGAATAAAAGAACTTTAACATAGGAACAAGTTTAGGACGATGATTGGAATAGTAGCACTAACCTCAGAGAACTTCTCATGTCATTTATTCACAGACTAAAGCTAGGATTTGTAATGCCATTGCACAGTGTATTCCGTGTTAGTTGAGTAATTTGCTCCTTTCTACTTTCCGCTCGTCATTATTTCGTGTAATAGCGCAGTTTATATGGGCAGAGTCGTGGACCACAAATTAATTGCCATTCTTCGAATATTTTATTTTGTTTTATTTCTAGTTTGTCATCTCAATAGTTTGTTGTCCATATTTATGTATATCGCCTAAATAGTGATCCAGCTCTACTCGGTTCTAATCCCATTATTACAGATATTAGAAGTTCAATGATTAGTGAGACATGAGTCTCCCAAATCCGTTGCATATGGGTAGAGAATGACGGAGCATATATGTCCAAATTTCATAGTGAGATTAGACCTAAATAGAGGAGGGAACCAAGGAGAAAAGGTCACTCGTAGTTTATGAAGATGAGAAAGAAAAGGCGTGACAGTAAGATTAAGCAATAACTGACAGATTAGCAAATTTTTGACAGGTTAATCGCTAAGATTTTCAAAATCAAAGCTTTCGCCCACTTGCCCTGCCAAAATTTGGTATCAAAACCGGCGAGATTCCGACCAACTTTCTTATTTTGTAGTATAAATTGCTATGATTGCTATGAATTGCCCTACGTTAACCCCTCCCCCCCCAACCCAAAAATATTGTTGTTTTAGCCGCATTACGAAGAACTTACGAGTGCCAATTTTGTTTTGAATTGGCGCCACGTTATGTTGATTCACCCCCTCGACAATGTCGTGCCGAAGATGAGCATTATGAGTACCACGGTGACTCCTTTTTATTTCAATTTAGAATTGCTAGTCAATCATGCTAATTTCGACTAAGAAATGGATTATCTACACGGAAATTCAATAATGGTATTGTTTCTCTAGCAGCAACATACTCTCCGGGTATGAACACCGTTCGTCGATAATTTTTTTAACAGTAAACAGTTTCCTATTGCTCCTTATTACGACCATGGTTTGAAGAGAGCATTTGGGTCCCAAAATCAGCAGCGAACTCCATCAGTTGGTTTTACGAGAGTTGAGCGTGGTTCCAACTGATTACGGTCTCGATGAATTCAGGATTGTCAAAGTTGCCATTGTTGAGCTCTTTGCAGTAAAAAAAAAACGTGATTACAACATACGCATTAACAAAGCCTATCGAATTTCACTACAAAAATATTTCCACCTTTCCCTGTTGTCGGTTGTCAGCAGTACCTGGAGGGTCTGTGTCAAAACCCATTGCTTCTCCAACAACCGCCTCACCGACAAACCTTTTCTCTTAATTCATGATCGACAAAAAAATAAACTCTTCGGCAAACTTTCTCCTCCGGCTACTGCAGGGAGTTTCCCAAAACATGTTACCATTCACGTGAAAGAGGACCTCGTTAGAGAGCACCAAAAGTACCTCGGACCATCTGGGTTATATCTGAACGTCCACCTTCAACATCCATCAACAAACCCAGTCGAAAAAGTTCCCTTTGAGATGGAATACAAAAAGCATATAACAGAAGAAGAAAATTTAAGACCCCTACGAGGTGACCCATTTGATAAAATAACAACTTAGATCTAGTCCAAGTCCACCTCGGTTCAAGTTAACAACTACACGCCCACAACACACTATACTTCTCCAATAGATACAATAGTTGGTTCCCTCCTTAATGTTCCAACAAAAGTTGGAAGTAAGCGCACCACATGGTACGATACAGGTCAAGCTAGTAAGATGCGTGGGAATAAAATTCGCCCTTTTTGTGTTGTTTTTGGTGATGAAATTGAGAATATCCGGGAAACTGATAGGGGTGAACCACCTATATTTGATCTCGGAACGAGAGGGTGATTCTTTATCTATAGATTTTCGGCGTTATGATTTGTCAGGATGTTGGTGACAACACCGTACCCTCGTTCATGCCCCCGCGGTTAAAAAAAAGTTGCTTAAAATGATCCAAACATTGAAGAATTTGGCTATGATTCGAGAGAATTCACCAAATGATCTAAGATAGTGCAACCCTCAACGGGCGCTCTCGACATCTAAATTCGAGATAATTGACCAAATGATCTAAGATAGCAAAACCCTCAACGGGAGTTCCCGGTATCTAAATTCAAGAGACTTCACCATATGATCTAAGATTGAAAAACCCTCAACGGGTGTTCCGGCATCTAAATTCGTGAAACAAATTTTTTGAAGGGGGGGTTGAAGCAATGAATCATCTTTACACACGTACATTCCAAAAGTGCTACTTAAGAAAGCAAAATTAGAAGTTTATTTTGTTTTATTTATTTTTATGTTGCATGAATGGATAAAGGAAGTAGTTTCCGATTTAAAGTATAATTAAAGTTTCTATTTTATAGGCTCAGTGTACTCTTTATTTATATGATATAGAAAAGGGTACAAAAGAAAAATGGGACAGAAAGCTCACAGTCAAAATAAGACAAGAAAACCCTAAACGGCTAGGAAAATATAATTGACCTCCGAGGATAACATATTTCCATCTTATGTTCTAAAAAAGGAGGCCTAGTTTTATCAGCTCTCTTGTTCTTAGCATTTAGTTTTACGAGTTGTAGTAGTAATTTTAGGATTTAGTAATAAATTAAATCTAGAGTGGTAATTGCTCGGGCTTTCAAAATCGGAGCTTCCGCCGACTTGCCCTGCTACAACATCTCCCACAGTGACAAATATACGCTCTACCAACCTCAAAATATCCGTTTGAGCTCCCAACCGCAAAATCCCTGTTATTTGTCCCAAGTGTTTCAAAACATTGCTACCACGAACAACTAAAAAGCCGCTACATTTCGATTCAAGGTACGTGATCAATTCAACTCCTTTTATGTTGACCGATTTATGTGGCGTTCGTACAACGGTGTTAATTGTGTGTATAAGAGGCAGCTCAATAAGGAATGTTCAATTTTTAGAGGCATTATTCAAAACCTTCAGAGCTGACATTTTACCGGTATTGGAACTGCTGACTTCGTAAGTATTTTATTTATTTTTCTCATTTCATTAATGTTCAAAGGTAAATCATACTCTGAAGAATTTTCTAACTTGATTTCTATGAACGTATGACATATGATACATTTTTTTAACTACAACACAAACCATTTATACTTGGGGAAGCGAATAAAGTTTTGGAAACTTGCCCAAAATGGTCACAAATTCATCACATCAGGCAACCCGGCCGCAACGTCGCTAGAAAGTCAAATTTTAACGATAGCCCGGGTAACTCCACCAATACCGATCTTGAAACACCTACATCCAGCACTCCAAATATCGTAATTCCAAATTATTCTATCGACGTAGACAAACTACTATATTTTTATGGGGATGTACGGCCGGACGACCAAAAAAAATACATGGCAAAAGAAACGGCAAAGTCAGGTATAGGTTATTGGGGGAAGCAGATGCTTGAGACAACGACCAACATGATGAAGGCATGGAATGAGAGAGACGAGCAAAAGAAAGAGGAAAAGGAAAATAAAGCTAGAGCACGAGATGAACTGAAGTTGGATAGAGAGGCTGAGATTCAAAGGAAGCGTGAAGCGGAGCTTACTAAAAAAAAACCTATCGAAGATGCGCATATGGTTAAGATGATGACAACGGGCCCAAGTAACCTACTACCGGCACAAAGGCGTTGGATGAAGAAGCAAATTAAAGAATATTTGAAGAAGTTGAAGGAGCAGTGTTCAAGTGATGATGACGTTTCTAGTGATGAAGATTGATATAATCCTTGGCGTTAATAGCAGTTCTTAAGTCCTATGTAATTTCATTATTTCAATAAAATTGTTATTAATGGTTCATAATCTTTTAAATTATTACAAAATCAAAAGGCAGAAGCAGTAAACCAAGTTTCCTTAAAGTGTTAAAATGATGAAGACTTGGAAACAAAATACATTACAACTTCAACATTAAACTTGGAAACAAAATACATTACTTTAGAAAATAAAAAAACAATGATGAAGACTACAATTACTCCGCCCCTTTTCGATTCCACAAATGCACGACAAGTTCATCTCGTAATTAGAAATGAGCTCATTCATTTCTAATTTCATGAACCTTCTGGATGTACTATGCCATAGTGCTGATATGGTATCTTGGATTTAAGTCCTCCTTCCAAGTATTCACGGATTTTCTAAACACGGGATCAATGTCCATTTGTCGGACGTAGGTATGACGTTCATTTTCAACGATCATATTGTGCATGATTATACATGCGTACATAACATTTCCTAGATCACTAGGTTTTCAAAATTGCGCACCTTGTGCCAATATTTGAAACCTAGCTTGTAATACCCCAAAAGTACGCTCTATGTCTTTTCGACATGCTTCTTGCATCTTCGAAAAATATCTTTCGACATCGTTAGATGGATTTCTTATGGTTTGAACAAGTGTTAGCCATTTTGAATAGACCCCATCCGCTAAGTAATACCCCATAGTGTGTGGTACCGTACCTATATTATAATTATATGGCAGCGTAACTCCATTAGACAAGTTATTAAAAAGCCACCCTTGATGCAAGACGTTCATGTCGTTATTAAAACCGGGCATCTCTAAGAATGTGTGACATATCCAAAGATCTTGAGATACAACCACTTTTAAAATCACCGTCAATTTTTTTTATACCCGGTATATTGTCATGCTCACCCAGTAGGACAATTCTTCCATTTCCAATGCATACAATCTAAACTACCTAACATCCCCGGGAAGCCTTGGGATCCATTCACTTCTAACAAGTATCGTCTTCATTGGGAGATCTAAGGTATTGAGCTTTAAATTATGTTAAGCACAAAATACCTGCAGACTCCCCAAACCCAATGTATTATTCTTGGGCGTCTGCGCTCGTACCGTAACATAACATGCAAAATGCGTACATTATCTTTTTGTGTGAGGATAAACCCATCGTCTTAGCGGCATTTTCTCTTTGAATAAAATAGGGGTTCGAAGAAAGTATTTGATCATAAATACGTAGATGCACACCTTCGCTCATACGGAATCGACGATAAAATGGGATACCTTTGAATCTTGGGTTGTCACAAAAGTAATCCCGATTAAGGCTAAACTCCCCCAATTTATGATTACGGCATTTCCACTTGTCAATTCTTCATCTTTTACTACCTCCCCGCCTCCGTGATGAAGTCGCATCTTGTTTTTTTTCTTCTGCTTATCCCATCTTAATCATAATCTTGCTATACTCGTACATCAAAACAATTTGACCTCGAAAGAGCTCTTCGCTTCTAGACAATGACTCCAAAGATGAGAATAATGTATCAGACTTGAGTAGGTCAGCCAAGATTTCATCATACATGATTTGGCAAAATTGATAACAAATGAAGAAAGTTAAGTTTTGAGATATAAGATGAATGAGTTGATTGTAGAAGAGTAAGAGAGTAGAAGATGAGTGGGTTTTATAGATAGAGAAAAAATTATCCGTTTATAGCCGTTGAGCATCTTGTTGAAGAAGTTTGATCAGAGAAAAACCAAGAAATAAAGGGATAAAGGGAAACCAACTTTTTTTTATGCAAGCTTTTGCCGCGCACTTCTGAACCGCGTGACAAAACTAGCCATTTGAAATTGTTTTAATCTCAGCCATCCACTTATTTTAATCTTGGCCATTGTGTATACGCACACTTCAGAACAGCGTAAGAAAGAGCCACTAGATTGTTGATATGTGTTTTAATTTTACTGGCTCGTTGACTACGCACGATTCAGAAGGGCGCGACATAAATTTACCAAAAATCTACTCTGAGGGTGGATTTCCTCAGGGTAGATTTTTAATCGCCACGTCACCGATCCACCTAACTACTAGAAGATGTTTTAGGTAGAAAAGAGAGTGGATTTAAAAATCCACCTGCCACGTTAGAGTGTACCTAGCTGTTGTGGATGCTCTAATAGTGCATGAGGTTGGATCAAAACTGAGGATGCACCTAATTTATGTTTTTATCGAGCAAAAAAGCATCATATAAGCATTCAACAAAATTTTACAACACTGAGTCAGTGCTTAACGCATTAGCGTATCCCTTAACTCACAAAAGAGGAGTAGCTAACTCATGAGCCAGACTGTTAACGTTCCTATTTACACATACAAAAAGTGACAACTACCCTATTACACTCTTGTTTATGAAGAGAAAGCACAGGTGATGTTTCTCATGAAGTGTCCTGGACTGCTCCATTAAGGAAATCAATACAGTTCTTGTTGACAGTCAACAACACAAAATTTATTATCTTCATCGACTTGATTAGGCTAAAACCCCTTTGACAATTGTCCACCCTTCTTGAGCTTCATCTTCACTTGTATTGCCTTCTTCAGCTTCTGTATAAATAAAGTCGAGCAAGTTCACCACTGTGGCAGGTATATTACAAAAAAGGGGAGAGACGGAGGCTTCCCAAGCCGCTAAAAGATACGAATCAATATTAACATTTCTACTAATAAACTCAAAATGAAACTCCTCTAAAAGTGAAACATGGTAGAGGAAGTCTTAAGCTAGTGATAGAGCTCCTCAAGATAGATTCACCGTCTTCTCTTTGTTAACATTGATAAGGGCGCTGACAATTCGATAAAAGAACCATCCTTCTGAGTCCCAAATCACTAGCTGTTACTAGCCCTCTGAGGGCGGCTCCCACCTCCGCTGCTTTTGTATTAGTTGCGTAAACGGTATCATGACATGCAGTAATAATATTAAGTTTAGAATCCTAAATAACAAATCCGACACCACTTGTAGGCCTGGTTTCTATTCAAGAGGCATCTACGGTGATAATGTGCCACCCCTCTTCCACTATGGGAAAAGCCCTTTGAGACTATCGAAGACGACAGAGGGGACAACATTGTCCATATAGTAACTCTTGGATTTAAGCAGGACTTCTGAAATAGTGGTTTTATTCTTGTTAAAAATCATGTCATTTCTACAGTTCGAGATGTTGAACATTATGCAGCTAACTTTACCCCCAAAGCTTGATAGTACATTTGCACGAGTTGGAACTATTTTCAAAAAAATGCAAAATCTTCACGAGGTGATCAGAGCAAGTCCAATGATTGGTGACGATAGAGAGTTCTTAATTATACCATATGTCTTTAATGTTATTACAATAAAACAAGGCATGCGTGGTTAATTCCTCTTCAGTACCGTATCTATGACAAATTGGGTCATCATGGTCTCTGCCATGCGCAAGATTAAGCTTTGTAGGGAGTCTATTGTTGATAGCATGCCATATAAAGTACTGAATTCTGAACGCCACTTTGATCTTCCAAATAAAGTCCCAAACCTTCATTTTAGAATTTGTTGAGTGATCTGCGATGCAATCTTTGGACTTGACATATATAGTATCGTACACTGCTAATGGGGATGGTGCAGATAAGATCGGATATGGACTCTGGAAAGTAATCAGAAATTTTGAATTTATTCCAAGTGTGGGTGATAGGGCAAATGAGATCCGCAACTTTAGTAAAAACTTTGTTGTTTGGGGCAGGGCCGCAGGGTCCTCCAAAAGGGAGAGAAGGGATCCACGACTCCAGCCGAAAGTCAATATTTTTCCCATTACTAACATGCCAACATAGGTGTGGCCAAACTAGGTTTCTAGTATTAATAATGCCCTTCCAGATCCAGGAGTCTGGTACTTTACTAACCACTGTCATAGGAGATTCCTTGGGAGAGTATTTTCTAGAAAGTGCGTTAACCCATGTCTTCTCTGATCCTTTAATAATTCTCCAAAATAGCTTAACAAGCAATGTTTGGTTGTGAGACAAAACAAGCCTTGTGCCTAAGCCGCCTCTACTCTTAGGCTTACAAATTTTTTTCCAACTAATCATATGAGTTTTGTTCCTACCCTTCCAATTTCTTATAGACCTTTACAAGAAAAGGGAACACAGACATCAGGTAAGAGGGAATCGCTGAGTTAACAACTTTTATGAGCGTAAGTCTTCCCGCTTAAGAAATAAATTTTGCTTTCCAACCATCAATTCTATTGGCTACTCTAGATATAATCTCATTAAAATTAAGGCCATTAGCTCTGTTGAAAGTGAGGGGAGCTCCTAGGTACTTATCCCTGACAATAATTCCCTTTATGTGAAGAAGACGTTGTATCATTTTATGATGACGGTGGTGATAGTTCTTCCTGAAAGGAGTACATGATTTATCCAAATTAATCTCTTGGCCTAAAACCTTTTTGAAAATATCAAAGATATCCTTAAAGGCTCCCGCCTCACTGAAATTCGCTCTACAAAAGATAAAACTGTCATCCACGAATAAAATGTGTGAAATGGGTGACCCTGTTCTACTCGTTTTGATATCGTGGATCTTATCCTGAATTTTTCCTTTATGATAAGTCTGGAGAAGACCTCAGAGCAGATAATGAAAAGAAAGGGGGAGATGAGGTCTCCTTGTCTGATACCTCTTTCGGGCGAGAGCATGCCATAAGGGATATCCATTCAGATTTAAAGATAATGAAGTGGTAGATATGCATTGCATTATCCAATTGCAATGTTTTTCACAAAAGCCCATAACAAGGAGAGTATCGATGAGAAACATCCACTCAATTCTATCAAAGGCTTCACTAAGGTCAAGTTTGATGGCCATGTAGCCAAACACACTTTCTTTTTTTCTTGAGAGTGTTAAGAATCTCCTATGATATAATAATGTTATCAAAAATTTGTCTACCAGGGATACAAATATTTTGCTCATGAGAGACGAGTTTATTAATATGGGGCTTAAGACGTTTAGCTAGAATTTTGGAGATGACTTTGTATTTAACGTTACAAAGACAACTCGGTCTATAATGGTTCGGGTATTATAGGTTGGCATTTTTGGGAATGAGGGTGATGTTGGTATGGTTAAATTCCTTAAGAATGTGATATAAAGAAAATAATTCTTTAATCGCGTGAAAAAGATCAACGCCCACAGTGTCCCAATATTTCTGGTAGAAGAGGGGGGTAAAACCATCGGAGCCAGGGGATTTATGGGGACTCATTAAAAATAGCTTCTTTAACCTCATCCACAAGGAGTTCACCAGTAAGAACAATGTTATCCTCATCTGAAATAGATTTATCAAAAATATCGAGGTCAGTCACTTTAATCGAGGGGTTGGAATAGGTAAAAGATATCTAAAGTGGTCAACAATAACATCCCCAGTATCCTTTCTACCTTTGGTCCAAGCGCCTGAATTATTTATGATCCTATGGATGTTGTTTTGTTTTCTTTTGGAGATGGTGGATAAATGAAAAAATTTAGTGTTACATTCACTTTCTGTAAGCCAAGTCTCCCTGGATTTGTCTCTCCAATGAATTTCTTATTGGGTGAGAATCTAGTTAAGTTCCAATTGCAGAGCGACTTTGCGGATATTGTTGTTAAGCGATGAAGGGAGCGATCGGATATTGGAGATCTCTCTTCTCATATTCTTAGCCTTTTGGGGGATGTTACCAAATACAGCTTTATTCTAGGATATAAGATATTTATTTGTATTTTTGAGCTTTCTACACAACTTTTTGAGCTTTTTGAAAGAGCATTCCAAAAAAGTTTATATTCTAACGTTTAGGAGGGTCATAAACAAAAATAACATAACCAAGGTGAGGGGGGAAAGTCTAGATGATCGTCCGGGGGGCGAGAAGTAATTAAGGCATCTATGCCATCAGAAGATAAGGATAAAATAGTGAGAGAGAGATCCACTTTCCTGACAAGCCAGAGTCCGCCACCATTGGTGCTAAAAGCATCAATAGTAAACGAGTTAGGGAAACCTAGCGCAAAGAATTTATTAAGAGCGGGGTTTGAGATAGCCTTCATTTCAAAGAGAAAAATAATATTAGGGCCAAAAACTTTACCGTGAATCTTGAGCTTATGGAGAGTAGTGGGTTTTCCGCTCCCCTTGTAATTCCATGAAAGAATAATCATTGGTAACCGAGGACTAGTGTCGCGCCCGCTTCCGTGTTGAGAGATTTTTTAAGTACTTAGTGGAGCAAGAACAAAATCTTCACAGTATTCAAGGGGGTTAGTTAAAGTAAGAGCAACCGAAATGTTATAATCTTCATAAAAAATTTAAACAAACACAAACCTTGTGGTTTTGGTTGCAAAGATAATAAATATGCATGAATCCCACAATATTTATTATGGGTTCTTAAAGATAAGCTGACGCGTTCCATGTTTAAAAGATCAATGTAGGACCGGGACCATCGACGAGAGCATTGATAATTTTTTCCATAACTCACGTTCTCAAGTCCACGACATATATGAGGCGATAAGAAACGATGTTTAAGGCAGTGTAAAATTAACCTATCGCAAGCATGATATTTAAGGGGTATATACACCGTATCATTCTTATAATGTAGATAACCGTGAGAGACATATTTACAACAGGAAAAGTCTTTAACATGCTTATTATAAGAAAGGGCAAGTGGTTTGTGGTGTGCAAGTAGGTGATGGTATTTGCTCTTTTTCTTATGTTTTTTGAAAATTTACTCTATGTTATACAATCTTGTATTAAGACAATAATGCTCTGGTTCTTATATTAAGACAATCCTCTCACAACTGATCGTTTTTACCATCCCTGACAATAATGCGGTATTTATTTTTCAAAATCACACACCAGTCAATATAAAATGTTTTTACAATAGACAAAGTTAAAAGCTAAAAATGCCACAAAATAAGTCCATCATTCTTCTTCTTCTTCTTAGAACATACAAAGAGGTTTTTGGTTTTCCTTTTGTTTGAATGGTAGAACTAAGTAATTTTAGTCCCACATTGGATATGAGGGAAACTCAACTTTACTATATAAGTAAGTCTAACACTTAACTTGATGTGATGTGTGTGTGAGTTGATGGGTCACACGCTCATGTGCGACCCATGTGTGCAAACTAGCTTGGGTGCATGGGCTACCCATGGGTTTGCTTGACCACCCACTTATTATTACAAGTCTATGATTCAGCATTGGGGCTACCTATGGGCTTGCTCAGGCTTCCTTGTAGTTTGCCTAAATCGTATTTATTACTCGACCACCCACTTATTATTATAAGTCTATGATTCGGCCCTGGGGCTACCCATGGGCTTGCTCAGACTTCCTTGTAGTTTGCCTAAATTGTCTTTATTGCAAAGAGTTTGGGCTTCTACCAATTCTTTGATCTGTTGATCTATGTACTCATGTGTGACATATCGGCGTGGTGCATGATGCACATGCCTTGGGTTAGGATTTCTACTTTCCTCGCTCAATCTTTCCCGAATTAGCACCCTGCACAGAGGTCGTGTATCTCCTTCTTGACGTTTTGAGTGTCGATGTCCTCTACTAATATTGGATTGATTTTCTCATCCCAGGTAAATCGAGGTTTCCCATTCCTGTGGATTGTTGCGGTGGTGCCTGGAAGCTCCTCCACATGTAGCACCCCGAGGTCCAGTTTGTCTTGAACTGATATTCTAGAATTTACGGGTACAACCTCTCTTTTCCAGGGAGCATGTTCTTGTTGATTGTGTTACAGGGTTTTTAAGGCAATCTGCAAAGTGGTCATTTGTTCTTCATGTCATTTGGACTCCAACTGTCGAGCTCTGCGCTCCTCTTCGACCGCTCTTTTACGGAGCTCTCGACCGTGAGCCAATTGGGCTCGAGATCGTTTCGCTTCACGATTTCAGCATTAAGATTTGCCCTTAATTTTGTTAACTGGTCAGGTTCAGTTGAGGTGACTTCGTGTTGAACTATCGAGGCTGGTCGCTTGGGGTTCACCATGATTGCTTGTTGATGATATTTGAGTAACTGTCTGCCTTAGGATTTCGTGGAAAGTATCTTCTTTCCTACAAACGGCGCCAAATGTAAGGACTTAAATTTGTAGCTCGAATCGTCTCTTACACCAGGAATACCTATAACACAAACAATTATAAACTAGTAATAAAATATAGCACGACTTAAGCGTGAAAACCTTTGAATATGTAAAAACCACGACCTCGGCTTGAGGATTTGAAAGAATCACTTTATTGCTCAAATATTACAAGTTACAAAAGGTAGGTGCTCTAGAATATTTCTCATTGTGTATTTTTTATCTCCAAAATCTTTCTCATGTCTTTTTATCACTTCTGTCCTATTTATAGATTTCATCATTAATTCATGGGTGGCAACACGTTCTCCTGGATTGGGGGAAGAGTGGCAAAGTTTTTGGAGATCGTTCTTGTAACTGCCCGTTCGTAGGGATAAGTGTTCTTGACTTATTCATCTATATCAGGGTGTCAACATTGACAGGGTGTATGACTTCTAGGCTTTGCGTGAGCCTAACAATTTGGTAGTTCGGTGTAACATAGGCTCAAGGGGCAGGTCCCTACATGAATAAACTCACACCATACTGGCCATGTAAGACATGTCACAATTCAAGTGTTTTCACTTGGGCGTTCATACACAAATCCATTTTTTGTAGATACACTACCGGGTAAAAATTGTAAAATCATATTTTTGTTTGCTCCATCTTTCGAGGTGAACATCTTAGTCACTGTTGGAGATGTTCTTAGACCACAAGAAGGCTCAAAAAGGGCGCGTTTCCAATTTCCCCCAAATCAATTTGAAGCAAAACCCTAATTGAAGTTGGTCGAGAAATGTTGGAAGAGAAATCCGAGATGTTGGCCGAAAAGAGCAGTAGTGATCTCGCAGTTGAAGGATTGAAGTGTTTAGAGGATACAATTGGAGCAGCATTCAAGATCTTATCCTCCATGAACGATGAATTGTGTAACCCTAATTTATGGTCCAGCACAACTACTACTACTACTAGTACTTCAAATGGGATCAATGGAAGTGATGATCATCACTCAGAGGGTGGTGGAGCTATCGAGGTGGCTCGTCTTCGGTATAAATCAACTGTGGCTTCTCTTCGATCTGTACTTGTCGCCATTGTTGATTCTCAGAAGGTATAAGCTTAAACTCTAAATCTCAGATTTTTTTCGTACCCAGTACTATAATAAGTTAGTATTAATAACCCAAGAACAAAAGAGAAAAAAATCTTAGCTTGAAGAAGTGATGATTTAGTATTTTGCATTTCATTTAGCAATATATATGCTGAAATGTTACCAAAGATAGTACATTGTAAGAAGCTTTAACAAGATAATTTTGAATGATATCGTGAAAATTAAAAGCGAGAAGCGAATCAAAATGCTTTGTAGTGGCAATATTTGGCGGTTTTGAGGCTGCTAAACGTAAGGAGAACTATGTGGTGCAGGTGATGATTACCCCGGGAAAACATTCAGCCCTTGACGGGAACTCCGGAACTGGCCAACATTTTCGTCTCAGGGTATGCTTTTCTTCTAGAGTGGAGTAGCATTCTGTGAAAGTGGGAATGGGGTATGATGAAGCCTACTATGCCAAAGAATGCAGGGAAGCCTACTAGTAGTTGTGGAGTGGAGGATGAGCAGCCTGTGTGTAGTGTGTGACGAAAGCATACTAGAGCTATTGAGTAAGGCCCCGAGGCGCAGAGTGACGCAGAGCCAAAAGCAGCCTCGCGCAACATAAGGAAAGGAAGCTGGAGGTGGGTGAGCATATAAGTATTGGCAAGAGTAGAAAATAGATAGGTGAAGGTAGCTTGCTGGCGCTAGTGGAGCTAGCGAGACAGAGTCGTTGGTTAAAAGAAGGAGGTGATGCTGTTATATATAAGGAGACTAGATTTGAAGAAGAGCTAGCAATTGCTAAAGCTACCGGATTAAAGGAAAGAGCTAGAGTCGTGGGTTAGAAGTAGAAGAAGAAGGTGGAAGCTTTCTTTTAGAATAGGTATTGAGCTAATGACGAATAAATAGCGAATTGTAATGTCTATACTATAGAATAGATATAAAAGCCGGAGGAAAAAGAGGAAGCCGAAGGTAGCTTTCTTTTAGAATAAGTAGGATCCTTGAGTTAGTGCCGGAGGTAGAAATAGAAGTGAGATAAGGTAGTGGGAGGTGGAGCCAGCTCAAAGGAGGCGTGGGTTAAAGACAACAAGATAAGGAAATACACCAAGAAAGCGAGAAATCCACCAAGAAAGCAACAAAAAATAGTAGCTCCACCCCCGGGGCTACCTTACTCACAACTCCCAGAAAAGGTTTCACGCGTGTAGCTAGAGCCATAAGGTGTGGAGTGGGGTAAGGTAGCGCAAGAATAGGTATTGAGCTAGCGACAGAGGCGTGGGCTAGGAGACGTAGGTGGAGCCAGAGTCAAGGAGCTAGAGTCAAAAGCGCCGGAGTTAAAAAGAGCTGGACGATGAACACCAACAAGAACTCCAAAGCGCTAAATCCTATGAGCGCTTATAGCTCAAAGTACTAGCCACCTGTCTTGGATTTCTTGCTGGGCGCCGGAGGTAGCGTTAAGGATAGGTTCTGTTAGAGCTGGAGACGCTTATTAAGAAAGGAGATTTCTAAAGCTACCGGAGGGCGCCGGAGTTTGCGCAAGAATAAGCTAGGGGAGCTAGAGGTGGAGTGAGTTAGGGGTTAAAGCTACGTTGTTTCAGAAACCTTTCGCTTGATCAAAAGAGCTATTTCTTACCCTACCTTGTGCATATAGGATAGAAGAAAAGGGTAGCATATGACTTCTTGGCGCTACTTAAATAGGCTTCACAACTTAGGCATTCTTATCCTTTGATCTACCCTCTATGCAACCGGGATGGAATCTTTGCTCCACCAGTGGGTTTACATCTAGGACCTACAACGCTTTTTTACGCCTCCTGCGTGAACTCCACCTCCGCCTTTAACCCATGCCCCCGCCTCCTTTTTATTCAAGCCTTCTTATTTATAACTCCGGCTTCCTTCCTGCTTGACTGGTCTTTATGGTTCATACGCTTTTGCTACTACTGGCCCTATGCGGCATCTTCTCCATATTCGCTTCGCAACTTACAAGCCTCTTACCTGGTTCCTTTAACGGCTTTTGACCTGACTCCGTCCCCTGTGAGTTATCCTATACACGATATAAAGATCCAAGATGCGCTATTGGCTGGTCTCATCTATGCATTATCGTCTTGCTTTCATGAGTAGCTGCTTAGGCTCTTAGAGAACCTAGGTTCGGTTCAGGGTCATCTGTCTGCTCGGGTTCATCTGTGTCTTGGAAAGAGAAACTCCTAGCTATACGTATACCCCGGTCTACCTAGTCGTAGCGCTAGCATTTTGGGGTGTGCCTTCCCATCTTAGGATACTATGCCGGTGTCAAGCCTTCATCCTTGATCTGTGAACTGTGAACGTAGTCAGTGTAGGAGTCATGTACGGACGTGGGTAAGGAGTCTCTCTCTTCTTGCTACCTGCTCTCGTTGTGTCTCGTCGTGTCTCATCGTGCTATCTGCTCTCGTCTTGATCCTTTGGTTTAGCCGAGTATGCACCCACCTTCTATCTTCTATTATGCTAGGCTAAGAAATGCGTAAGCTTTTGTTCGCACCAGACAGACTAGTCTCTCGCTATCCTTTCTCTTCTCTGTCCTTCGTTCACCGCTTCCTCTAGCTACTGACTACGCTACCGCTCCTCCGGTCCCACGGGTAGGCTTCTTGCAACGATCTGGCTTTGATCCGAATGTTAAAGGAAATGCATGCCTTAGCACGATCTCATCCATGTTGATGATGCCTTGAAACATGTGTGCCTCACCCTGATCTCATTTGGGAAAAGCCTTTTTTTTTTTTTTTTAGCGCCTTGATCCATTCCGGAGAAGCAATGAAGAGGCCCCTTCCATTTCGACCCATGCTAGAGGCTAGCAATGGGAGAAGAGTAGTCTTTCTATACCAGAGAATATGAGAATCCGTAGAGTTCTATACCAGAGAAGAGGATAGGTATAACCGTGGAGGAGGATAGGCATATAGATATCAAGATAAGATCTGAGCCACATCATCAGCGTGATTCAGATCGGAAGCACAG
Organism: Kingdonia uniflora; assembly: GCA_014058105.1. NCBI lineage: Eukaryota > Viridiplantae > Streptophyta > Magnoliopsida > Ranunculales > Circaeasteraceae > Kingdonia > Kingdonia uniflora. The sequence goes on along the minus strand of JACGCM010001796.1, from coordinate 1,257,903 downwards.
GAAGATAGAAGCCAAGCCTAAGTGTTGTCTCGCTGAAAATAGCATAGTATAGTGTGGAGAAGAAAACCTAGGCTATGACTTTCTTCACCCCTGCAAGAACCTGCTGGCCGGTCTCCTTCGCCTATCGGTTGACTTAGTAGTGGCTGCTTGTTAATCTCAAGGATGGACATAGCATCTGCCCTAGCTCTACAAAACGATCGGTCTACTCTCGCCTATCAGGATCAGTCCATCTTCGCTCTATTCTTAGTTCATTTAGCGCTCTATTCTTTCTTCATCTAGCTACGATCTCCAGCTTCTGTCCTTTTCAGCCTTTCTCCTTCCTAGCTGGCACACTGGCTTAGTTTGTCTTTCTCCTTCCTAGCCTTGATTCTGGCTTAGTAGGTCTCTCACTTTGGCCTGGTTACAGAGATAGCAAGAGAGTAAGCAAGATGCTCACCACTCGAGATCCTTAGTAGCAGTCTACTCAAGAAGACGACGCCTAGGTATGGCGAGAGAGACCTTAGGGAAGACCAACGCCATACCTAAGAAGCTAGCGCTATCACCAGTTCTTAGTTAAGTAGAGTCGTAGTCTACGCGTATCGGGAGGAAGGGAAGGATCGGAATCAAGCTGTCAGTAGACCATGGAGAAGGATAGAATGGAATAGGCGACACGGATCTGAGCCTTAGTAGAGAAGACGGTGAAGGAGAGCTGGATTCTCGCTATCCGCCTTAAGTAGTAAGAGAGAGTTTTTCATCTGAGTCTTCCCCTTTCTAGGATTCCTTGCCTTGTAGTTTTTACCTGTGAGTGGTGAGTCAGTATCATGAAGATGCAATGCAGGGGATTCCGAGCTAGCCGCTGGAGATTGCTTAGCCATAGAATAGCCGTATAGAGAGAAGAATCCTTGTCATTTCACCCTTGACAAGAGAAGCAGCGTCGCGTACATCAGGGACAGACCGACCCACCATTAGGCTATTCAGAGAAGGAAGAAGGATGACAGGGGGGAGTGAAAGAGAAGGAAGAAGGGGGAGTGGAAGCACCCTCTAAGCCACAGTCTTTAGGTATGGCTGGCGAGGGTTCTTACCCATGATTCCTACGGCTACCGAGGTGAAAAGAACCCATACCCCCATAACAATAAATAGGCACTACACATAGAGAACAGCAAATCCTATGCAAAGAATCACTTGACTAGACTGCAAAGAAGCAAGACTAATCACTAGACTAGACTGCAAAGCCAGTAGACAAGAAGTAAGACTGGAGCTGAGCAGTAGTATAGGAAAGGGGAGAAGCTATTCAAGAGAAGAATGAGAGCTATAGTTTACAGGTGGAGACTGAAAGAGAAGCATAGCGTGTACATAGCCAGAGTCGCTAGTCCGTTGAAAAGTGAGCGTATAGAGTAAGGCGAAAGATGCTCTAGTTCTTAAGCTAGTGAAGCTAGTCTAGTGTTGCTACGTGAACAGAAGAAGGAAGTCGGAGGTGTAATTACTAAAGCGATGGAGGCATGAGTTAAAAGAAGGAGGTGGCTATGGCTAATACCATGGTGGAAAGCTTGAGAGGACAGGTCCTAAAAGTAGGGTCGCCAAGCAGATCCAACCACGACAGTCCAAGAGGCAAGAATAAAAGGAAACCTGAAAGCATCTAAGGCTATAGCCTATAGCTATAAGGTAACACCACTATGCTATAGCGAGGCAAAGAGGAGAGCAAGGAATGACTCAATAGGGTATCCGTACGCCCTATCACCTGTCTGCTTTGAATGAACCATAGAAAGGCAGAAAAGAGATTGGAATAAGTCCACTAGGCGCTACTTCATAGAGTGCAGGGGACAAGGGAGCGAAGACCTGAACTAGCAAGCATAGTAGGAGCGTTGCTCTGGACACAAGAATGGCTTGAAGTGCGAGAGTGAGAGAGAATAGGGATGGACGACCCAGGAGTCAGACAGGGTGCAAGCATAGAAGGAGCGCCGTGTCACAAAGACTGTAAGCGAGAGGGGAGGTCCCGCGGCTATTATATAGGGGCTCTACTCGTATAGCAGCTTTGTAGTTCTATCTTCTATAACTGGCTACCTTTGACTTGCTCCACTGCTTGCTGGCTCACTTCTGGTTCACGGGAAGCAATAGGCCCTTCACGAATAGCTATCATAGACCTTTCTGCCCCCCTCCCTACTATAGATCTAGCCATATAGCTACTACTTAAGTCGAAGATGGAAGAAAGTCAAAGTAGCCGCTAGTCGAAGATGGAAGAGAAAGTAGCTCTATTCAGAAAAGACCTGGCATGGAAGAAAGTCTAGCCCTATAGCTACTAGCCCCGGCCTAAGATTGAAGAAAGTCGCCCGTCTCGGCCTAGCTACGAAGGTGCGAACGGAAGGAAGAACTAATCCACTATAGAAGTAGCAGCTATCCTTCTTCCTGCTTGGTTGCTTCGCCATTATGCTCTTCTATGCTTTGCTTGCTCACTCCGCTATCTACCTAGAACCGGTAGCCGCTCTGGTCCACCTTCTACTACTGGTCTAGACTGACTATCTACTACGAAGCTTCTCTTTCTATGAATTACTACACGTACGTGGATTTCAGATCAATAGTCTTCAAAACCTCTTGTCCCAGTAGCTACTTTCTTCATATCAAATTCTTCGTTCTTGAGGACTAGTTCGATTGTGTGGTGGCATTGGACAAGGCACCTATAAGACTGGCTTCATCTTTGTGTCATTGCAAAAAAAATTCAAAGCAAACACTTTGAAGAGAAAGTTTAAAATCACCATCATTACGTATTTTAAAGGCATCAGAGTTTTACGTCGGTTGTCCTTTTATACATTGAAGCCAAATAGAAAAATCATGTAGCACTTGGTCGTCACATGAGTCACTACAAGGAAATAGATGTTTTTCTTAAATCCAATTAATTGAAATTTTAGTTGTATTTCTTTGAATTAACTTGTTGGTAAAATAGATATCCGAAGCAAACAAGAAAATATTTCTGGGCAAGAGTAGGTTAGAAATCTATTATTTGTCTTAAATTAACTTCAATATTGGTGTATTGATCTTGATTTAGGCGAAAGCATATGATGCAGGAGAAGGTTCTGCAGTTGGTATGGAATGCGAAACAAATCAATCAGAAATGGAGCAGCTAGAAGAGCGAGCCAACAATTTAAGAAAGGTACTTGCATTAACTTTATTACTCAGTCTTCCATATTGGAAACCTCAGCGGAACAATTTTGAGTGATTATGTGCTGATTTCCTGATGAAAATGTAGACTAAAAGCCTTACTCCTTCCACCATTGGGCTCCCCAGTGGTGGTTGTACCTCTCCACCTAGAGAGAGGTCGTGGGTTCGAAACCTCATGGGGTTGGAAACTCAGGGTTACGGGTCGTTATATAAAACCGGCTTGCCTTGCAAAAAAAAAGTATTGTAAAGTGTTGTTCGGTTGTGATGTGAATACATTAAAGACCAGAAAACCCGTGATAAAATAAGATAAGAATGTTAAGAGTATGGAGCCCAAGTGCTTAACCCTGCTGTAATTTCTTAAAAAAGAAAATATGCTTAAAGTAGTACTTTGTAAATCTTACCCATGAATGTGCTCTTACATGTATAAGCTTCAAATTTCATAACTATACACTCTTCTGAATGCAGGAAATCGCAGATAAGAACATGTACGTCAAGGTACTCATTGACCAGCTTAGGGAACTTATATGTGACATATCCACATGGCAGAGCCCTTGTTCTGCATGAAGTTATATTAAACGAGTTTGAGAATGTCCAGAACGTTTTCATATAAAGTGTTCAGAGGGGTAATGAAGTTACGGGATTCTGTTTCTAAAATTGTACAGATTCTGGAATGTACAGAGCGACAACTGTGATACTCTCAATGTTTTTGAAGGGTGCCTTTCTTTATTTTCCCATGTTCGAAAGCGTAATGTAGTTGATATTTGGGTTATGAAGGATTTTGGAATCAAGGAATCTTGGACCAAACGGTTTTTTATTGAAGTGCCTGGTCGTTATAAGTTTTTGACAGCAATAGTTGGTCGCGATGATGGCAAAGTCATATTGGGAAATAGTGAGTGTGGAAGAAGTCGTTACATATGATCAAGTCAACAACAATAGCCGAGTTCTTAAAGTTCTAGGTGCACCTTCCGGATGTGTAAAAATCTGTTCTTACGTGGAGACTTTTACTTCAGTTGCTTCACTCGTAAAAGTTCATTAGTAAGTAAGAATAGACTCATATCACTCGTGAAGAAGAGGAATAACCGTTGCATAGTAATTGCCAAAAGAAGAAGATAGTAATTGTCAAACAAGCCATCTGAGATAGTAATTGTCAAACAAGCCATCTGGTAATTTTTTATTTAATGTTTTTTTCTTTCTTTCTATAAAGCTTGTTCGTTAGTAATTTTGGTCTAATAGCATGTCCTTCCTTTTATAAGAGGATTACTCTTGTTCACTTGCATTTATTTCTTAGCAAAATCTTGTAACAGCTGAAACATTTTGAGATTACTTTGACACCAGCCGGGCCAGCCATGTCAATGTGTAAGTTGCAACCATTGAACTTTTTCATCAACAAACTGTTTCAAAAACACTGCTGCAGTTATAGAACTACTTTGGCACCCTGTGTTGACCTTATCAGCTAAACCTGATTTAATGGACTCTTTATAACTTTCCTCCATAGGCATCACAGAAAACTTATACCCGTCTCTGAATCTGCGAAGACCTCTACGCGAGCTAATCATGTTCTCATAAGCTGCAACAATAAAACTGACCTTTACTCCAGGAGTTTGATTTGCCCAATTGTGTTTGCTGCACCAGAACTGATGCAGAACCTCACACGTCAAACTTCATTAGCTTAATTGAACAGCCTGACCCTGTTTTGTAGATCTATCCACCACTGTTAAGTGTTAACCCCTTCCCGACTAACCCTAACCTAGCGTCGCTAGGATCACTGGGAAGTTTGTACCATAAATGGATGAAATGAGGGGGATTATCGGAAGCAACGGAAACTGCCTAATATAAACCCGTTTTTCATTCTTTGTTTATGTCTAAGATTCTTCCAGTATTGTCGTATACACAGAAACAGTTTCCAAAGCCTCTTCTGCCAGTACAGGCGGTGTCAACATGCGGGCCGGCATATTTGAGAGCTTCTTCCCACATCACTCCTGACCAAATATCACCTACAAACTTCAACTTTTTTTCTAGTTCAGGTCCAGCCCCGATAGTAAGAATATCGTTCTTCATTAATTTTTCCTCTTCGACAATGTCAACACATGTTTCCAAATACAAACCCTCAGTTTTGCTGAGATTGGCCCGCTCCACAAATATAGTTATCCTTCCATGAAACTCATCCATTAAGACTAGAACTGCGATGACAATGCCCATGTCATTGACAAACTCTTTTACCACGAAGATTTGTTTCAAAAACTTCTCCATTTTGACATCGCATCATAAATCCTGGCTAGACTGTGTCGAACGAGACAATGACATATCCTGAATGGACTTTCTAATTGAGAAGGGATGGACTTTGTTGGGTTCAAATCCTTCTGTCATTTTCCCCGACATATCTATCAGTTTTCTTTCAGTTGGACTATTAGCTATGACGTCTACCCATGGTGAAACTAGTAATTCGTCACTGAGCCATCGATCGTAGATAGAGTTTTTGTCGTAAAGGGCCCAAAGTCATTCTTCAAAGATTTAGTCAATGCGAGGTGGTTTACCTTCTATCTTCCTAGCCCGTGAACATCCTGCGACCCCAGTACCAGGTTGGAGGATATCCATAGAAATGTAATCTTGTTTCTTCATGCCTGAGCAGAATGACCATTGCTAAATCTCATCTAAAATATTCACTTTGTGGTTACCGTTCTTCATTCCCTGGTAATATTTTTTGCCACTTCTATTCTGATTCAGATTCGCTTGTATCAGAAACATCTTCTAGACTGTGATCCATGTCCATTAGCAATACCCTGTTGAGAAAGATCGATAAAATACTTACAGATACCTTCACTAAGAAAGGATCATAGTTAGAGATAGAAAAGGGCCATCCCTTCTTACAAATACCTTCACTATGGAAAGGATGTTATGAGATGTTAGTTAGCCAGACCCTAAAAGACTGTTTCTTACACTGCACATACTAGTGTACGATTGCATGATAGTGAAAGGGCTATAACAACTTCATGGATGGTGGAAGGATTTCTAGACAGATTCAACTGCTTGAATGCAGCATACAAAGAAGGCAGCCGTATACTGCAGGAGCTCGTTGATCACTATTTACTATCCACACTAAACGAGAACCATGTGATGATGTATGACTGTTGAGAATCGAGGTAGCTACTCTCTCCTCTCTTCAAGAACGATACGCGGAATAAGCCCTAAAAGAAGAAACGATCAAGCAAGAACAATAAAGAACACAAGAAAGGTTTCCCAGAGGAGGGATGTGGAACACCCTTACGGATGAAAACCACTCCCCACGAACAATTCAATATGATATCAAATAAATTACAATGATCTCTCAAGCTTCTCAAGCTTTAATGGAGTCTCTTCAAACCCTAGCCTCTAAAGATTAAACTCACAAAAGATAGGCTAACAAAATAACCTAAGTCCCCTTTATATAGTAGGGAACTTAAAACACAAGTGAAACGGATCTCGAGGCAAAAACATAACAAACCTACGCCAAACTCGTTCGATCGACTTCTATCTTGTTCGAACGACTTTGCGATAGTTGGTCTCCAACCCTAGAAATATAACAGCTCGTTCGAATGACATCCAAATTCGTTCGAACGAGATTGACTCCTGGACCAAAATTCCAGTGAGTATGAAAAAGGTATTCGAACGACTTCGACAATATTCCCAACTTCGACAATCCTTCTATTCGAGTTCACACCCAACAATGACACCCTAAGAGTCCGACAACACTATATCTTGGACAGAGGAAGCAATCTCATTTTAGGTAATCCTGATCTATTTATAGGTGGAGAGAAAAATCTCGCATGGATGGGAATCTAATACGGAAGTTCTGGAAGAGTCCAAAGTTCACCAAAGCTTCTTCATTGGTACTTCATGTAAACGAGGGTCTCTTACCTGGTAAAATATCAGATGCAATTTTTGCATAAATGCAGGATCTTGAAGTTATAGCTGTTCTCCATGCTGGAATCAAATCTCGGTCATCATCCCTATTCAAGCTTCACATTCTTGTGTTAAGGGGTTGTTTATCTTTGGAGAACTTGAACCACATTGAAGGCCTCCAAAAGTTGGAGGTGCTTAGCATCTCTGGTACTAGCACCTTGAAAGATATTCCAGACAAATTGTTTGGACATATGCCTAACCTTAAAACGCTTAACCTCTCACTCGCAGAGATCGATCATTACCCTCATCCCTATCCAACCTTTGAGATTTCCTAAGTGTACTGCAGTGATCATGCTAGTCGACATTCTTCTTTCATTCAGTCCCTTGAGAAGAATTACATTGGTATATGAAATGAGAAGAAAGACTTATCAGACAAGATGAATGGGAAAGCAGACACATTCCGCCATTTCAGTCATTGGAAAAGAGTGAACTCCCCTATCACGGTCATTTAAGTCGGATTATCTTTCGTTACCTGAAACGACAGTACTCCCCACCACAATTAGCAATATTATATAAAGGACACTGAAGAGCCTTCTGTTCTCTCTTAAACATAGAACTGATCGTAGGATTCCGATTATGATCTGCAACTTGTAGATAGAAAATCATTGAAATTAATCTGCAAAAAGAATAAGTTGCTTGGCAAAGCATTAAACATTCCTTCATTCAACTGATACAAATGGAACCTGCAGAAAAGGAATCTACAGGGAAGAAATTAAAGTTGTATTTTTACATTTGCACCTTTATAATTTTACTTTTTATCTTACATGATTTATTTCTTGTTGTATATATATATATATATATATATTTTTTTTTTTTGACAAATGTAACACTGGTAGAGTTATTTGGTATCTTAACAACAAAGTAAACTGGATTGTTAGCATGAACACTGAAAGACCTTCTCTGGAAGATCTTAAAGAGTGTCTATGCTCAACTACAGTGTTTTGATGGAGATAAATGAAAGGATATTTACAGGGAATTCCCACAACACTTTAACACAGACGGAGCCACAGTTACTCTCAGGCTTCACTTCAGTTTGGGTGTAAATTTGTGCATGTTACATAAGTTTTAGTAATGTACTGAGTAAATCGAGGATATGGGGGCACTTTTTAGTAAATATGGAGTAATATTAACCGGATTTTCGCTGAAAAAGTCTTTGATTTTGGATTATTGGGGTAAACATATGCAACATGCAATATGCAAGATATAATCCCACAATGAGTACGGGGAGTTTTGCTCCAATCATGGTGCTTGCTGCATCTATTGTAGCGAGCCTGCTATGGATGCTCTAGAAAGACTACAGAGTACATAATCCCTACAACTACTTATTATTGATATTCCTTCTCGCATAACTGATGTCTTCATGAACAAGCACATACAAGTGAAGGATCACTACACCACGATGGGATCTTAGTGTGAGCGAAGACATGGTAAACATATTGGGATGTGCGTATTAATCTTCCCTCTTCTCCTTTACTCCTATTTACTCCTCAATGAATCACTACACTATTTACTCCTCAATGAATGACTCTTCCCTCTTCTCCTTTTTAAATCCCACACAAGCTCTCAAGCGATGGGTGGGCATCAAAATGTTCATAAGCGTGAATGTAATGCAGATAAAAAAGCGTGACCATGAACATGATGAATAATTTTGGGGATGGATACTATTCGTATCAGTATCCAGCAATGCCGGGGTATTATAATCCACCCCACGGTTTTAGGGCACCCCTATCACTGTATTATCCATGGTCATACGGTGCTCCTAGGGTTAGGCCCCGTCTTGGTCCAATAGCGGATTACAGCTTAAGGTTGGAAAGAGCTCATCAGGAGTATCGCGCTAGAGAACTTGCTTCAACCCTTGTACCTGCACAAGCACTGCTTGCTCCCGTTAATGCTCCCGTTGATGGTGGTTCTGCTTGGGCTCATGGTTGTGTTCAAACTAAAGATCAAAGTGCATCGGACATTGATTTGAACTTGAAGCTTTAAATTTATTTATTTTTATTAAATAAAACTTTATTTCCATTGTAGAACTTGAAATATCTCCTTGTAGTAGTTTTTCAATAATAAGTTATGAAATGCAATTTTATTTTCTAAATATTTCCTTGTAGTAGTTCAAAATTCAAATGGTATCAAATTAAAATATGCAAATTTAATGATTAATATTCGATAATAAATTTGTAATTTGGCATATTAAATTTATAACAAGGAAGAGATATCGAGAATCAAATTTTATTTATAGATAAAACATTTTTTTGAATCGATATTCGAAAAAAAAGAAAAAAAAAGAAGGGTTTGCAGTGACATCAACGACGATGGTGTGCAGGTCTTATGAAAGACTCATAGAGTAAATAACAGTCGTGGACACCATTACCTTGTCTTGTTGGAGATTATCCATGGCAGGAATGAAATAGTTTCAGGCAATGGTAACGTCAAGGTTTTTTTCACTCCCACTTTGGTGCAGGATTTTTGCTTTGAGCGGTGTAAGCATCAGAGTCGTGTAAATACTGAGATCAAAAGCCAATTACAGACGTCAGATGTAAATATATATATTCCTTTACGCTATACTTTAAACCACGGTAACAAATCTGATAACATCAAAGTCGAACACAGTCACTGAATGTTTAATCTCAATAAATCATGTATTATCAGGAAAACAAATATCGTCCAGAACAGTTCACTGCAAATCTTACAACAAGTCCCAGATCCCAATACTGGCATAATACAGTCAACAACGCTTAAACATTATACACGATAAGGGTCATACAAGCTTTTGCTTACGGCATAACTTCGCTAACAATTTTTTTACGATGATGTATAATACTGTGTACCATAGTCACAAATTGCAATCAGTAGTAGTAGTTTAATTTACACAAGTCTTTAGTAGATTCTCTCAGCTGTAGAGACTGGACACAGGAAGACAACAATGACTGATATTATCTTTGCTCCCACGTTCAGCGGCTTCTGTTGCCAGTCTCTTCGAACACATCCCTGGTTCTTTAACAGTGTCTCTGATAATAGATACGACCTCTTCATTGCTCATTGTGGAGAAATTGTATTTTTTTATGGGTTTGGGCCTTGGTCGTTCGAACGACCCTTGAATCCATTCGAACAACATCTTGACAACTCTTGAATTTGGCCCAAGAGCCCAAGTCGTTCGAACGACCAATGTGGAACTCCTTGGAAATTTGGCCCAGACGCATATTTTGTTCGAACGACTCCCTATTTCGTTGGAACGAAATCTGGTAATTTTTTTTTTGATGGTTTTCGAACCTCTTGATTGCCTCGAGATTTGAGCGATTGTAAAAGGGTTTCCCTAGTATATAAAATGAAACTTGTTCTTTGAGAGCCACCTCTTTTAGACAATTTTTTGGTACGAACCTTTATGAGGATTTCTTGAGTGAGAAATCCTTATTGGGTCTTGAGTGATTGTAATTGGGACCTTGAATAAACTCTTTCTCTCTCTTGAAAGTGGACGTAAGCAATTTGCCAAACTACTATAAACTTGGTGTTGTGTATATTTCTTTGTTTGTGACTAACCCAAATTGACTTGGAGTTTGTGACTTCCGGGCTTGCGACTCAACACTCATGACATCCCAAACCCGTCACTAGTCTTTACCTGACCACCAACATCCACACAGCTTAAGTTCATCGGTTTATTGATATCTGCATCTAATTTTTGATGTGTTTCACATAGATCCTCAAAGGGGAAGTAAGGTCAAGCCGAAGAGAGTTAATTAATACAAGCCAGGTAAGTTGTAGTTATATATTCTGTGTATAAAGTACTATTCATTAGCAAAAGCTTATATGTTATTCCTCTTATATGCTGCTTAAGGGAAATGAGTATTATCCATTAGTACTCTTCTTATACACTAAAAATATTTAATGGATAGATGCTTTTAATGGATATATAGATGCTTTTAATGCAAGCATTGAACACTTTTTTTTTCTTGATTAATAAAACAAAGAATGCTCACTTTTTTTTTTTTTTTGCAAAGGCAAGCTGGGGATAAATACCCATGGACCATCTATACAAAAATGGATAGATGTTTAGATTATGTTAGTTTTTTTTTTTTTTTTTTTTTTTGCAGAGACAAGCTGGGGATAAGTACATTTTCTTGTTTATGTTGGAAAATACAAAAGATGCTTTGGTTTTCCTTTTGGTTTGAATGGTAGAACTAAGTGTTTAGTCCCACATTGGATATGAGGGAAGCTCAACTCAACAATATAAGTAAGTCTAAGAGCAACTCCTAAAGTGCCTCACTACCTTGGATTTTAAGCTGCCACATCTGATTTTTATCCTCCAACAGTGCCTGACTGACTTGGATTTGAGTCTCAAAATCCAAGTCTCAGCCTTGGAATCTAAGACTCGGTCTTGGATTTTTAAGTAGCGATTAGGCGCCCAAGTGTTGTGCGCCTGTTCTATTTTTAAACAGGCGCCTATATCTTAGGCGCCTAAGTTTTTTTTTTTTTTAATTAGGCGCCTAACTCTTAGGCGCCTGTTGCACTGCTTCCAAAACCAAATTATTTCCTCTTGTCTAGTGATTGGTAATTTCTTAGACAAGGGCACATGCGTCACCTAATAATAATCTTCTACGTAATTTCTTAGACAAACAAGGGCACATGCGTCATTATCTGCCCACCAATAATAATCTTCTACGTAATTTCTTAGACAAACAAGGGCACATGCGTCATTATCTGCCCACCAATAATAATCTTCTACGTAATTTCTTAGACAAACAAGGGCACATGCGTCATTATCTGCCCACCAATAATAATCTTCTACGTAATTTCTTAGACAAACAAGGGCCACCTTCTATTAAATGGTAGGCTGCAGCTGGCTACTAATGTGGCGATGAGTTTAAGCTTTCAAAAAATGACATATATAGTCATTGCCTTTAAATATTTGATTCAGTGAAACAGGTGCCTAAGACTTAGGCGCCTAATTTTTATTATAAATTCAAATAGGCGCCCAAGTGTTATGCGCCTAGTTTAAAATCCAAGTCAGGTACTCTTGGAAGAAATTGAGTCTGACTACCTTCGATTTGCCTTTATTGCATCCAAGGCAGTCAAGCACTTTAGGAGATGCTCTAACACTTAACTTGTTGTAATGTGTGTGAGAGTTGGTGGGTCGCACACGCATGTGCGACCCATGTGTGTAAACTAGCTTGGGTGCATGGGCTACCCATGAGCTTGCTCGACCTAGGAACCTGCTTATTATTATAAGTCTATGATTGGGCCTTAGGGCCATGGGTCATGGGGATTCTTTGGAACACTTAGTCACTTTTTTGGGTTTGAGGTGTGAGTTGGGTTATCTCCAACAGACGCACCTTAACGTGCGACTCTTGGTGAAGAGGCACTGACTTGAGGTGTGACCCTTGGTGAAGAGTCACCTATGCTCTATATAACCCAACTTCATTTTCATTTATTTTGATCAGTTTTTCAGAGTTTTTCTTGAGTCATTTTCAAGAGAGAAAACAGACGCAATCAAGGTTCGTTTGGCAGAGAGATAGAAGTGTTTTTTTTCTCTCTGCGACTGATCGTTGTATCTTGGGAGACAGGGGCCTACATTCCTACAAAGCACTGTGGCAGGGGCGAATATGTCTTAAGGAGATAGTGTGTATACACTAGACTCGATCATCTCTTTAAGAGGTGTTTATTTGTTCATGCAGATTGAATAACAATTTATGCATATCTTCTTAACTCCCTTGGCAATACCACTTTTCAGGCCTCTCCTAATTGTTGCTTTCATGACACCCTTGAGATTGATGTTTCTTAGCACCAGCATAATAATACCACCTGTTGCAGATGGTATGATGATGCAAATGGTGTGATGTTTCTTAGAAACTAGTTTGTACTGGCCTGTATTACCAATTTTCTTCTTTTGCTTTCTTTCTTTCTTGTCTCATTTTTTGGGGTGCCTGCCTGTAGTATCACCCCTCAAACCTTGTATTAAGCACCAACACTCCTTTAGGGGGACAACTCCACTTGCACTTATGAACTATTTGCTTGATGATCTTAGTCTTCATCTCTCAGATTCTGTATATATCTTTGTTCTCCTTTGTCTATGTACGCTGTATAACCACACAATTCAGTCTAAGAGGAGTTTCATTACTCATGGCATAAAAAATAGTATCACAAGCTTTGTATTTATTTTCAAAAGCCCTATTGTTTCTGTCAATCCAGAGATGATAAAGCATTGTACAAAAAATAACAACGAAGACCTTAAAAAGGATACCTGTATGAGACTTAATCCATGACAGTGACAGTTCACTGTCCATAGTTCCAACTATTTTATTAATGTGACAGTTAACTGTCCATACCCACTCCAACAAACCCTAAATGGGGAACCCTCATCAGAAGACTCACTAGGACCTAAAAGCCTGCAGCCTAGACCGTGATATCACTGAACTAATGGAGGAGTGCTCCACCCACGACCCGACCCCGGTTCTGCATCTGGACCTCACAAAATGGTCTTCTCTTCAACACAACTGGAAATCAGCTCTTGCTTTCAAGTCCATCAACCCTGACCTTAAGGAACAAGTGATCCTGGAAGGGATTAAAAGAGAATGGTTTAAACTTTTACACTATATCCCTCCCCTGTCCTTTGAACACACCTCCAAAGTGTTCATTGCTAACTTTCAAGAACCGGAAGACCTTCACACTATACTTGCCACACCGCCGATTAACATTCACGGATGTTCGATCTTGCAGCAACAATACAACCCCTTGTTACACCAATCTGAAATTTCCTTTCCAAGATTTGTGTGCTGGGTTCAGGTCTCAGGTCTACCTGTTTGTCTCTTAGACCACGACACCATTGTGCTTATTGGCAATAAGATTGGGGAGTATGTGAAGGACGACCTCAAGCCCGGAGGAACGGAAACGTGCAAAGCTAGCTTCGTCCGTATTCAAGTAAATCTGATTACAAACAAACCTCTGGTTTTGACTATTCCTATACCTAGACCGGGACATCTCGAAGACGCAACGCTAACCGTTAGATACGAGCGGTTGGAAAAAGCATAACCTCTGAATCACTGTATTAAGTACGGCATGGTGCTCCAGAACAGGAAAAAACATAACCTTGCAGAGAAGTTTGAGTTACCGATCTATCTCGCCAACAACGACTACATCGCCGACCTCATTGGGATCCTCCGAGCCTACCGAGATGGGTCACTCCTCATCAGATAGCTCGGGATGGCACACGCCCTCTCATGATGAACTCTTTGACTTGGACACGGGTACCATGCAGACCTCTTCACATAGCATTCCGCAGCATTCAGTTACTCCTAGCCAGCGCATACAATCTTATATGACCGGCAGCCGCAAGCGCAGCAGTGAGATTCTGACCACCACGAGCGAATCCGTGGACTCGGGAACCCCCGCCAAGGTACGCAACCTAAATTTTGCTGCAGCGACACTTGACGCACACACACACCCGCAGGTTTACGTTCCGTTTCCGCTATGTTTTTCAGCCTATGCTCCCGGAATTACACCGATACACACACTAGCCATGAGACCCCGGTTTGGTAAATGGCGCTTTAAACACAAGTGCATACCAGTTTTGGCCCCCCCCCCCCCCCCCCAAAAAAAAATGTTATTCTCTACATTCCACATTTATGCAACATACTAAATCTCAGACCAAACCACAATCGCACTGGAAACACCAAGTTGCGAAAATTTACCTCCCCTTTCGTCCCCTCCTTGGCAGAGGCGGGCGTACTTTGAGGGATCTTAACACTTGGCTTAAGCACCTTTGGGGAAGAAACTTCCTCCCCAGACTTCGACGGACCGGACCAAATTCCAGACGACAAACCTATTCAAAAATTAGTCAGGGGTTTTTTGACTTTAATAGTAGATTTTCCAAAATTGGTTTAGTTTTAGGACTTATCCCCAAATCCGTAACTCTTAGCGTGCTTTCCCGGTTTCAGTTAACCGGAAAGCAGAATCGACACCTAACCCTGGTTCAAACCAAAAGCTGGACCAGCCCCAAACGAACTGTTCATGCTCGCAAAGACCTCACTACCTACTACCTCCCTCTTAGTATCAATTACTCGGAAGTGGGCCCGACACCGGCCCTCGGTTACCAATGATAGTGCTATCATGAAACTCCAGGGGGACAGAAAATCGGCCACCCTTAAAGAGCTCCTGGCTCTCAATTCTAAGATTAACCTTGATATCACTTTCTTATCTGAGACTAAAACCTGTAATCCCGACCTGATGAATAAATTCAACATCCTGGGTATGGCGCATACCCATACTGTCAACGCGACGCCCACCTTTGCGAGGGGTCTCTGGCTGGCTTGGGGCCAGCACATCGACCTCACCATCCTCTCCTAAAGGGATCGACGCGTTGATCCATTATCCTGCCCCCACTAACTCACCGGATGCCGCCCCTATCCCTTGGCTCTGCTCCTTCACGTATGGCCCACCTAAAGCCCACCTTCAGTGCAACTACTCGGAGGCCATCGCCCAGATGGCTCCGTCCATCATGATTCCCTGGATCATTATAGGAGATCTCAACTGTATTACTCGCGGGGACGAAAAGTTCGGAAAGATCCCTTTTGATTACTCGGCCAAGAACCCGCTTGAAGAGTTCATTTTCAATGCCGCTATGATTAACCTGGGGTACACGGACGTTCCATTTACTTGGTCTAACAAGAGGAGTGGCAAAGAGCTGGTAAAGCAGCGGCTGGATATGGCTCTTATCTCTATCCCATGGAGCACGACCTTTCCTGATGCTACCCTGCAAAAATTTCCGATTATTGCATCCGATCATGGCCCCATAGTGCTGAACACGGAAACAAACAACCACAATCTTCCCAAGCAATTCCACTTCCAATCGGCATGGACGAAGAACCCGACATGCAAGGAAATCATCAAGAAAGCCTGGATGGTCGACCAAATGGGTTCCCGTCCTCTGCGCCTCTGTAAGAAGCTCCATCACACCAGAAAAGAACTCATGACCTAGAACAAAGAGGTGTTTAACCACATTCCAAATACCATACAACACATCCGGAATCAGATTAACGAGATCCAGCAGAAGGTGCCCACAAAAGCTAACACTTTCCTTAAACAAGATCTCCAGCGCAAGCTCAATCTCACCCTGGATAACGAAGAAATCCTTTGGCGAGACAAGTCCCGTGAGATATGGCTCCGTGAAGGCGACCGAAACACCAAATTCTTTCACCTCTCCACCATTTTTCGTAAGCGAAGGAACGCGATTTTCAAGATCCGCTGTCCGGATGGAACGTGGAGCCAAGAGCGCAAAGATATTGGTGATACTTTTGTAGAATTCTACCGTGACCTGTTCACCTCTTCGAAGCCGGCGCTTAGAATCCAAGATTTGGATGTTATTGAAAAAGTGATTACTGACAAGGATAATTTCCATCTCATTAGAGAGCCGTCGATGGAGGAAGTGAAGGAAGCCCTCTTCTCCATGAACCCTCACAAAGCCCCTGGCCCAGACGGTTTCACCCCCATTTTCTATCAAACCTCCTGGGAGACGGTTAAGCTTGACCTCCATCAGGCAACATTTGCCTTCTTCCAAACGGGTTTTCTTCTTACTGAGTTTAACCACACAAATGTCACCCTCATCCCTAAAACCAAAAGGCCTGATAAACCTAAGCATTTTAGACTTATCAGCCTGTACAATGTTAAGATGAAGATCATCATAAAAATCCTGGCAGCCAGGCTGCGCCCCATCTTAAACAAGCTCATTTCCCCAACCCAGAGCACTTTCATCCCGAGCCGCCAGATTTTTGACGACATCATTTTGGCTCAGGAGCTCCTCTCTAGTCTGCGGAAGCAGAAAGGTAAGGCTAGGGGAATGGTGATTAAGCTGGATTTGAGCAAAACTTTTGACTGGGTGGAATGGAACTTCCTAAATGATACCCTTCTCGCTATGGGGTTCTGCAAGCAGTGGTGCAACTGGATTCAGCAGTGCATCTCAACTACCTCCCTCTCTTTCAATATAAATGGCACCCCTTTTGGTCTCTTTAAGCCTGACAGAGGCCTCAAATAAGGAGATCCTCTCTCCCCCTCCCTTTTCCTTATCTGCTCTGAGTTCCTATCTCGCATCATTATTAAAAAAGAGAACAAAGGAGAAATTCATGGCATCAAGACAGCTAGAGGTAGTACGCCTATATCCCACCTCCTTTTTGCTGATGACAGCTTCATCTTTTGTAAGGCCAACATGGAAGAAGCAGGGTCGCTCAAAGATGCTCTTGACTCTTTCAAGGCCGTATCTGGTCAAGACATAAATTTTGATAAATCCTGTATTCTCTTCAGTAAGAACTACCACCAACGCCAGCAGAAGCTCATCCAAAATCTTCTCCACATCAGAAAAGACACGACTGGCAAGAAGTACCTGGGTGCACCCTATTTTTTGATCGGGCCAAAACTCTAAACTTTTAAGAGATTATCACCAGGGTTACAAATAGGATTGAGGGCTGGAAAGCCAAAAACCTCTCCCAAGCTGGAAAGCTTACCCTTATAAAAGTTGTTTACTCAGCAATCCTTTCCTTCCTTATGTCCGTTTTCCCTTTTCCAACTAAAGTCTGTAACAAGCTTGACTCCCTTAATGCTCGTTTCCTTTGGGGAACGAACGCAGATGGAAAAAATAAAGCTCACCTTATTAGCTGGAAAAAAGTCTGTAAGCCCAAAAAGCTTGGAGGGCTCGGCATCCGAATAGCCAATAATCATAACCAATCCCTGATGGCCAAACTATTCTGGCGCATCATAAAAGAGTCAGACAAGCTTTGGGCTCACAACTTAAAAAGCAAAATACACCAGCCATGTCTTTCCTATGCTCACTACGATGGCTCCCTCTGATTCCTGGATTTGGAAGGGTATTATCAAGGCCCGAAACCGTATTTGGCCTGAGCTCCTGTGACATATCGTTAACGGCGAAAGCGTAGACTTCTGGCTGGAGCCATGGATCCCTGGTATCCCTTTCGGTAGGTCGGCAGGGCCAGCCTCCCCTTTCCGCATGCTGCATCATGTCTCCGATCTTATTAGCAAGGAAAATCGCACTTGGAACGCCGCCATCATCTACTCCAACTTCCACAAGGACGTCGCTGACATCATTATGGCTATACCTCTTAGTTCTAATCTGGCAAAAGATGTCCTCAGGTGGAAGCAAGAGAAGAATGGCATTCTCACGGTTAGATCCGCCCATGACTACTCCATTCAGGAGCACCCAAACTACCCCCCTGGACAAGATTCAGCTTACCTCAAAGGCCTATACTGGAAGACCATTTGGAAGCTTCAGGTCCCAGCCAGAATCCATCTGTTCATCTGGAAAACAATCCACGACGGTATCCCTACAAGGATGAACCTTTGGCATGAAGACAAGGAATGGGACACAAACTGCCCCAGATGTGGTCAGGAACTCGAGACTACAACGCGCGCCCTATTTTTCTGCTCCAAGATAAAAGACATCTGGTCTGAATCTGATCTCACCCTTGATTTTCACCATTACCAGTACTCGGATTCCGTTTGTTTTATCATCCAGAAGTGCTACCAGATGAAAGGAGGGCCATCGGGTCTCATCGCTTTCTGTAGTACCCTGAGTACCATTATGTATGTTGTCTGGACCAGCCGGAACGAGCTTCTTTTTGAGCAGAAGACGACTAATTCAAGGGTCTGTCTGAAGCGCACGAAAAGTTTCTTACTCGACCCAATCAAAGACATTCCTCAGACCCCCACAACCACCAAGGCTACCCCGCCAACGACAAAGGACGGGTGACAAGTCATAAATGTGGATGCCTCCTGGAACAAACCAAATAATCCAGGGGGCTCTGGATTCACCATCAAAACTCACACTCTTTTTCTTATCTCTGCAGATTTTGATTCATCTCAGGCAGCGGACGCAGAAGAGGCTGAAGCTATCTCAGTTCTCAGAGGGATGACAGCTGCCCACAGACTAGGTTTGGAAAGGGTTCTCCTCCCGACGGATTGCCAGCGCTTAGTCAGAACATTCCAGGATTGTTCTGATGACCTATCATGGGGAGCTCTTACATTGGCCCCAGACTTGCGTGCG
This sequence comes from Kingdonia uniflora, assembly GCA_014058105.1. Classification (NCBI taxonomy): domain Eukaryota; kingdom Viridiplantae; phylum Streptophyta; class Magnoliopsida; order Ranunculales; family Circaeasteraceae; genus Kingdonia; species Kingdonia uniflora. The sequence continues at coordinate 1,238,795 of JACGCM010001796.1, read as the reverse complement.
TCTGCTGCTGTTTTTCAGGATTTTTGTTTAGATTTTGTGCCTCGTGCTTGTAATTTGGAGACTCATTATCTTGCCACTAGGGGAGCTACCTCCCCAGCTATTTTTTGTTCGGAGCCGCTAGAGGCTTCAAACCTTGTAAAATTTGTTCACCCACTTTGCCCCTAGGGCCCTTCTATGCTATTTCTTTTTGCTTAAAAAAAAAAAAAGTCTAGATATATTTAGGCAGAGGATACTCCATGAATATGTGACTGGTACTTTCAGTATGGATACCACATAAAAAATAACAAGAAGTAAGAGCTCTTCTCTACACAAGTCTATCTTGGGTGCATGTTTATAACGTAAATTTGTCCATCTGTACAGATAATGGATTATTTTAATGGAAATAAAGGCGATTCTAGGTGTTCTAAGCCTAGAAAACTTTGTCCATCTGTCCATCTGCAGAAGTGTTATGGTATTGCTCCTATCACAACAGATAATGGATAGATGCATTTTGGTATTGCTCCTATCATAACAACAAAAAATTCAAATAAGGATTTAGTGAAAACTGTTATGTTTATTTGTACATCTGCAAAAAATTTAAACTGTTTGTTTATACTGTTATAAAGTGCAGGGCTTATGCTGTTATGTCCATCTACAGAAACTGGAACTGTTTGTTTATAGGGGTTGGCTATGCTTTGTCCATCTATTTATCTGTTTAGCTGTACCATCTGCCTAGAATGCTTTGTCCATCTGCTTAGAATGTTGTTGACCATGTTGTTCTGTTTATCTGTTACAGTGGTACCAAATCTGTACAATCAAAAGGATAAAGCTAGAGGTACACAAGCTAGAGGATAAAGCTAGGGGTGCACATACGTATTTGTAATAACTTTTAAGACTATGATATTTGTTTTTTTGCATTAACTTCAAACTAATGTTAATCTTTATTTAATTTTAGGAACCAATGTATTTGTGTTTGCTATATATATAAGTTTTTTTCTATGTATACCAATGTATTTGTATTAACTTCAAACCAATGTTATGAACCAATGTATTTTTGTTTGCTATATATACAGGTTATTTTTTATGTATATGTGGTGTTGACATTGGTGATGAAGGGGTGGTGGTGGTGGTGGTGGTGGTATTGGTGATGAATAGGTGGGGGTGTTTGCTTATAAGTTGAGATAGTGAACACTGAAGCATCCACTTCAGATAGTGAACACCTCTAAGTGATTTCAGATCAAGTCTCACTCAGAGACCAAAAAACAAACGGCCCTTAGAATTAGAATCGGCCACTATAAACAAGGCATGGTGTAAATCTATTTTTATGTATTAATTCTCCCACCTCTGAAACTCTAGCCCTTACCCTCCCTTTGTTTGGTCTTGGTGGTGCTGATAACATGAAAAGGAAACGGCAGACCTCTATAATTGATCTCCCAGAGGAGGTACTTTCTGATATACTCTTAAAACTTCCAGTAAAAACTCTCTCATTATGCAAGGTTGTATGCAAACCTTGGCGTAAATTAATTCATAATCCTAGATTTCTGAAACTGCACATCAATCGTGCTAATCAAAGAAGCCCCAAAGTTTTGGTAGGCTTATATAATTATGGGATCAGTTGGTATTCGTTAGAATTGGATAATAATATAAGTGATAATAGAGTCGTAAACATAGGCGTACCCGCGGGGATGGGTGATTCTCTTAAATGGAGAGGTGGTGTGAGGGATTCTTGTAATGGGTTGATGTGTTTATTGGATTCTATGGGTATCGCCTATTTGTGCAATCCCACTACAAGAGAATTACACAAGTTTCCATTACAAGCGCCTTTTGAATTATCCCATGGGTGCAAATGCATGCGTTCGAAAGACGTGTTGGGGTTTTTCTATAATCATGGTACTGAAGAGTATAAGATTATCATACTTTTTTATTGTTGTAAGCTTGATAAATTGAAAGAAATCAGGGTGTACACATTAGGGAAAAATTCGTGGAGAACGATTATGGCACAAGACCTCCCTTCACATTTCCGTGATCGTTTTCAATCCAAAATGAGAGGGACACGACAAGTTCACGGAGCTCTACATTGGATGGGTAAACGATGTATTCGTGATGAACATAAGGGAATGATCTTATCTTTTAATGTGGAGAACGAGGAAATTCTAGAGACCCCAGGTCCTGACATTGATTTTGGTTACAATGGTCCGTGTGACACCGATAACTGTGATACTCTCAATGTTTTTGAAGGGTGCCTTTCTTTATTTTCCCATGTTCGAAAGCGTAATGTAGTTGATATTTGGGTTATGAAGGATCATGGAATTAAGGAATCCTGGACCAAACGGTTTTCTATTGAAGTGCCTGGTCATTATAATTTTTTGAGACCAATAGGTGGTCGCGATGATGGCGAAGTTATATTGGGAAATAGTGTGAGTATGGAAGAAGTCGTTACATATGATCAAGTGAATAACAATAGCCGAGTTCTTAAAGTTCTAGGTGCACCTTCCGGATGTATAAAATCTGTTCTTACGTGGAGACTCTTACTTCAGTTGCTTCCCTCGTGAAAGTCCATTAGTAAGTAAGAATAGACTCATATCACTCGTGAAGAAGAGGAATAACAGTTGCACAGTAATTGCCAAAAGAAGAAGAAGAAGAAGAATTTGGTCAAACAAGCCATCTGGTAATTTTTAATTTATGTTTTTTTTTCTTTCTATAAAGCTTGTTCGTTAGTAATTTTGGTCTATAGCATGTGCTTCGTTTTATAAGAGGATTATTCTTGTTCACTTGCATCTATTTCTTAGCAAAATCTCATAACAGCTGAAACATTTTGAGATTACTAGAATTATAATAGATATTGAGCTTTCTCTACCTACCTCTATTTGAAAGTTGCCGCATGTAATCAGAATAACTCAAGTTGAACTAAGAAGAATCTTTCAACGCCTACACCACAAGAGTCTAGACACCAAGTCCTTTTCCTGTGTGTTCCCGCCAGGCCAACCATGTCAATGTGTAAGTTGCAACCATTGAACTTTTTCATCAACAAACTGTTTCAAGAACACTGCTGCAGTTACAGAACTACTTTGACACCCTGTGTTGACCTTATCAGCTAAACGTGATTTAATGGACTCTTTATAACTTTCCTCCATAGACATCACAGAAAACTTATACCCGTCTCTGAAGCTGCAAAGACTTCTTCACGAGCTAATCATGTTCTCACAAGCTGAAACAATAAAACCGACCTTTACTCCAGGAGTTTGATTTGCCCAATTGTGTATGCTGCACCAGAACTGATGCAGAACCTCACATGTCAAACTTCATTAGCTTAATTGAACAGTCTGGCCCTGTTTTGTAGATCTATCCACCACTGTTAAGTGTTAACCCCTTCCCGACTAACCCTAACCTAGCGTTGCTAGGATCACTAGGAAGTTTGTAGCATAAATGGATGAAATGAGGGGGATTATCTGAGGCAACGAAAACTGCCTAATATGAACCCGTTTTTCATTCCGTTTTGTCTAAGATTCTTCCAGTATTGTCTTATATACAGAAACAGTTCCAAAGCCTCTTCTACAGGCGGTGTCAACATGCTGGCTGGCGCATTTGAGAGCTTCTTCCCACATCACTCCTGGCCAAACATCACCTACAAACTTCAACTTTTTTTCTAGTTCAGGTCCATCCCCGATAGCAAGAATATCGACTGGCTTAAGGAATGTCATCTTTCATTCTGACTTGAGCTGTTATCTTCATATATCCCTAGCACCGTTTAGGGTTGCAACGAGTACGAAGACAGTAGCCCCCCTTGTTAGCATATAAATCCATCCCTAATTATACCCTAATGTCCATGTAAAAAAAGACAAATAATATATATATATACATATATATCTTGGCATATAACAATATCTAACGAAAAGTAAGAAATGTCAAAAATAAAATAAATCGTGAATAAATGTGATAGAGAATAACTCCATATCCAAATCTCATAATAAAACTTTACACAGGGAGTGGCAAACTAAATACATTACCTCTTTGACACTTTGAAGATTGCCTCTATAAACATTAACCATCACTGACAGGTAAGCATTTAAGTGAGATGTTTTCTAGAGATTTTAAGAGAGAAACAAATAACGAAAAAAATCGTTCTTCATTAATTTGTCTTCTTCGACAATGTCAACACATGTTTCCAAATACAAACCCTCAGTTTTGCTGAGATTGGCCCATCTTATCTCCACAATATAGTTATCCTTCCATGAAACTCATCCATTAAGACTAGAACCGCGATGACAATGCCTATGTCAGTGACAAACTCTTTTACCACGAAGATCTGTTTCAAAAACTTTTCCATTTTGACATCGCATCATAATTCTGGCTAGACTTTGTCGAACGATACAATGGCATATCCTAAATGGACTTTCTAATTGAGAAGGGATGGACTTTGTTGGGTTCAAATCCTTCTGTCATTTTCTCCAACATATCTATCAGTTTTCTTTCAGTTGGACTATTAGCTATGACGCCTACCCATGGTGAAACTAGTAACTCATCACTGAGCCATTGATCGTAGATAGAGTTTTTGTCGTTAAGGGCGTGAAGTCATTCTTCAAGGATTTAGTCAATGCGAGGTGGTTCATCTTCTGTCTTCCTAGCCCGTGAACGTCCTGCGACCCCAGTACCAGGGTGGAGGATATCCATAGAAATGTAATCTTGTATCCTCATGCCTGAGCAAAATGACCATTGCTAAATCTCATCTAAAATATTCACTTTGTGGTTACCGTTCTTCATTCCCTGGTAATACTCTTTGCCATTTCTATTATGATTCAGATTTGCTTGTATCAGAAACATCTTCTAGACTGTGATCCATGTCTATAAGCAATACCCAGTTCAGAAAGATCGATAAATACTTACAGATACCTTCACTAAGAAAGGATCATAGTTACAGATAGAAAAGGGCCATCCCTTCTTACAAATACCTTCACTATGAAAAAAGGATGTTATGAGATGTTAGTTAGCCAGACCCTAAAAGACTGTTTCTTGCACCGCACATACTAGTGTACGATCATATGATAGTGAAAGGGCTATAACTTCATGGATGGTGGAAGATTTCTAGACAGATTCAACTGCTTGAATGTAGCATACAAAGAAGGCAACTGTATACTACAGGAGCTCGTTGATCACTATTTACTATCCACACTAAACGAGAACCACGTGATGATGCATGACACCCTAAGAGACAGACAGCACTATATTTTGGACAGAGAAAGCAATCTTATTTTAGGTAATCCTGAGCTATTTATAGGTGGAGAGAAAAATCTCGAATGGATGGGAATCTAATACGGAAGTAAAGCTTCTTCATTGGTACTTCATGAAAACGAGGGTCTCTTACCAGGTGAAATATCAGATGCAATTTTCACATAAATGCAGGATCTTGAAGTTATAGCATGCTGGAATCAAATCTCTGCCATCATCCTTATTCAGGGCCGGTGCTAGGGCAAAGTGACCGCTTTGGGCCTCACAAATCGAAGGGGCCTCACTTTTTATCGAGAAAATGTTCAACTCCTACAAACATAGCTTTTTAAGGGGAGATAGATATTCCAAATATCTTGAGTTGCTTTAACTGGCATAAATATACTTGCAAGATATTAGCCTCATTTTTAGCTAAGCAAATAAAATATACTTCTAAAATATATCCCAAATTTCCTACCAAACCAATCTACCTTTTTTTCTCTCTCCAAATCTTTAGAGCCAAGATGCTCCAATTTCAAATATTTATTAGATGGAAGAAACTTGATTTATTATAACTTAACCAATGATTATATTAGTAACATTTGAAGGATGTAAAATGATTTATGAACCACAAATAATATCTCTCAATATGTGAACTCTACTTCCTCACAATGAATATATCGTAATTCCTCTGTCAATAAATACTAGGGCAATGATATTGCTTCCTCAGCAAATATTGCACCAAATTGTTTGTGGTTTTATGTACATCAATTATTTATTATTATAATAAGGGCATCATTTTCGGGTGCGCTTTGGGCCTCGAGAACCCTAGCACCGGCCCTGTCCCTATTCAAGCTTCACATTCTTGTGTTAAGGGGTTGTTTATCTTTGGAGAACTTGAACCACATTGAAGGCCTCCAAAAGTTGGAGGTGCTTAGCATCTCTGGTACTAGCACCTTGAAAGATATTCCAGACAAATTGTTTGGACATATGCCTAACCTTAAAACGCTTAACCTCTCACTCTCAGAGATTGATCATTACCCTCATCCCTATCCAACATTTGAGATTTCTTTAGTGTACTGCAGTGATCATGCTAGTCGGCATTCTTCTTTCATTCAGTCCCTTGAGAAGAATTACATTGGTATATGAAATGAGAAGAAAGACTTATCAGACAAGATGAATGGGAAAGCAGACACATTCCGCCATTTCAGTCATTGGAAAAGAGTGAACTCCCCTATCACAGTCCTTTGAAAAACAATATGCTCTTCATACTGTGTTGCTTAGTCGGATTATCTTTCGTCTCCTGAAACCACACTCCCCACCACAATTAGCAATATTATATCAAGGACACGGAAGAGCCTTCTGTTCTCTCTTAAACATAGAACTGATCGTAGGATTCCGATTATGATCTCCAACTTGTAGATAGAAAATCATTGAAATTAATCTGCACAAATAATATGTTGCATGGCAAAGCATTAAGCAGTCCTTCATTCAACTGATACAAATGGAACCTTCAGAATAGGAATCTACAGGGAAGATATTAAAGTTGTATTTCTACACTTGCACCTTTATAATTTTACTCTTATCTTAACGGATTAGTTCTTGTTGTATATATATATTTATTATTTTGACAAATGCAACAGTGGTAGAGTTATTTGGTATCTTAACAATGAAATAAACTGGATTGTTCGCATGAACACTGAAGGACCTTCTCTGCAAGATCTTAAAGAGTGTCTATGCTCAAGTACAGTGTTTTGATGAAGATAAATGAAAGGATATTCGCAGGGAATTCCCACAACACTTCAACACAGATGGAGCCACGGTTATTCTCAGGCTTCACTTCAGTTTGGATGCAAATTTGTGCATGTTACATGATTAGTTTTAGTAATGTACAGAGTGAATCAGAGGATATGGGGGCACTTTTTAGTAAATATGGAGTAATTTTAACCAGATTTTCGTTGAAAAAGTCCTTGATTTTGGATTATTGGGGTAAATCCTAAATATATACAACATGCAAGATATAATCCCACCAGGAGTTTTGCTCCAAAAAGACTACACAGACAGTAAAAATCCCTACAACTACTACATATTATTGATATTCCTTCTCGCATAACTGATGTCTTCATGAACAAGCACATACAATTGGAGGATCTTATTGTGAGCTAAGACATGGTAAACATAATTTGGGATGTGCATACTAATCTTAATCTGTATCTCTGCATCCAGTATATTATAAAGCCAACACCAAGTGTGATTTTGTGTAACAAACATTTTGGGTGAAAAATATGGCCCTTGTGAATTTGTAATTAACATAGACACGTCTTATGGTTATTGCATCAACACCATGCAGAGTGGTAAACATGGACTTAGATTAATTTAAACGGTATTTTTACGATGACGAAAAAAAGTTGACGGAAAGTAAGGACTCTATTGCAGCGTTTCTTTAAAAGATTAGAGCAGGGGGGAATGAATGAGAAACTAAAACGGGGCTCTCTATTCATATCCGTACGAGACGAAGTTTCAAATAATTAAGCTCCCTTTAATTAAAACCGTACCGAATATACACTAAGCCTAAATGAATTTCATTAAAGTTTTTATAAATTTCATCTGTATGCTTTAATTTGTTTAAGACTTACAACTCGGTTGCCATATAATGTTTGAGGGATATACGATCTTTTATTCCTCCAAATTCATCAATTTTAGTAAAGAAGTACAGATACGAGCATATCTGTATAACGCTGAATCGTCTGGGTTTAATATTTTCCATTTTTTTGAGGTTTTCTTAATGTTTATGACACTAATCTTAGTGTAACACTCTAAATTATAAGCCATGCAATAACTACATGCATGATATTTTTGGTACGTAAAAGATACACTATTTACTCCTCAATGAATGACTTCCCTCTTCTCCTTTATAAATCCCACACAAGCTCTCAACTCAACTCAATCTTTCTTCATCTTAAGATGTCTAGCATCGAGGCTCAAACCGGAGTTAAGGAAGAGATCAAGGACATCGAAGTAATCGAACTTAATCCCTCCAACATGGAGGAGAAAGAGGAGGAGGAACGGGAGAGCGTTGAGCCCAAGTTGAAGAGTACGGCTTTAGAAGAAGGTAATAGTTCGAATCCATCTGGGGGTTTGATTGATAAGAAGAGTGTATCGGGGAAATGTGGCATGTTTACTTGTAAATATTGCAATAAGCACTTCTTTAGCTCTCAAGCGATGGGTGGGCATCAAAATGCTCATAAGCGTGAACGTAATGCAGATAAAAAAGGCGTGACTGTGAACATGATGAATAATTTTGGGGATGGATACAATTCGCATCAGTATCCAGCAATGCCGAGGTATTATAATCCACCCCACGGTCTTAGGGCGCCCCTATCACCATATTATCCATGGTCATACGGTGCACCTAGGGTTAGGCCCCGTCTTGGTCCAATAGCGGATTACAGCTTAAGGTTGGAAAGAGCTCATCAGGAGTATCGCGCTAGAGAACTTCCTTCAACCCTTGTACCTGCACAAGCACTGCTTGCTCCCGTTAATGCTCCCGTTGAAGGCAGTTCTGCTTGGGCACATGGTCGTGTTCAAACTAAAGATAAAAGTGCATCGGACATTGATTTGAACTTGAAGCTTTAATTTTTTTTATTTTTTATTTATTAAATAAAACTTTATTTCCATTGTAGAACTTGAAATATTCCTTGTAGTAGTTTTTCAATAATAAGTTATGAAATGCAATTTATTTTCAAAATTCAAATGGTATCAAATTAAAATTATGCAAATTTAATGATTAATATTTGATAATAAATTTGTAATTTGGAAGAGATATCGAGAATCAAATTTTATTTATAGATAAAATATTTCCCTGAATCGATATTCGAAAAAAAAAACAAATAGGGTTTGCAGAGACATCAACTACGAGTAAATAACAATAGTGGACACCATTACTTTGTTGGAGATTATCCCTAGAGCTCCAGTACCAACTGCTCCCATTGCTAATACGAGGTTATCCATTGCAGGAATGAAATAGTTTCAGACAATGGTAAGGCCGAGGTCTTTTTCACTTTCACTTTGGTGCAAGATTTTTGCTTTGAGCGGTGCAAGCATCAGTGTCCTGTAAATACTGAGTTCAAAAGCCAATTACAGACATTAGATGTATTTAAAGTATAATGTAAGGGAATATTATACGTTAAACCACGGTAAAAATCTGATAACATCAAAGTCAAACACAGTCACTGAATGTTTAATCTCAATAAATCATGTATTATCAGGAAAATAAATATCGTCCAGAACAATTCACTGCAAATCTTACAACAAGTCCGGTAGACAACAGGATCCCAATACTGGTCATACAACCTTTTGCTTACGGCATAACTTCGCCAACAATTTTTTTACGATGATGTATAATACTGTGTACCATAGTCACAAATTGCAATCAGGAGTAGTAGTTTAATTTACACAAGTCTTTAGTAGATTCTCTCAGCTGTAGAGACTGGACGCAGGAAGACAACAATGACTGTGATATTATCTTTACTCCCACGTTCAGCGGCTTCTGTTGCCAGTCTCTTCGAACACATCCCTGGTTCTTTAACAGTGTCTCTGATAATAGATACGACCTCTTCATTGCTCATGACATCCCAAAGCCCGTCACTAGCCATTACCTGACCACCAACAACCACACAGCTTAAGTTCATCAGTTTATCGATATCTGCTTCTAACTTTCCTTGAATTACAACTACTATTAAAGTAAACATTTCCCGTCTGAGAAACATTAACTGCAATCAATGCCGAGTTCAATAATTGGGTAAAACAGAGGTTACAAAAACTTTTGATTTTGCACTTTCTTTAAAAACCGCGTTTGTTTATGATGATGGTACTATAAATGCGTTCAAGACTGACGTCTATCTGATTGATGGCAGATTTAATATTCTTACCAAATATTCATCTTCGGAGGTTAAAGTAGTCTCAGTTATCTCAGGCTCAGCTGTGACAAAAGGCTTCAAATCATCGTCTCCTATTGACCGCGTAACCTGTAAAACATAAAGCATTTTGAGCAATTTTCAGCATTGGTTTGCTAAAGCTTTAAATCTACGATAAAATGTTACATGGACTTCCACCCATGAATAAGGTAAGAATCGCAAGGTAAACTCTAAATGTACCCAATGCAGCGTGCAATCTTTGAATCATTAAGAACTTTCACGAGAATATGTTATTTTCTACTTTTTTTTAGGCATAAGAAAGATAGTGGAAGCTTTCACGGTTTAGAATGGTAATACTGAGGCCCAGACTGCCGACTTTACTAATTAAACATCTCAATTATCGGCAAAATTAAATACCTCAGTAACTGGAAGTCTGGAAGGAGGTACACAACTATTACCTCATGTTCTAAAGAGTACGAAGGTTTCTCTGAAACTTCACTCCAAACTTCACATGGGAGAAATAATAGAATGGTCGGAGAGAAGTCGTCCTCTTCGGGAACTTTATTTTTAAAAACTTTAGCATGACGTGCTCTCCAACCTTTCGTGAGATCAACTAGAGCTCATTTTCCTTAGTGAAAGTTTCCCCCAAACAACCCCAAAAAAGAAATGACACATTTTTATTTATTTACTCTTATGGGAACCTCTTTTGATTTCGACCTCATGGCTATCTTCTAACCTTTCCATAAGTCTATTAGCCATTGAAGTTTTCAGTTCTCAAATCTATTCATTCGTCCAAAACGGGAAGGAAAACAACTTGGAATCGCCCGAAAAGAAAAAAAGAAAGAAAAGAAAAACTTAGTTTTCAGTTTTGCTTTTAAAAACAATTCAAGTCTCATTATTAGCTAGGACCAAATTCTTTGCTTAAAGCATACGTGAGTCCTAGCTTTTGACTTATGTTTTTGGGGGCCATGCACAGAACTGAGGCAGGCCTAATAGCCTAGCCAAACCTACATGAGCTACTTCAAGGTCCCTTCGTTAACGTGAGGTAGAAAAGGTCCATGTCTACTACCTGCAGTGGGTCTCCTACCATCCATTGCATTGACTAGAGAGAACTCCACTCAAACTTCAGTGACTACAACCAACTGGAGATAGTTACTAGGCATCCATTCCCCGGTAAGCCCAATGCAGCTCCGTACATTGGCTGCAGTCCACCCTGCGTTCTCTCACTCCGACTTTTTTGTTTCTACACTCCTATCATCTTGTATTTTCTACGCAACCTCTTTTAATGCATAACAGCATGTGATTATGAAGTCTTAAGAAAGTACAAATAAGAACCTGCAGAGCAGCTGAACCGACCCTCCATGTGTCTACTTGCCACTTAACTTGCCCGCCTGCTTTAGTAACACGGTCTCTCTCCTCCAGACGGCTTGCAACATGATCCTAATATTCATTTAATAAAAAAAACGGTATAAATATTTTCAGTAACTGAAAATAAAAATCTTTGAATATAAGCCTCAGAAGAATAACATTGTTTTTTTTTCCTGAAAAAAGCATACGCATGTCCTAACTCTAGTTAATATATGGCAATGGAAAAGTTTGGTCAAATTTGGTTTGTTAATTGAAAATCGTTAAGATACCAAACAAAAAGTTTATATATATCCAGAGCATGTAAAGTAAGAAGAAGAAGAGTATAGTAAATATTTTTTTTTTCAAGGGTCAAACCTACTCTTTTCTCAATAGTAAGCATGCAAAAGGAAATATAATGTGTATAATATGTTAAGTTGAAAATATCTGAGTATAATACAGGCTATACATATATATGCAAGTTTTATATTTTCGTGAAAAACATAATCCGTGTAATAAACATGAATTAAATGGAAGATTGTTAAACAGAGTTCCAACTTACCTCACTAAGAGCAACAGAGTTACCACCATGACATAAAATTGTCCTGCAATCACCTGCATTAGCAACAAAAAGCTTATTTTTGACGATCAATGCAGTAACTGCAGTACAACCAGGATGTAAATCTTTCCGTATAGCTCCTTTTAGTTTGCGTTGTGAAACCAACTCGTTCCTAAATGCAACATCTGTCTTCACAAAAGCTTCTGATAATGCAATTGATGGACTGCATCAAGCACAAAATGAGAATGAATCAAATCAAGATGAAGACATAGGTGGTAGAGTCTAATGATAACACAAATTTTGACATATATAACGCGTAACTGAGTTATTTAGGCTGCTTATCTTTGTGTGTGTGTGGGTGGGGGGGAAGGATGGAAAGGTCCCAGTATAAACTGAATATTACCCTTAAGCCCCCACATTCATTTTTGGACCCCAAATTGCCTTTGACTGCAAGTACACTTGGGTTGAACCAGTTTTTTTTTGTTGTTTCCCTCTTTTGCCATGTTTTTTTTTTCAAAACATAAAACCAAATGATTTTATTTATTTTTTTACATTTCCACCTCACCACCAGAGGGAATTAACAATTATTTCATTTTATTTTCTGTTTTGTTTTTTTAAAATGTGATACACGTAGGGGGCAAAAGAGGGAAACAAGTACAAAAAATTGAGTCAACTACGTTTGACTTGCAGTCAAAGGCAATTTGGGGTCTAGAAATGAATATGTGGGGAACTTGGGGTCTAAAGGCTAATTTTCATTTTCTAGTGGGGGCCAAAGTCCAAATTTCTCAAAATAAAACTGAAAGAAACCTTCTGGAGACATCAAGGTTTGGAGATGACTCATTCTTTAAAGAGAGATGACGGGTTGTGGGTGGAACTGAAACTTGATAGTGAGTAGGGACAAGAACTAAACGAACCTTCTGGTAGAGACCAAGGTTTGGAAGAATCCCGGTAGTGCCCGGGCAGAAAACTCAGCAGCAGCTGCACCTGTATAATCAATGAGATGAACTGTGAATTTATTGTTCTTAGTTATTTGGAGTTTCCCTCATGCTTCTGGTCATTTGGAATACCTCCCTACATGTTCAAAAGTTAGAGGTTATCCCTTTTCCTCCAACAGCTGACAAAAGAAAAGAGACCCTATATGGTAAATCCTTTGAGAATATGCAGAGAAGTATCACAAAAAGACCTCAAAACATTATGGTGGTATCTAAGCGGCTACGTAAAAAAACCCTGCCAAAGCTGTTGTGATAATGCTATAATTAATTATGAAAATTGAAGTAGTAACAAGATGTACCTCGATGGCCATCGAAAATGCCGAAAAGATGGATATCTTTCTCATTGCACATGTGATGCATCAAGAAATGTGTATCCTCCATAGTTTCTCTTCTCCCACAAGTGGCAAAAGATCCAGACGAAAGAGTAGGATGGTATAACAGCAAATCATTTGAAGAAGCGCAAACTCTCAAACATGAATTAGCTGCAAGAGCTTCCTTGGACAACAACTCCCCTTTACTGAACCAGTTCACAGTTTCTTGATAAGTTCGAGGGTCATTGTCGATATGTGGTTCTACAGGAACCTGTACCTCTTCTTGTACTTTCTTGAAATATCTCATGATTGGATCCAATTCAGTAACTATATCATCAAAAGAAGGCCTTTCTTGAGGATTTGAATCCCAGCACCTCTGTATCAGTGACACTATACTTGCCGGTGCACCCGACTCTGGACTAACTAGAGCTGGTCGTAATCCTTCGGAGGTTATAGCTGCTGTGAGCTGTTGCTCTGTATAGTTCATTTCCAATACAGTGTGGGCCTGTAGGAAGTTTTATAGTATTAAAATAACACTACAAATTCGGCAAGGAGAAAGTATCAAGATAATTGGCTAAGGCTGAAGAAAATATTAATAGATCAGAATTTTGGGGTAAAATGGGGTTAACACTTAAACTTGCTAAAAACTAAAAGTTCTATACAAGCTAATAAAGATAATCCAAGTTTTGTGGATCATTTTTAACTAATTCTTGTTAAATCATAGTCTCTTTAGCCTATTATTATACAAATGTGAGTTGTGCATATGTGTGTTAATGACCGCCAACAGAGAAGAATCCCCCCACCCCCCACCCATCCAAAAATTTAAGCTTCCCATCAGATAACGACGGTGAAAATAAAAGCAGAAAGAAGAGAGTTCATACCTGGGTTTCTGCACGAAGATCAGTGTACGGGACAACACCAGTAAGCAGCTCACTGCAAAAAATAATGGTATCATAAATTATGGTATTTAGAGGAAAGTTTTATTATTAAATTTACAACTTCCAGATCAGTTTTACAGTGGACATTGTGAGTATTAACGAATACTAGCGCTCTTAGACTCCTAGTCAAATATTATTATTTTAACTAGAAAACATTAAATCATTGTTTCCTTTTCCTTTGGAACATGAAGACATGTATTTTTATATGACTATATAAGATATTAGAATATCCGATTAAGGAAATAGTGTGAAGATCGTGCAATAACATATGGAGAAGATGTGCTTACGAGGCCGTGTACAAATGGGTTCAGACTTCATATACACGATAAATAAGCTTAATAATCAATCAAATAATAGTTTGATCAAGTTTCAGATAATCTTTCCTGAAATTAACATGAGACTCAAATGCTTACTTCATTGATATTCCGAAGCTGTAGACATCTGACTTTTCAGTATGTACGTCCTTCCTTAAAACTTCAGGAGCCATATAAATTAGTGTTCCAACCATATTCTTTTTGTGGAATCCACCAGTGGGTTTGCCAGATGATCTCCAGTTCTCAACAGAAACATGTTGAAGATCTTTCTTGTACTCTGCCAAACCAAAATCTGCTACGTGTGGACACATATTTGTGTCAAGCTGCAGGCAAAAGAAACTGTTACCTTTATTGATATATCAAGAGAAAGAATAAACAACTTCACTATTTACTTTTTAAAACTGAATTAAAAAAGGAAATAAATACCAACTGAGCATGGGGCTGGGAACTTATAGAAGGAAGATCTTTACAAGAATATTTGCCGGTTTCACGTCCCTATGTGCAATCCCGAGGTTATGGAGATATTGCAAAGCTTTTGCTGAAAAAGGGAAAAAAGGTAAACATTTGTAAAAAAATGTTTAATGCTGTACTACAAATTCTTTAAAAGTCAAATTCGACACACTAGGTAATCTTTACTGCATAACTATACGGTCTCTAACGTAAAATAGACAGGTTGTTCTATGGCATGACTCGCATAATTACTCTTGAATTAACTGTTGAGTACTCAAATAAATGATCCTACTTGATGTTAATGGTGATTGACGTGGACTCATCCTTCCCATTAAAAACCGTAGGGGTTTCTATCTCTTCAAATTCATCACTTAATGGTAACAGGAGTAAATTTCTCTAGCGCACAACCTCTTCAAAAGGACTAACTCTAGGCCAAACACAAAGGAGG
This sequence comes from Kingdonia uniflora, assembly GCA_014058105.1. Taxonomy (NCBI): domain Eukaryota; kingdom Viridiplantae; phylum Streptophyta; class Magnoliopsida; order Ranunculales; family Circaeasteraceae; genus Kingdonia; species Kingdonia uniflora. Next base: position 1,223,342 of record JACGCM010001796.1, on the reverse strand, counting down.
GAGCCAATTCATCATGCTGATGATAAGAAATACAGCGACAAAACATGCTATATTGTTCAATGTGGCAAAATATGCATATTATCTCTTGGTTCAGGATCCTCGATTTTTCTCGCACTCAAATATAAGCACTCCGTTTCCTTCATTTTTTTAGAAGAAATGGACATACTCCTTTGAAAATAAGATAAGCACCCAGACCTCGGGGTTCTTGTTTCCATGAATTTATTTCATGAGAAACCTCACTTCCAATGCAAAAAAAGAATTTACTCACTCAGTCTTAATGTGACGAACCCACTCTGCGCACCAATATTGTCCTCGCTTAACCACCCTCAAGGAGGTTGAGGATTTACCTCAAAAGGCCTCGGAGTCAAGTAATGTGAGGGACATACGGCCGGCGGGATCTTAAAAAATGTGAAGACTAAAATGCTAGTGCAACCAACACCTCTATTAGGTTAGGTGTTTCTCCCGTACACCCGCTCCGGCGGGGTATCACACTCAATAGAGAGTGATTTTAGTTGTTCTCCAAAGTCGTGGAATTTGACCTACCTGAACTAAATTTTAATCATTTTCTCTCTTGTCAAATGGAGATACCCAATCCGTCCTCAACTTCAAGTTTGAAAGATGTCGAGGGTCAAAGACTTAACCACCGAGCCATTAGATTATGTATCATTCAATGAAAAAACTAGACCCGTCGTCACTCTCAAATAGAACCTTGACAAAAGGTCTAAGAGTGTGGAACAAAGAAGTGCTTGGTATAGTAGATGATAAAATGAAGAAGATGTTGGAAGAAGGCAAAAGCCTTGATGTGAAAGAGAGTGGCACAGTCTGGGGGTCAAATGGTGAAAAAGAATTAGCAAGTGTAAAGAACTTTTTTAGAAATAAGTTGGTGACGGCAACCACACAACCAAAGTTTCCAAAAAAATAGCATATACACTACAAGGAAAGAAACATCTTGCATTACAATTGTGAGTCAACGGGCATTTGAGGAGAATGAGATTAGAATGTGAGTTACTTTAACTATAAGTACTAGAGAAAGATGGAGTCCTTATCTATATAAAAATATAATTCCCCACGCATCTGTAGAAATGATTGAGGTGTTGCCACGTCACCTTCTCTGGATTTATCACATTTCGCCACGTAAGCTTCTTTTCGTTCCCAATATTTCTTCACGGAAGCAGTTTTGACGGGAAAAAAATCTACGAAACAGAACATATCCACTCAACAAGTTTTGCATGTAACCCAAAACTCAAAAGTTGCGACTCTACTAAACTGTTTCCGTTCCTAATATATCTCTGTTTCTCTTTCCTTCCTTCTTCCCAAACAGATTCTCTTTCCTTCTCAGACCACTTCAAGTGTCTCCATTTATCTGTCTCTGAACATAGTGATGAATTTCAAACGGTTCTCTCTCTCTCTCGGTTTTGTTTTCAACCCAATCCTCTGTTTTGTATAATTCATACTTTATGTGAGAGGGATTGTTTTCAGCTTCAAAAGGTACTAAATCGATGTAATCAACCAAGTTTCAATTGATTTCTAGGTTTATACTGATTTTGGGTTTAATGGATATTTTTAAGTTGAAATTGAATTTCTCACGCAAAGCACAAATCATCTTTTTTGTTCCATCCACCATGCCCTTCATTAAGAATGGTTGTTGCAGTATCTTTAATTATCCAACAATTTGGCTTGACGAGGTATGTGCTAATCTATATCCATTATTTTTTATTGGTTTGTGTTTCAGAATTTTGTTTCTTTAGATTTTTTTCACTCTGGGATTTATACTCTCTAAATCAATTTTGAGGCATTTTTTATATGATTATGATTATGACTATTTTAGAGTTTCCATCACGATTGCAACTACTTTCTTACACATCAACATATCAATATGAAAATGCATATCTTTATTGTATTTTAGTTTTGTGTATCCTTACTTATGTCTCATATTTACCAACCCGTCAATTGAAATTTGCCTTCTTCAATTGTTTCTTGACCAATTATCTCCTTTAAATGAACATTGGTTTACCAAGCCCCTTCCTAGATGAATGCAGATTGATTTATTTTACTTCTTTGATATTTAGGTTGATTTGATGTAAAAATTTCATGTGCGCCGATGGCTGATTCAAACAAGTGGTCTAATGCGGTATCCTTAAGCCTCAGTGAAAGAACAATTGCTGATTTGATTAAAGGTTCAATCTAATTCCTAATTTCTATAAAGATTCATTTTTATGTATTTGAATGAAGTATGAAGAAAATATTAGTGGCAATGAAGTACTTAAATGTTTTGCCTTGTTTGATTTTTTGGGTGTTAATGTAGTATCTTATAATCTATATTGTTAATTTTTCATGGGATAGAGTGTTGACTGTTGTTATGGTTTTGGATTACCCTCAATCAAACGTGTTTTTAATCACAAACGTTGCAGGAAAATTTATTCTAGCCACCACAAGTTGAATGAAATTGTTCAGTCGCCCCTTATATGACTATATAAAGAACACAAATTTAGTTTCAAGAGAAACACTACGTATCAAGATTGCCGTTATTTTCTTTTTAAAACTTCCATGAATCAAATTTCTCTTTCATGTCATTAACCTTCACCTTAATATCTTCCTTTTAATACTTACAATAATACTATTATTATAAAACCTTCACGTTCCTTCTAAAGATGAAAAAAAGTACAATTTGGGTGGTAGGGTCTTATGGTTTAGAATCTGAATGTAGAGTTTGAATCTCAATTTAGTATTTATCGAGCAACGAATTAATAATGTGGTTATTATTACTAATTAAAGTCCTTAGTGTTGCTCTTTTTTGTGCTTCTCATTGCATGGAAAATGATGGAGTCTCTTATATAATCTGCGATTTTGGACTACAATGGGTTGATGGATTTGATTGATATTTATGTGAAGTTTTACAAAGGTAAAAAAAAAAATCTGATAACCCAAAAATCTTTTATCAGAAAACCCCGAATTCATTTTGTATACTTTACATGGGGTTTATTAATAGTTGTGCATGATTATTGGGGATGTTATGATGATTGTGCATAGTTGTTTGTTTATTTTTTCCCGGGAGTAGTATAAGTATGAAAAGATGTTGATGCATACTTTCTTTGTGAATGATTTGATAGCCAATAATGACTTTCATAGGAGAATGAAAATTCTTGCATCAACATAGACTAAAGTTAAAAATTCTAATTTTTTTTCCCCTAAATTGGTTTCCCCCCCATAAGTTACCATATTCGTTGGCAGAGCTACATGGGAGCGAGTGAATTTTGAAAACTTTCCACTACTAGCCTGATTTTTAGCCTATGAAATATAATCCCCTATAATATGGAAATATGGTGATATTTCCATAAATTATATACGATCCTATTCTTCTTCTTTACACCTTTCTCCTAAATTATTTCCAAAATTTTCTTCTTTAATCTTTCTCCTTTCCAACTTGGACTCAATATTTTCAAAATCTTCTATTTATATCTTGGTTATCTTGGCTGTAGTCCCTATTATTTTCATCCATAATTATGCTGCCCCATTGTTCCTCTATTAAAACTTAGAAACAACAATATATGACAAAGAATTCACTTAAGCATAGATCCATGCCTCAAACTTCCATCCACATTCAGAATGTCTTTCAGACTTCAAAGAGAAAACTTAATGTATATGTTTAAACTATATAAAAAAAATTGGGGTACCACTTTGGTTTTGCCATTATTTTATATCTATGTCACGTTGCCCCCACTCAACTATTTTTCTCGCTCCGCCACTGACCATATTGATTATGATTTGAGAGGTTTGAGATTTCAAAACTTGGTTTCAGTAAGTTATCGGGGTGAAAGTTGTAAAACTTATCAATGATAAATTATGGAAGGTGAAATCCCTCAAAAATGCTTAAAGCTTACATTCAGGAGTCTTCCACGATTTTATCCCCCATTTAAGATTTGCACGGTGGCAACTTCAGTCACCGAGGAAGAAAAAATAAAATTATGGCTATTTTTGTTGAGAAAGAATCTCACTCGATCTTATTGGCAATAGATATGATGCACTCATTCAAAATGTTTTTAGCGAATAGTGGAAATCTATGATCCTTTGGTGTAATAGGAATTTGTACTACATCTGTAGGAATGCTTTCACTTATATGATTTAGGTTGTCTCTAATGGGCTAAGGCCATATGAGAATTATGGATGACTTAGATGAAGCATGGATCAAATAGCATATATGGGTTCTTCCTTGGCATTTGGAAACGTACTTGGGAATCCTCTATTCCTTTCTTTGCTGTAAGTGGCATCTTTTTTTTCAATCCTTTTAATTTTTAATTTAGAAGGTATCCTTCTCAGTCCTACTTGCAGTGTTATCAAGATGGGAAACATGTGTCCTGCTTTACTAATGCTTTAAGAGATAATCCAATAATAATACAAAACGGATTGGAAAATGGGAGAAACTGGGCCCAAAAATATATGACTTGAATCATATTATGGTTAAGCAAATATCAGCGGTTACATGTGATATGTTAGTATATACTTACTAAAATGTAGATTATTGCTTTCTTAAGGTATTACTTTTGTGTTGTACAATATTAAATGTCTTTCAATTATTTAATTATGTAACTAGATTTTATTCAATAAAGCCTATCTGATTTATATTTCTGTAAACAGATATTTTGAGATACAATACACTTAGATAACATTACTTCAAGTATCTTACTAATATGAACATATTTTATGCAGACAATATCCGAGTGGGAGTAGTAAAGCCGTGCGTGCAGGTCATTTACAGTGCGAAGAAATTTAATGGTGAAGGGCACAACGTACAACGACTAGAAATGATGACCATAAGGGCGAAGTTAGTTCATGTTCTCCATGTTTGATCATCGCATTCCCAACCATCTGAATCTTTAAATGGGTTTGAGAATAAGTATATAATGTGCTTGGGAAGAACTTTCTATTCTTCATCAAGAAATTTCTATTATCCATGTTGGTTTGCAGGTATGTTATCGTTTTTTTTTTCTCATTCCCTTATAATCATTTCTAATCTGATGAGTAATACGTAAACACTGATTTACTCTGTCTGATATCATTATTCACCCAATATTTGAGCGATTCAATTTGTTCCTACTCTAACCATTAATACCAAATGCAGACTGGAACAATTCATGGATTTTCTATTCTCCATATTGGTTTGCAGGGTTGCTATCATCTTCTTTTCTCATCCCTTATAATCACTTATAATCTAATGAGTAATACGTAAACAATGATTTGCTCTGTCTGTTATCATTATTCACATGATATTTGAGCGATTCGATTTGAAATTTGTTCCTACTCTAACCATTAATACCCAATGCAGATTGGAACAGTTCATGAGTTTCTCTATGGAGATAGACGACATTCTTGGACTTAAGTAACCCATTTGGACGATGATAGTAGGAATTTCTCGCACACAACACAAATATAAGTCAAATATAGTTTGTATGTTTGTATTTTATTTTTCTACCCAGATCTAGAAACCCAGCAAGTAAGATGACCTTCCTACTACTCCTTACCCGTTTTCATATAAATATTCTTCTCTATGCTTCACACATCATAAATTGCATACAAAACTTAATATTGAACTGATACCAATTAGTGGTTTTTTTTAAGGGATGACTCATTATCAGTATCCCAGAGGGGTATGGTTAGGTGTCATTTTGGAAATTATCATAAAAGAAATCCGTTTTCATTTTTTTTTTCTTTTCTTATATTTTGAAGTACTTCATTTATGTAGTAGGATCTATTAAAGATTATTAAAGAAGGGTTTATTTTATATCTAAATATATATTTGAGAATAGGTATATATAGACCATCACCCAACAAACACAATAAGATTCATAATTAGATTTGAAACTCTCTTGAAGGAATGTGTTACTTTCCTCAGAGATTCATTACTTTCTTGGGAAAGTTTTGATTATTTCTTCCTTTCAACATCTTTGTGGTTTAAATAATCAATCAAACCTCACATTTTCTCATGAAATCAAAGTCCAAGATTCCAACTTTACTATGGAAGAAGTCCTCCATGCAAATTAAGTGTAAATAAAGTTAAGGGATTGCGTTGGACTAATTAATTTTTGGGGTTATTGATCAACCATCAGGATGATTTGTTAGTATCAGGTCATAATAGATTGGCTTTAGATAGAAGGGCTTAGATAGGTGAGAGTGGTAAGCATAATTGTATGAGGGTGAGATTTATTCGATCAAACTCTCAAGATTTACAAGGTCATTTGAGTTACAAAATAAAATGCCTGATTGTGCTCTAGAATACGTCTCATTTTATCCCTTGATGTCCTTATGTTCTCGACATTGTGGTTAAAGCAATCATGTGTCGACTTCATTACGATGAAAATCTATGAAAAGTATAGAGTAAAGTAGAAGAATATTCCAAAAAAGATGGAAAATGCATTAAGTGACTTGCTAATGCGTAATTTTAATTGGATGTTTGAATTTTTGTATAATCGCACATGTTTTTTCCTAGGTTATATTGCTTTACAATGCGGATTTCAAGTCTTAATGAATCAAATGTTATTTTATGTTGTGGTTCGGAACAGGTGGTGGGCCTCTGTTGTCTCGAGGTACTGCAAAGTGTAAAAAAGAATGTACTTGAGCATTTATCAGTCTAATATTTAATTCAAATTACTTAATTTTTAACTTATGGCAGACTTGCACATCTTGACGAATTTGGAAGAATTAAATGGGAAGGAACTTTGGGACCGTATTTTGTAAGAACATTACAAACATTCCTTTTATAATCATTTTTTCAGCAGAGTGCAGAAAATGTCAAACTCAAGGTTTGGTTGTTTGATCAAACTGATAGCCTTTGACCCTTAATGAGAGTACTACCCACCTCATGGTTTGCAATCTTTCTAAAGAGTTATGGGCTAAACTATCAGAGAAATGCCAAGGTTGCAAGGTAAAATGAAGATCTGAATTATGAGCTTTAGTCCTTAGGCTTATTGATTAACCAAATACTATCTTTATGGAGAATGGTACGAAGTTACTTGGACAAATTTTGCTAAAATTGTGATGATGATATCCTCAATGTTGGGAGGAATTTATTTCCCTGCATTGATTTTGAATAGAATGGAACTTCCTTTTGCTGCGAGCTGAAGACATTTGGAGATGACATGTTGCAGCACCACATTTATTGTGAAATTGTTCAAAGAGTTTCTCCACTTCTCGTAACGCTGCAGCCGTCTCCTCAAAAAAAAAAAATCGGTTCTAAGAGTCCATCTATTCCTTATAATAACCTTCAATTTAAAGATTCACCCAAGGCTTATATTTGATCAGTTTTGCCCACTACATGGTCGTATCAAATAAACGTTTGTGAATAAAATTTATCTTTGTCGATTATGTGTTTCCATTTAGATCTTTAGCTCATATGGAAAAGCACTTGAGAATATATCAATTATTTTCAAGAGATGGTGGTTCGAATCCACCAAGATCTATGCTTTTTATGCGTGTTTAGTCTCAAGTTGAATATGTTTTATGGGTACCTTTTTTAGAATATGAATTTTCCTTGGATACTTCTTTTTGCATATGTTTTCATACACCATGAGATTTATGGTAAGTTATATGTACTACAAATTCCTTATGCATGTGTAGTCCCATTCAATCATCCATGACCATGTCATGTAGACATGATTTTTCATACTGGTGTATCCTTTGTTTGAATAGAACTAATCTTTGGTTAGATATAGTGGCATAGTAATTTGGCATTAAATGATTTCTCTTGGTGCATATAGGTTCATGTAAATTGTGGGGCAATGATTTCAATAGTGGATGTTTTATTACACTTGCATTAGGAAAATGGATGTGTTGGTCTTTTTTGTAATGTCTTATATTAAAGGTTTTGCCTTTGGTATCCCATAAATCACCGTTGAAAATATTTTTTTCTTCTTTCATTCTTTCATTCTTTATGTATTTTGGTTTTGTAATTATTTAGTACAACTCAAATGGGAGTAAACTAATAAATTCTCGATTGGTTGACGAAAGATAAAATTATGTATCATAAGTTCCAATTAAACAAGATTTAAAATATTTTGGTTATACTAAATATATCCCGTTCGTGAATAGAGAAGAATCAAATTGTGTTCTTCATAATTCAATTATGCCGTGCTCGCACGGGCTTATTGCTACTAGTAATAAGTAATAGTGCAACTTCTTTATACTAGGCAAGTGTTTATAGCATGCAATAAAGGACACAAATGCCCTTCTGGATTAAAAACTACATTTCTTCATCCACATTAACACCTTGGGATCAAATGCCAACCCCATAATGCCTGTCTTGTGTTAATTTTTCCAATTATATCAACACCTTGGGATCAAATAATTTCGGGATTCCTAACATTTCCTCAAACAAACAAATAACTTTTATCAATCAAAACCCACAAAACTCACCTAGCTGAAACATGATCGAAATCGCCACGCCCACACTTGGATTCCACTCATCAACATGAATCTTATCAGCAAGACTACCACCCTCATACAACTCGAAGAAGAACATATAATTCGGCGGCTTCGCATGAGCCGCAACAAACTTAGCTATCCCAGGATGATCTAACTTGCTTCAAAACCATTAAAATCACAAACCCCATATCAAAATCAACCATAAAAACACATAAAGATCAAAACTTTATTATAAAAAAGTGAATTTTTTAACAAACCAGAGTAGTTGTAGGTGTTTATGGAAGTTGTCGAGGTCGTAAGAGGTTGATAAGATGGGTTTTTTAATGGCGACTTTGGTATTGTTGAGGATTGCTTGGTAGACAATGCTTTCTGACCCTTTAGCGATTGGGTTGAGAAGAGTGAAGGATGAGGGGTTGAGATGTAATGGGATTGTTTTGCTGATACAACATCCTCTTATGCAGGTGTTTGGTTCAACTATCTCCATTGTTGCTCTGTCTCTCTCTCTCTCTCTCTCTCAAGCTCTGCGACTCTCACACACACTGCTGAGGGTGCACTCAGATCATCTTTAGTTTAGAGAGCATCTCCAGCGTTGCAGTTTTTTTCTTTTTTTAGTAGAAAAAGGCGTGTCATTTATAAGCCGCGGTTGGCATCTGATCTAAATTCGCATTGCTAGCTCGGAGCTCGACTTAAAGCTATGAACGGGGAGCACAAATGAATACTTGTTATGAACCTCTCCAAAATTTGAAAGATGCATGTAATTATGACGAGGTTTAGGGATGGCAATAGGGGATTTGAGACGAGTCTCATCCCTATCACTATCATCACCCGCACATTACAAAACTATATCCCATCCCCCCATTTAACTAATAAAACTATTTAAAAAAAAAAACTCTTTTATTTAGATTTTCATTTATAAATTTAAAGGGTATCAGGCGGGTATTTAACAAAAAAATTTTTTAAATGGGACGGGGCGGATCGGGTGCGAATTTTTCGAGTCAATCCCAAATCCGCCCCGCTTTGTTAACACATTCCAAACCCGCTTCGTTCGGGGAGGAGCAGGGCGGGGCGAGCCAAATTGTCCTCCCTAATAAAGTTCTTTATATTTGTCTTTTGAAAATAAGACTAACACCACTAGAAAATATGAGCTTATGATGGTCACTGAAGCTTTTTAGGTCAAACACCGACATCAAGCAATAAGGAACCTTATTAGGGATTTAGAGCAATTGCTAAATGTTTTAGGCGTAGAGTGTTTGGGTTCCCGCCACATATTGGCTAATTTGAACGAGCTTTACAAGCCCATCCAATCTTGCGAGTACAAAAACAAGTGAAGTACCAATTGTACTCAAAGTCTTGACCAAAATAGTAAATGATGCTAACGACAGTATAAAAGCAAAGTTCTTATAATTTGTATACACATGCATGAAGCCATGAAGAACTGCATATTATGGTCGAACATTTCCATTTTACACATACCTGCCATCTATTTTTCTTTATCGTAATTCGTAAGTATATGTTTGCGTTGTAATATCTGCTTGTTTGATTGATTTATCTAAGATGTAAACATTATCCCTTGTACCTTAACAAAGATAATTACTAATTCGTAACTGATGATATGATATATTTGTTTTAACTCGTCTGAAAAGTTGATATTGACGACTAATTACATAGATTGAGGAGTCGCAAACTGTTCATCGTTTGTACTCGAGTGAAAGTATGTCAGAGGGGCTAATGTTGTAGGTTTTAGGGTAATGTCGAAATATTAGAAATTAGGAGGAAGTGGTTTACGTCTCTTACTAATTTATGTTCTTAGAAACATTTTATTATAATGGAAGTTGGAGTGAGATTTTGTACATATACAGTTTCAGTCTTTGAGTCTCTTTACTCTGCGTTCACTCGAGTCCATTAGGCTCAACCCCATCTCTAAATCTAAACTGAGAGTTGTGGCCAAGGATCCCAACTACTACTGCAGCTTGGAAAATTATCCCAATTCAACAGGTATGGATCTTTGTGATTAGGGTGATTATCTCTTTCTTCCTAATTAGGACCCCTAAATTTCTTATATGTTCACTAATTATGGTTTCGAAATCCCTTTAAAAAAATTATTTTGTTTGATTAAGGCCCTTAAATTTCTTGTTTCTGTTGTTAGTAGCGAAAAGGGCCATAAATTGCTTGTATGTTTCTGTTAGTCTTAGTCCCTAAATATCTTATTTATTATTGTCGTTCTTAATGTTAAAATTCTTGATTGTTTAGGATGAGCAGTTGTGATACTTGTGAAGGAAGTGTAAAAGGGGTATTTTATGGACCCTTCACAACTTGTGAAGGAAGTTGCTCCTCCTAATTGTTTGTTCATGCATGTTTCTTGTAGCGATATTCCCAGGCTACATTGGATCTCCTTAGAGTCTTTGGTGTTCCAGATGTAGGTTTGCTGTTTTAGCATATTGTTATTACTGTAATCATCATCATCTTAAAAGGAAGGAAAGCCCTAATTTTCTAATTGTTTGTTGTATGTTAGCATATTGGGATTGCGGTTCCTGAATCAAGGATTAAAGATGATATAGCTAAATATTATGCTGAAGAAGCTGCTGCAAAGGTACCATTTAACATACATTTACTACTTTGGTACTTCTATTAATACTGCCTAATATCACACCTACTCCTGAGTGTTCGTGTTCGTGAGAGAGAGAGAGGGAGGGTCATCACATAACGGTTATTCTTCGAGACTTCGCGCCTTACAATTACAGTGCAGTGAAACTTATATACCTCACTCTTAAATTAGGTTAATTACTTATATGTCTTTGTTATTCATGCGTTTTCACTTCTGCTGTTGTCAATCCATATACTGTAATATCTTTTTGCAATACATTTCTTGTTTGCTTTTGATTTATGCAATGTTTCGCCATTCTCACTTATCAACAATTATGCATTTTATTGTAGGGAATGTATCCTGAGGAAATGAAATATGCTCTCAAAAGGATACCCAGGCCCAAAGTTGCTCTCAAATATGCATTTCAATGTTTCTGTTCTGCTGTTGCCCATTGTAGGGAATGCATCCTGAGGGAATACATCCTGAGGAAGTAAATGATGTTATAATCGAAAGATATAAAAGGAAGTATTGAATATTAAGATCAAAGTGCATTCATTATCTATAATGTACCTTAAGACACACATATTGTGCATTTTAAAGGAAAGATGGAACTTATCTTACTCGTATGAAATTTAAATATGATGATTCCCTAGCAGGTAATTGTAGAATAAAGCAGTTTTCAGCAAAATCTGGAAGATTTAACGTTGTTGTGATCCCTGATGAATGTGTAATAGAGTTATTATATGGCCCATAGTATCATGATTACCCTCCTCTGCTGTGAATATGGTCATGTTAGGTGTTTATTAGTCTGGGTTGATACAAAAGGTATATAATCACATCAGCACCACCGACATTACTATATAGTAAGGAGTCGATGGCTTGATATGAGATGTTTGTTCATTCATGATTTAAAGAGCTAATTTCAATTCTGCTGCTGCATATCAGCTAGTGGATCTCACCAACGAAACTCTCAGTATGAAGAATCAGAGAAGAAATATATTTCAGGATGGCTATTATGTCGATTCCTTCAGTAATTTTAGATAAAATAATGAATATCCAAGATGATCTAGGCCTTGCCCCTGAGTAGTCGAAAATTACATTCTAATTGATGCAATTGCTTTTACTATCTATTTTGATCATACCCCTATCCTTAAGTATCGAGAAAAAAGGCAAGCGGTTAGAGATTGCCAAGTTTGGAGAGACTGCCACTGGTTACTTCTCCTGTAAACTTGTTTGAGAGGCATATGAAGCTTGCTGCCAATATCAACAATCTCATTTCAAGTGCTCAAGCAGAAACCAAAACCATGAGGCAGTCAACAATCCTAAAATCAGGAACCGTCTTTGTCTGGACTAGAAGTGTTAGTATTTGCATTGATATGTGCTCAATTACGCTGTTAATTTTCTTATGCTGCATGTACGTAGAAACAGTTTTGTGAATTCTGAGAAGGAGTTTACTTATGGTTTGTTTTGGCAAATGAATTGAAGAAAAGTTCAGAACTTTCTTTCTGATCCATTTCATAAATTCCTATCCCGAAGTTTCTTAGAATTGGAAGTAAGTTTTTTTGTGCACTTGTATCTTACTAGCAGGCAGTGTTTCTGAGTTCCATTTCTTTTCTGGCAGTAACACCAGGAATATGAATCATAGGATTGGAACCTATAACGAGCGAACCTAGCTGCTTAACTAGTCTTTTCTCAATGAGCGATCCAAGTTTATGATTCTTAGAAAGAAGGCATGCACCTGCAATGTCACTTTGGTGCACCAATGAACCTGATTGTGCCTTCACGGCATGTTTTATTTCCCTTTCAGAGTTCCTTTGGGAACGGTTAACTTTACATTTCTTTCCTTTAGTAGTTAGTCCATTTCTATTAGCCCCATAAGGGAACCAATGTCTCCCCGCTTCAAATCTTTGTTTTTACTCAAGCCTTATATATTTGCCGATTTCTTCACAGGCCGACAATTCAAAAGTTATGCCACTAACCACGCTATTATCCTATACTAACCAAACCGTTTATTTCCCGGGACCTCAATATCCATATCACTTGATAAAGTTGCATATTCAGATAGACAACCTTACTTTCACTAATGATAATTGGCTGAGGCATTTGGAAGATAGATCGTTTATCATTAAAAGATC